>JAPYXD010000753.1:5605000-6805000 GCA_030998225.1 Diplolepis rosae | reverse complement strand
TTTTTGGTAGCACTTGCAAATTGTCATTTTATTTTCCTCTACAGAGCTAGAGTATTCCCTAAATTTCTAGTTATTTCCATATACTATGACTAAGCTTAAGGTCATGGGCCATGCAGGTCAAATCAAAATAAATCGGAGAAAATTTAGAAAATTATAAATAATAGTATATAGAAGGAATACGGGAAGGCATAGTGTGTTAATATGAAAAACATATTCAATTTCATTAACACTAGGGAGTTCAATAAGTCCGTAGGATGATAAAGAAAAAACAACTTTTTTGGCAAAAATCCAATTCATTTTTTAACATAATCTATTGAAAATTTGCAGCATTAAAAAGATACATTCATCCTCTTTCAAAAGCACCTAAATTCATGTAAATCGGATGACAGATGTGAAAGTTACAGCCATTTCAATAAAAGAAAAAGTGTGCTAATGTTACAAAACAAAAATGGAACAAAGAGCAAATATAAAATTTCGTGTTAAATTTGAAAAAAAATTCGCTGAGATATACGAATTGATGAAAAAAGTTTATGGTGATGATTGTATGAGTCATACTCAAGTTTATACGTGGTTTACATGATTAAAAAATGGCCGTGACGATTTAAATGGTGATCCACAATATCTACACAATATTAACTGAAGGTTTGGGTAAAAGAAAGGTCTTTGCACGTTTTGTTCCACATCAGTTAAATGCACCACCTCACAAGACCAAAAAAATCAACGAATTTTTGATGAAAAAACAGATTTGTGTCATGAACTACCCTCCGTATTCGCCTGATCTATCACCGTGTGACTATTTTCTGTTCCCAAAACTAAAAACTGCAATGAAAGGAGCTTTTTACGATGACGTTCTAACCATTCAATCAGCTGTGACACAAGTGCTAAAGAACATCCCAAAAACCGAGTTTAAAAAGTCTATGGATAAATTTGTTGATCGTTCCAAACGTTGTATTGAGTCTAATGGAACCTATTTTGAATAAATAATAACTTTCAAAGATAATATAATGTGTATCTTATTCTATATCCAAAAAGTTCGGTTATTTATGGGACACACTGTGTACACTTAGTTCAATGATCTTTTAACATTTCGATGCCCCTCTTGTAATACGATTAATCAAGGCCTCCAAAATAACCATCGATTTACCATTTGGGCTCTTCATTTGATGAAAACCTCTGTCCCCGCAGCCATCTTTCCAAGTTAAACAACAGATAAAAGTCGCTGGGGGCCAGATCTGGAAAATAAGATTAGCGAGAAAGCAATTGGACGCATAATTTATTGATTTTTACTTTCGTTTTTATCGATCTGTCTTGCAAAAAGATGAATTTTTTCGTCAATGAATTAGGCCATTTTCTTGTTGTCTCTTCTTTCAATTGGTTCAATAATATACAGTAATAGTTTCTGTTAATTTTTTTCCCTTTTCGCAAATACTCGATGAACAATATGCCACTGGAATCCCAAAAAACAGAAGCCATAACCTTTCCAGTCGATTGTTGTGCCTTTGCTCGCTTTGGTGCTGTTCCAGCGTGTCCTACCCACTGTTTTGCTTGTTGTTTTGATTCTGGTATGTAGTGGTGGATCCATCTTTCATCAATGGTTACTAATCGGTGCAAAAAATCGCTTGTATTACAGTTAAAAATGTCCAAACAAGTCTTTGAATCACAAACTTGTTGGCGTTTCTGATCGATTATTAGCAAACGCGATACCTGTTTTGCGGTTAGCTTTCTTATGTCCAAATTATCATGCAAAATTTTACCCACTAACTTAATTGATATGCCTGCGGCCTCAGCTAACTCACGCAGTTTTACTCTTGGATTATCTAATAAGATATCATGGATTTTTTTATGATTTTTGGATTGGTAACGTATTTTGGCCTTCCCGCTCGTTCAGCATCATTTGTACTCGTACGACCTCGTTAAAATTCGCCAATTTCTTCTCAACCATTTGCCTCGATGGTTAAAATTCCCCAAAATATTTATTAAGCCACTGTTTCGTCTACACGGTGTTTTTTCCCATTAGCCCTCCGCTACCAAATATATGAGGGATTCCCTCAGTGGGGTCAGTTTTCTCAAAATAAATTCTAATTTACGCTTCATACAGTCTGGTCCGTTTGAATACCTTTCCACGAATTATTTCTGAAGATTTTTGTAGCAATAAAAATGTTCAAGTAGAATACTCATTCAATAATCAATTCTCAAAACCAAAGGTGACGTAAATTCTGAAAGAAACCCTCCATAGGTTGGTTTTTGTGCAATGAAAATAGCTTGATTTCTTGACTGTGGTGTTGAGATAGTTTGGTGTTAAACGTTCAGCCAAGTAGTTGTAACATTTGGCAACATTGCAAATGTTCTAACACGCAGAGGAAACATAGAGATATTACAGATAGAGTCGTCAAGCCGTAGGCCGCTCTTTAAGTGGCAACGTCAGTCTGGAAACTCGGTGAGAGCGAAAGAAAGAGACGATGAGAGGTTTTTTCTGTCTATGTCTACGCGTACCGCGTTAGAGAGAGACAACCTAACCCTCCGAATCACTCTCTCTTCACCCGAGCTGACAGGTTTCAGGCTGGCTTATCGACTCTATCTGTAATATCTCCATGAGAGGAATTCCTTTAGGGCTTGGTATCCGTGTAATAATTTTTAAGGTGGGTATCAGAGCGTTAGGAAACAGTGTTTAATCAGCACACGAAATTCAATTTTTCCATTTTTATAAAAAAATCAAAACTTGTTCACTTCGATCGTCTGTAACTTTGAAAGTAAACAATAAAACTGACTCAAATTTTGACAGCTATCGTCGGGATCAATAAGTCCCGGGACTGACACATAGATGGTATTGCCAACAAAAGTTCTGTATGATTTTTCATGAGTACCAACCTTCAAAAGATACCTGTCAAAATTCCATGACATTCTGATGTTTGGTCCACGAGTTACAGTGATTTAAGTGACGCTAGTCTTGATATTCTCACAACAATGGATTCGAAACAATTTCGTGTGTTGATTTATCATTGCTTTTTCATGAAAAAAAACACAGTGCGAGCTCAGCAATGGCTTGACAAGTGCTACGGGAACTCTGCTCCATCAAAAACAACCATTTGTCGGTGGTATGCTGAGTTTAAACGTGGTCGTACAGACACTGAAGATGCTGAACGCTCCGGCCGGCCAAATGAGGTAGTTATACCGGAAACCATCAAAAAAGTCCATCAAATCGTTTTCGAAAACCGTAAATTAAAATTGCGTGAGATAGCTGATACCTTAAAGATATCATACGGCAGTGTGTACGCTATTTTGCATGAACATTTGTCTATGAGGAAGCTGTTGTCAAAGTGGGTGCCGCGTTTGCTCACGGTGGATCAAAAACAACAACGTGTCGTTGATTCTGAGCGCTTTTTGGAGTTGTTTCGCCGAAATAAACCGAATTTTTTGCGCCAGTATGTGACAATGGACGAAACCTGGATCCATCACTACACTCCGGAGTCAAAGCGGTCGTCAGCCGAGTGGACTGCAGTTGGTGAGAAGCGTCCAAAGCGGCCAAAAACGCAAATGTGGGCTGGTAAGGTTATGGCCTTAGTATTTTGGGATGCTCATGGAGTTTTATTCATCGATTACCTTGAAAAAGGTAAGACGATCAATAGCGAACGTTACATGGGCCAATTGATGCGTTTGAAGAACGAAATCGGTGAGAAACGGCTCCAAATGAAGAAGGAAAAAGTGCTCTTTCATGAAGACAATGCGCCGTGTCACAAGTAGCTCGCTACCATGGCGAAATTGAATGAATTGATCTTCAAATGTTTTCCGCACCCACCATATTCGCCGGATTTGGCCCCCAGCGACTACTACCTGTTTGCAGACCTCAAAAAAATGCTCCAAGGAAAGAGATTCTACTCCAACGAGGAAGTCATCACCGAAACGAACGCTTATTTCGAGGCCAAAGATAAATCTTCTTCTTCTTCTTCTTGTTTGTGGCTTCTTGCTGAAACTAGCAAATAGCCATATCACCACCAAAGATAAATCGTTCTACAAGAAAGGTATTGAAATGTTAGAGAAGCGCTGGACTGATTGTGTTGCTTTCGAAGGAGACTATGTTGATAAATAAAGTCGAGTTTTGCCAAAAAAATGTGTTTTTCCTAGTTAGTCCCAAGACTTATTGATCCACGTGTTTTTTCATGGGAAAAATATGAAAATGTAATTTGTTCTGCCATCTCTGTTTCATCTTACAGTCTTATTGAACTTCCTAGTAATACCAAGTGTCTTGAGTTTTCTGTGAATTTGCTCAAATTACTTATCTTTATCAAAAAAATTTTATATTATTATGAATATTCTAGACATAACAGATCTGTCTTAGTAAATTTTGTTTCAATTCTTAAAATTTCAAAATGATATTTTAATCACCGTTGAAATGTAGTTACAGATCTATAATCGACTATAACACTTCAGTTTTATATTTTAGAATAACAAAAATTGCAGAATTTTTACTAAAAGGAATTCAGCAGACGTTCCTTTTTATGTTCTAATAGATTTAACAAATTTTGAGCAAGATATGTTATAAACGAACAAAGTTATCTTACATAGTTGGATTAAAATATAATTTTTGTCACGTGACCTGCTTGGCCCATGACCTTATTCTAATGCGTTTCGGGACGTGACAGTTTTATGCAATCTATTTTTTATTAATAAATGAAATTCAAGTGATTTAGGTCTATTTAATAAATAATTAAACAAGATTTCGATTTTCATTTGTGGAAGAATTCCTTTTTTTTCATTTGAAAGCTGTTCGACCTCCTTTTAAACTTCCGAATACCGGATACAAAATTTGACACAATTTTCGACCCTTCTGTATTGAAGTTCCAAATGAAAATAGAAAAATTACCTATTAACAATCTATATTCCTATTATTTGAAATATTTTCCTTTAGTTAATGTTAATTTTAGACGAATATAAGTTCTCTTATTTGAAGCTTATAAAATAATATTCTTTAGATTGCATTAGTTATAAAAATCTAAATTAATCATGAATAATGAATATAATATAATAAAAATCTAAAATAATGAGCATAATACGAGAATTTTTATCTCTAGTTCTTGAAAATGTTTCAAAAAGCAGTATACATAACATATTTATTGTATTTGCTTTCTTATGAGCTAAAGCTGTTTTGACGTAAAAGACAAATATATACATTTATAATTCGTAAAGAAGTTTAAACTCATATAATATCCTACTTCGCTTTAATGATATGCGAAAATTTCCATTAAAAAAGAGGTTACATTTAAAGTTCATAACGAGTAATGTGATTTACGAGTAAAATATTTTCTTCAAGTTTTTCAGCTCGCTAAATATTGTCCGCTTTATTGAATACAAAATTTGTAACATAATAAATTTGAGATTATATTCGAATTTCAGAAATGTTAAAAACTTTTAGAAACTGATCTCCACATTTGAATAAGTGGGATTTTCCTGATTACAGTAAATCTAGTATAGCTGGAAATGGGTTACACTTTCACATCCGAGAAAATTTTACTGGCAATCAGAAGTTTACAATGCAAAGCAGTGAAATTGTTACTAAAGCTTATTTGTAAAACAGATTCGATGAAATGAAATTTACTGATAAATTTCAGTAACAATTTCGCTGCTTTTTGGTAAAATATCATTGATTGTCACTAAAATTTTCATTAAAGTGAAAGAACAACTCATTTCTTCATTAATAAAGTCTTATTGATTCTAATATAGAGTGTGGTTTTGACGCAGATTACATTTCCTATTATGAAAACAAGAAAAATCGCATAACTTTTGAAAATTTTGCAGTATTTCTTCAATTTTATATTTATTATGTTATTTTTGAATTCGGCGATCCCTGAATCTCCAGTATACCAATTTCAATGAAAATTGGATAACTATATTTATAAAAATAAAAAAAAGGAAGTTACCCTCTAACATAAATGTGAATCAGTGAAGTTTACTGCAAAATATTGCAAGTACGAGCATTTCCACAAAAAATGTCATTTTTCGTTCAAAAATAAATGCTAAAATAAATGTTGAGGGACACATGTCAAACTTCTTTTTTAAATCCTATATACACGGAAAAATATTTTAATAAAGTTTATAAAAGTATTTTCGAACTGGGAAAACAGGCATTTACGAAACAGAGTTCTGGAAAAGCTACAAAACATTCCAGAATAACTTCACTGAACTATAAATTGTGTCAATTACCGTCTAGTTTAATAAAATAATATAATAGGTATCTGGAAAAAAATAATTGGAATTTATTCTGTAAAATTTGTAAATTGATTATTAAATTTTTTATTATCATACTTTATTTTTTATTATAGCTCACGATCGTTTGTTCCCACAATAATGAAATGTATATTCTGGCCATTTAGAATATAAAAAATAATAACTTGAACAGAGTAAAATGTAAAATCGCAAACATTTTAAACAGTGTAACTTGACTAGCAAGGGATCGTAATTTAATTTTCTATGAAAACTGATGTGCTAATTTTACCTCGAAAATTTTCACTCATTCCATAATGAAAGATGTCCGAGAACAATTCCAGAAAATTCAAAGATATTGCCTTACTTATTGATGAAAAATCGTTTATGGTGACAAATACTAGAAGGGAGCCAATAATAGAGCATCTTACTCTAGAAAGGAATAAAATAAAATATTAATTTTCCTACATTATTTTACCTATTCCTCGATACATTTTTCTTTACATTTTTAAAAACGTGAAAACGTCATATACATTATAGTTATTTGGCAAATACTATTGCGTGAATTTACATATAAATTAACATATCTTCGTATGATAACAAAAAATTGACTAATGCCTATATACTTATATATAATGAAAAATTACCAGTCAGATTTTATCAGGCGACCAACATGAACTATGCTATTGTAGCAGTATTCATTGTGCTTTACGATGCTGTTTATTCTGAAGGTAATTTTATGTATTGATAAAATTTTTGAACAAGCTGAGGAAAAAATTAATTGCATTCCGAGATAATTTTTTTTAAACATAAAAGACATTACTTTAAATGAGAGAACAATGTTCCATACTAAACTTTACTAAACAATATAGAAATAAAAGATAAAAAAACAGAACCAGTTTCGAGTAAAAATAGTCAAAAATCAACTTTATGCAAAACATTTTAAACAACACTGTAAAAAGTATTTTTTTCACACTTTTTTTATTGAATAAAGTAGTTCGGTGCAAATGGGCGTTTTTGTACGGATTTCGCACTTGCACCCTTACCCAAGCAGAAATCATGACATTCTGCTGACTGTGACGATCGGTTGAATGTTGGTCCAATATAGGAGATCGTCTGTTGATTGCCAACGTTAGTACAATGTTGGATGAACAACAGGCATAACCTTCTTCAGACTGTGGAAAAAGTAATTTTCCGATAGTGGATGTACGAGGTCTAGCCAGTGTCTATTCAGCCCCGGCAGTCGACTGTAAAATACCAGCGTTTGTACCATGTTGGATGTACAACAGGCATAACCTTCTTCCGACTCTGGAAAAAGTAATTTTCCGATAGTGGATGTACGAGGTCTAGCCAGTGTCTATTCAGCCCCGGCAGTCGACTGTAAAATACCAGCGTTTCTACAATGTTGGATGTACAACAGGCCCAACCTTATTCCGACTGTGGAAAAAGTAATTTTGCCATAGTGAATGTACGAGGTCTAGCCAGTGTCTATTCAGCCCCGGCAGTCAACTTTAAAATACCTGCGTTTGTACAATGTTGGATGTACAACAGGCATAACCTTGTTCCGACTGTGGAAAAAGTAATTCTCCGACAGTGGATGTACAAAGTCTATCCAGTGTCCATTCAGTCCCGGCAGTCAACTTTAAAATACCTGCGTTTGTACAATGTTGGATGTACAACAGGCATAACCTTCTTCCGACTGTGGAAAAAGTAATTCTCCGACAGTGGATGTACAAAGTCTATCCAGTGTCCATTCAGCCCCGGTAGTTGACTGTAAAATACCAGCGCTTTTACAATATTGGATGTACAACAGGCCATACCTTCTTCCGACTGTGGAAAAAGTAATTTTCCGACAGTAAATGTACAAGGTCCACCCAGTGTCTAATCGACTGATAATTATCACTGTAGAGTACCAGTGTTTGTACAAAGTTTATGTGATACTGGTACACTCTGAAAAAAGTCTATTGATAGTGAAGCTAGGTTCCTTTTAGAATGCATCTATTGAAATTGAGCAGATTTCTTTTGTCTATAAACAGAATCGTTTTACTGTTATTGTAGTATTGATGATGACCGATCTAATATTGGCATTTGCCAAAGTTGGGCTTACGTACATTTCCAATATTTATATTAGATAGGTTATATCATACAATTGTTTTCTTTTATCCTCGAAATTATATTTTTTTTGTACGAGAAAGTATTTTATTTCAAGACCAGAGGAAATACTTTAACAGTAAAAGATTAGCATTTGAAAGATAATCGTTTAACTGCTAAAGGATTTCCTCTCATGTCAATTTTGAATAAAAAATCCTTTAATAGTGAAGGGAATCGTTTGACAGCCAATAGTCTGTTTTTAGAGTGTAGTTTTCTTTAAAAAATATCTTTAACCGTAAAACATGGATTTAATAATAAAAGTATATAACCAGTATTTTAGAAATCAAAATTTTCTAGTATTTTTGAAATTCTTTTTTGATTTGCTTATTCCGAAAATAATTATTCATTTTTATTAAATATTCGAAAAAACCAAAGGAAAAGGTAAATATACTTAGGCAACAGTTTCTTCAAATCAAAGTAACATTTTTTTATGTACAGTCAAGGGAAATATTTCTTTGAATCGAAAAACTGTAAAAATCTAAAACAAAATATTTTTTTGGATGGAAGGAAAAGTAAGCAAGCAGCCTAATTCCAGCAATTTCCATTCTATTCACTACAAAGCGTCAGTTACACTCAGCGCCGGATTTAAGTTTAGCGGGATATTTTGTAATTTCTCAAATATAAAAAAATGGCTATATAATATAAACCATATTTGCGATGAGCAAACATATGATCTAATTCGGTAATGGTAGTAGGAAGGAAAAAAGAGGATATTCATCCAAAAAAAAATCGCAAAAAAACGCTTTATTTTAGAATTTTACAGTGATGTTACCCCTTAAGAAATTTTTTTAAATTCCAAGAAACAGATTTGTTCCAACTAAAGAAAATTTCCTAAAAAAAAAAAACATTTCTTAATTCAAAAAGATATTTCTTTGACCAAAAAACAGTCAGATTGCTGATTCTACTTTTCGCAATATACTTTAAGGGGGGAAACCACATCAGGAGGTTAAATATTAAGTATTTTTCGGGATTTTTTTACTGATAGGGAAGAACACAATGAACATTTTTTAGACTTTAAACATATTTTATTCATGTTTTCAAGTACATGTGGTAATTTTTTCAAATTTTTTTAGCCACAAATCATCAAGTTATTATCTGTCTCCCATGACAGGTCTTCACCCAAGTTAGCAATTAGCACGAACCCTATAGGTCGCCATTTTGATCTGGAATGAATTCAACGATTCAACCTGCGGCCAAAAAAATGAAAATTAATTTTTTTTGGAGTGTTTCAAAAAAAGTATCAATTTTCACATTTTTAAAGATTTTTTGCAATAATAATCATAGTTCCAAAAATGCTATCATTTCAATTGTAGGTTTATCTTCTTAACAATGAAAAGAAGTATATGCACATCAATTCTGAGGATGACCAGTCAATTAGTTTTAAAGTTATGTTTCCCGAAAATAGAAAAAATGTTGTTTCCAGAAAAATGCGTTCAAAGTTTCGAAAACGAAAAACTCAAATTAATAAGTAATTACTTTTAGTGCGCATAGCATCGGGAAGAATTCGAATTTCGTTCTAAAACTTTTAGAGTATATTTTTGAGATTGTTCACTAATAATTTATGCAGTTAAAGAAAAAACGATTTTTTAACCGCCTAATGTGGTTTCCCCCCTTAACAGAATTCAAATTAGCGGAGCTAACCCAGTTAGCAGAGGAAAGTTTTTTGGAAACACGAATGGACCAAAACGTTCCAGAAATTGGATTCGATGCAAGATTAATAGCTTACTTAATAGTTCCGGGTACGGAGAAATTTCTTTCCAATGGGTTCTTCTTTAATGATCGTCAGTTTGTAACTGTAGCCAGCGCTGTTGAGATTTATGCTAACCAAACAAATAAGCCTGATGTTTTAGTAGCTGAAAATGGTCAGACACGTTCAAAAGAAAAAATTGAAACAATAGTACCAAGTAACGAATATCAATGCACATCAACACAGGCTGATATTGCAGTTGTAACTGTAAGTACCCCCCCCCCCCCCCCCACCGCAACATCTCTCATTACACACACCCAAAGTTAATTTTTTAGCATTCTTTGTAAATATATTATATTAATGATTAAATATCGCTTTAGTTGAAAAACAGTGTTGCCAATAAAATAAGTGTCCCGGAAGATTTTTCACATTTTTCAAAAAAGGATTTCAATACTAAGGAAATTCTTTATACAATAGGAACATATATGGAAGATGGAGGTAAGATTAAGTTGTTTATACAGTAACGTTTATTACTGCATAGCCGGATGGAAAACATTAACGAACGTTACTGTATGTCTAAATCATAGGACTTTGAACCTCTATGATACTCACGCTTACTTTGTTTTCATAAATTTTATATTTACACTGATAGAAACGAATGATCATTACAACCATATTTATGATAGTAATTATATGCTCAATTTTTCAAAGAGACACAACACATCACTTAATAAGTTTTCGGTCTAACATTATCTTGATGGAACAGCACTTTTTTCTTTTGTATTTGAAGCCGTTTTTTATTGATTTCAGCGCTCAATCGATCCAGTAATGCCATATAATAGTCGCTGTTAATGGTTTTATTTTTCTCAAGATAGTTGATAAACAAAATACCATGCGCGTCCCAAAATACGGATGCCATAACATTGCCAGCCCGCTGTTGTGTTTTTGGACACCAGCGTCTTTTTCAATCCTCAAAGCACTTCTGGAATGCACTTTTTGGTATGTCCTTAAGCTCTCTCAGCGATTCGGTTTTTACCTCCTCAATTGTGGCAAAACGCCGTCCTTTCATGGGTCTCTTCAATCTTGGGAACAGGAAAAAGTCACAGGGGCCTATGTCTGGTGAATACGGTGGCTAAGGCATGATTACGGTGTTATTTTTGGCCAAAAAATTACAAACAAGCAATGACGAGTGAGCAGGTCAAAATTCAGCAATTTTGGAACGAAATTCGCGTCCACACGCTTCAGACCCAAAATATCCGAAAAAATTGCATGGCATGAACCAACCGATATGTCGACATCCTCAGCAACTTCTCTAATAGTGATTCGACGATTCTCCATAACAATTTTCTTCACTGCTTCAGTGTTTTTATTGGTTGTTGACGTGCTGGGCCGTCCAGGGCGAGCGTCGTCATTCACCTCTTCTCGACCTTCTGTGAAGAGCTTATATCACTTGTAAACACTTTTTTGACTTAAAGTACACTTACCGTATACCACTTTCAACATTTCCAGTGTTTTTGAGCACTTAATTCCATTTTTTACACAAAATTTGACGAAATATTCTTTGATCCATTTTTTTCTACAGTAGAAAATCGCCAACACATACAAAACACTTCTAACCTTTATGCCTCTTACAAACAAACAAAAAATGCTATATTGCTGAAACTGTGAACATACATTTGGGACAAGTGTGCCAACATAGGAAAAAAAATCGAAAATCGAATATACATAGCCCGCGAAATTTGAAAATTCACCTTATTGTTTTAACAGACCTCGTACTACCTTTTGATATCTTTAAGGTGTCAGCTATCTCACGCAACTTTAATTTATGATCGCTTAAAACTATTTTGTGGATTTTTGTTATGTTTTCCGGAACAACTGCTGATTATTTTTTTCCATTAAAAAGCAATGTTTGATTAACACTCGAAACTCTTTTTTATCCATTATTTTGAGAATGACGAAAGTTGCTTCACCAAATCCTCTGTAACTTCTGAATTAAACGTCAGATTTTCATGAAATTTCAACACTTAACGTTTGAAGGTTCGTACTATTTAGAAACCATATGGATTTGACAACAGTGGTGCCATTTATATGTCAGACCGGAAACTTATTGAGTGATGTTTTATTATATTATAAATACAATTATCAATATTTAACCTAAAACAGAATGGTTAAATTTCCGAATCATTTCTATCAGTGTACAAAAACTTTAGTTTTACATACAACAGTGAAAAAAAAAATTTCTATTATTCCACTCGACTAGCTTGAACAAAATTATCCTTTAATAAATTGGAACAAATATAAATTTATTTGATTTTTGAAAAAGTCACGTTTTTAGCCTTTTTTAAACGAAAGTAATTATTTTTTCAAAATTATTTATTTGATTTGAAAAAATATTTTTTTGATTCAAATACAGTATTGGAAAAAACTTGAGAAATATTTTCATTTGTTTTAATACTTATAATGAAGGAAATTTATTCTCTAAATTAAATAAAGTATTTCTGTGAATCGCATTACTTTTCTTTAACCGTGTAGCAATGCACAAATTTGTTTGATTCAAAGGAATTTTTTAAATCTAAAAATATTTGAATGTAAAAATAAAACTGCATCATTGGTATTACAACATTTTTAGAGCTACGGACAAGGGAATTGATGTTCGAAAGTAGACATAGATATGGTGAAAACGAAATATTCTATTTCTCAAAAGTAGTAGAAGACTGTCTTGTAAGTACATGTAGATACATAAATTCATATAAAAAACCTAGAACTAGTTAAAATTTCGTTTTAATACAATAAAATTATAACTATAGAGACTTTGAACCAAAAATTATATATATTCAACGTTCAAGAATTTGAAATCTTTCTGTGGAAAAAGAGACGCTCTCGACTGTGCCGGAATTCGAGCCCAGGTCTTTCGAATTTCGAACTCAACCACTTAATTTAACATTATGTATATTTTTTCATATTTCAGATGTTCAGGGGCAGCCCCGTATACAATAGAGATAAATTGATTGTAGGAATTGTTTCACGCAAAGATCTACTCGGCTATCGTAGATGTATAAAAACATATAAGTTTATTGAAAGTTTCATGAGAAAACAAGCCGACGATCTTAAAGAAAAATTAATCAGTCAAGAGAATGTTGACACTAGCAACCTAGTTAATTATGAAAGCAATATTCCAAATGAGCAGACAGAAACAAGTGAATCTCCACTGTTCCTCGAAAAAAAAAAAAAAAAAAAAAGTTGGATAAGAATATTCAGATCATGAAACCGGGAGAATTTTTATCTGCAGAGCGTTATTAAAGTAAGGAATATATTCAAAGGACGCTAATATTAAATTCATCATAATGGTATGCAACGTCCTAGTTACTTACCTATATTAATTTGTGATTCCTCGTTTTTGAAAAGATCTAAAGGATTTCTCTACTCAAACAGGGACGAAGATAATCAACAATAAAATACACTCAAAATTTACAATTATTAACCATTTATTTTCACTTTTTGCCAGGAAGAGAGGAGAGGGGGCATTATTTAATATTATACTAATAATTTGTGATGTAACAAATGTTGAAGAATGCGTCACAGTTGTGTAAACTTTTGAAATATAAAGTTAAGTTCCACTTTACTTTTAATAATGTTTTTGATAATTGAATTTTTTCTTACTATCGCTTCTTACCAATTTTATAAACATGATTGGATTTTTATAGATTATGGCTTATTCTTTTAGAAAAAATATTCTTTGCAATTTCACAATCTCCAATCTTTAAAATAAGTAAATAATTTTCAAATATAGTTATTTTTCTAAAAAAAAAACTGTTTTTTTTTTTTAATTTGTATTAAGGATTTCTGCGACTGAAAACTTTAGTTTAAATATTGGAAATGGTACAGTTGTGAAGAATAAAACAAAAAACGTTTAAAATGTTTTGGGATAAGATATGCGTACGCCAAGAGAATTTCAAGTGTTTCGCGAGTGTGCACCATTTTTTGGTTTTTGTTTAACTATAGTGTTAACTTCGTACAACATCATCAAGCAATATTCATAACATATTACATATTATTACATATTAAAATTACATTTATGAAGTTAGTTGAACCACTGCTTGTTATTAAATATTACTGTCGTCCTTAAAACCATTTCTCTGGAGTTTAAAGTAGTACTTACAGTTGGACGATTTTGACTATATGTTGATGAAATTTTGGATGTACATTGTTCGGGAATTTATTAATCAACGGTGAAAATTTCACTCCCTTTTACTGTCTAGATTTTGAGGAAATTTTGTTTTGACATTTCCATGGTTCTTATGAGAAACGAAATATTTTTTTCTAATTATTAGAAATAATATATAATTTTTGTGGAATTTTTTCCCGTGTAGTTTTTTAGAAAAATGCAATTATAATACAAAATTGCCAATTCCCCCTTAGAAACGTCACTTGACATATAGGTTTGGCAACGTCGCAAGCTCCATGTATCTACATAGACCAAGCAACAGGGAATCTCAGTAAATTTTTAACTTTTCAGGTTGAGGTTTGGTGGAAAAGTAACCGACTTTATGCTCTTCAAATGTATAAAAAAAGGGACACTTTAAGGTAATACGTTTCCGCGCTATTGACACTTTAATTTATATCATGCGTTAATTGTAAAATGTCTGCTTGCTGCAGAGGTGGTCCGATTTTTATTTTGAAAACGGCTTTTAAAAATATAAGTCAAGCACAACAGAACGTCAATCTTGGTTTTTCGCTAGAATGTTGCAAAGTTTATTAAAAAAAGGTCTAAACATGGCTCTGAACGCTTGAACGCAGCAAAGTGACAGTGGTGGGGGGAGAAGGCGAGTAGACTCACTGTGTCACTTTGCTGTGTTCAAGCGTTTAGAGCCATGTTTGGACCTTTTTTTAATAAACTTTGCAACATTTTAGCGAAAAACCAAGATTGGCGTTCTGTTTTCCTTGATTTATATTTTTGAAAGCCGTTTTCAAAATAAAAATTGGACCACCTCTGCGGCAAGCAGACATTTTACAATTAACGCATGAAATAAATTAAAGTGTCAATAGCGCGGAAACGTATTATCTTAAAGTGTACCTTTTTTTATTCATTTGAAGAGCATAAAGTCGGTTACTTTTCCACCAAACCTCAACCTGAAAAGTTAAAAATTAACTGAGATATTAATTTGTTTAACAAAAGCTCAATTTCCCGATCTTTCCGAATTTTCTTCGCCTCTAATTATCCAATTAGATCAAGCGACGACTCATTTTGTTCGCAATTCAATTTTCTACAACTTTTTAATTAATGTCATTAAGATTGGATAATTACCTTTAATGTTATAAACAAAAAACTAAAAACAGTGCGATTTTTTGGTCTTAAATGTTAATAACAAATTTATAAATCATATTTCGTTGTCCAAAACATGACACAATTACTCTATGACCAACCTCTCTTCTGATGGCGCAGTCCGTTTTCTGAAATAAATAATGTCATAAATCATTTATAACAAATTCCCTGTTGCCTGGTCTAACATATTGACATACAGAATCATACATATGATAAATACATCTGAATACATTATGATCAACCCCCTGCATCTTAGCCAGAATGCACGTAATCCGCGAAACGAAAATGTCACAAGAATTGACCGTGGCCGCTAGGGGCGCTGATTGTTCATGAGGCCTGAATTCATTTTAATGCATGGAAAAAATGCATAAAAATTAAATTTTTGGGGATAAAAACTACTTGATCATATTTTTTTTTACAACACATTAAATTAGAAAGTTTTAAATATTATTTAAAGCAATTTTTACTGATATAAAGGGTAATATGCTTAAAATTTGGGCGAAAATTGTCTTTGTAATTCTGGCTGGAAATTGAAATCAAAGTTCTGTTATCTTCGTTTTAACATTAATATTTACATTTTGATTATTAAATAAAAATACAATATTTATTTATATTATCAATATTACTGATATTATATCAGTCTTACATATTATAATAGAAAAATTAGCTATTGGAATTCCATCAAATTGAATTATAATACGGGTATTAATTATATCATCTTGATTTTGTTAGAAAAATTAGATTTTATTATAGGACATTTTGTATTTTATATTTTAAAACTTCTCAGTAATTGAAAAAATTACATTTTTATGAACAAAACTTTCACATAAGGAATGAACGTACATTTGAAAAAGTAACAAATATAAAGAATTTATAAAATTCCTTTATAAGTATTTGAAAACACTACACTGAGAAAACAGTTTTGTCAAATCAACAAAAATATTTGGTTAGTATTTAGCTAACAAAATTCTTTTGTTGTGCCAACAAAACATTTTGCTATATCAAACAAATTTTGTTACTTAAACAAAATTTTTTGTTGGGACAACAAAATATATTGTCAGGATAACAAAAAAAGTTTTGTTGGATTAATTTTTTTCTCAGTGTAAGAACAAAGATGTTTGTAATAAATAATAATCAACATAATATACTATATTTCATAATAATATAATGGATGTTTAGATCTCATATGCACATAATTTATTATGTGTATTTTATCTATAATTAGGGATGGGCGATCTCGATTCGATTCTACGGAGATCGATCTTTTTTACTCGATTAATCGGTTGGATTGATATATTTTTTTTCGGTCTTTACGAACGATTCTCCTTTCTTTTTTTCCTGTTTCCTATTTCCTATTTCTATGAACTGTTCCTATGAACTGTTTTTTAGTTTAAAAGTAAGATCAAGGGGTCGACCACGAGAATATCCTTAATGTGATATACAAAGTATATTAATATTATAAACTTTATAATAATACTTCATATTTATGCCAGAAATTTTATCATAAATAATACTTTAAGTGATATGCAAAGTTCAAAGTATATTAATATTATAAACTTTATAGTAATACTTCATATTTATGCCAGAAATTTTATCATAAATAATACTTTAAGTGATATGCAAAGTTCAAAGTATATTAATATTATAAACTTTATAGTAATACTTCATATTTATGTCAGAAACTTTATCACTAATAATACGCATTGCTTTAGAAATTGTGCAATTTTAAAAAATAAAAAACGTTCCTGATTCGCAAATATAGTGTGTTTTTTAAGCCTAATTTCCTTTTTTATTGATATAAACACTTTTTTATTTTGATAATTTAAATTCACAAAATATGCAAGTGACAATTATATCTCCAATTGTTATAAAACATTTTAAAAAAAGGTTATTTTACAGAAATTTATCATTTTCAGAATAAGGTATCGATTTTTGAAGATCGATTCAAAAATCAATCTTTTTAACCGATTAATCGATCAAATTGAATCAATAATTTCAGAATTAATTCTTTTTTTTGAAGATCGCCCATCCCTATCTATAATACCTTAAGTTCAATCAGTCAGCTTTGTTGATTTTTTTATTCAAAGCATTTTAAATTTACTATAGATTAAATTTTAATAAGTTAAAGGCGCTCATGATAAATAAACCACAAAACAATGCACTTTTTCAGAGCATTACGTGTAGCCTGTTTTGCAACCTACAGCAACAAATTTCCGCTTTTTCACATAAATTTTTATATCACCGACTGTTAAAACCATTCCAATTTACCTAAAAAGCACACAAAAGCACTTCAGACACCAATTTTTCACAAAAAACGTTAAATTTCAATGTTCTATAATGCTAATCTGTATAAGGTCGGCCTCATGAACAGCCAGCGCCACGGTGGCCAACGGTCAACATCTGTGACATTTTCAACTCCAGAGATTCCGGGGGCTGATCATGATATATAATCCGATGTACGTCGGCATACATAAGCAGTTGATTTATCCCGTGTGGAAATCGAACCCGGAAACTGATCGAGATCCGGACGGATAGCCCTAGTTTTAACCGGGAACCGGTCCACAGTGGGCCAGAATCTAAAAAACCTGGTCATAAATCGAAGGTCTAATCCAAAGCCTTATTAAACAATACTATTAAGGGGGTAAAACACTGTGACGGGCATGTTTTGTGGGTCATTTTCATAAATTTATTGCTAACTAAATAATGATGTTACATCACTATTTTTTTTTGTTTTATTATCTTCCATACTTATCAAAAAAGGTTTAAAAAATTTGTTGTTAAAAAAAAAAAACTTTTTGATATGTGCTGCTTCGCGCATCCCTATAATTTTCGCGCATGGTTGGATGGTGTACATGATTTTGCGAAAACTAGTATGCTCATCATCTATATTGTATTGGCTATCGCGTCACGTAGCCTTTTTTTTAAGCATTTTTTGGCAACGAGAAAAAAATTTCTGAATTGAACATACGTTTTTTGGACCGAAATTTCATGTTATGATTGTTTATAATTATTGAACAAAACTCCATAGAGTAAGTGTGTCAAATTTCAAGTCGATTCGTTAATTAGATCTTGAGATATCATGTACACCGTTTTGAAAAACATCATTTAGAGAAAAACGCGTTTAATCATTGGCAAGATGGATCTACTTTCGATGGTCATTACGGTGATCTAACTCGAAATTTTAAAGATAACGACTTCCAGTGGGTATAGGATCTTTTGTCCCTTATTCTAGAAGGTCAAAAGGATTTTTTAAGCCAATAAAAAAAATGACTTTTTTGAAAAATTTAATGTGATCTACCTCCTTAAGGGTTTTCGAGGTCGCTGATTACGAATCTTTAATTGAATTTTCCGAAAACAAAATAGCGGATATTTTCACAAAAATTGCAATGACTAATGCTCAAAACATCGCTACCGATGTTTTTAGAATCGCTAAATCCTAATTATATATTAAAATTCTGAAAAACATAACGATCGATTCAAAATGACTGATGAATTGAAGAAAAAAAACAAAAACAATGAAACGGCTTGTGCGTGAGAAATGAGTTTCGAGAGTATTTGAGGTCGCTGATTTTGAAACTAATGTTGAAAGGCCACAAAGCATATGTAATAATTGATTTGAAATTACAGATGCCTCTTTTGAAAATGCGCATGATTCACTTTAAAAAAAAGTCTCGAGGGTTTTCGATGTAGCTGAATCCAATCAAAATGAAAGTTATCAAGTAAGTTTTGTTTTATATACAAATGATTTATTTATTCTACGAAAATATAGAGCAGGAGCCTTCAAAATGAGAAACAATGTAACGAAATTAAAGATATTGGTTCAAATTTACTATCCTCGAAGAATGTTACAGATTGCCATTAAAAATCAAGTAGAATTATTTTTTTCCTCATATTATTTGATTCTAACATTTTAATTTCCCATAGTTTCATTTACCAACTAATTTATTTGTTTGTTCTTTATTTTTCTGTTTTCGTTTATTATTTATGCCGGTTTCACTGTTTTTATAATTTTCACGAGTCGATTATTCACATCTTATCGGAACGTTCGAACAAAATATTCGATTTAAGAGCCGTATCTGCAGCTATCTGCAGCTACATTTTTTTGAATCTTACTCGGAAATGTTAGTACAACAGTTTTCACGAAGAATCTAGATAGAACACTGCATCCCCCTGCGCGCAGAAGTAGTCAAGTTCGCACTGTGTTGCAAAGTCAACTCTCTGCGATGAAATTTTTCGGATCGAAAAAAAAAGTCACTAGGACCCTTAAGAACACTTATTGACACAAAAAAAGCTAAAAAAAAAAAAACTTTCTTTGACTTTTGGCCAAGTTTTTGCGATTCGGGCCGACTGTGCCGTCGGGCTATCCGTCCAGGAACCCGCCAGAAACGTCACGCTGGTTTGGTTATGTTTCCGACATGAAGGTTGGTCAGGAACCGGCCGGGATATCCGGTCCTTTTCTGGCTGTTTTTTATTGCTCTCTTCAAACGGATTAATTGTATTCGGTAGCGTACTCCATTGATGGTTTCACCCGGTTTTAGCAGCTCATAATACAGCACACCCATCTGATCCCACCAAATACAGAGCATTACCTTCGCGCCATGGATATTCGGCTTTGCCGTTGATTTGGCTGATTGGCCAGGTCCGTGCAGCTAGCACCCCTTCAGTGGAAATTTGAATTTTTTATTATTCCAGAATTTACGGCTTTACGGCTATTTTTAGGCGCACAATAAAAATTTACGGCTCTTCAAGTTTTTTCAAAAAATCAATTTTTATGTGTGGGGCGCTAAGTGCACGTTCACTCAACACCCCCACCATAGAAAAAATACAAATAAAAAAAAAACAAACACACCACATTTTACGGCTCTTTTACGTCTGTCAAATGCACTAAAAATAAATTTCCAAAAAACAACCCCTAAGTCAGAACGCAACCCCCTCTTACTTACAATGTGCGAAACTCGGAAATCAATTACATCACATTTTACGGCTCTTTTACGTCTGTCAAATGCACTAAAAATAAATTTCCAAAAAACAACCCCTAAGTCAGAACGCAACCCCCTTTTACTTACAATGTGTAAAAGTCGGAAATCAATTACATCACATTTCACGGCTTCTTTACGGCTCTGAAACGCGCCAAAAATAAATTACCAAAAAACAACCCTTAAGTCAAAAATCGACCTCCTCTTCGTAAATTTGAAAAATTAAAATATATAAGTTTACAGAGTATCAAGCCTATTTATTTAATATCAATTACTCAGTTTAAAAAATTGATTTAATTTACTTTCACATGATTTGATCATCCGCGGGCAATTGATAATTTGTTTTGGATAATTTTTATTAACAAATATCCAGTTTGACTTCTCTTTGACATGTAAATTTTTAGTGTTGAACAACGATCTGATAAACTCATTTGTCTCGCTCAAGCTCTTTTGATCATGAAGTGTGCTCATCTCAAGTAAAGCACTTATATCAAGTTTTGATCAACACATCTCATCTCATTCCTCGATCTTTTCTAAGTGTAAATCCCACAAGAAAGCGAAATATCAAATTAAAATGAGGCATCTTATGAAAGTCGAAAACGGCCTCTAGAAGAAAATCCAGATGAACTTGCCACTAATGACTCAATCCAGCTTATTCAAGCTTTTTATGGTTATTTTCTTAAATTAAATTAAATTGATATTGTGTGTATCTGTCTCTTAACGGTAATTGGCAGTTTCCCGCGCTTGATGAAATTTGGTCATTTTCATGCTTGATTTTTTTTTCATTTTGCCAAGAATGACTGATGAACAACTTTGACCATGGACATTTTTTTATACAAATTTGGGTGAAATACAACCGATCTGGAATATTCTTTAAAAATTCCATTTTTGAATACTGGGAAGAATTCTGTCTTCTTGCCGCTGTAATTGAGAAAACACAAAAAAAAAGTTGTTATCACTCAATTCATGACAAAATGAAAAAAAATCAAGTTAATAGGTGTAGTAGACTCCAAGATTTAGGGGCATGAAAATGACCACATTTCATCAGGCGCAGGAAATTGCCAACTACCGTTCACGTAACCTGCAAAATTTGATTTCCAATATACTATCAGCTGTTAAATAATTCCTTAAAAATTTATAAAATCAATTTTCTAAAAATGATAACAATGGAATTATATTAAGAGAATCAACTTATTATAAAATCCAATACTAGGAACATCCCGCGCCTGATGAAATGTGGTCATTTTCATGCCCCTAAATCTTGGAGTCTACTACACCTATTAACTTGATTTTTTTTCATTTTGTCATGAATTGAGTGATAACAACTTTTTTTTTGTGTTTTCTCAATTACAGCGGCAAGAAGACAGAATTCTTCCCAGTATTCAAAAATGGAATTTTTAAAGAATATTCCAGATCGGTTGTATTTCACCCAAATTTGTATAAAAAAATGTCCATGGTCAAAGTTGTTCATCAGTCATTCTTGGCAAAATGAAAAAAAAATCAAGCATGAAAATGACCAAATTTCATCAAGCGCGGGAAACTGCCAATTACCGTTAAGAGACAGATACACACAATATCAATTTAATTTAATTTAAGAAAATAACCATAAAAAGCTTGAATAAGCTGGATTGAGTCATTAGTGGCAAGTTCATCTGGATTTTCTTCTAGAGGCCGTTTTCGACTTTCATAAGATGCCTCATTTTAATTTGATATTTCGCTTTCTTGTGGGATTTACACTTAGAAAAGATCGAGGAATGAGATGAGATGTGTTGATCAAAACTTGATATAAGTGCTTTACTTGAGATGAGCACACTTCATGATCAAAAGAGCTTGAGCGAGACAAATGAGTTTATCAGATCGTTGTTCAACACTAAAAATTTACATGTCAAAGAGAAGTCAAACTGGATATTTGTTAATAAAAATTATCCAAAACAAATTATCAATTGCCCGCGGATGATCAAATCATGTGAAAGTAAATTAAATCAATTTTTTAAACTGACCAAAACGGTTGACACTAGAGTCCCTAGAAAAATAGAGTCTGCCGAACTTTCCCTTCAATGATTGGTGCAGCCATTATGTGTACAAACCAATCAAAATTGCTACTACCGGCGCGAGTAGAGTTTTTTTTTTCAAACTAAAGTATACTAAATATCATCACGTTTGCTTTTTTTTCGTTTCCTTATTTTATTTTTTTTGCATTTAAACGAATAAATGAATTATGAATACACTGTTAGAAATTCATGTCATAATTCTCTGACAACCTTTCACTGAGCAGTACTTCGGCATTGTGAATGTAAATTTTTTTAGAAATCTTGAATAATCTGAAATTTTTGTTATGAAACAAATACATTACGCATTTCATAATGCTTTCGAAATTATGAAGGTTAGGATTTCCGTTATCAAGCTGACTATCGAAAAATTCTTTGCCGATGAAATATTTTCGTTTAACGTTTTGAAAATTTGACTTACCTTTTCCCAAGTATTACTTTTTTGCAATTTTCCTGGTATATTCTTCGTGAACAATCACGGACACATTCTTCGAGTGTCAGAATCAAACACTCTAACCACAGCTAGAGTGGACTCTAGCCACAGCTACTCACACGGATTAACGCACACACGCTCAGTGGTCGTCATCTTGGGTACAGATCGGCAGACTCTATTTTTCTAGGGACTCTAGTTGACACGATTTAGCTCAGGAATGTCGTCTGAAACAAAAAAACCAAAATGATTCAGTTTTTTTATGCCTTTGGCTATCGTTTGACACAAGGAATTTGCAAAATTTGAAAATTTCAGGAAATAGTGAACAAACAAGAAAAAAAAATTTCTATGTTTTCAAGGTCAAGAACAGCTGTAAAAATTCTTGAAATGGAAAAAATCCAAAAAGCTCGTATCAGACGATAGCGACATGTTTTTCACTAATTTTGATATATGACTTTAGTTAATTAATCAATTACTTTTCGAGATATCATGTCAACCTGTTACAAAAACGCAACTTTTGGGAAATCGCATTTAAAGATATTCATGCATGAATCGCGGAGCGGAGCTATATCTGACGGCCCTGGAAACCCCGAAATAATAAGATTTCGGTTATACCCTTTTAAGATTATATTTCTAGCACCTTCTAGGCCAAAAAAATGCAAAAAAAAATCGATTTTTTTGAACCAACAAGGTAGAAGACCCCCTTAAAGTAATGAAGAAGAGCTCCCCGCAAAAACTCTTTTTCAGGCACAACGTTCGACATATTTGAGTTGAAAAAAATGATTGTTGTTTACGCTTCAAATGAATGACATATATTAACAAAAGACGCACAATGACAGTAGCTTTCCAACGCATGTTCGGAATATTGGCATGATGGAATAATAATCAAGTTACGCCATCTCTTAGCAAACCGCACAAATTAAGTTATAGATCCAATATATTCGAATATTTTGACAGATCCTTACTAAAAATCCCTGTATAGGTCCGCATAAAGAATCCTATATGTCCCACCTATAGGATTACCCTGTAGAAAATGACGTAAGTTATATATATATATATATAACCTCTAAGAGTTAAGGACATGTGATACTTGGTAAATTAGCAAATTTTATTGATTTAAAGTTTCTACATGTTTGTGTCCAAAACACAGAATTCTGATTTCAAAATTTGGGAAATGGTAGAAAGGATAAAAACAGACGCAGATAGATAACTTTTGCTTTCATAAATAGAAAAAAATTCAATTTAAGCAAAATCTATGGAGAAAATTTTTTTATTATCAAAACCAAAAGTAGTCTACGTCCGTTTTTATCTTCTCTAACATTTCCCAAATTTTGAAAAAAGATTCAATGTATTTTGAACACAAGCATGTAGAAAGTGGACCAAGTTTTTCACATAAACTTGCTACTTTTCTCAAGTATCACATGCCCTTAAAGAAAACTACTGCGTAACATCTTTGACAATTTAAAAAAAAATATTTTAAAATCATATAGATTCACCCTGACGAAAGTTCCGGATTGAAATTCATTCCGAATCAATCCGCACTATTCCGAGCCATTCCGAAATCTGATTCCGAACTAAACCGAGTTATTCCGAATGACTCCAAAGCAAATTCAAATTCAATCAGAAATTTCAATCCGAATGAATCCGGTCAATTTTGGATTCGGATTTATTCGGATTGAAAGTTTGGACTGATTCAGATTGGTCGGATTTATTAGGACTAAGATTTCGGATTGATTTTAAATGGGCCTCTGATTGATAAGGATTAAAGCTCGCTTCGGATTTATTTGGAATAACTCGGATTGGTTCAGAAACAGATTTCTGGATGGGTCGCATAGGTTTGGAATAAATTCCCAATCCGAGACTTTCTCCAGGGTACTTGACTAGTTCGGGTTTTTTTCCGGATTTATCAAATAATACATTTTTATTTTTTAATCAACTTTTGGATCTTTGTACAAAATTTTATCATTCAATACCATCTAGCAATTTTTTTATCAATTCACAAGCCTCAACAACTCAAAAATAATCTTACAACTTAACGGACTATTAATTAAAATGCATCAGGATTCAAAAATAAAAATACCAGATGTTAAGCGTTGATAACATTTAATAAATAAATAAAAATAATAAAAAATAAATAAATTTAATAAATCCTTTTTAAATAAATTTTTGTCCTACTTTGTCCTCATTTTTCAAACCTTTTTGTCCTACTTTTCGAAAATCAATTATGTTCACCCTATTTATGTCGATATTTGGAATACGCAAATACGCGATAAGCCACAATGGGCAATAGCATAAACAGCTCTTCTTCTTCTTGCTCGTGGCCTCTTGCTATTCAGCAAATAGCCATAACTAAAGTTCAATATAAATCAGCACATGAGTAATCTATGAGTACAATGTAAATCAGTAAATATACGGCAAAAGTGGAGGTTAGGGGAACGCTTGGGCCTTGCAATAGACGAGTCTTGCAATAAAAGAGTCTTGACTGTGTGTAAATTTATGCATGTAAAGAGAAACTGAAGAACAGAATTCTAAAAAAAGGTAATAAGGCTCTGTTTTGAACAAAAAATTAAAAATTTAAAGCCATGAATTAATCAGACCATGTGCCTTAATTGTACATCAGCCCTATCCGACTGCATGAAAAATGGCTGTCAATATATAGGTCCACTTGTGACGTCACAGGTACTAATCCGCAGAGAGCGCAGCTCCGGTTCGGCCCTGTGTTTACATTGTGTCAAATGGAGTAAAAATATAAAAGTGTCTAAAAAATTTTAATTTATGAATCCTTTGTGGTGAAATAAACAGCGATACTAAGTTTATTGCAATAAAATGCCTCGTTACAAAGAACACAGCTTATTTGCTCAACTTAAGCAATTGAACACTTTGTTCATAAGTTCTATTTGAATTAACTACTTACAGATATGACAGAGATATAAATTTATTTACTTTGTATTTTGATATAATATATTTAATATTTATTTCGTCAATTTTGAAATATTTAATTTAATATATGAAAAATTATTTATTTATTAATTTACAATTATTCATTAATAATTAACCTGAAATGCGTTCAATTTATGAGTCATTTAGTAACATCGTGCATACAAATTTTGTGAAAAACTCATAAAGAAGTGAAGGCCTGGTGTTGGACGATCAACGGAGAGGTGCAGTTTTTCGCACTGAAAAATATTTTTCAGATGGCGCTCGTGAGAGTGTTAGGTTGTCAACCACAAACAACACATAAAAACCCCAAGACCATCAAAACACAAGAACCACGAAAAAAAACGAAAACACACAAAAAACACGAAAAAACACAGAAACGGCACAAAAAATTTAAAAAACACAAATAAGAATAAAGGAGCCAAAAAAACAACAGTTACAAAGAGTCAGGGTTAATTAGAAGGAAGAGATTTTTCAAAAAACATTAATCACTTTTTTAAATTCTAATCACTTCACTGATCTGGAGCAAGATACTGGCGTTGAAATGTATTTTTTTAGAAAAAGAGAACACGAGCGCAATCTGAAAAAAAATTTTTAGTGCAAAAAACTGCACCTCTCCTCTGGTTGTCCAATACCAGGCCTTCACTTTTTCATGAGTTTTTCACCAAATTTTTATGCATGATTTACTAACTTAATTAAAGTAATAAAATTAAAAATTAAAAAAAAAAAAAACAAAAATTAGTATTACTCTTAGGTTACTAAATGACTCATAAATTGCACGCATTTCAGGTTAATTATTACACTCTCAAAACAAGTGTGTAGTGAAATGTGTAATTTTTACACACTACACACGCTGTCAAGTGTGTAATTGAGCGAAGTGTGTACTTACTAAACATTGCCAACTCAATTTTTCGGGTACAAAACGTTAAAGTGTTTGAAAATTAAACGTTACGTTTGTAATGTGTATTGAAAATACACACTTCAAATGCCTAAAAAGTTACTATCGTGATTCACGTGTAAAAGTAACACACTTGTTTCTAGAGTGTAATGATTAATTGCTAAGTTTTATTTTCTAAGGCGGTCTCGATACCTTAATGTTTTTATTCTTAAAAAAATCTGGCACTGAAGAGGGCCCAAATCTGTTGCCGAAACGTTTGCCATTTTGAAATTTTATAGTTCCACCGTCTAAAAGGTAAGGAAAAAAAAGTAACTGACCCCATGCCGATTTAATTATCATATATTTTTTTCGGATTAAAACCGAGGAGTCGGACAGAGCTGTTATACATTAATTCTCCCATGTAAGATAAATTTTTTAATTTGCAATGCATCTTTCTGAAAATTTGGAAAACGTAACAAAAGACAATAAAACACGTCTTTTAACTTCTTTTTAGTACAAATTTTGAAAAACATTCGAAAACTTTTCGACAATTTCAGATAACCGTAAATTGTTTTGCAACATTTTCACTCAAACGAGGATAACAGATGTTCTTCATCGTTTTCTGTTGTATATCCCAAATTTCCAGGAAGATATTTTGTAAAATAAAAAAGTTATCCTACACGAACTTCTTCAGGAATTTCGTCACGTGATCTGGTTAATCCATGGCCTTCAGCTGCAAAATTAATTTCAAATATTGTATTGGACGCAAAAATTGAAAAATTAGCAATATTCCCGACTTAAGATGTAAAGACTGAGTGTATCTACACCAAGCATTTAAAATGAAAATAATGACTTGTTTCCATGAAATTTTGTCATGAAAAAATCATTTAATTAATGTCAGACATAAGACTAGGATATTTAGATTCGTAAACCTGAAAATTTCTTATCTTCTTTATTCAATAATATGATGAGAAATTATTACTTAATTCTGTACATATTACAAAATCGGAAATATAAGGAGACCAATTTCTTATATCTGTATTTCACAAAACACGAACTGTAATTTTTACAAGTTCAGATTGTGAAAAAACTGTGAACATATATAAAGGCATATAAGCAGTTTGCACCAAAGTGAGAATTTGAAAATCCAAGAAAATGAAGTGCGTGATTGCTGCAATACTCTTTGTACTTTTTATTATTCATAATTCAGCTGGTAATTATTTATTTTTATTCAATCATAGAGTAAATAGGAAATAGGAATGCATAAAATAATCTTATACGTGAATGAGAACGATCCATTTCTACACGGAGAAAATTAGTTCGAGAGACTCTACTCAACGTTTAGCAAAGTTTGAATATATGTATACAACTTTAGGATTATTATATATATATATATTATAATATATTATATTATATAATAATCTCCAACTTGTCTATACGTCTCACTTTGCATAAAACTTAAGTAATGTTCCTTGAACTATTTTTTTTCGTATAAATTTGGTAAATCATTCAATTTATTTTACTTTGGTTACGAAAATTTCGTTCATTCAACCAAATATATAGTTATCTTAAAGAAATTTCAACTATTCATTAGATTCGGCTGGAAAATTTGGATGAATCAATAAAATATTTTGTGAATTAAAGAAAACAATTTTGTTAACGGTTTTTTTTCGTTTTTTTGCATTAAGAATTTTGTTACGATATTTAAACTCAAATTTTATAAGGAAATACCATTTGATTCAATTACCAAGATGTTTTTTTTGATCAATTAAAAAAATTTCAAGATCATCGGTGAAATCGATTCGGAAGACTTTTGTTATAAAAAAACTCAATTGTTTGAGGACGCGCATTTTTACCACGAAGGAATAATAAGGAGACCAAAATACAATGGGAAACTTTGCCGAATCTGGCAGGAGCAACGGCACGGTAAGTGCCCGGCTTGTAAGTTGGAATTAGTGGAAAGGAGTGCGCATGTGCGCAGTTGTCCTTTTCTTACTCACGGGAAAATTTGCGAGTGAGACGAACTTGTCAAATTGATCTAAGCCAGAGAGGTTATGCAACCCGATACGCTACACGACATTCCTAAGAAAAAAATGTATTATATTAAATGCATTATATTATATTATATGCGATCTTCAAAATCTTGAAAGATTCTAGGATTAAATTCCCTCACCTTTAAGGGAAAAAACTATTCAACATTATTTTACACACGATTTACGAAGTAATAACAAATACCATAATTTCAATTTCAAGATTTACAATCTTATTATATTCGATATATACATAGCACTTTTATAATGCACTCCTTTAGCTTTATAGGAGTCCTGAGATAGATTTTTTTTTTTTAAACGAAATTGAAATTGAACAAATATCTGCCGCTTGCAAATGATCAAAAAATCAATCAACATAACCACTCTGGTTTAGATCAATTTGACAATTTGACAAATTCGTCTCACTCGCACATTTTCCCGTGAGTAAGAAGAGGACAACTGCGCACTTGCGCACTCGTTTCCAATACTTCCAACTTACAAGCCGGGCACTTACCGTGCCATTGCTCCTGCCAAGTCGCTTACATGGAGATAGGTCTCCTTATTATTCCTTCGTGATTTTTACCAATTAATCAAAGATTTTGAAGGTAGCTCCGAAAGAAATCCGAATATCTCTTTTTCGGGAAATAGGCTAATCAATTTTTTCAATTATTTTTGTGATTCTTCTTTGCTCCAAAAAATTGTAGAGGAGACGAATCGTTATGCAACTCAAAATCCTATCACTCAATCTTCCCACATGAAAGCTTGGTCCACAGATCTTTTGCTACACACTCCAATTTTTGATCAAATAATGTCTCGCGATAGATATATTCACATCCTGCGATCTTTACATTTTCATGATAATGAAGAAATAGTAAATCATCCTATAGTGAAAATAAAGTCAGCAATAGGACACGTACAAAGTAAATTTTCGGCAGTTCTTCCCAGGTGCGAATTGACCGTCGGCGCACGGTTGGGCCAACATTCTTAAAGTTGGTCCAACCTTGTTGGCCAGAGGTCAGGCTAATTAGTGGAATGATAACGCTATCCATCGATTGGCGTGAACAGTTGGCCCGACGCCAGGCGCCGGAAATAGGCCGTCTTAGGCAAAATATGCTTGTATAATCTAGTTAATAATATGCTTAGCCATGGCCCAGAGGTGGGCCGACCGAACTATCACGATCATCTAAGGTAATTCGCCAAGGTTGGCCTAACACTCGGTTCAAGTCTGGGCCATAGTTGGGCCGAAAGTTGGTCATGCAATGGCAACGGAATCTAGTTAATAATATGCCGACGATTGGTTCAACAATGGCCCAGAGGTGAGCCGGCTGAACTGTCACGGTCATCTAAAGCAATTTGCCAAAGTTGGCCCTACAGTCGGTTCGAGTCTCAGCCATAGTTGAGCCGACGGTCGGGCATATCTTTGGTTGACGGTGTTGGCTGCCAAAGTTGGTAAAACCGAAACTACCACAGTTGGCCCAACTATTTTTACAAAAATTGTATTTTCAAAGCATAAAAATGTCTTTTCACATAAATATTCGGTCTACGTGACAAATGTATAATTCGGTATATTATTTTTTTTACTTTTGTAATATTCACCGTATTTATTGCGAACCTAAGCAGATTTTCGACAAATTTCTACTAGTTTGTCCATTTTACAACTTAAGTAGTATATTGCGGGCGTACCGAGTGTACCTAGGCCGATGTTTGTTAAGTACCTCACTTTAGGTTAATCTTTTTCTGTAGCCATCCTTGCCTATCACTCATTAAAAATTACCATCTCTCCTACTTTTGTGATTTTCAGCTAGGAAGACCCGTCAGTACTTACCGCCCAACAGCTTAACATGCCAGCAAATAAATATCTAGTTTGTGCAGGCCCCGATGCGATTTCTACTGGCCCTCCCCGTTGTTCATCTCCCGACGCCCATCGAGCTCCCTCGTCCTTATCACAAGTGTGACGAATGACTCGATGAGCGTTATGACTCGATGAGCGTAATCTGGATTCTCTTAGATTACCCGGTGACTTCATTCGGCCCTGAATGCCATAAACATTGAATCACTTTCATCTATGATTTTTTGTTTGCAGGCCAACACGAAGAACCCTTGAAAACAACGTATAGTATTATAATACATAAAAAGATGTTTGGATCTAATGAATACTTTAGCGCAGTTTTAATTACCTATTACGATGCCTTATGTCTTGCAAGCAGTGTTGAAAGTGCAAAATCCTATTCGAACTGGAAACTTTTGGTTGCTCCAGCGTCAGATAATCCTAAACACTGGGAAATTGAAAATATAATCATATATGATGGTTATTATAATGACCAGAGAAGTAATGATATTGCAATAATAAAAGTGAGTGGTTTCATAGTAAAGTTCTTAAGAGGTCATTGAATATATCTCATTACAAAATTTTATTTATGTAATGCAGTTAAAAGAACGAGTAAACTCTGAAACGATACAACTCAATTTTCCTAATAATATGATGGATTTATTGAAACAAGATATTTCACGAGATACGAGAATTATGTTATATCATCGGAGACAAAAATCAATTGAAGGTAAGTTTTAATATGTAAATATGAACAGTATCCCATATAGGAAATTACAGTAAAGTAGAACATAGAAAAAACCAAGTGTTATATTTACCTGGAATCGATCAAATCAACATTTTATCCTAGAACTCGATTAATATAGCACTAGATTCTGCATCAGACTTCAAGTGAATATAACACTAAACTTGGAGTGAATATAACATCTAGTTTTTTCTGCGGATTTGGATTCTACACCAGCAACGGAGCAAATAATATGTTGATTTATTTATTTTCCTGAATAATTTAATAGTTATGTTCTTGTGATAAGCTCAAGTTACATGAACAAATATTATAAATGAAAAAGCTCATTGAGAAACTATATTGCATGGAACACCAAAACAGAAAGAACCAGGTGTGATTTTTACTCGGAGCCTGATGTTAAGGTTGTATGTAAAAAAATCGATCTCTGGTAGAATTTTTAAAAAAAGGAGCTGATATTTAAATAGAATAATTATTTATATGCTAAATTAATTTCAAGTTTTTCAAACATACCGGTGCAGAGATAATTAATGTCAAAGTTGACTATTTTAACACGTAATTCATGGGCAATGCATAGGCACTCTCCACATTTTAATTTGTAGTAATTAAACGCTCTGGTAGAGAAATTTAAAAAATGTCGGTATTTGTGCTGCTTGAAAATATAAATTTCTGAAAAAAACATCAAATCTCTCCACCGTGCAGATTTATAGATAATCTAATTTAGAACATTTAAATTTCAGTCACTTTCAAACAGATAAACGTAACAGTGTCGCGACTCGGCAACACTGTTCCCTTTCTTCAGCTTGTCTGCTGTAGGCAGTGTTCGCAGAACGTGGACGTAAACGGCCCCCACCATGGACCCTACCAGCTGATGGCTTCTTCTTCGCTCCACTGCCATAGGTTGGTTGAATGAGGAAGAAACAATGAGCTCGAAGCATCTATGGTGGGGGCCGTTTACGTCGACGTTCTGCGAACACTGGCTGTAGTTGCAGGTCTCGACACACACACACACACACACACACAACCAGCTTGAAAGCATACGTGAAATTGACGGCAGAATATTTTCTTTTCCTCGCTTCAACCAGTCCCGAATTTCGACGCACTTTATAGTCTAAAGCTTTGTGCTTTATAAATATTCCTTTCCATCACACTTGACCTGACATTCTTTTAACTGTTAACAATAACCTTTGACATCCAGCTATTCAAACCCATATCACAGTTAGGTTTAAATTGCAGTGTTGCACGATCTACGAGTCAGCCGCTGGCACAACATTGGTGACTATACGTATACACACATACTACGAATTCTAAGCCAGTAGCGTACAAAAATTTTCACCATGCGAGCCCATGAAATTTTTTCAAAACAGCATAGCTCGACGGCGCCCCACGGGACTCTACTATTTGTACGGGGATGGGACTTACATTCAACCTTAAATATATATTATTAGGTGCGCAACTAAGTTCTCGCTGTTTCTTTTATTAAAATGCAACTTTATTTTAAAAAAATGGTTACAAATGAATCATTCAAAGCATTGCCCATTGTTAGCTACAACTTTTGCCCATCTTTCTGGTAGAGCTCGAATACCGTTACGGTAAAAGTGTTCATCTTTTGAATCTATCCAAGAATCAAGCCATTTTTCGATGTCTTCAAATGAGCGGAACTGCTGATCAGCCAGACCATGTGCCATCGACCGGAACAAGTAATAATCGTACAGCGCAATATCTGGGGAATGCGGCGGGTGGGGTAGGACTTACCATTTGAGCGTTTCCAGGTACGTTTTAACGGATTCGGCAACGTGAGGCTGAGCGTTGACATGCTGTATAATTACTTTTTCATGCCTCTGCTAGTATTGTGGCCGTTTTTCGCGCAGTGCTCGGCTCAAACGCATCAATTCGGTTTGATACCACTCCCCCGTGATGGTTTCGTTCGGTTTCAACAGCTCACAATAAATAACACCGACCTGGTCCCACCAGATACACAGCATAACCTTCGCAGCGTGAATATTCGGCCGAGCCGACGACGTAGAAGCATGACCGGGCAGTCCCCATGATTTTCTTCTCTTTGGGTTACTGTAATGAATCCATTTTTTATTACCCGTCACGATGCAATGAAGAAAACCCTTCCTTTTTTGCCGCTGAAGCAGTTGTTCACAGTCGAAAAAACGACGCTCAACGTCCCTTGGTTTCAAATCATAAGGAACCCAAATTTCTTGTTTTTGAATCATTCCCAACTCATGCAGTCGCTTGGAAATGGCTTGGCAGGTAACTCCTTATGCTGAAGCAAGCTCTTCTTGCGTTTGGCACGGTTCCTCATCGAGCAATGCTTCCAATTGAGCGTCTTTGAAGGTTTTTGGCCTTCCTTCACGCGGACGGTCGTCAACATCGAAATCACCGCCTTTGAAGCAACGGAACCAATCACGGCACGTTGTTTCACTTAGAGCAGCATCTCCGTAAAATTTTTGGAGCTCTCGATGCGCTTTTGCCGCCGTTTACTTCGAATGAAAGAAGAAAATCAACACTTTCCGCAAATGACGATTATTTGGCACAAAATCAGACATTTTCACACAACTAGAAGTATACACGCAGAAAAAAGTTCCGTATAATATACTGAAAATCCGGTAAATTTCACTTAATTTCCAAGTACTTATATGGACAACTGGCCAGTTAACTGAATATTACTAGGCTGAACAAGTAACTGTAATCAGATTTGGTAGTTACAAATACGATTACATAAGTGATTCTGACTTGCGGTTCAGTAAATTTCACCGAGCCAATTGCTATCCTACACTGTTTCTAATTGCTACAAATGCTTATTATTCTGTTACATTTCCATAGCGTGTAAGAGAATGTAACTTACTGTAACGGTATAGTTTACCAAAATGTTAGTGCTCTTTACGTTTGTCGAATGTCAGAATTACTTATAAGACAGTAGCTTTACCGATTTTTCCTAGTGAAAGTAGCATATGATAAGCAGTACATTTGTATTAAGGCCTCACTGGTTCAGAATATGTGAAATGAAGTCATCCATCTTTTTTAAATCAAATTAGCACACAAAAAGCGATCTAGATTATTAAAAACATAATCTGTAGATGTTAAAAAAAAGATAGTATCGGATAATATCTTGGATTATAAACTGAAACATACCAGATTTAACGCGTGCAAAACAAAAGAAAGATAGAGGGGAGAGCTTTTGCACTCAGAAGAGGGGAGGTTTCAGTGGGAACACATACACAAATATTATTATCATACCTCATTTATGTTCACATATTCAAGTACACAATGCTACACTATTTATAATCGCATACGCTTGAAATTAAATTTCAGAATCGCTTTTGGGTTCGAACCCTCTATCCCTACCTATATCTACATTAACTAAACGCATTCCTAACGCCTAAAGCCTCTCGGCTATTCTCGCTTGCCATATTCTGAAATAAATGTCGCTTATAAGCCACTACTGAGTTGGCCAGACTTGGATTCGAGTCTATGAAGCTATTCGGATAACGTCGGAAGCACTCGGACGACATTCTGAAACGAATTATATGAAAAACCGAGAATGAATGTTTTGATTTTACCGAATACTATTCCTACTTTTAACATCCAGGTTTTATGATCCGTTTTTCTCAGTGCAGTTGGAAATTCCTTTGTTTACACCCAGCGTTGCCGGCACACGTGATTTACACATGAAGGTTATGCTTTCGTTACATGTGCGCGAGTTAAGCGAAACATCCAGATCGGTAAAATCTACTGATCTTTCGTTAATGTATACTATACTAGTATTGTAATTCAGTTCCAGTGAATGGTACATATCATCCTGTATTTAATACATATGATAAAGGTATTTTTAACTCACAAGTGACAGAGTTAGATTTACTTTGATTTTACTGAGATTTACGAAACGCTCAGTAATTCCGACATTTCTTTTCAGCTATGTTAACAGGTTTTACTTTTACATTTACTTAAAATCATTTACTGTTCCTGGTTAGTAAATTTTGCCTTTCTTTTTTCTGCGTGTATGACGCCAAAAAAAATCACTAATGTGTCAAAACAGTTTGTTTACCATATGCCTAAGCTTGGTTCATGACGTTTTGGATATGTCAAAATTGACCAGCAATTATTGCTGGAGCCATCTATTCACAAACAGCGGGAACTTAGTTGCGCACCTAATATATTATATATTTTTTAATCTTGAAGAATATATATTTTTGTCCACTAAAAATGAGTATTAAGAAATCAGCAAATATTTTCTTTGCAAAAAAACTATTCTATTGGCTTTCAATAATTTATTTTCTCTTTAGTTAATACTGAACCTATGACAGTTGGCATTATGCAATGTCCTGGTAAAGTACAACTGTTTCATGCAAGTCAAGTTATAAATATGCATCAAGTAAGTATATTCATCTACTATTATAATATGTATGAAAGAAACATAAAAACAAGTAGAATATATCTTCCAAAGATTGTTTTTAAAAAATTAAAAGAAAGATCTACAAAAAAAACAAGATATATATTTTGATTCTAGTGTAGAATTTATGTTCTACACTAGAATCCATTGATATTATTATTACTGGAAAGTACGTTGAAAATTTAACTTTTCCATGTTTAAGGGATTTGAAGGAGTTCCTGCATACAATACAGAAAACATGATAGTTGTGGCAATTTGTAAAGTCGACAAATACTATAATAATCTTTTATGCATAAAAATTAGAAACTTTGTGGAGATTTTCATCTCTCAACATATCACGCCGATTACAAATGAAGAACCATGCAATAAACGTAAATAAAAAAAAGGAAAATCTGGCCTGATGAGAAAGTAATAAACTTCAATTATGTTATCTTGTCTTTTTTAGTTGTACTTTTTTAAAATCATTAACAATGTAAACAGTTATAATAGACAGTACTAAAAAAGTTGTCAATATTTTCGTTAACCGCGGAACATATAATTAGTCAATGAAAATTAAGATAATTTTTTTAGAAGCTATTATTGAAAGGTGTATACGAAATTATTGAAATAGTCGATGAATTTATTTACAACTTCAGCTTCATCTAGAATTCGAAAACAATCAAGGAAGTTTTCGACAATTAATTTTTTCCGTGCTTACTCATCAATCAGAAAAAAAATTTGTTCATTAAACAAAATAATTTGTTAAATTTAAAAGTTTTTATTGAGTTAAACAAATTTTTTGATTGAATCAAAAAAATACTTGAAATGTATTAAAAGTAACAAAAATATTTTTATTTTGAACTTTAATTTTTGGTTCAGTCAACGAATTAATGAAATAATTTTGTAAGATCAACTAAACATTATGTTTTTAAATATAATATAAATTGTTTGAATGTTTGAAAAAATAAAAAAATGCTCACTTCTAGTAGAAAACATTATTCATATTTAATATATCTCTTTAAATTTCCAAAATACCTTATTTATCGTTTTCCGTTCATTCAATACATTTTGAAATTAAAATCAGGATCACAGAAAAAACAAGCGTTACATTTACCTGGAGTTTGGGGTTATATTTATCCGGAGTTAATCTGGTTTTATTTCTTTACTTAAAAAAAATAGGTTTTATGTGCCTCCGGCGCATAAACGCGTTTTTATGCTACAGTTGGGAGTAGCGTAATGTTGTATATTACGATACAGAGGAACATAATGTAAAAATTGAACTGCGCATGCGCCTATTACGATACAGCGGAGCATAATATTCTTCTTATTCGTACAGCGTACTACTAACTACTACACAAGATCAAGAAAATCAAAATCGTCGGAAGTATTCGCGAAATTGAATTATTGCTCTTATGTTCTGAAAGAGACCTTTGAGTTTTTTATGAGAATAAAGAAATGCATTGAAAATTCTAATTTCACATTAAACTTTATATTGTTTCAGATATAATAAAATAGAGTGTTCTGGTTTTTTAGGGACTTTTTAGAATTGGAATAATTATTATTTCTGACATTGGTTCAAAGAGTTCTGCTTAATATCAAATAGATTTATTGTTTAGAATTGAATGTTTATAAGTGGTCTCAAAAATATAGCTTTTCTTGGAGAAAAGCTTCATTGAACTAGTACTAATAAATTTGTTTATATGAATTAGAGTCCTATTTGTTTTAAAATTTATCATTCAATAAAAGTCTATAGTTTCAAGATCTGGTTTCAATCCCTTTTCTACTAAAATCTAAACTAGTTTATAAAAAGTACATGATTTGTAGAGGGTATTTCTTGTTGACCTGTTCGATAAATCTTAAAATAATTTCTTATTTGTAAATTACATTAAGAATTCAGTGAGATAAATTATTTTACAAGTATATGATTTGTAGCGGTCATTTCTTGAAAATCTGAAAACTAAATATTAAAATAATATAGCATTACATATTCTAAAAGAGAATATATTTCTCTTTTCTTTCAAGCAGGCATTTAATCTAACCTTCTCCGCATATGAAATAAGATTTAAAGTAATTATACAATAATAAATAAAACATTATATTTTATAAAATCCTATTCCCTTCTATTGCCGGGCGTATAAGAAATATCAGAAGAAGTTAATTAAATGGTGGAAGGAAATTGAACAGTATTTAATAAAAGTCACGTAAAATTTTTGCGAATGCGACTAATTTTTTCCGTATACTGCCAGCTTGACGTCGAGCTAGTAGTAGGGGAGAAGCGGCGAAATTGGCGCACCTAATAGAAAGTGCGAGTTTAAAAAGAAAGTATATGACTAAAAATTATGAAAAAATATTTATTTAATAGCTGGATATCTTTTCTATACTTTCCAATGGATAAAGATTGCATTGAAAATTATTAAAGCAAGTTTTTATTCAGATTTCCGATTTACCCGACATGGCGGGTAAATTGACGCACTAATATTATAATCTTCTCTTGCCACGTATTAGTTATATTTTCATAGATTTAGAATTACATTTCAGTAGCAAAGGTTGATGAAAAGAAGTAGTTATAATTTGAAACTAAATTTGAGATAGTATATCAAGATATGTGAAGTTTTTTATACCTTTATTCACATAAACCAGCCAAAGTTAAAATATATTTTATATTTGTACAATAAAATACTGGCAATTGTGGATATTTAAGTGAATATTCAAATTGAAATCATTTTTATAGAGAATTATTTGAATTTGTAATCAGAAGTATATACAATTATTAACTTTAGAAGACTTATAAATAATAGAAACAATCAATCAAAAATACAAATTTTTTACTTACATTGCTTTCACATCTTAAAATCGAGAAAACTTTCAAAACACTGTCAGACTGCAAATTAATTATTAAAAATCGCTTTTAAAATGCCTTAATACCTCAAACTTAAAAAAAAAATTTAACCACTGATTGTTCAAATGAATATAACCTTACAAAGTCGTTACATCAGTTTTGCGAACCACATTACCTCCCATGTCACAAAAAATCTTAAGAAAAAGATTAGCAGAAAAGTCCAGCAACATTCAAATGTATATATCTATATATTAATAATTGTGTACTTATTATCTTCTTTATATTTTCAATCATAAACATCCTTTTTCTTTAAAAAATACAATGCTTTAAAATTGGCTCTTGGATACTGAATTAGGTCTAATTAAACCCAAAATTCTTGTAAAATAAAAAATATGATACAACAAATATTTGGTCCATGGTACTGCTCGCTTGACGTCAAGCTGGCAGTATAATTTATTATATACACGTCATTGCAATGTAAATGCACATGATATATACAGATGTACTTTCTTCTTTTTGCAAATCACATGACTTACTAAGGAGATGGTAACTGATACACATATATATATACAAAGATATACTTAAGATATATATAAAGATATATAGATATAATATATAGTATATATATGTATATCTTAATCCAACTCGAAAAAACTCCTACAATTTATTATATACACGTCATTGAAATGGAAATTCACATTTCAAAGATGTGCATATAATAAATTCTAGGATATCCTTGAGTTTTTTTAATATATAAATTGTATACGGCTGTAATCAATCTTACAGTCACAATTCAAATGTACATGAGCATGAAGTGTGCGATTGCTAAAATATTTTGTGTGCTTTTGGTAGCCTGTTATTCAACAGGTAATTATTAATTTTGATTAAATCACAATGAAAATAAAAAAAAAGTCTTTAAATTTGAATATAGTTAAGATCCTTATGGCTGTTCATAGGGATACTCATAAAGACATTTGTATGCTTTTCCACATGGAAAACTTTTAGAATCCCTCAATGATACCATATGGAACTGTTTTGAAAGCATGTGAATTAAAAAAAATAATAAATCCCTACAGTATTTTACTAACTTATTAGGACTGTGTTGGGTAGAGTCTTTCACTTAAAATTTTATGATCTTTTTCAACCAAGTTCGACTCTATGGTAGAATCTAAAAATTTTTCAGAAACGTTAAAAAATGTCATTAAAGAAAATAACGTCTTTAGGAATGTGATATTAGAAAATTGACTGTAATTCATGTTACCGGTATTTCAATAAATAGAAGTGGAAAGGCGAAAAAAAAAGGCTTATGCTTCCATTTATTAGAAAATTGACGTCTATTTCTGAGTTGTAGTTGGACATTACAGTACCAAGGGGGAAGCCTCATGTGAAATTAAATTTTTTATTGCTTAAAAAATTCATTTACTATTTCAAAAATGTATCTCCAAAGTTTTAAACCTAAGAGAAAGTTGTAAAGGTCCCTAAGAAGTCAGCAAAGTGATGTGCTCCAAAGGTGCCGAGAGCAGGTAAACGAGCGCGCGCCCGTTACGGCCAATACTTTTCAGTTTCTTAGCTAAACAAGTTTTCCGGATTGCTTTTTGAATAACAGGTGTATAATAACAGATAAGGAGTAATTCGGCCTGTGTTACCGTCATTTTTCGTCTTCGAACAAACAGCAAACAGCTTTGGTAATTATAAATCACTCTGAACTCTACTTTTCAAAACCAAAAACTTTAAACGCGTTTTTCTCAAAACGTTAATTTTTGCAATGTAAATACGTATATTTTATTATACATTATTATAGAGGATGATTCCTTTATCCAAAAAAGTTTGTGCGGTTTTAAACCCAAAAGGCCACTTGGGCCGGAACAACAAAAAAATTTTTGGATACAGAAACCATTCTATATGAGAATCCGGAATAAGAAATATATATGTGATTTTATTTGAAAAGATAGATCTCTTGAAACCACAAAACTCCCATATATTAAAAATTTTTTCCGAAAATGCGATCCTCCCGAGATATTTTCAAGGGTGCATATATTAAGGTGGTCCTTATTTTACGATTTTTGGAAATGTTAACGGGGCACGGGTATTTTTATTATTTTTTGATTACATAACATTTTAGGTCAAAACATTTATTTCACTATATAAAAATTTCTTTTACTAATCATGCGCCATTCTAAAAAAATAACGGAAAAAGCATAAATGATGGGCTGGGTGCAATAAGGGGCTTAGCGCTCGGATCTCCTCAAACGTGAAGTCTCGGTTACCGAATTTCCGAAGTCAAGAAAATAAATAATGCTGAATATGATGGTATTTTTTTTATTTAATTTTCTTGACGTCGGAAAATCGGTGCCCGAGACGTCACGTTTGAGAAGAATCGAGCACTAAGCCCCTTATTGCATCCGGCCCCTCAATTTTTGTTCTTGTGATTTTTTAGTTATTACAAAATCATTTCAGATTTTAGAACTATTGATTTTCACAGGGCTTTCAAGCAGATCCCTAAAACCCACAAAGTTTATTTAAATTTGTCTAGTTTTCATAGCAGTTCCGTCTGACTTTTGGAAACTTTTCCAAAACATAAACTTCAATTTGACAACGAAAACATGATCAATTTGAATAAACTCTGTAGATTTTAGAAAATTGGTTTTTGTCAAAGCAAATCCACCCGGAGATCTTCGCCAAACCACGTTTTGTCTTCTAAGATATATGGAGAATCCTACCGGTAGAGCATTGGCATACTACTACGCGACTTTAATTACCCATTATAATGCTATATGCTTGGCCACGGATGTCGAAAATGTACGTGTTTATGATAAATGGACACTTATTATTGGTCCGGACAGCAATAAGCGACATGCATTTATTGATGATATAAAGCTACATGAAAATTTTGAAAATGACAAAGAAAATTATAATATTGCTTTAATAATAGTGAGTAACTTTATATCAATTGCAAAGTTTTAAACTTCATTCAGTTGTTTTACAATTCACACTGAATTGTTTATCCAAAGGCCATTGGACATATTTTGTTACAAAATTTTATTTTATCGTAGTTAACACGGCCAGAATTCACTAGAGTTAATCATCTTGAGATCCTCGATAACATAGACGTGTCACTTCGAAGTGAGGTTCCAGTGGGTACTAGAGGTTTTATATATTATAGAAAGAATTATCCTAAGCCGGGTAAGTTTAGTATGTTAATGTAAACACATTTCCGTGTGTAAATTTTGTCATGGCGCTAGCCAGGCCCCAACCGGAAAAAACCAGGCCTCAACTTGGGTATCGAGGCAGGACCAAACCGCAAATGAAACGCCTAACCCGACCAAAGCCTACCTCATGGCCCAGTTTGGTCCCAACTTGGCACCGTTCATTTTTTGAGTCTCAGCCATATTGAATCAGTGCCTCAGCCATATTAAAGTTTTCTTTAATGTCTTCATCCAATCCTTCTAGAATAATTTTCGAGATTTAAAATGTAGTCCAAGTCACATATTTTAATATTATTAACAAATATTTTGAATTGAATTTGATTTTGAGATTACACTGAAACCAAGTATGAACTTTTTAAAAAGCTTCCAATGGAGTTCACGACAGCCCTTTTATTTATTAAAAATAAGTTTTAAACACGCAGTTAAAATAAATAAAAAAATTTAACACTTTATTTCAACCTCTAAAATGGCAGATTCAAAGTCTAATCTACAAATCTGATTTACTTACTATCGTTTTCATTGCTTACTCTTCTTGCTTTAATTATCGCGCAATGCCTCCGGACTCGTCCAGTGCTCTTTATTTTGGGCATTTTAATTAGCACGCACAGAAATTAAATGCATACACTACCGAACATAATCATTAATATCTTTGGCATAATTTAAAGAACCCGGGTTCAAGACTGGAGGCGATCTAAAAACACAAGCACAGCCAAAGTAGGTGGCGCTGTAACCGCAACAACTATTGAACAAGGATCAAGGTTGGCTTCATGCCACATCCAAGACATTCGCCATGTTGTAGCCAAATAATAATTTTCCAAGCTGGGGCCAAACTTTTAATAGGGAAAAAATTTGGCAATTTCTACACGGGTTGTTTTAACTTTGAACTTTTACAAGGTGCGTTCCAAAATAAACGAGACTTTTGTCATAGAAATTATTTTGGTGGCATCATCTGTGAATGAGGTAGTGCGTTGGAAAGTTATATGCCTCCCTGACTTCCAGTGACAGTTTCATGACATTCGGTTCAGTGGAAGCGAAGTTATTGCGTCTAAAGTGTCAGTGTGTTTGTGTCATCGGTACAAAAATGAGTTTCGAACAAAGAGCTAATATCAAATTTTGTTTTAAAATCGGTAAAACGTTTACCGAAACATTTGAATTGATGAAAAAAGTTTATGGCGATGATTGTCTATCTCGTGCCAGAGTTCATGAGTGGTTTACACGTTTCAGAGATGGTCGTGAGGACATAAATGACGATGAACATACGGGCCGCCCAAAATCAGTGATCACCGAAAACTCCATCGAAATTGTGCGTGAATTTATCAAAAATGAGCCGAAATCATCTTTGAAATTCATGGAATCGGAGTTGAATATCTCCAAAACATCGATTTATCGCATTTTAACCGATCATTTGGGCTTACGAAAGGTCTGTGCACGTTTTGTTGCCCACAAGTTAACTGATGACCAAAAATTGCTCAGAATTCAACATTCGAAAGACATCATTAAAGAGGCGAGAAAAGACGAGAACTTCCTTTACAACATTGTAACTGGTGATGAAACGTGGTGTTTCCAGTATGAACCCGAAACCAAGCGTCAAAGTGCCGAATGGAAGGCCCCAGACGAGCCACCACCCAAAAAATCGCGTTTGGAGAAGTCAAAAATCAAGTCGATGCTCATTTTTTTTACGATTCCAAGGAAATTGTCCACAAGGAGTTCATGCCAACGGGCCAAACCGTCAATGCAATTTTCTATCTTGGCGTTTTGAAGCGTTTGTTGCATCGCATTCGTCGAATTCGGCCTGAATACCGCAAAGGAGGAAGCTGGCGCTTATTGCATGATACTTGTAATGCACCATCTCATCGATCCACTCTTGTGACTGATTTTTTGACTAGAAATCGCATTTTAACCAGCAACTACTCACCATATTCACCTGATATGGCTCCCTGTGACTTCTACCTATTCGGAAAATTGCATTTGGCTTTTCGAAAAGCTTTTGTATTGCGCAAAACAAAGTATCGAGGCCGGAGGGGACTATTTTGAATAAATAAACTCGAATTTATCAGAACAAAGCTCCTGTCGTTTCTATTTTAGCTCAGTCTCGTTTATTTTGGAACGCACCTTGTAGAACTTCCTTAATTGGTGCGTAATCCTCGTCACACAATATATTATTCCTTTTTAGATTACATATTGTCATTAGTAAATGTTACTACCGATTATATTGAAGGGAATAGCCATTTATTTTATATTCATGGTATAGAAGTTGTAACAGATGTAAGTATGTTTAGTTAGAAGAATTGGTGTAAAGAAAACTTAGGAATGGCCATTAATTTTTCAAAAGCAATTACTAAAATTGAACTTTTTGATGTTTAAGCATTATCACGGAGTTTCTGTATATGACGAAACAACTAAATTAGTTCTGGGAATTTGTTCAATCCACATAATCGATCACAATCTCATATGCCTAAAAGTTTCGTCATTCCTGGATGATTTCATATTACAGCATATTAAGGTTGATCCTGAATATACATGTAAAAACCCACTAGAGGAAGGAGAAGAGTTGGATTTGAGTAATGATTTTGCCAAACTTGGCAAAAAACATAAAAAACGTTGGCCCTCAATGCTTTCAAAATGGAAACCAGGTAGCGGCAGTAAGAAACACCCAAAATAATTTTTTTTTCCTTTTACAGTTTGTCGTCAAAGGTTCCGAGTTACCAAGCGGTTTGGTAAACTATGCCTTGATTCGCATATTTATTTGCCAGACTGTCTGGCAGTCTCGAGTCCATTTCGCGGATGCACCTTTGCCCACACGGAAAGACTTTGACAAAGCAATTGAGCAAATCAAGAATGATCCCAATTTCAAAGAATTAATATATACAAATCATATAAAAACTTTGTCAAATTGTATGAACTGTTTATGTAAAGAAGTACATTTCACACAGTTGCTGAATAACAAAAATTATTAATTTCTACAAATTGCATGAGCTTCCAATATCGTAGAATTAAGTAAAAAGTGTAGATGAAATAGAAATATATATTCCCATAGCAGCAACTTGTTTATCAATTATTGTCAATTTCAATATCATTATACTAGCTATATTGTAAATCCCTGCTTTATGTGGTGATGTATTCACAATGACAGCTAAAGTTGAAGTGCAGTCTTTAAAGGGTGAATTATTGTAATTTTTAAGTAGTAAAGGTAAGTAAACGTATTATGATATTTATAAAACTCAAATTCAAAAGCAGGCCTATTTATTTCTAGCTTCGTTCTTGCTCTAGCTTACCTTCTTCACGACATTCTGCGGAACCCTAGCGGACTCGGTTGAGAGAACGGTCAGCAAATACTCTGACCGTTCTCTGACCTCGCATTATTATGGATGAGAACGATTAAAAAACATTTAAAACATTGCAATTATGATTCAGTGCAGTGGTTCACCATTTGCAGAACGTCTCCACCAATAGTAAACCTTCACGGCGGAGACGTTTCGCCAAATTGTGAACCACTGCACTGCCTTCAATGACCAGGTATACGATGTTTTTCTAGTTTTTATCTCTAAAAAATAAAATTATTGTATTTATTCCTAAACCTAATAAATCAAATTTGATCGCAGAATCCTAATTGCAATGCTTTAAATGTTTTTATGCTTTTGTCATCTTCATATAGTTATAACTGCAGTAGCTATACTTTCCGATTACCCTTCTCCTATAATTGTGAAATCTCAGTTCTAGCTATAAACAGTGCTTTTCTCGACTATGAAATGTCGTTAGAATACATTCCTTTATTCACTCATTCGTTACCAGCTAAACGTTTAACTGCTACAAAGACTAATTTTGCTGTCACGACTACACTTTTTTTCCGTGCAAGAGTTTAGCAAAAAAAAATGTATGTAAAAGTCACCAAATAATTTGATACACGCTCTAGCGTACAGAGCATTTTTAACCAATGACCATCGTTTGCCCGCGCATCTCGAACACCCCCACGCTAGCGTCTATCCCGTCGCACTTTCCCTTCGAGACCTTTGGATATAAAAAAGGGTCCCTTCGCCTGAAAAATCAGATCTAACGCTCCACCAGTGATCACAGATTGCGTAAGATTATTGCTCCCACCACACTGAAAGAAATGCTTGGGATTTATCAACCATATGAATATAGCTGAATGTTTTCATGTAATTCAACAAAATATATTTGAGAGTTAACCAAAAATATTGCTGCGATAGTAATTCATATAATATAGGTCAAGGAACCACAATTATGTCTGTATCGTCGAATTTTTTTTTTCAGTGCACGTTCCCTTGTGTAAGCAACACATATAAACGCGGCGTGTCAATGTATCCCCGCTCCATCGCTTGTTTGCACGCTCGCAAATCAAGAATTCGATGATTTCCACAGCTTCTTCGTTTTCTCCAGGCCGTGCAAACCTAATGGAAAAGTGGTGGACCGCTAGCAACTAGCGCCGCTTATATCCCTGCACATGAACTACCATTATGTGTGCACGCGTTAGTGCATATACATGCATACGTAAGTTCTTTAAATGTGTTACAGAGAATATATTCAAATATAATTAAAAGGAAATTGAAGATTTAACGCAAAATTGTGAAATGTAATTCAAGAGTGAGAAGTTTATAACAACTCACTCTTGAATTACATTTTCACAATTTTGCCTTAAATCTTGGTTTTATCGTAATAAGTAAAAATCAAAAATATCTGCAATTTGTATTTTTATTGATTTTTATTTTCAGAAAATATACAGAAAATATACGAAATATACTAATAATAAAAAATGTTATGAAAAATGATAATACTGCTGACTTCAACGGAAATCGGAGAGACAAAAAATATTAATTTTACAGCTTATACAAGGCTTCAATAAACATAATCATATAATTAAAAAACTCCTTGGTTTTATCGACCTGAGGACTCGTGAGTTCAAATTTCAGAAATGGCGGCTAATCTATCTCCTATTGAAAATTCCGATGTTGGAAACGACATTCTAAAGTTATCGTAAGCGATATCGTAAACGTTGTTGCAAGTGATATCGGAAACGACGTAAGATTTTGAGACCATATTTGATATCGTTTGTATTTTTTCGCCGGCTAAGCTAATTTCAAGATTTCAATATTTGGAGGATTTGGAGGTTGGTGTCGTCTTCTGTCACTTTTGTTTACAAAATTTGACAACCCCAAAAAAGGCTTGAAAACATTGACGTTTGAAGTCTTGAAATATGATATGTTACTTACTTTCAGGACATTTTACAGGATGTTTTCGAGTGTCATTTTTCAATTGATTTAAAATATTGTGAATTTAAAATAATACTAATTATATTTATTATAAATTCATTCAGTTAGTCAACATTTATTTTAATGATATTTTCAAAAAGAAGCATGAAAACTAAATAATTTGTAATTTATAATAACAGTCTATTCATATTTTAAACTTTTTTTTGCATAAGCACTTTCTTAAATTTTCATTAAATTAAATATTAAATATCCATAATATTTTTAATGAAAATAGAGCATATATATGAAATAATAAAAACCACAACTTTGAGAGGAAAACTTATTAATAAAACTACAGGTTTTTTTATAAAAACTTTACAAAACTATTAATGGCTTGAGATTCTTATATCAGTATAGGGATAACCAATATTGAAAAATGTTGAAAGGATAAGTGTCAAAAGTATAGTGAAAATATGAACAAATTATTTACTTTTTGAACCCTAATGGATTGAAGCAAATAAAAATTGTAATATTTATAAGAATCAAATTTTAAAGAGCTCTACTTAACTTTTTATAATTAAATATCAGTCCCACCAATATGTAAAGGAATACTCTGACAATTTTCTATAAACTGTTCGCCAGGAAAAGAATATTTTATTTCAATTTTGACAATAACAAATGGTACAACCAAGGACCATAATTTCTATTTTAAAATATACAAAATGAATTAAAAAATGGTTGAATTTTGTAAACAAAAGTGACAGAAGACAACCCCAACCTCCAAATCCTCCAAATCTTGAAATTAGCCAAGCCGGCGAAAAAATACAAGTTACAATCGTGCACTCTCGGTAATCCTGGACTTTCGACGAACCAACAGTGCCGAACCCAAGAGCAAGAGCCGAAAGCCGAAGCGAAGCCGAGAGAAAACGAAGAAGTAGTGGCAATTATCCAATTCTCGATTTGCGAGCGTGCAAACAAGCGATGGAGCGGGGATACATCGACACGCCGCGTTTATATGTGTTGTTTACACAAGGGAACGTGGTGGGAGCAAAAATCTTACGCACACGGAAAATGAACTCGGCAGTTTGCTCGCTCGCGACAGTGGCGTCACGCGCCCAGAGTGTGCGTGCGTCTAACTGCCACACTTTGGCGGGACGGCGGCACCACTTGGGTGATCACGCGCCAATAGCTTGCAGCAGGAAATCTGCCAAACTGAAACTACTGAAAGAAGCCGACCGTCGGCTTCTTTCAGTTTGGCAGATTTCCTGCCGCTCGCTATGGGTGCGTGATCCACAAAATGGGGCAGTTAGAGGCATGCACACTCTGGGCGCGTGACGCCACTGTCGCGAGCGAGCAAATTGCCGAGTTCGTTTTCCGTGCAGTCTGTGAACACTGCGTTCCACTCACCACGAGCCAGATCGATACTAAATATAAAGTACCGAATACTTATTTTTAACCTACTAATAAATTGGGATGGCAACTGGTGGAAAAGAAAAAGAGAAGAAAAGAAAGCAAGAAAAGAAAGGTGTGCAGGAGGCATAGAAAGAAAAGGGAAAGACGCCAAAGTGCTCTCCGATCGCTAGGTTGGGCGATGCTATTAGGGTGTTGGCGAAGGACGGACAGTCCTATGCCGAGATCCTAAAAATGATGAAGTCCAGAGTAAACCCCTTGGGTGCGGGATATAGTTTGAAACAGAGTTTTTTTGGTTTTAACAGATATGCCTAGACCCGTCCTAGAAGAGTCCTGTACTACGTCTATAAAAGACCATCATTTTCCTTCTCACTGAAAAAAAACCTAATGAAGTGGTAATTGGTATCTATATATATATATAGTTATTGTTTATCTTAGTCAGATTTTGATAGCTCGTAAAAATTAAATGCATGATTGCTAAAATATTTTTTCTGTGTCTAGTGATCCAGTATTGAACTTTTGTTTTCTCAATTATAATATTAAAGGAAACATTAGCAAAGTCGTTTCGAATAATATAAAGTAATCAGGGCAGTAATTAATTGAATCTAAAAAAATTGAACTAGTATGATTATTATTATTATTATTTTAATTATTATTATTATTTTAATAATTATTTGTTATTATAAAGGTATTGTAAATTTCATATAATTTTCCATTAACTTTGTTAATTTAAAATTTAAGAATATGTCTACCAGTGTTAACAAAAGGATTTGAAACTAGCTTTACTTTGATAGTAAAAATAATGATGAAATCAAGAGCGTGAGGTAATAAAAATTTCGACAAAACAAGATCATAAATTAAGAGAATCTACTTTTTATTGTGTACGTTAATTAGATTTTATGCTAGAATAAACAAAAACCTTCGTAATTATCACCTGTGTGCCAAATTTTATTTTATTAACAGTTTTTATCTAAGCTACAAATTTAATACAAGGTGACTTGAAATAAATAATATTTTCGTTATTTGAAGATTAGTTTTGGAATTATAACAAATAATTTAGTTTGAAATTTCTGCAACTGCCTACATTATCAGAGAATCACTAGTCGCGTATCAGATAGGATACGTTTCCGACAGGTGTCCTCGTAGACAATTTCAAATTCTTATATCGCAAATAAATGCAAATTAAATTCAAATTCTTTAAATTTTGATTATAACAAACATTGCGTATTAAAATATTTACCTTTTTTCTACTATTCTTTCGAACTTTAATTTAATTTAAAATTTAAAACAAATTTATAAATTTAATTTAATTTCCACGAATAAAATAAATTCAAAATTATTTCAATTTACTCTTAATTTTTATTTTCTTGTATACAGTGCTCAAACATTTCCATTTCCGAGATAATTTTGTCACGTAATCGTTATGTCATTATGTTCATCTGACAGATAAATATAATACCAAAATATGTAATAGAAATAAGGTAGAAGCTTGAACAATAAATTGTTTAATAGTGATAAGAATAATGTGGTAACTCCTATCCAAATTATAAGACGAATTTAAAAAATTAGAAAAGCTGTCAGTACTTTTAATGTACTTTGCTTTATTGTACGTAATTTTTCGAAAAATATAAATGTTCCTTAGATTTAAAAATAAAAAGAATTAATTAACTTATGATTCACACGTCAACAAAAAGTAGACTCACATAAGAAAGGGAGCATAAATATTTGTCCAAAAAAAACTTTTCAGGAACAACCCCACCAAACTTTTTTTGGGCGCACGTATTAAAAACGTCGACCTACCATTGTGCTCAGATTGCAAACAGGGGTACCTACAGACACGATTGCACGCCGTGTCCGTGTGAAGCGAGTAGTGAGTGACGACGGGGCGCGCTGCTTTTGTTTCTTCCTCGTCGTTCTTGCGTGCGAGAACGGCACCTACAACTTCTCCTTATTCTCCTCGGTTCCTCCTTGCAATGCTATTTTTAGATTTCATGCTGACTGTTAGAGAGTCGAAATTGAGAATTGTATTTTTCTCGACTCCGTGCAAAAGAGGCGGGAAGCAGACAACAATTTCGAATTTACAAAATATGTAGTTATATAATTAATACTTCTTTTTTCAACATTTTTGAAAAATCTGCTTGATTTGAACATCTGAAATCTCCTACAAAATTGTATAAGGATTTTAAAACTTGAAAAATAAAACATTTAATACCAATCAATATTTACAATTTTAACCAATATAGAAATTGAATAGAATTTTAGGTTTTCAAATTAAATCTTGAATCATGAATTTCGGATTTCCATTCATCTTACCCGTACATTTAAAAAAAATTTAAGTAGAGAATTATTTTCTATTAAAAAGAATGTCTTAATAGCAAATTTAAATTTCTATTTAAGCTTAAAATTGATATACTCAATTTTAGGTTAGAAATATTTTCATCTTACATTTTTTTAACAAAAAATGAAATACTCTACGTAAAGGAAAAAATTTCTAATAGAAGTACATAAAATATATTTTTATGTTTTAAACTCAAAATGTATGCATAGGCTAAAAAAAATTAAGATAAAAATAATTTTAATATACCCTATTGAAAAACTTGACGTAAAAAACGACGTCAAAAATGACATAAAAAACGACGTCAAAAATTACGTCAAAAATGACGTAAAAAACGACGTCAAAAATCACGTAAAAAACGAAGTTAAAAATTGGGACAGTTTTTTACGTCGTTTTTGACGTCGTTTTTGACGTACTTTTTTGACGTACTTTTTTGTCTTTAAGAAGCCTTACATTTCCTATTACATTTTTGTGACTCCTTTACGAAATGCCCATTCCACTTTGAAATAAATTATTTTATTATACAATAGTTCTTTTACTGATAAGCATTTCTCAATTACGATATTCAATGAACGACCGAATATAAATTGTTAAGGCTTCTTAAAGTCGAAAAATTACGAAAAAACGTCGTCAAAAATAACGTAAAAAATGACATAAAAAACTAACCCAATTTTTGACATCGTTTTTTACTTAATTTTTGACGTCGTTTTTTATGTCGTTTTTGACGTACTTTTTTGTCTTTAAGAAGCCTTAACAATTTATATTCGGTCGTTCATTGGGTATCGTAATTGAGAAATGCTTATCAGTAAAAGAACTATTGTATAATAAAATAATTTATTTAAAAGTGGAATGGGCATTTCGTAAAGGAGTCACAAAAATTTAATAGGAAATGTAAGGCTTCTTAAAGACAAAAAAGTACGTCAAAAACGACGTCAAAAATGACATAAAAAACGACGTCAAAAATGACGTAAAAAACTGTCCCAATTTTTGACCTCGTTTTTTACGTAATTTTTGACGTCGTTTTTTATGTCATTTTTGACGTCGTTTTTTACGCCATTTTTGACGTCCTTTTTTACGTCATTTTTTACGTTGTTTTTTACGTCACGTTTTTCAATAGGGTAGAATTGAATATATCGATTTTGTACTTGAAAAATACTTGCCTGAATTAAACTGTTGGAAGATCTTGTAAAACTAATAGGAGATTTAAAAACTCGAAATATAATTAACTAGTAAAATAAAAAGTCAAAAAATGTTTAAAATTTCACGTCAATATATTAATTTAAAAGTTCTTTACATTTTAAGACAATTACTTTATATGAAAAAATTCTCTTTTTCGTACAGCATTTAATTTTTTAAATAAAAATCTCTGCTTCAATATTTAAAAAAAAATCTGCTTGATTTGAACATCTGAAATCTCCTACAAAATAGTATAAGGATTTTAACACTTGAAAAATAATAAATTTAATACCAATCAATATTTACAATTTTAACCAATATAAAAATTGAATAGAATTTTAGGTTTTCAAATTAAATCTTAAATCATGAATTTCGGATTTCCATTCATATTACCCGTACATTTAAAAAAATTTTAATCAGAGAATTATTTTCTATTAAAAACAATTTCTTAATAGAAAATTTAAATTTCTATTCAAGCTTAAAATTGGTATACTCAATTTCAGGTTAGAAATATTTTCATCTTACATTTTTTTAACAAAAAATGAAATACTCTACCTAAAGGAAAAAATTTCTAATAGAAGTACATAAATTATATTTTTATATTTTAAACTCAAAATGTATGCTTAGGCTAAAAAAATTAAGATTAAAATAATTTTACTGTAGAATTGAATATATCGATTTTGAACTTGAATAGAAATTTTAATTTTCTATTAAGACATTCTTTTTAATAGAAAATAATTCACTGATTAAATTTATTTAATGAATGAATAGAAATCCGAAATTCATGATTTAAGATTTAATTTGAAAACCTAAAATTCTATTCAATTTTTATATTGGTTAAAATTGTAAATATTGATTGGTATTAAATTTTGTATTTTTCAAGTGTTATAAAATCCTTATACAATTTTGTAGGAGATTTCAGATGTTCAAAGCAAGCAGATTTTTTTAAAAATATTGAAGCAGAGATTTTTATTTAAAAAATTAAATGCTGTACGAAAAAGAGAATTTTTTCATATAAAGTAATTGTCTTAAAATGTAAAGAACTTTTAAATTAATATATTGACGTGAAATTTTAAACATTTTTTGACTTTTTATTTTACTAGTTAATTATATTGCAAGTTTTTAAATCTCCTATTAGTTTTACAAGATCTTCCAACAGTTTAATTTAGGCAAGTATTTTTCAAGTACAAAATCGATATATTCAATTCTATAGTAAAATTATTTTTATCTTAATTTTTTTTAGCCTAAGCATACATTTTGAGTTTAAAATATGAAAATATAATTTATGTACTTCTATTAGAAATTTTTTCCTTTACGTAGAGTATTTCATTTTTTGTTAAAAAAATGTAAGATGAAAATATTTCTAACCTAAAATTGAGTATATCAATTTTAAGCTTGAATAGAAATTTAAATTTGCTATTAAGACATTCTTTTTAATAGAAAATAATTCTCTGATTAAAATTTTTTTAAATGTACGGGTAAGATGAATGGAAATCTGAAATTCATGATTTAAGATTTAATTTGAAAACCTAAAATTCTATTCAATTTCTATATTGGTTAAAATTGTAAATATTGATTGGTATTAAATGTTTTATTTTTCAAGTTTTAAAATCCTTATATAATTTTGTAGGAGATTTCAGATGTTCAAATCAAGCAGATTTTTTCAAAAATATTGAAAAAAGAAGTATTAATTCTATAACTACATATTTCGTAAATTCGAAATTGTCGTCTGCTTCCCGCTCCTTTTGCACGGATTCGAGAAAAATACAATTCTCAATTTCGACTCTCTAACAGTGATCCCAGAACGTCGGAGCTGGCGGCCCCCACCATAGATGCCACGGACTCATCGTGTCTTCTTCATTCAACCAACCTATGGCAGTCGAGCGAGAAAGAAGCCAAAAGCTGGTGGGGTCTATGGTGGGGGCCGCCAGCTCCCACGTTCTGGGATCACTGCTCTCTAACAGATAGCATGAAATCTAAAAATAGCATTGCAAGGAGGAACCGAGGAGAATAAGGAGAAGTTGGAGGTGCCGTTCTCGCACGCAAGAACGACGAGGAAGAAACAAAAGCAGCGCGCCCCGTCGTCTCTCCCTACTCGCTTCACACGGACACGGCGTGCAATCGTGTCTGTAGGTACCCCGGTTTGCAATCTGAGCACACTGCCGGACCTACTAAGAAGTTGGTAATTAATATCTGTATATATATAAGCAGCTACAATCAGTGTTAATCATACTTCAAATTAAAGCGCGCGAAAATGAAGTGTGTAATTGCTAAAATACTTTTTTTGCTTTTGGTTGTCCACAACTCTGCTGGTAAAAATTAACTCTCATAAGATTATTGAATATTTTAAAAATTAATTACAAAATAATAACTATTTCCTGAAAATCTAAAAACATTCACTGAACTTGAACCAATAAATTTTTTTTGAATTGATCCATTGTTTCTTTGAACATGCATCACATCATTTTACATCAAAGAATTTACTTTTCTCATCAAATGATTGCTACAGAATGTGAATAACATAGTTATATCATCTAATGAATATTTAATAGTACTAGAAAAACATTTTTTTGCTTCAATTATTCATTTTTTAAAGATAATAAAAATATTCCTTTGATCTAACTAAATATTCAATTGTCACCATCCAGCTGAACCATTTATTTGATTCAAAGAAATATTCCTTGATTCAAATATTCTCTTTCCTCAGTGTTTGAAATAAAATATAAGATATTATATATATATATAATAAGAATTTCATGTTCACACTATTAAATGGGAACATTATTAACCTTCCCTCAAACGTCGCTCGAAATGAAAAATTTCTCGTTCGCTGCGCGTGAATGAGAAACGCTCCATTTCACGTTCATGTTATGAAAAATAATTTTCGATTTTAAGCGACTGCGTGAAAGTGAAGTCTAGCTCAATGATTTTTTGTTTGCAGGACAAGAAGATGATTCCGTGAGAACCACATTCTGTTATTTAAGACATTGACATAAAATTGATTCGAGACTTATTCTCAACTACTACGCCACAGTATTAATTACCCATTAATAAGTTTTAAGTCTTGCCAGCATTTTTGAGAATCGAAATAAGCTGAAAGAATGGAAGATCAAGGTTGATCCAATAAATATAAGGACCATAAAATTTCAATCAATTACAAATATAAATATATATAATGGTTACTTTGAAGACAAAGTAAAAAATAACATTGCAATCGTAACAGTAAGTAGTCCCAAATAAATTTTTCATTACATTCTTGAAAGTGTAATAATTGAATATTTCTTCGCGAGTTAACTTTTGACTGATTTATCCGATTTGTATCCGGCATCGGGTGATATTTGTACCCGGTTCCTACCTGGTCTCTATCTGGCATCCTTTAATATTTGTACCAGATTCCGACCCGATTTCTATCCGGCATCGGGAAATATTTTACCCGGTTTCTATCCGGTCCCTATTCGGCATCAGGTAAGTTTTGTACCCGGTTTCTATCTGACTCCGTAACTGTCCTGGTGAAAATATACGATCATAATTATGGTCAAAATACGGTCGTAGGTAAGGCCGTAATATGACCGTAAAAAGGGTAGTGAAATTGAAACCACATTAACGGTCATGTTATAATTACGACCATATTTATAGCCATAATTACGGTAATACTTATGGCCATAATTACGACCGTGATCTAACATTTTTATCAGTAATAACTGGTGAACTAACGACACATTAATATGCAGAGAGAAAAATAGTTGAAGTAATTTTACTCAACTTCCGATCAAATTTGGGACATAAGGACAAGTTAGAAGTTATTTAGTATCACTGTATTTATTTGTGATATATTAAATGTTCGAAAATGAATCAAAGTTGAGTAAAATTCAGAAGTGTAGGGTGAAGTATGAAAGCGTGCATTAAAAATTTTTAAATATATATATTATTACTCGTAGTATAACTATAAAAAACCAATCATTTATAAAATCACAAAAATAGTAGAGCTTTCCGTTCATTCTACTCTACGCTTCAATCGAGAGTTGAGTAAACCGTGAATCGCAAGATTTATTCCAACAGCTACATCTATTCACGCAGGAACGAATGAAAGTAATCTGCGCCTTGGGCACACATAAAAAATTTTTAATTTCAAAAACTTTAATTCTTAAAATTAAATTGATATTATGATAATTTAAACAAAAAAAGTCGATAAGTGTATTACATAAAATATGAAATATCACATAAATTACTCAGGCAGAATAATAATTTGGAATTCGCAAATGTAAAACCCATATTTTGAAAATATAAAATACGGAAAATAAAAGAACCTTCTTTTAAATGTTTTTATACAAGATGCTTCTTAATAATAATGCAATTTTTTAATGTACATTTGAAAATTTAGTTTCACTAAACTTCATACGTCGTTATAATAAAAATGTATACTAAATGTAATTTAATAATTATATTATATATATCAATAATCATAGTTATAATAATTGATTAATTATATTAATTTTTAAAAATATTTTATTAATCATTTATGAAAAAAGTCGATTTATTTTTACTTGAGTAAGGCTAAAAAATTTTATTGACGGCACTTACTCTCACAAGCTCTGAATAACTCATGCAGTCACTATATAAGAAAGTCCCAAATTTTATATCTCAACATTGTAAGCGAGCGTGTGCGTGATTCGACGAAAGCGTATCGTACTATATATAAGTGTAGTTATTAGGTTTATATATGTAAGGTTATATGTTTAAGTGTATTTGTAATTAGAAATATGATTGGCTACGTTCGAATGGTGTGAATGTATTTGTAGGTTGTTTATGTATATACCGGATGACTATTGGCAGGCTCGAAGTAAGAATTTTTTTTTATTTGAGAGAACCATACCATTGCCAGTTCAAATAATATGCCCGATGCTCATTTTACCCAACTACGGTTTGAAGCACCTCAAGCGTCGGTGATATACTTATACATTTCATGTTAACCCACTGACGCATGTTGGTGCCCTGTCGTCGATAACGTTTTACTCAACTCCTTACTATTCCCTATGTAACGCTTATTGTTATTCACTTTGGGTGAATTAGGTATATATCAAATTGATTTTACCAGACTAGGATTTAATAGATGTTCAAATGTCCTTATGTCCCAAGTTTAATTGACAGAGTTGAGTAAAATTACTTCAACTATTTTTCTCCGTGTGTAGATATTATAGGACAAAATATGTCCTCTGCCTCAATAACTATATCCAGCATTGGGTGCCTTCTAGGTACCGGGTAGGAACCGAGTAGAAACCATTTTTTAGAATTCGCCAATTTGCCAAGTAGATTATACATCTTCGCCTCAACAACTATCTCCGGCAACGGGTGCCTTCTAGGGACCGGATAGGAACCGGGTAGAAATCATTTTTGGTATTTGTCAATTTTTAATTTCTGATTCTAATATTTTCCGGGTAGATACCGGATAGGGACGGGTAGAATATTAGAAGAAGCTCTTTCTTGTGGCCACTGCCAAGATAAGGACCGGGTAGGATCCGGATATATTCTTTAAATTTAAATGTGAGATCGGGTAGAAGCCGGATAGGACCGCGTAAAACCTGAACGGGTATCTACCCGGTTTGTATCAGATTCTTATCTGTATTTTATCCGACATTTTAAGCAGGGAATATTTTATTAAAAAATTTAATTTTGCGCTCTGAATAAAAATTTTTGTTCAAGTCTAACAATGGACTAATTTCAAGATGTAATATAAACTCAACCATTAGGAAAAGATAGACTTAAGCATTTATACACTGGGCAACTAAATTCATGAAAAATCGATTGTTAGACGTGATAAATTTAAGACTTATTCTCTGTTGGCTGTAGATTGAATCTCCAGTGTTTTTTGAAAATCCACATCTCGATATTCTGCATAAAGCACCACAAATATTTGTCAGAAATATTCCAGACGATAAGGAAGCTTTTCTTTACTATCGCGAGTACCCGAACTCCCAAGGTGACTTAGATGCATATTATATTACAACATTAACATTACAATATAGTATACATGATATATGAAGTACACAATACAATAGTATATTACATTACAAGGGGCGAAACAGAGCGATTGCATGAGTGTGAAGTTTGCTGCCCGAGTGAAACGAGGGCTGCAATCACACGAAATGCTTTCGCTGTGTTTTGTTTCGAGTAATGTATACTATTTTTCATAACAACTCTTTTGAGAATCTGATTGGCTGTAACTGTGGAGCGGGTTGAAACAGCGACTTTCAACCCTAGGGTTGAAAATCGTAGTTTCAACTCGCTCTACAGGTACCGAAAATCGGATCTTCAAAGGAGGCGCTATGAAAACAATATTTTTTATCAATACTGCAAAAAAATATAAACGAATTCCTAAAATTTTTAAGCCTTATAATTTCTTGATTTAGTTTATTATTTTGAATTGCATGAGTCTTAATATTTGTTTAATCCACATTTTCCAGTGCGCGGCAAACAAATCCATTTTCTGACCCCCTAGTAGAAAAAAAATCGTATGCGACACGGGAAAAAAATTAATTTTACTCGTGTGGTTGTTACCCTCGCTTTGCTCGGGCATCAAACTTCACACTCGCAAAATTTTTTTTTTTTCCCTAGTTGCACAATGTACGAGGTCTGTCCGGAAAGTATCGAGCCTATCTTTATATCTCCGCACTGGCGTTATTCTTCATCATCGGGCGGGTGGCATCCTTCAAAGTAATCCCTACTTGATTGAATAACACGGTTCTAGCGATGTTTCCACTTCTTGAAACAGTCCTTGAACTCACTTTTAGGGATGGCCTTGAGTACGCTCGTCGCATTATTTTGAACTGTGGTTTTGTCATCGAATCGCTATCCTTTCAGTGTTTTCTTGAGTTTTCAAAACAGCCAAAAGTCACAGGGGGCTATGTCGGGACTATACGGAGGTTGTCGAAGCAATGCGATACTGTGTTTACTCAGAATCTGTTGCACAAGATTCGGTGAATGCGCTGGCGCGTTATCGTGGTGAAGAAGCCAGTCACCGCACACACCCGAGTCATTCCTAAAATCTTGTTCAAAATTTCCCAAACAGTAGTTTTCGGTATTCCGAGATCATTTTCTAGTCAATGTTTTTGTCGTCGAAGATCGGCCAGAACGAGAATCACTATCAACAGAAGTGCGGCCTCCTTTGAAACGATTATACCACTCTTTTATTCGTGTTTTGCTCATACACTCATTCCCAAAGGTCTTCTGCATCATCTGAATAGTTTCCGAACTCGTTTTTCCGAGTTGAAAACAAAATTTGATGCAAATTCGTTGATCTTGTTTTTCAGTCATTTTTAACAATCACGAAATCCGCCGAACTCAAAAATAGCTTTGTAAACAAAGATACACTGCGCATGGACTATACGTCCAGCAGATGTCAGCGAGCAACCGATAGGTTCGTGAGGCTTTACTGTTGACGTTCATGCCCCGCAGAGGTCGCTCGAACACTATGGCGTGAAGATATAAAGGTAGGCCCGATACTTTCCGGACAGACCTCGTACTATTACATTAAAAATAATACTGTAAAAAAAAGTTTCGATTCAAGTTTAAAAATCGGCTAATTTCAATATGTAATATAAACTACTAGATTTTGCAATTAGGGTTTCATTTTGAATAGCCCGGTATTCTGGCAGCTGTCATAATAAGAGGTGTCATTTTTGACAGATGACAACTAAAAACTATGCCATTAATAAAAATGAAACGATACACGCTTCAAGAACGCATTGAAATTGTTAAAATTCACTACAAAAATGGTGAAAATTTTACTGAAACAGTCCGTAAAGTTAAAAGTTCTCTCGCAAATACTGTTTCTGTAGCTCACAGTATGAAGAAAAATCCAAGTTTGGCCATTCCACACCGTTCTTTGGGACTAGGCATTTCGCAAACGTCTCTACACCGGATTTTATGGCCAGATTTGGAAGATATGGATGTGGACGATGCTTATATGCAACAACACGGCGCTACGTGCCACACAAATGGCGAAACCATCGGTCTGTTGCGTGAAAAGTTTCCAGGCCGAGTGATTTTTCGTAAAGGCGATTACATTTGGCCGCCGAGATCATGCGATTTAACACCTCTAGATTTTTTTCTCTGGGGTTACGTGAAAGATAAGGTTTATGCTGATGCTCCTCAGTCAATTCAAGAACTTTTCTATGGGACTACTCGGAAGAGATGTCGGGGATATCATCGTCACCTAAAATCCAGATAAGAGGTTGGCAACTTGCAATTAGACCTAGACTAAACAAATTCAGGGTGCTCCTTGGTCTTCTGGAGGGATTGGAGATGGCAGTCCAATCTGAACCGCAGACCTGAAAAATTCTTCTTCGGATAGTTGTCTCATGCACACTGAGAAAAAATCCTGGGCATAGTGACGTGATATATGTAGATGAAAATGTCCTTAACTACTTTTTGTGGCTGAATTCAAGTAATGGTTGACCCGTCAATGTAGGTACTAAAAGTGGTCGCAGTGACTAAGTAATGTAGTCACAGCGACTATGTAATGTTGTCACAGTCACTATATATAAGTGTCAACTATAAAGTTATGTTAAATCAAATTGCTAAAATCAAATGCATGAAATCACTACGTGGAACATTGTATTTTTCATAGCAGCTCTTTTGAAAATCTGTTTATCGGCATCTGTAGAGCTGGTTGAAACTTTAAAAGTAGTAGGATTTAAAATCACAGTTTCGAGCCGCTCGACACTTCAAATCAAATTCTCAAAAGAGTTGCTATCAGTTGCTATAAAAAATAATATGCATTACTCGAAACAATACACAGCGAATTCAACGAGTGTGAAGTTTGCTACACTGGTTATAGCGACTACGTTATTCTAGCTATGACAACTCAATGTTTCAAGTTCACATAGCTAGGTTTAAGAGTTAAGGACAATTTCAACAGTGTTAACTAGTCGCCACGACCAGGTATTCAGAATCAATTCAGAATATGGCTACCATGGCTACAAATCATGTTACTGTAGCCATGGGTCAAGTAGCGACAACTAGTCTCCCTCGTTACAGTCACTTTTTTATTTCCAACTACATTATCCCTAGTCATTATGACCAGATGCTATTTTTCTCTGTGCAATTATAACATTCTCTTAATTAGCTTTTGAACTGTACAATTAATATTACACAATATATACGAATTTCTCAACATAAACGGAGAATTAATCTATTTCTCTGCAATTTTGTTTTTCATTATAAAAGCTGAATGCAAGACCCATCTCCGTACAAATTTTTGCATGGTGAAAATTTTAGTACGCGACTGACTTAGAATTGCTATTGGCAGACTGCAGAAAGGCAGAGGGGATAAACAAAACGATCGAGGCGTTCATGGTGGTGAAAATGCTAAAAGGCGTCGTAGAAGCGTAGCATAGTCTGCATAGTAGACTGTTGTAAATATTGAATATTATTGTTTATTTCCACAATGGTTAGTAGTTGTTGTGTATTTAATTGTAAAAATACACACGAAAATAGTACGTGTGAATTTTACAAATTCCCTAGACATGCTTACAAAAAAAATCAAAAGGAAAAGTGGATTGCTGCTGTACAGCGAGTTCAGTAAGATACCATAACCAAACTTTTAGTCAGCGGCAATGCCTTCAATACAATACTTGTGAATTTACATTTAGACGTTTTTTTCTAGCCCGAATGGATCTAAATGGATTTTAAAACCACATCATGTTATATGCAGTGAGCATTTTGTCGGGTATAAAAAATCAGATTGTTATTTACATTTTAATAACCTAAAATGACGCAGTGAAAATTAATAGTTACACTAGAAAATTTTACTTACTTTCAGTTTTCTATTCCCCACGTATTTAAAAACATTATTATTCTCTTTTTCAAACTTATTACTTTTATTTATACGAGCTTTTATTAAAAATCTCATAAAAGCTGAACCTTTATCAATGTTATTCTTCCGACGCTTTCGAACGCTTTCACCGAGAGCGGCGCTACCTGTCTTTCTGCAGTCGGCCAATAGGCATCGTGCGAAGTCATGGTAGGGAGAGTTAAATCGACACCAGCGCACGCAGTGGATAATTAAGGCGTTAAAGGAGGCTGTTTTATATTTCCGAGCAATCAAAATACATGTGCAAATCTAAATTTTGTTTTAATTAAAAAAATATAGCTGAAATGAGCGACCGAAGTTGTTGTGTTGTGAATTGTAAAAATACAAGCAGGAAAAGTGAGTGTAAATTTTATAAATTTCCAACGTCTAAATGGAAAATAAATCAAAGGAATAAGTGGGTACTGTAGGGTGTTGCATGAACTGATGCTTGTCGAATTATACGAGATTTTATTAAATAACTTTCATTATTTCTACGGAACTCTTGGACATCTCGTACGTGTTCTGCCAGAACGAGATTTTTACCTTTAATTTTCGTTTGTGGTTGAAATTCTATTGTATGTTTAATTGATTGAAAACCTGTTTTAATAATTATATCCATGATGAATTTAAATCTGAAAATAAACAATTAATATTTATTTACTCAACAAGTACCTAAAAGTGTCATCATGAAATTACAATTTAATTCTTTATTATTTTTCTAGTCTGTTTTGATCTGTCATTAACTTAAGGTAGTCGTCATGCCAAAAAACAGTCTCTGGAAAAAGAAGTTTTTCTATGATTTCAAGACTGAGAATTATATCATCAGCCGTGACATATGTAAGAAAAGACACTCTTTTTAATGAAAAAATTTAAAAATTATGAAAAATAATATTTTAATAATGTTTTTTATAATAGGATATTTCTTTACTATCGCTTCTTACCAATTTTTTGAAAATGATTGAAGTTTCTTAAATCATAGCTTATTTTTTCGGGGGAAATATTCTCTACAACTTAACCGTTTCCAATTTTTGAAAATAAATCAATTATTATCAAATACAGCAATTTGTTTATAAAAATTTTTTTTTTGGAAAATTGATTTTTAATTATTTCAGTCATTAAAGAATTTATTTTCAAAAATTGGAAACGGTCAAGTTGTAGAGAATATTTTCCCCGAAAAAATAAGCAATGATTTAAGAAACTTCAATCATTTTTAAAAAATTGGTAAGAAGCGATAGTAAGGAAAAATCCTATTACAAAAAACATTATTAAAATATTATTTTTCATAATTTTTAAATTTTTTCATTAAAAAGAGTGTCTTTCCTTACATATGACACGGCTGATGATATAATTTCCAGTCTTGAAATCATAGAAAACCTTCTTTTTCCAGAGACTGATTTTTGGCACGACAACTACCTTAACCTTATATTTACTGGTTTCTATATCATTTTTATTATGGAAAATACTTACTTTTTACTGCTGATTTCACACAAATACTTCACAAGGAAAAACAATCGAATTTTAAAGTGAATCAAATTGTTTTTTGTTTGTTTTTTTATTGATAATAAACATTTTTATAACTAAGTCCCATTATAATACATTGTAAAAGTTCTCGAACAGCCTCCTTTAGTTCACTCATGCTATTGCGCTGCAGTCGCGCACGGTGCCTATAATGCGTACATAAGTCAGTGATCCCAGATCGTGGGAGCTGGCGGCCCCCACCACGCTCCCATGTGGGAGCACACACAATCAAGCGCGCCGTGTCGGTGTGTCCCCCACTTCCTCGCTTCGATTTCACGCTTTCGTCTGTTGAGCCAAGATCGAAAATTATGTTTCTGTCGACTTCGTGTCAAAGTGGCGCGAAGCAGACGACAAATTTAAAATCTACAAATATATCATTTAAGATATTACCTTTCTTTCTTTGATATTTTTGAAAACATTCACTCAAAATGAATATCTAAACATTTTATTTTGAATTTAAGGATAATTTAAAGACTTAAAAAATGATTTTCTATTGAAATTTAAACTCAATAAATTTTCAAAGTTTCAAAACGAAATATCAATTTCTATATGTGTTAGCTATGCAAGTCAAATAATTCAATTACAAAATTATGTCGAGAATATTATATATTGAGGAATGATAAAATATGATATTGGAGTTTGAAAAATAAAATATTGATATAATTAAGTAATACATAAATTATATCTAATTATACAATCGAAATTATAAAATAGAGTTTGTTCTCGGGCATAAGGCAACATTGAAAAAATTTCATTCAAATAAAATACTCAGAAAACTAATACGTAATATTATTCGCATATGAATTTCATTATAAAACTGTGAATAAAAGGTTTCAGTATTCAAAAAAACCAAAATTACATCTAAATTTGTATACGAAATTACATTTTACGATTTCTCTTATATAAAATACAAATATTAAATATTTATGTCGAATAAAATAGTTTTAAAAATTTTTTATAGTACGTGAATCAACTATATCAATTAAAAAATTAAGTGGAAAATATTTTATTTAAAAAAAATAAGAAATAAGAAATTAAGATTGAAAATCTAGATTCATAATTACATGGTGATAATAGATAAAAATGTTCTCATTTTACGTTTTAGTGGCTTATATGCATAGACTTTTCAATGAAAAAAAGCAATCCCTTACACATAGGCAACATTTTCTAATTGATGCAGTTGATCAAAGTTATAAAACCGAAACATGTTTTAATTAATATATTGATCCAAATCTTCAAATATTTATTGACTTCAAATTTTACTGAGAATTTTCCAAGAATTTCACGTAATCTCAAAAATGTTTATCTTAGGCGAATGTTTTTCAGATATCAATAAAATTCCATAGTCAATAAATGTTTAAAATTTCAAGTTAACTTAGGTATTGATTGGAAATTTAGTAGCTTTGTTAGTTGACTATTTTAATCATAAAATTCTTCATTTTTGTAGATTTTTCAATTTTTTAATTAAAAATCTATGCATAGGCCACAAAAACGCGAGATGAAAATTTTGAATCATCAGCTACAATAAAACAGACATTTTAATTCTATTGTGGTAGGGCCCTAGCTGTTTTTCCCTGTCAGTAATTAGGTGCTGATCCACTTTTTCAAAAATTTGCAATAAGACGAAAGCGAAAAATAATAATTCTCACTATATAATGTATAACATTGTATGCAAGAATTATTTTCATTTCTCATTATTTTGGCATAGGGTCAGATTCTTTTTATTTTCTTTGAATAAAATTTTCACTATTAGGCACAAAAATACTCAAAAATTAAACAAGGCAAACGTTTCGGCCACATATAGGAGCCCTCTTCAGTGCCATAAATTCAAAGATTAATTCAAAATTTCTGTAAAACGCAGATAATTAAAATAAGCATTATCATAGAATTAAAAAACTTATCTCATAGCTTGCAATTCAAAATGAAGTAGTCCAGTATGCAGCATCACGAATTAAAAGAATATTTAGAGTTCACTGTGAATAAAAAACCGTATAACAAATAAACCGCGGAAAACATAAACAAATTTCACACGAACCGACCGCAATTTGAAAAATTTTTTTCATTAAAGAACGATGCCAAATTGGTAATCAATGGCAAAACGCGAACTAGGTTTACATTTTTAAAAACTTTACGTGGAGACTTTGTTACCGGAATCTCTCACAGAATGATCGTGATGCTGCATACTGGACTACTTCATTTTGAATTGCAAGCTATGAGATAAGTTTTTTAATTCTATGATAATGCTTATTTTAATTATCTGCGTTTTACAGAAATTTTGAATTAATCTTTGAATTTATGGCACTGAAGAGGGCCCCCATATGTGGCCGAAACGTTTGCCTTGCTTAATTTTTGAGTATTTTTGTACCTAATAGTGAAAATTTTATTCAAAGAAAATAAAAAGAATCTGACCCTATGCCAAAATAATGAGAAATGAAAATAATTCTATGAATTTGGGTCAATATAATAGCAAACATGTTATCAAACATGTCACTTTAAAATTGTATGCAAGATTGTAGCCAATTCTGAAACATATTTCTCTGAATGCAATGTATAAATAATCATTTTTCAGAAATTTGGGCAAACATGTCGTCCTAATTATATAATGTCCGTAAATTAATAGTATTCATTAACGATCTTATTAGAATGGTGAAGGTAATTGGCTGATACGCAGCATATGCGAGTTCAAACCCCTGCACATCCAAAAAATTGTTTAATTGATCTTATCTATCATGTGTAATTTCTTGGTAAAAGACATCTATTAGCGTCCATTTACAAGTGACCAAAGGTGTATTTCTTTTTATGTGCCTTGAGTTATGTGAGAGGCAAGGGGACTCACGTTAATTAAGCATCCCAAATATATCTTCTTCTATTTTTTCGCTTTCGTCTTATTGCAAATTTTTGAAAAAGTGGATCAGCACCTAATTACTGACAGGGCAAAACAACTAGGGCCCTACCACAATAGAATTAAAATTTCTGTTTTATTGTAGCTGATGATTTAAAATTTTCACCTCACGTTTTTGTGGCCTATGCATAGATTTTTAATTAAAAAATTGAAAAATCTACGAAAATGAAGAATTTTATGATTAAAATAGTCAACTAACAAAGCTACTAAATTTCCCATCAATACCTAACTTAACTTGAAATTCTAAACATTTATTGACTATGGAATTTTATTGATATCTGAAAAACATTCGCCTAATATAAACATTTTTGAGATTATGTGAAATTCTTGGAAATGTACTGAATTTATATATATATAGATAAAAAACAGTTCTCTTAATATTATATGGATCTCAACTGAATTTTCAAAAAATGTATCTTAAAAACTACCAAACTGTAACAGAACTTTTATAAAATTATCATAAAATTGCGTCACTGTAACTGAGTTTCAGTTGCATGTGGATGAATTTTCAGTTGCATGTAAGTGCATTGAAATTCAGTTACCAAAACGTAAAATTATTTCTATTACAAGTATCAGTATTTCCAGGGAAAGATATACAGAATATTCAACACTTTGGAACTGAAATTTAAAAAAAAAAATTTTTTTCATAAATTTACTAAAAAGTAACAGAATTTCCTGAAATTCTGCCTAAATTTTTTAGTTCACTTACGTTAGAGTTATGTGTTAAAATTCTATTGTTATTCCTAAGGAAGTTTTTAGATAATTTACCGATGCTTTCTGTAAAATTATATGTAAATTTTCTCACTATATTTTACAGTTTTTTACATTTTTTACATTACCAAAGTTTATTTCAAAATAGAGCTCATTTGTGCAATATTTTATCCACTGTTTTAAAATTTTAGAAATAAAGATCTCTGATGAGAACTCAGATTAGAGTCGAAATGTTTGAAAGTATGTGACTTCCTGACTTATCATTTCTGGACCCTAAAGCCAATTATTAACAACATCGTATAGAATTTTTATCTATTATCACCATGTAATTATGAATGTAGATTTTCAACCTTAATTTCTTATTTCTTATTTTTTTTATACAAAATATTTTCGACCTAATTTTTTAATTGATATAGTTGATTCACGTACTATAAAATTTTTTTAAAACTATTTTATTCGAAATAAATATTTTATATTTGTATTTTATATAAGAGAAATCGTGAAATGTAATTTCGTATACAAATTTAGATGTAATTTTGGTTTTTTTGAATACTGAAACCTTTTATTCACAGTTTTATAATGAAATTCATATGTGAATAATATTACGTATTAGTTTTCTGAGTATTTTATTTGAATGAGATTTTTTTCAATGTTGCCTTATGCCCGAGAACAAACTCTATTTTATAATTTCGATTGTATAATTAGATATAATTTATGTATTACTTAATTATATCAATATTTTATTTTTCAAACTCCAATATCATATTTTATCATTCTTCAATATATAATATTCTCGACATAATTTTGTAATTGAATTATTTGACTTGCATAGCTAACACATATAGAAATTGATATTTCGTTTTGAAACTTTGAAAATTTATTGAGTTTAAATTTCAATAGAAAATCATTTTTTAAGTCTTTAAATTATCCTTAAATTCGAAATAAAATGTTTGGATATTCATTTTGAGTGAATGTTTTCAAAAATATCAAAGAAAGAAAGGTAATATCTTAAATGATATATTTGTAGATTTTAAATTTGTCGTCTGCTTCGCGCCACTTTGACACGAAGTCGACAGAAACATAATTTTCGATCTTGGCTCAACAGACGAAAGCGTGAAATCGAAGCGAGGAAGTGGGGGACACACCGACACGGCGCGCTTGATTGTGTGTGCTCCCACATGGGAGCGTGGTGGGGGCCGCCAGCTCCCACGTTCTGGGATCACTGCTTAGAATTGCTATAATGCGTACATAAGTATAGTCACCAAGCTATGACAGCGGTAGACTCGTAGATCGTGCAACGTTGCAATTTAAACCTAACCATCATTGAGCAACTGTGATAGGCGTTTGAATAGCTTGATCTCAACGATTATTGTTAAAAGTTAAAAAAATGTCTTTCTTTATTTAATAACATTTTTAATAAATAACATTCATGGTTTTACACAGCCGACTTGATTCACGTACGCTTCCAAGCTGGTGTGTCTGTGTATATCGAGTACCTACAGTACCCAGGAAACAGAAAGCGATAGGCATAAATCGCTGTGAATTGCGTATTTTAAAATTGCAGATTCAAAATATTTTCGTTTAATTGTATTGTAGGCATTTGAATCGGTAAGCTTTTTCAATCGTCAATTTGATCCCAGACCGATTAAATCATTACTTTGTATCTTGACGATTCAAATTTTATGGACTGTGTAACTTAATCGTAAAACTACGATCCAATGTCATTGAAACAAATTGATACGTTTGAAAAGTCCTAAACGCAATTCAACATTGTTTCGATGCAATCGTTTTCAGATAAAACTGCAGATTCAGAAACCTTACTCTCTAAATCTGAATTAGTCAAAATCTACTGATTATAAGTGAAATTTGACTGATTCAAATAGCTAAAAAGAGGTTACTGTGAATCAGTCAAATTTCACTGATTACTTTAGTGAAAATTAACTGATTTAACAGTAACAAATATTTTTTCTACTGATGAATCAGTGAAAATTAACTGATTTGACAGTGGAAAAGATCATTTTCACTGATGAATCAGTGAAAAGTCAAATCACTGATTCAATAAGTGAAAAATCGACTGATTCAGATTAAGAGAGTAAATTATAAATTTTAAGATGCGCAATTCACAGAAATTTCAATCAATCGTTTCTTTTTCCCTGGGTAGGAAGCTTGAGAAAGGGAATAGTGTTGCCGGATCGCGATACTGTAACGTTTATCCGTTTGCAAGTGACTGAAATTTCAATTTTTTACATTAGATCTTTAAAATTTTTTGAATTTCTCTACTAGAGCGTTTAATTACTTCAAATTAAAATATGGAGAGTACCTATACATTGTCCATGAATTACGTGTTAAAGTAGTCAACTTTGACATTAATCATCTCAGCGTCAGTCCGGTTGAAAAATTTAAAATTAATTTAGCATATACATAATCATTCTATTCAGATATAAGCTCCTTTTTAAAAATATTCTACCAGAGATCGATTTTTCTACATAAAATCTTAATGGCAAACCTTCCACTATTCAATGAAATAAAAATCAAATAATTTTTCACAAAAAACACGCGTTTTCCTTATAAATCAAAATGAAACCTCTAATTGGAAAACCCTGTGTAACCTAAATTCGCTAATCTCTAGTTATATACTTTTTTTATAGCGCCTTTTTTGAAAATCCGATTTTCGGTATCTGTAGAGCGGGTCAAAACTGTGATTTTCAAACATGGGATTGAAACTTTAAAAGTAGGATTAAAACTTTGGAAGTTTTTACTCCAGGGTTGAAACTGCGATTCTTAATCCTAATTTTAATGTTTCAACTCTAGGGTTGGCAATCGCAGTTTAATCCCAGTCTACAGGTACCAAATTTTGAACTATCAACAAACGTTTTCCATGCAAACTACATTATTATTCTTCTCCTTCTCAGGAATAAATTCCATGAAGATGAATATTAAGATTACGAATATTGCTGATGGCTCAATGTTTACTGTAGGTGATATTTCAGATCTGCATTCAGTAAGTATTTTCAGTTAGAATAATTCATACAAAGAAATATCACAAAAAATAATCATGATTTTTTTTTGCAAATATTTTTAAAATTTAACATTTTGATATTTCAGGGATTCGAAGGAGTTCCTGTATACGATTCACGCGATGATGTAGCTATAGGACTTTGTTCACTCAAAACGCCAATTAATACAGAAGATGAAAATAACTCAAGAAATGAACTTGTGTGTATAAAATTAAAGTCATTCGTGGATAATTTCATCTATCCAGTGATTGCAATGTTAAATCTTGACGAACAGTGTACTAACATAAACCACGACACAGGAAAGGACAGCGATTCTAATGACGAATCATCTACATCTTCAAAGAAGAAATCCTGCCCTAAATTTTGTGGAATTAAATTGTGCAATAAGTAGGTTACTAGAAGAATTTCTCCAGGCCTCATAGAATAAGTCAGACTTGAAATTTCGTTCGTTTGATTCATGTGAAATGGTTAAAATAAATACGGACTGTTACGTCCAGTGACACACGTATTTTAACACCCAAAGGTGTAAAGTTCTATTTTCAGGTCAACGCTCGCGCGCTATAACCTAGGAAAACGACCGAGAAAACGTGCAGAAAACTCTAGAGAAAAAACGATCCAAGACAGAGACACCAAACGCCCGAAACTGAATTCAGGCGTGTGCCCCAAATAAACCATTCAGATTAACGATTGAAGGTGTTACGAAATAGTCGTGATTGAAAGGTGTTCTAATCTGTGAATTAATTATGCCGATCTTTCATGAAGAAACTAAGAATGAGGATCCATGATTCACCCCTTTGGTGGTACTTAGAATATTAATACCAATAAATTAATAATTAAAATTGTCAAATCGAGAATAATGGCCTGGTGATGGTTCGCATACCCAGCACATTATTTAAATAAACAAACAACAGAGAATAATGGCCTGGTAGTGATTAACACACCCAGCACATTATTTAAATAAGCAAACAACACAGAATAATGGCCTGGTAGTGGTTAACACACCCAGCACATTATTTAAATAAACAAACAAAAGAGAATAATGGCCTGGTAGCGGTTAACACACCCAGCACATTATTTAAAATAAGCAAAGAACAGAGAATAATGGCCTGGTAGTGATTAACACACCCAGCACATTATTTAAATAAACAAAGAACAGAGAATAATGGCCTGGTAGTGGTTAACACACCCAGCACATTATTTGAATAGGCAAACAACAGAGAATAATGGCCTGGTAGTGATTAACACACCCAGCACATTATTTAAATAAACAAAGAACAGAGAATAATGGCCTGGTAGTGGTTAACACACCCAGCACATTATTTGAATAGGCAAACAACAGAGAATAATGGCCTGGTAGTGGTTAACACACCCAGCACATTATTTAAATAAACAAACAACAGAGAATAATGGCCTGGTAGTGGTTAACACATCCAGCACATTATTTAAATAAACAAACAACAGAGAATAATGGCCTGGTAGTGGTTAACACACCCAGCACATTATTTAAATAAGCAAACAACACAGAATAATGGCCTGGTAGTGGTTAACACACCCAGCACATTATGTAAATAAACAAACAAAAGAGAATAATGGCCTGGTAGTGGTTAACACACCCAGCACATTATTTAAAATAAGCAAAGAACAGAGAATAATGGCCTGGTAGTGATTAACACACCCAGCACATTATTTAAATAAACAAAGAACAGAGAATAATGGCCTGGTAGTGGTTAACACACCCAGCACATTATTTGAATAGAGACAAATACGCTTGCAGTCAAAGTTGAACGTTTTTAAAGTATTTAAAAAAAAGTTGGTAAAAGTTGCAAGAGGTTGAGAATTTGAATAATTAAAAATTGAAATGTTTAAAAAATAGAAAAAAAAAAAAATAATGTAGGAAGGTTTGAAAATAATTTTGAACACTTGAAATTTGTACTCACTTTTAAAGTTTATTGTAGAAGCTTGGATTCTTTGACAAGTTTGAGGGAATCTAGCTAAGGTAGTTTCCTTAAGCTAGCCCTAGAATGGACTGTCGAGATGCATTTTCGGCGGCCTTTTATATCCAAAATTTCCCATAGGTTCTATTAGTAAGAGAGAGAAAGCATTAGTGTAGATAAGAGTTTCATATCTATGTACTAGTGTTTTCTTTATCTTTTACAAATTGTTACTTTTTGTTAAATTTAGTTGTACATAATCTTTCCTTCTGACAGATTGCAATTTGTAAAAACTACGCTGTGCCAATTTTGGCTGTTGCTTACTCGGCTGCTAAATTTGACTTATTTGGTTGTGCAGAATTTACGGTTTATATTTTCCTTTTGAAATATCTTTTTGTTTGGCAATTCGGTTGATTGTTAAAAAAATAGACATAGTTTATTTAATAATTCTCTGCTTAAAATTATTTAACATACATTTTGTTAGGGTTTCTAAAAGAATTTCATCAACTTATAGGTCCGGCAGTTATTTAGTACTTTTCTTTTCTTAGCAATAAATAAAAATTTTAATAAAACATGAGTTGAACATAAAAAATATTAGGTTTTTAACTTTTTAAAAAAAAAAATAAACTAGGAAAGTTTGAATTAGTTAAAACATTCAACTTTCTGTACTTTTACCTATGGAGATGCACTCTTATCTCAGGTGCATGCTTGCTCCCAGGCGCCAGTTACCAAATTCCATGTCTCGAAGAGATTATTTCCGGATCTACAGAGTGATGAAATCTCTAATGTGCATCGCTTTACAAAAACTGTTAGAAAAAGAAATTTACAATTCGAATGTATTTTAAAATTTGGTAGGACATAACAGGACGATACATTTTGTCAGAAAGTATAGTTGAAAGATTTTAAATTCAAGTTTTGTAGATTCCTACCTTACCAACATCACTTTGCATGCAAAGATATTTAGTTTAAAATTTGTAAATTAACATAAAAGGTTTTAAAAAAGGTCTGTGAACTCATACTTGTTTATAATTTTTAAAAATGACTTTTGACATTTTTTCGTAATTGAAAGAACACACGGACAGGGTTTTTTTTTTTTTTTTTTAAAGCCTTTTTTTGTCAAAACTTCTTGACAACATTTTCAGGGTAAACAACGTTGTGGCCCCCCCTAAAAACTACGGGCACAGGGGGAATCCACATGTGAATGGATTTACATGTAATTAACGTTTTCAAGATGGCAACCGCGTTTTTATAGAAAATAAACATAATTTAATTATTTAACACCGCCTTGCTTAACAGCTTATTAAATTATTAAAAAATTATTAGTGGTGGCAGGGCCAGAAATTCATTTTGGGAGGAATTAAATTTTATTTTAAAAAGGGAAAATGGCAAAAATTTTGCTTTTTGTCCCGGGTGCAATCGAGTGTTGTAAAATACGACTGAAGAGAGTTTCAGTAAGTTCATGATTCCTAAGCTTTGAATGTTTTAATGAATAGAACTATTATTTTATAAGTTATAAAGGTTAAAAAAACCTATTTTAGAAAAAGATGTATTGTAGAAGAAATAGGAAGAGACCCGATGGATGTTGACAAAAGCGTCAATAGTTCTAAGATGAGCGGCATTAGCGACATTTCAAAGAAAATATTGCTGAACAATAATGACGTCCAATCATCTGCATTAAAACTATAGGATTCGGAAACACGAGAGTTTTAAATTGTAATCAATTAGCTACAAATATCGTAACTATTGATAATTCGTTGATACTTATTATGCTTGGATTAGAAATTAATTGTTTTCAATTGTTCTGTAACGTTATATATCATTAAAACCTTGTATATCATTAGTTTTATTTGAAACCACAGTAAGTGGGGCATCCACACTAATACCCACACTTACCCTAGAGTAATTATTTGCTTAAGATTCTATAATTCTATAAATAAGGTAGTAAATTAATGAGTCATCTTGGAATTTAGGAATATTTATTAACACGTTTGTGTAAACTTTTACGTCAGAATTATTTGTACTTCTTATTTATTCAAGTACTTATGCTTAGAATCTCAAAAAATATCATGAAATTTGAACACCTTAACGTCCAAGTTTTTGAAATTAGTGGTTAAAAAAAAAAGAAACCAATAAAGTAGATAACTTCAAAGAAAATCAAATTTCTTTAATACAAATATTATTATATACCACAGTAGGCATAATTTCTTTTTTGGGGCATAATCAACATTTTTAATAACTATTTATAATCTAATTTTTGCTGAATGTATTAAATTACCAGATAAAAATAGAATAATTTTATAATAGTTTTTGAGATTGTAAGCATAGATAGCTAATTGAAAAAGAAGTATAAGTAATTCTGACATAAAAATTGACACAAACGTGTCAATAAATGTTTCTAAATTCCAAGGTGTCGTCTAATTGAAGTACACAATGAGAAGCATTTTCTCGTTGATTTACTACCTTATTTTTGCAGTTTTGATTGCCTCACTCTTTTAATATCATCATGACGAGAATGTTTAGCAAATAATTACTTTATTAACAAAATTTAAAAAAAAAGTTTCCATGCATTAAAATCTCATTGTAGGTGAGTACCTTGATGATGATAATGGAAACAAATAGAAGTTTTTTTACACAGGTAGTAACGCGTCCATCTATGTTAAAGCATATTTTAGATAAAATACTTCCTATCGTTTGACGGCTCTAAAACAAAAGAGCAAAAAATAACTTTGCTTAAAAGTATCTCTTGTGGAAATAAAAAAATAATAAATCTACACATATTTTATATTATTTGAAATCTCTAGCAAACACGAATGTTTCATATCTTCTCTGGCCCTGGACTGGCATGGAATGCCGAACCAGTTGTGGGCCTGGTCATGTGGATTGAAAAAATGGAAAATGGCATTGCAATAATCCATTCACCAGGTCGTGCTCACACAAGAAAACTTTGCATAAAAATATGTATGATTTTCTATATAATAATAATTGAAAAACTGGCCACAATTTTTAAAAAGCAAAGTACAATGAGAACTATTACACAGGTCTGCAAAAAAAATGTTCAATTTGTTCTAGAACAGATAGGAGTCATTTCCAAAGTAGTTTTTCCCGTAGAATCTAAATCCGGCCTCAGAACTGCTCCAGCACGTCAGGTTTTTGAGTAATCCTAACCTAAAAGTGCGGAAACCATGTTTTTTGCACGTTTAGGTTAGAATTGCTCAAAAACCTGACGTGATTGAGCAATTCTGACCCCGGATTCGGTTTCTACGCAAAAAATTACTTCGGAAATGATCTTCAGCTATTCCAGAACAAAACCATGCAGACCTGTGTTATTATTAACGGAAATTTAAAAATTATCACTTCCCAGGAAAAAAGAAACGATTGAACGAGTGCTTTAGTGAATCGGTTTCTTTTAAGAGTGCGGATTGGGCGATCTTCTTATGAATCAAAATGATGCATTTGAATTGGACCTCAAAATTTAAATCATTTTAATTGGCCAACTCCGTTTCGGGAAATCATAAATCAGCAGGCTGCGATTGAGCGAAGTTTTTGAGGTTATTTTACGATATTTTATCCAAAATTTAAAAATTGTGTATCAGAAAGTGAGCAAAACAAATTATATACCGGAGTGTCATATTCTGTCATAAATTTCCATTTTGAACAAATATAACACATATCCGTAAAGTATGTGGTTAATAAATAAATAAAACGTTTTAATTCAAAATCGCAGTGAATCGGACGCTATCGGAAATGGCCTTTTAAGATTGCGGATTCACTCAATTGAGTGAATCCGCTAAAACGGATCCACAGCAGCTTCCGACCGATTCAAATTTTCTAACTCCCCAATCGGTTCTTTGTTCCTGGGTTGTATGCCATTGTACTCAAGTTAAAGTAAAGTTTGCTATAACATGTAGTAAAGTTGCATGCATAATAATAAATAGCGGTGAGGTTATATCAACATTACACACAGTTTATGAGCTCTTTGTTTAATGAGTGAGCAAATATATTAGTCTTTTTTCTTTAAAAAAAAACAAAGCTATAAATTTGCCATTTGAGTACTTAACTAGCCCTTATTTGGCCCGAAATTCCTGTAGATGAAAAAATATGGTATAATAAATATTTGTTCACTCGCTTGACGTTGAATTGTCTCTACCATTTATTACATACACGTCATTGAAATTTAAATCTAGATGATATTCACAGATATACTTTCCCCTTTCTGGAAATCATATGACATACTAGAAATATACCAAATGATATATAAATGACTGCAGTTATAGTTCATGATAGTCAAAATTCAAAAGTACGTGAAAATGAAGTATGCGATTACTGTAATATTTGTTGTGCTTCTGGTAGTCTGCTTTTCAGCAGGTAATTATAAATTGCTGTTATATTACTATGAAAATCGAAAAAGAAGAATGTATTAATAGTATATCGTGCCCCAAAGAAGGTAAGTCGTTCTTGCTCCTCCTCGGACGAGAAAGGGCTTACTTTCACAATGCGCACGATATTTTATGTAACAGCAATATGGTTTTCTCGGTGTACTCAATTGATATATGAAATTTAATTACAATTACAACTAAAGTTTCAAAAAAAAATGAAGAATTAAATTGAGTACAGTTTTTATTTCTTAACATTAACGAAAGATTCAGATCGAACGAGAATAATAGTGCATATACTATTTTCTTCGCTAGCAAAGGGAAACGAAACCCTAAAGGGAGGCTTAGGGATTAAAGCGGGAAAGGGAGGTCTGAGGAATTGTCGAACTTCTTCACAATAAAACAGCATAAATATTCAATTTGAAGGATGTAAAGCGGGGAGGATCGAAAAAGTTCGAGGCACGACGAACGATGTGGTGGCACATATGGGCGAATTTATAAACTATCAAATATAACAATTAATCAATTTTATAATCATTTTTTAGCTCAATTTAGCTCAAAATAGGGATAGATAATATATAACAACCAACAGAACTTCAGTTACTTCAACTTTTTACGCGGCGCGCAAAAGGCCGCTTTCGCTCTCGGTGCCCAACATACTATTGCTCGCCGTACACTGAATGTTAGCCTTGTCGATGTCTTTTTGTGTGCAGGAAGTTGATTTTCAAGCACTAGTGCGGTAAAATTTTAAGTATGCAGGAAATCAACTTCCCGTACGCAAAACTTAAAATGTTACTGCACTAGTGTGGGAAAATCAACTTTCTGCACCCAAAACGACACTGACTCGGCTAACTTTTGGTATAAATCGAATAAAAAATATCGTTTGTATCACGAGCGAAACGTGTTTTAACGTGCGAGCAAGTCACGACTCTGACCAAGACGACACGACGGACCTCAGCCCTCGTCGCGACTCACTATTGCGTTAAAATACGCCTTTCCGCACTTGATACGAAATATACTATTATTGTAGTAACTTGTTAGTCTATTACCGTGAACATAAATATCGTTGTTTTACCAAAATTGGATTTGTAACTCAGATTTGTTGCTTTTTTCGTATTGCTCATTATGCTTTGATACTTCTTGAAATATTTTTAACCTGAATTAATTCTTATTTGTTGCTTCTTAAAGCTAAAACCTGATTTAGACCTTATATGTTTTAAATATTGAAAACCTTTAAGACCTGGTTTTAACTTTTATCTCCTAAATTGCTAATATTCTTAGTTTTTATTTGTAATTGAATTGTTATTTATATTTTAAAGCTAAAATTGAATATATAAATTATGCGATTGCTCGAACTATAATATATGCTTAATTAAATCATAATGTAAATGTCTGTATTAATCATAATGTAAATCATAATGTAAATATGTATATATATAATCATAAACTTTACTGCTATGGTGCATACGATACTTTATCTGAAATAGGCAGAGAAAGCGCGGATTTATCTGATCAAGGAGTAGAAGTAAAATGGCGCTTGATAGTACAGCGTACGTACGCAATGTTACAATTCTACAATCAGCGTTGCCAACGGTCGAGACAAAAAGTCAGGAGCTTTTTATCAGGAGACTTAACAAAAAATCAGGATATTTATAAAAATTATGAATTATTCTTAAAATAATTAAAATATTCTTAAATAATATAATTTCATTATATAAAAGCAAAATTACATGAAATGAAGCATTTTTCAGTTGTAAACATCATTCTTTCACATTTTTCAACCAATAAGATCGCGGATTCGTCAGCCACCTTAAATTTTCTCGCGGGAAAATTTCAAATTCTCTTGACGCGAAAATGATTATTATTTTTGAAATAATAAGCAATGCAATCCTACGTCGAGGAGAATAGGGTAATTGAGGAATAGGGGAACAGCATTTAACCAATGAGATGATCGCCTGGGGTTCGTGCGACGACAATCGCATTGGTTAAATCCTGTTCCCCTATTCCTCTATAGGCTCCTGTGCACTTTGCTCAAGTGCCGAAAAAAAATCAGGAGACTTTAAAGAAAATCAGTATATCAGTAGCCACTCTCAAAAATCAGTAGAACTCCTGATAAATCAGTAGCAATGGCAACGCTGTCTACAATCAACATTGTGATGTCATCATATTACCTTGCGCGCGCACACATCTCTCTCTTTCTCTTCCTCTCTTACTTCCCACTCCTTATTGTTACATTTACATTACGTGCCGCTCGTCGCAGTACAATACAGTGCTACAATTTTTGAAAATGTTAGGGGTACGAGCATCTCTATTAGTTTTTGTGAAACTATGGAGTATTACAACGAGAAAAAGTCAATCAAAAAAATTCAGATGTCGCTATTCTACATTAAATTTTTTAATTTTTGATTGAAATTAAGCTTTTTACACTTTCATCATGGATAAGAAGGTATTGGTTTTATGTGAAAAATGTCTTTCGAAATTTTCATCAAATCTTTACGTTTTGAGACCCCCTGAATCAGAAAAAATGGTTTTTACGAAAGTGTCTGTCTGTCTGTAGTAGGTCGTGTGCGGCATAACTCTCGATAGAATTATCAGATTGAATTGAGCTTTGGTACACTTTATCGGAGCCGAAAAAGTAAGGACAAGTTCGTTAACCAGCCACATCCAATCAAAATTGAGGGATGGAGCACTACTTTTGTGTTTTTGAAAATAATTTTCTAAAAAAATCAAAAATTTCAATACTGGTTTTTGATAGTGCTCATAAATCTCTACAAATTATCCTGATAACATTTTTTGATTAAATCAAAATTAGAAATGTTGCAGCATATTTTTTTTTGTTTTTTTTTTGTAAAGAGGAAAAATGGCAAAATCTTTTATAGACGTTGTACAAGACTCTCCTAGGACGGGTCTAGGCATACCTGTTAAAACCAAAAAACCCCCTCTCTCGAACCAATACACCACCCGCGGAACCGCCTTTCGGCTTTAAACTTCACGGGTGGTTGGTTCCATTAAAGTCGCGTACGACTCTTCCGTCATCTGTACGCTCGGAACTTCCATCCGCGGCCACACACCCACTAGGGAAACCCACTAGTCGCGCCACCCAGGGGAGAAACGAACCGATTCCTCCTCCGAACAACGCGGACAGCCAAGTCTACCCGAGACGCAGGACAGCGGGTGCAGGTCCCGATGCGATTTCTACTGGCCCTCCCCGCTATTTCGCTCCCGACGCCCATCAAGCTCTCTCGTCTTCATCACAAGTGTGACGAATGACTCGATGAGCGTCCAGAACCGTTCAGACTGGAGCATGAGAGGGACCATCGTGTCAGGAGTACGTTCGGAACCCACCGCCTGGCCGAGGACTTCCCTAGCCACACCCCATTTTGCGCAGACGAAGAGTGCGTGCTCTGCGTTATCCACCGGGAAATCGCAGTAGCAACAGGTCTCCTCGTCTCTCTTCTTAAAGCGCCTCAGGTACGCGTTAAAACAGCCATGGCCCGAGAGCGCTAGCGCCAAGTAAAAGCCGACTTCCCCGTGCTTTCTGTTCAGCCAGGTGTCGAGCTCCGGGAACAGGCGGTAGGTCCATCTCCCTGTCTGCTCACCATGCCATCTCATCTGCCATTTCTCGACGAGTCTGCGCATTTCATCCTTGCGGATGGCCTCCTTCGCGCGAGCGATTTCAGGCAGGTCGGCGCAGGTAAGCTCCTTGCGAAGCTGAAAGGTTTCCTGCCTTTCCTCCGCCAATAAATCTATTGGTGGGACGCTCGCCAGGATCAACACAGCGTTCGTCGAGATAGTTCTATATGCTGAAACTATTCTCAGCGCGAAAAGTCTCTGCGCCGAGAACAGCTTCTTCTGGATAGCAAGGTTTTGCAAGGCATCGGCCCAGACCGGAGCTGCATAAAGCAGCTTCGAATGGACCACGCTCGCCACCAATCTTCTTTTCGCTTCCCTGGGTCCACCAATGTTTGGCATAAGCCGGGCCAAGTTCGCTCCACAGTGGATGGCTTTGACAGCTGCGATCTTTACGTGTTCGCCAAAGCTAAGCCTACGATCCAGCTGCACTCCCAGGTACTTAATGCTTCTTTTCCACTCGACTTCATGCTCTCCGAGAACGATCTTCGGGTATTGGAAGGATCTCCTGTCCGTAACGAGCAAAGCCTCGGTTTTCTCAGGGGCCATTTTAAGGCCTCTGCTATCCAACCAGCGCTTTGCTCGCCACAGACTTTCATTGATCTTCAGCTCTAGGATTTTGACGTCGTCAGCGGCGCACACGACAAGTGCGTCATCCGCGAAGCCGACGATGCTCGTTCCACAAGGTAGGTCCATGCGCAGAAAGTCATCGTACATGACGTTCCAAACAAGTGGACCCACCCGCGACCCTTGAGGAGCGCCACATGTCATCTCTTCTTGAAGAGACCATTTGTCGCCCTCGTATATCACCCACCTGTCGCTCAGATAGTCATCTATCATTCGCAACAGGTAGTCTCAAAACATTTTCCGCATCATCGCCTCGATGCAGATGTCCCATCTCGCGGTATTGAACGCATTGCGTATGTCAATGCTAATCAACGAACAGAATCCCTTACGCTTAACAGTTCCTTTTCCTGCATTTGTGTCGATGTAAACCACAGCTTGGATGGCGTCCACAGTTGACCTGCCTTTCCTGAATCCGAACTGGTTTACCGAGAGCTCGTTCTCCCCGACCAAGAGAGCCTGAAGCCGTTGTAGAATTAACTCCTCCAGAAGCTTGACCAGCGTATCCAATAAGCATATTGGTATTTGCGACGAGGCAAACCCTAGAGGTTTGTTGCCCTTCCTCAGCAGGACCAACCTTTGCTTCATCCACTCTACGAAAAACCTTCCCTCCCGATGACAGGAGTTAAAGGCTTCTAAGAGGATCTCCGGGTATGCCCCGATCACCTCTTTGCGGATCTTATTCGGCACCCCGTCGATACCCGGCGCTGTATTTGCCTTAAGCCTTCCACCCGCTCTCTTTAGTTCTTCGAGAGTGAAGAGTTCTTCGCGCCGGACCACGCAGGAACTTCGGTCCTGTCTTTGGAACGGCTCCACGTGTGGAAACAAGCTTCGCACAATGTACTTGACTCGATCGATATTATCCAGGCCCGGGGTCTTTCTTCTAGCCGCCAATCTCTTGGTGACTATTTTGAAGGCGAGACCCCATGGGTCCTTCTCGACCTCACCGATCGCCTCAAAGCTGTTTTTGCCCCTTTCCATGCCTCGTGCAGCGTAGCATCCCCCTTTGAACGGATGAATTTTCGCCGCGCTGCGAGGCATTCTCGACGTAGGGCTGCCAACTGGTCGTTCCACCAGTACATCGAACCCTTGGCTTGCCTGCGCTCACGGCGAGGCATCGAGTAGTCGCAAGCCGCGACCACCTTCTGCCTCGCCGAGCGCACAGTAGCTTCAAACGATCCAGCAGGGCAGACCCAACCAAGCTCATCAAAGAGCCTGGTTTCTTCGAGGTGTTCGCGAAGTCTTTCCCTGCTGAGTCGTCTCGTGTTCCAGGAGGGGCTCCTTCTTTCGCCGCCCCTACCCTTATTCACCGCTTGACACCGTTGTTCTAGTGTAAATTCGATGCACCGGTGGTCACTCAAGGTTACTACCTCAAGGACCGACCATACGCTTATCCTTGAAGCGAGGCGAGGTGCTGCAATTGAGAGATCAATTATTGAGCCCCTCGATCCTCGTCTGAACGTGAATTCCCCGCCCTGATTCAAGACGATCAGGCCGTTTCGAGCGACAATCTCGCCAACCAAGATTCCCCTCCTATCTAGGCGGGCCTCACCCCACTCGGGCGACTTACTGTTGAAGTCACCCCCTATGAGGGATCGACCGATGGCCTCACGGAGGCTTTCCTCAAGGAGGAGGATCTGGGTCTCAAAGACATCGAAGGGATCGCCGGGGGAGAAGTAGCAGCTGTACACACGCACACCCGCCACCTCCACCCAAACGAACCCCGTGTCGGTCTCCAGGAAGTCCCCGACGCCCAAATCAGGGTTACAAACAAGGATGCAATGAGAAGATGCCCGTCTATAGAGCCCCCTGCATTTGTTCACCGATTCATCGGGACACTACAACAGCATATTCAAATTCGAAAAAAGTCAATGTCAAAATTCCATTTTCCAGTTAAATTATACGAGATACGAAAAAACGTTATGATACAATATTATTGAATAAATAAAGACCCACAAATTTGAATTGTAACATTTTTTCATAAGATGCATATTTTTCTTTTTAATTAAAAAAAAAACTATTGAAAATCCAAAATTCAATTTTTTAACAATAATATGTAAAATACGAAAAAAACGTAAGAATACAAAGTTGTTCGTTTCAAAAAGATCTACAAATTATGTCTGACGCAGTTTCTGATAAAACATATATTTTTCGTTTCAATTCCAAAAAATACGTTTAAAATTAAAAAATTCCATTTTTTAGACAAAATATGTGAGATACAAAAAAAACGTTTATATGGAAAATTGTTTGCCTAAATGAGGTTTACAAATTCTCATTAAGACATTTCGGGACAGGATGTATATTTTATGTTTTGATTTTTAATATTAAAAAATTCGATTTTTTCACCAAAATATGTGAGATACGAAATAAGCGTTGTTCTGCAAAATCGTTTCCTTAAATAAAGTTTACGATTGTTTTTTCTTTTTGAGAGATTTGGAAGAAAATAAATTATTTTAATCATGTAATTTATTAAAAAGTTACTGAAATGTATACAGAAAATCGAGCGCGAGCGTCATGATGAGAATGTGTTCCTTAAGGCTGATAGAGCCTTAAGTAAATTGAATCTCCTGTTTCACTTAAATTCAAAAAGAAATAGAGTGACTTTGAGAAAATGTGTAATTCACATCATCTGTAATATTATTATAAAATTGGTTTGAGCTTCAGTATCAAATTATAAGAAATAAACTTAAATGTATGCGAAGAGCACAAGACCGAGCGCGAAGCGCGAGGTCCAAAAGGAACGGAGCACGAAGCGCGACGATCGGACCGCGCGCGAAGCGCGCGATGAGAATGTGCCCGCGAAGCAGGCAGATTTTTATTTTTAATATTCTTTATTTTAACTCATATTATATATATTTTTGCTATCGTGATTTTGTGGTCATTAAAAAATCATTCCAAAATTTAGAACAATTGATTTTTACAGGGCTCTTAAGCAGATTCCTAAAATCCATAGACGTTATTTTAATTCATAAATTTTTCATGGCAATTTCTTCTGATTTTTGGCAACTTTTCCAAAATATGAATTCCAATTTAGCAACTAAAACTTGATCAATTCAAATAAACTCTATGGGTTTTAGAAAACTGGTTTTTTTGTTCGAAGCAAAACTACCCATAAATCCTGTGCAAACGACGTTTTGTCTACTAAAACATACGGAGAAATATGGAGATTCAAATTTGAAATACTACTACGCGGCCTTAATTACCCATTATAATGCTATATGTTTGGCCACGGATGCAGAGAATATACGTGATTATAATAAATGGACACTTATTATTGGTCCATATGGCAATAACCGACATGGAAATATTGAAAATATAAAGCCACATGAAAATTTTAAAAATGACAGAACAAATAATAATATTGCTTTAATAACAGTGAGTAACTTTATATCAATTGCAAAGTTTCAAATTTCATTCAGTTTTTTTCAATTCACAGTGAATTGTTTATCCAAAGGTCATTGGACATATTTAATTACAAAATTTTATTTTATCGTAGTTAACTAAATCAGAATTCACTGGTATGAATCATCTTGATATCCTCGATAACATAGACCAGACACTTAAAAATGATGTTCTTGAGACTACTGAAGGTATTATATATTATCGAGACAATTATCCTGAACCAAGTAAGTTTAAAATGTTAATTAATATAATAATATGGAAAAAATGTTCTATAGTTTGTGTGATCACAGAAAAAAGTGTAATTGGAATTCAATCCGACCCAATCAGAACTGTCTCGAGCCATCCCGGATCATTCCGAACCAAACGAGTAGAAAAAGTTTTGGCGTTAATTTACTGTTGACTGTAATAATACTTCGTCTTATACTGCACTGATAAAAAGAAATGGCCGTTACAACCATATTTATGATTAATTTAACTTTACCTTATGGCTGGCACAGATACAGCAATATAAGATGTGTATTTTGACCATCCGATTATAACTGAATAAATATGAAAGAATCAACCATATTATTGGTCGCTGTAGCAATATTTATTGCTCGCCTTCCTATATTATATTTTTGATTCGCCTAGTTTCACTTATAATATTTATATTGCTGTGTTTAACATGCTGCAGTGTTTAGAGAGACATATGTTATAAATACAATTATACTTGTAAATTCCCAACCTACAACCGAATAACTAAAACTCACGAACGATTTCTATCAATGTATATGTAAAAATGACGGAGCCTTGCGAAATTACAACGTTCTCTATGAGTCAAAAAGTTTCCATCTTAATACGAAGGTAGTTTCAGAAGTACCCGACTTCACAAAGAAAATTCAAAAAATTTGGAAAATATAACTTTATTTCTCTCCTTTTAGCGCGATACATTTTTCCCAGCGATGTTCAATAGTGTCGATACCCTGTTTATAGTGAGAAACGTTGAGTTCCTCGAAATAGCCATTAATTGCAGACCCCACCTCTTCATTGTTGGCAAACCTTTGACCACCAAGCCATTTTTTCATGTTTGGAAAGAGAAAATAATCCGATGCGGCTAAATTTGGCGAATAGGGTGCGTGAAGAAGCAATTTGAACTTTAACTCGTTGATTTTGGCCATTGCGATAACGGATGTGTGAACTGATGCATTGCCCTGATGAAACAACACTTCCTTTTTTGCCAAATGCGGCCGTTTTTTGTTGATTTCATCACTCAAACACTGTAATAAGTTCGCATCATACTCGCCGTTGATTCTTTTTCCCTTTTAAAGATAATCAATGCAAATTATCCCACATGCATCCCAAAAAACTGATGCCATGACATTGCTAGCAGATGGAATTGTCTTCGTCTTCATTGAAGCCGATTCTCCTCTTTCAGTCCATTGTTTTGAATGTGCCTTCGTTTCAGGTGTGAAGTGATGGAGCCATGTTTTATCCATGGTTATGAATCGACGCAAAAAATCGGCTTTATTGCTATGAAACATCGCCAAACACTCGATTAAAACATCCTCACGGCGCTGTTTTTGTTCTATTGTGAGCAAACGCGGCACCCATCTTGCGCACAGCTTTCTTATGTCCAAATCATAGAAACTAGATATAAGGAGACCAATCTCCATATATCCATTTCTGAAATGAAGTTCTGCCAAGTACATAGTTACAAAACTTCCCGATGGGGGCATGTGTGTTCCCTGGGTGCAAAATGTGACGCCTAATACATGATGCTTATAAACCGTGGATGCCGCCATTTTGCACCCGGGGAACACGCGTGCCCTCATCGGGAAGTTTCCTAACTAAGTACTTGGCAGAACGTCATTTCGTGTTTTGTGAAGTACGGCCATAAGAGAATGGTCTCCTTATATCTAGTCTCCATGGTCCAAACTTTCAGTCAATATGCAATGTACAGCCATAGATATATTACAGATAGAGTCAACAAGCCATAGGCCGCTCTGTAAGTGGCAACGTCAGTCTGGAAACTCGGTGAGAGCGAAAGAGAGAAACAGCCTAACCCTCCGAATCACTCTCTCGCCCGAGCTGACAGGTTTCAGGATGGCTTGTCGACTCTATCTGTAATATCTCTATGTGCATGTACAGCACTTTTTGAAATGCCTACCATGTCTGCTAGCTTGTGCACTTTTAGTTGACGGTCATCCAACACCATATTGTGGATTTTCTTCACCATTTCTTTCGTGGTCACCTCATTTGGTCGACCACTGTGATGTTCGTTTTGGCAGCTCGTATGAAGTCGATTATATTCTACCGCCCAATACTTTATTGTTACTAAAGAACGTAGCATCTTCAAACTTCTAACTCAAGTTTTATAAGGTTGATACTTTCGACTATAGTAATTTCTTTCAAACAGCAACCGTCGTTTATACGTAAGGTCGGGTACTTCTGGAACTACCCTCGTACGAACTACTTTTACAAGGCTCTGTCATTTTACAAAATAATAAAATGCAGTATTATAGCGAACTGTGATTTCACCAGTATATGAATCGCGAATTTAGAGTCAACTTTAATTAAAAATCAAAATATTATTTACAGAGTTAATGGATCCAAGGTTAGAATGATTCAGATTGATCCCGATGGAAAATTCGGTTTTAATTAACCCAAATTCGAATTTATTCGAATTGATAATTTGGTTTAGATTTTTTCAGATTGGTTCGTAAACAGAATTTTGATTCGCTTGGATTCAATTAATTTTCGAAACTTTCGCCAGAGATCTCAATCAAAATCACAAATAATTGCAACAGAATTACATATGATGTTTTTGTGATTTTTAGTTTAAGGTAGTACTGTCGGTACGTAGCTAATCAAAGGAATACTTTTTCTCATTTGCTTCACGTAGTATCTAAATTTGTCAACGTCGCATACATGCGTGTATAGCAGATGACTTCTTACGATACGTGAATGGCGTGCGCTTTCACTTATTTTGAGACGTTGTCACATCTATTTAATCGCCGTCGGTTACTGGAGAAAAATTATATTTTTGCTTACTTAATTGGATTTTGCTACGCTTACACGTATCCAATTGAGTTGTTTTAACTTGCAAAATGATGCTTATATTATCAATCAATGCACCACTCATTTTTATTGAAATCTGATCGGTTGTTACGGCAGGATTTCTAAATGTACTCGGTTTCCTATTAGGTTAGGTATTAATCGTCTCAAAATGCAATTACTAATTACTCCCCTCCAGTGTACTCTAGGTCCTCAAAAATTTAACGGAGTCATTTCTGGCTTAATTTTCACCAGTGATTTCAATTTTATCAATATCTGAACGGTATTTCCATTTACGACAGTACTACCTTAATGTTTTGATATTTTTGACACTAAATTTTATACTCTGAAATAGTATATTACACTACAAGGGCTCTCAAATTTCTGCCCATGTAGTGTATACTATTTTTCTTGCTACCTGGTCGAACGTACAAAAACAATTGCATGTGTGCACTGGAATATATTGATGCCTGCCCCGACATTTGCGGCACGAGCGGAGCGAGTACTGCTGGTCGGGGGGCAGGTATCAACTTCATCTGTCGATTCATCAGATGATATGTCATTCATTTTTTTATTTTTGTTACACTTCAGTCATTACTATTACTTTCTAAATAATATCCACTAATTGCCACTAATAAACATTAGCAGAGAGCGGACAAATTTTGACGCTTGAGGTTATTGACGTTTTTACTCCCGCTATTATAGAGGGCGCGCATATAGCTTGACCAATGCATGAAAGTTAGACTTTCTGCCGTTAAATTGGTGCCTAAACCACGTACTTTCGACCGAGGTAGTAAGAAAAGAAAGTTCGCTTTAGCAATTTTTCGATTTCCTTATTTTTCTCCTTATTAGAAAATCTTCTAAAATTTTGGCAATACAGTAACATTATTAGTATCAAATTTTTCATTGCGACTTTTTACTTTCGAATACCTTCTAATCTAGAATATAAATCTCCATCTGTAATTTCTTAATTTTTAAACTTAACAGAAATGATTTGTAAAGGTATTTGTAAAATTCTTTACCTATTATTTTCTAATTTAAGATTGTGCATTGTTAGTTATTTTAATGCACTAAGTAAAGTTTTTTTATGACAATAATACAGGATATTATAAAATATATTTTGTAAAAGAAATCTCGGAAACCCTTGTACCAGATGAATTGAAATTTTGCATGCATGACGCTGATACATCACCGTCGCAAATGGATTCATAGCGAACATAAAAATGATCGTTCATTAAACAATTGTGTCAAACTGTGTAATTTTAACGAATTTTCAAATAAAGAGAGAAATGTTTTACATTTTCTGCATTACTAGCTTTGTAAGAAAAATATTATTTTACATAAGTATTAATGAAGCCGCTGAATGCAATTAGTGATGTTTGATCTTATCACTAAGCTTTAATTTAAAATATTTCACACCAACAATAAATGTTGAATAACCAACAAAATTTTTCTGTGTAATCAAAACGATTTTAGTGGCTTAACTTAATTTTTTTACTCTTTAGATTACTCACTGGCAGGAATGATAGTTGAAGTTCATCCTTATGAGGGTCATGAAAATTTTCTTATTATAACTGGTATGCATACAATAACAATGGTAAGCATGTTTAATTAAAAGAATTTTTTCTAAAGAAACCTTAGGAATAAGCAGAAATATATCTTTTCGAAATTATATAGTTTACGCACGGAAAAAATAGTGTCAAAATTTAGGTAGTCAGTTTTATCGTTTTAGTACTTTGTATTGGCATTGGGTCAGCTCATTTCCATCAGGAATAAATTTTTGAAAGAACATGTTCTAGATATACAGAGTGAGCACAAGTGGGTTGCAGAATAGGAATATAGTGTTAAGACTTTAGTATACTGTATATAATCTGTTTTACCGGCTGAGAAAAATACATTGTATGCTAAACTATTTTATACTATACACAATTCCTATTCTGCAACCCACTCGTGCCCACCCTGTATAAAGCTACTGTCATTGTGCGTCTTTTTCAGTATATGTCAATCATTTGAAGCGTAAACAACAATAATTTTTTTTCACTCCAATATGTCGAACTTTGTGCCTGAAAAAGTGTTTTTGCGGGGAGTTCTTCTTCATTACTTTAATATGAAGAAAACTGCTGCCGAAAGTCATCGTGTTTTGGTGGACGTTTATGGTGAACATGCTCTAGCTGAGCGAACGTGCCAAAAGTGGTTTGCACGATTTAAAAGTGGTGATTTTGGCTTGGAAGCCAAAAATCGTCCTCGGCAGCCAAAAAATTTTGAAGATAAAGAACTGGAAGCATTACTCGATGAAGATTGTTGCCAAACACAAAAAGAGCTCGCAGAATCTTTGGGAATTACTCAAGGAGCCATTTCAAAACGTTTAAAAGCAGCCGGATACATTCAAAAGCAGGTAAATTGGCTTCCACATGAACTCAAGCCGAGAGACGTTGAAAGGCAGTTTTGCATGTCCGAAATGCTGCTGGAATGCCACAAAAGAAGTCATTTTTGCATCGGAATGTTACTGGTGATGAAAAATGAGTCCATTACGACAACCCCAAGCGCAAAAAATGATATGTGAAACCCGGCCGACCAGCCTAATCAACGGCAAAGCCGAATATCCATGGCGCGAAGGTATTTGGTATTTGGTGGAATCAGAAGGGTGTGCTGTATTATGGGCTGCTAAAACCGGGTGAAACCATTAATGGAGAACGCTACCGAACACAATTAATCCTTTTGAAGAGAGTAATAGCCGAAAAACGCCCGGAATATGCGACCAGACACGAGGCAATAATTTTCCATCATGACAACGCTGGGCCCCATGTTGCTATTCCGGTTAAGAACTACAGTAAAACCCCATTTATCGCAACACCCGTTTATCGCAACTCCCGTTTATTTCAACTTGTCTCTCCCGTTTATCGCAATAAACTTTACCATTTTTTCTCCCTCTTATTAGTAGAAGGAGTGGTCACGTGATTCTTAAGGATAGGCGGGAATACCCCTCACTTTTAAATTTGTGATGCATATATTTATATGAATTTTGGTATATTAGGGAGATATGAAATATATCGTTTATATGATATGAAACTATCGTTTATGTATATATTGCTACATATTTGTGTTTTATATGTAACAGAAAAATATATAAATTTTTCACATTTCAATGTATATTATTATGACAAATTATAGCATGAATTGTGCCTAGTACAGCAATCGCTTTACCAATTGCGAATCAATTGTTTTACAAAATGCGGGAATATTTCTACTGAAAAAAATTCAATCATGCATTCGAAAATTATGAGAGAAATATGTAAGCTTTAAAGTAATTAAAATGTATTGTTTGTACTAGTCGTTTATGCACCATCGTTCGGTTCCACGTTTTCACTCATTTATAATTGCACATATAATGACAATAAAAAAACGCATTCGAGGTTATTGGAACACGACTGTAAACAATGATAAACAGCGAAAGCGCGTGAAACTATTCGTTTAGGCGCATGTGCTGATAATCAATTGTTCAAGCTGGTGGCGAAGAAGTGGGAACCCCTCCGTTTTTGCGATAAACGGGAGGCATTTGATTGGAAGGTGTTGCGATAAACGGGGTTTTACTGTATTTGGGAAACAGTGGATGGGAAGTTTTACCCCACCCGCCTTATAGCCCAGACCTTGCCCCTTCTGACCACCATGTGTTCCGGTCGATGCAGAACGCCCTCACTGGAATACGGTTCACATTAGAACAGGGTATCAAAAATTGGCTTGATTCATTCTTGGCCGCCAAGCCGGCGCAGTTCTTTTGGGATGGAATCCACAAATTGCCAGAAAGATGGGAAAAAGTCATAGCTTCAGATGGGCAATACTTTGAATAATACTATTGTACATGTTTTTCTTAAATAAACGTTCAAATTTTGAAAAAAAAAACAATTTTTTATATAAAAATATCATTATTTATACGTGGTTCTGGTATGTGCCTTTGAGGAGAAGAAAATTTGCAGTCACACTCTTCACGAATTGCTAAACAGGAGCCTTCTTCTCGTCTTTTGAGGACTGTGGTTTGGAACGATCTGGTTCCTGAACGCCTTGGAGCTTGCCCAAATACATAAGTCCCTTGCACGTTTCTTATAAAATATCATACTTAAGAAAACAAAAAACATAAAAACAAAAAAAAATCTAGTTTTTACTATAAATAATTGGTTTTTTTGCACGCTTGCAGCTTAGTCATTAAGTTCAGACAATTAGCTGGCACTGAAGAGGGCCCCCATTTGTGGCCGAAACGTTTGCCTTTTTTCCCCTCTTTTTTTATCTTTTTTAAACATGCTTCTTGTTTTATATATCTAGGACATGTTCTTTCAATAATTTATTCCTGATGGAAATGAGCTGACCCAATGCCAATAGAAAATACTAAAACGATTTAATTTTGGGTCAAGATAATAATTAAGACATGAACTCAAACATGTCACGAAATGAGTCAGTTTTATATTGCAGATAGTACCACGTAAGTACTACCTATAATTTTTTCTTGATAGTCAGGGAGACCATAATTTTATAGTCTGTTTGAATATCGACAAAATGTCAAGTTTACATTCTGAAATAGTTAACCTGTCAACACTTACACTTCGAGATAATCGAGTTAACGCTCCTGAGATACTCAGGTTTACATTCCAGGATTGTCATACACTCTGGGAAAGTCAAGCTGAACGTCTAGTTTTGATACTTGACAGATAGTACGTTACGCTATGTAGAATGTTGTCTCAAAGTTGAAACTCAAATATAATGAGGTTGACATTCCAGATATTCAAGTTGACTACCCATTTTTCTCCGTGTATGAAATAGGAAAAACAATGATTGATGCATGGCTTTTCATTTTTTAAGATGAGTTGTTAAAATTGAACTTCTTGATGTTTAAGAATTTCCACGGAGTTCCTGTATTTGACAAATCATCTCAATTAGTTCTGGGGATTTGTTCCACCGAGTTATCGTCATATCACATTGTGTGCTTAAAAATTTCATCAGTCCTAGAGAATTTTATATTAAGGCATATTACAAGTAATCCTGAACATACATGTAAAATCCTACACGAGGAGGGAGACACTTTAGATAATGATTTCGACAATTATGCGAAAAAAAAGTTGCGTCGTCATTCCTCGATTCCCTCATTGACTTCAAAATTTAAACGATGGAGCAGCTTTGGCAGCAGGGGCGATAAGGGCGACAAGGGCGACAAGGGCGGCAGAGACGGGAGCGGCAGCAGCAGCAGCAGCAGCAAGAAACAGCTGCAATAAAATTTGTTACATAATTGTAAAAATTAAGCGTATTGCAAAATTGAACTTTATTTGTTCCAAATAATAAACCTTAGATTTTATTGTATTTTATCTTTTGTGAGTTCTAGAGTTTTAAAAAAAATATTATCATCAATAAATAGTTAGGGTGTAGACTATTTTCTATATCTCTATGAAAAACACAGATGAATATAATTTTATAATTTGTACTTTTAAATGTAATTCACTTATTTTCAAATAATTTCTCGTAATTAAATGTTAATAATATAACTATTGTTATTATTTCATTTGCGTTTTAGTTTATCCTCTTCTTATTTATGCTTCCACATAAATGCAATATTCATTTGTCAAGTTTTTTTCAAACATATATAATTATCATTTTTAGCTTATCTAATATACTTGTGAGTATATGTAAGCATGCATAAAAAATATAAGAAATAAAAGAAATTTTCAAATTTCTCATATTTGAAGTATCTCTTTATGCAGTCTGAAAACACGTGTGTTACTTCTACACGTTTGGAAAAATTTAATGGCGATGGCGAGCGCGGGACCAGACTGTCTGGTTTCCAGTTCTGGCGCTGACTATAGACCTGGTCTGGGGCTGGCCAGAACTGTAACGTTTTTGTACGATCAGCCGCTAGTCAGCGTCTGGTCAGACACTAGTCAGCGGCTAGTCAGCCATAATCCAGCGGCTAGGCAGCCACTAATTCGCGTCTGGTTAGCCCCTAATTGGTGGTCAGTTGATAAAGTTTTGATTGAAAAACCATTTTAATTGGTCATTTATCGATTTCGATTAAAAATCCTAACCCCTCAGAGTAATTCAATTTTTTCTTATATTCTTCTTTATTAGATGCACGGGATTTGCATACCTTTTAATTAAGAAATAGATCACCGTTTGACAAGAAACATTCCACTTTTCATGCGTCAAAAAATACAGTCAAGCTCTTGCTCAGAAACTTCTGACAGTTTATTCGATTTGTCAACACATTTGAGCGATAAAGACTAGCAATATGACGCGCAGTCACAACTTAATCTTCGCTATTTTTGGAATCAAAAGGTAATTAGTAGCAATATTTGCAAAAAGGAGATACTTGTTTCCGGTCGCGTAATGAATGCTTCTAAAAAATTGTTACTAACCTATGAATTTTTCGAAACTTGTAAAAAAAAATTTCGTTCGCCACATATACCAACTTTTTTGTCATGGAATGCTGACCAGCACCAGATCTGAGCCAGACCAGAACTTCCATACTAGCCGGTCTGGACATTGCCAGACCTGAGCCAGATCAGAAAATAGACTGACATGAAATTTTTCCGCACGGGTACACGTAAATCACGATGGTGATTTTTTAGGCATTTGAAGTGTGTATTTTCAATACACATTACAAACGTAACGATTAATTTTCAAACACTTTAACGTTTTGTACCCGAAAAATTGAGTTGGCAATGTTTAGTAAGTACACACTTCGCTCAATTACACACTTGAAAACGTGTGTAGTGTGTAAAAGTTACACATTTCACTACACACTTGTTTTTAGGGTGTATTTCCGAAATTCCCTATTCCCGTTGTTGTTTGATAATTTTTTTATTCTTTACCTAAGTTTCTTCTGACAAAAACCTGAATTGATTTGATAAAAGATGGAATTTTAATAACAAAGAAAGGTTTTTATCGAATAAAAAACTCTTTTAATTGTTTTCCACATTGACTAACTATCAATATTTTGAAAATCTTTTTGAAGTTTTAATGTACTAATCTTTTAAAAAATTAATAGAAAGTATTTACTTTTAATGAATTATGAGCAAAATTTGGTAAATCATGAATGCTTTGAATACGTTTAGCCTCTAGATTTCGTAAATCTATCGAACTCCTTTTTTTATGTTTTATAATATGATAACAAGTTATTACTTTATTACTCATAACGTTGATAGGGAATTAAAATGTTCCATATATACACTTTAAAAAATGTTCGGAAATTTACAACATTTTTATGTTACAAAGGTTACGGAAAATTTGACGATATTTATGATGTTTTTGAGTAAAGGTATCTTAAAATTGTGAAAAGTGTACTGAATTTAAGAAAAATATTTTTTCTGCATATGGTGATCGAGAATTTATTTGGTAATAATTAATATTTATCAAAATATTGAGTAACATGAAGAAAAAAGTATATTTTAGTTGAAAATTTGTATTTTTAAAATTTTTAATAAAATTTTTCAAATTACAGCCTGTATGGGTATTCCAATCATATACATATACTATGGCAATGACATAATTGTTTAGCCATCAAATATATTTTTTTTAGTTACCTATAAGTATCAACTACGTACATATAGCTGATAAATTCCAAGCATTTCTTTCAGTTTACCTCAAAGTTAATCACAGTGTCAACAGACAAATTTTTCGAAGCGGTTTATATAACCGGTTTATATCTAAAAATAAAATGCTTATGATAAGAATTGTTAAATTAGTCTTAATAAATTTTTCACATTATATACCTCATACGACTTTTCTGATGAAATAGCAGATCAAATATGATGAAGCATTGTGGTTTCCTGAAAAAAATTTCATAGTAATTTTTCATTTATAAACTAGTATTTATAAATATATAATATATATAATATAATAATGTAGCAATAATTAAATAATGAATAATATATAAACTAAAATATATATATCATATATATAAATATATATGAATATATATAAATAATATATAAATAATATATAAAAAATGAATAATATATATATAAAATAATATAATATATATATATAATATATTTATGAATATAATTTTATAAACTAATTGAATAATTTGTTAGCCAAAAAAAATATTATTAAGTATTTCTGCAAGTCTTTTTTAAACGAAAAATCTATTTAAGTTATAAGTTTATGTGACATAACAGAGAATATAAAAAATTATGTGATCACTCTTGTGCACAGTGGTACGTCTGTCACCTATCTATAAAATTAATGCTTTAAGAAATTAAATAACTTTTTTTGTAAAAACTTCATCGTGAAATAATACTTAGGAGATCAAAACATATCCAAAGTTTGTGCTTTAAAATGTCAGAAAGGCTAAAAGAAAGTGTCCAATGATTAGCTACTCAAGATAATGTTAAATAATGCTCTAAAATTACCAGAATTTAATGATATGTAATTTACTTATGGTAATTACAAAATCAAATATCATATAACTTATAATAATAATATTCAATTAATATATTAAATTTTTAAAATCCTAAATATCTTATTGATAATATCTAAAAATGTCTCCATGTTCTGTAAGCAGTTTAAAAAATTTCTTTTAAAAAAAATTAATTAATTAGAACTGTTTGATTTTTAGAGCAAGGTATAGATAAAGAAGCATTTGAGGCTATCATGCCCAGCTGTTCCTTCCTCGCAAAACTTTTAGAAAATAAAGTGCTTGGAATTCAAATGAAATTTGAAACTAAGCTGCTAAATTATATTATTTCAAAAGAGTAAAACTATTTTGTTAGGACAACAAGACTATTTTGCCAGGCTAACCAACGAATTTTTTTGAGTCAAGAAATGATTTATTGGGCTGATAAAAAAATTTTTTTGCCTCAACAAAAGCATTTTATCAAGCCAACAAAACAGTTTTGTTAGACCAACAGAACATTTTTGTTACATCAACAGAACAGTTTTGTTAGACTAACAAAGAGACCCAACAAAAAAATTTTGCTGGCTCAAAAAAACAGTTTTGTTGCACAAATAACAACAAAATTATTTCGTTGCGGCAACAAAATTTTGGTTGGTCAAGCAAAACCGTTTTCTCAGTGCATATTACTAATTTCAAAGAAGCCAGAACTCAACGGAGACAGGCTATTTTGGATGAAAATGAGTATTATGAAATAACAGAAGGCATACTGTATGACGCAGGCATCGCTGACTAAGCACAGATAAGTTTTTTTCATGATTTTTAATTTCAAAAAGTTCAAATGGGTTTTTCTCAAAACAACGTTTTTTGATGCCTTGCTGATAAATTCTTCGAAACTAATGAACCGATCTTTATGAAATGTTTACTACATATTCTTTAAAACTATAGCTATAGCGCATATCAAGGACTTTTTTCAATTTTGATTTTAACTGTTTTTTTTTTTTGCAAAAATCGGTGAAAAAAACACGTTTTTTTTCTCTTTTCGAAAAATGTCCGCCATTTTTTTATTTTTGCAAAAATAAAAAATCGTAGTCTATATTGCTACTTTACGCTATAGGTTTACGCTGCAGCCGGTTCGCTAGGAATTTTTTCTATGAGATAACTGTTAAATGATAAGAGAGATTTTATCAAAATGACACGTGTACAAAAACTAGGAACGTGCGTGAAAGTTTGAGTTTGAAAATTTGTATACCGTTTAAATTACTATCAATGACAATAAAATCTGTACACATAGAAATATTTGTTGTTCGGTAACGTGGCAATCGAAATTCATCTGACGTGGAGAGGAACTAATTAAGTTAAAACAAGCCATATATAAACTGCAGGTGTAGATCTAACAAACTTACTAATTCGACATTTTTGAAATCTGGTAAAATGTTTGTTAAGAGTGTTGTGTTGTTCATTATAATTACTGATTTAGTAATTGGTAGTAAGTATTTTAAAAATTTTATTTTGTTTGAATATCATTAATAAAGCTTCCGATATTCTTTACTCTCTCTTACGTCTCACAAACGCGGTGGAAGTGACTGTATGAGAAGAGAGAGAGGATTCAAACATATTTCGAACCGCTGATGGAAAAAATCTTACTAAACGAAAAATATTGCATAAAATATTACTTTGATAACATAATATCAAAAAGGGATATTGAATTAATCTGAAACGATCATAACCCCGAAAATAATTTTTGGACGCTAAGTTTCCTTTTCTCAGACCTCGTCACATATAATGACAACTAGAGTTCTAAAGGCAGGGATAAGAAAATACGGGTAACTTTCCAGTTTTTTTAAAAACTTTATCCGCGAAACTTACCTACAAATTTTTACAGACACTTTTTTTTCAAAAAATTAACGAAAATTTACGAATTGCACTCAGGGTCCCTACAGAAAAAAAAATGAAAATTTATTTTAGAAAACGAACGTTTTTGTAACTTCTTATTAAAGTATTTAAATATAAATATATTATATTTTATATATATATTATTATATATATAAATATATATAAATTCTAGCGGCTTTGATGATACATGGTATTTTTCTTCATTACCTTTATAATTTTTTTTTTTTTTTTTTTTTTTTTTTTTTGGTGAGGAGGAAAAATGGCGAAATCTTTTATAGACAGCGCTGCCAGGTCTAGGGATTTTTCTTCAATTTTGAAGAAACTTTGCCAAATCTCGGATTTCTGATGAATTCAAAGAAATTTGACCGAAATCTGAAGATTTTTTTCATTCTTTTTTCTTAATTTTGCTCAAATTAGCCAAGTGGAAGTAATCTTCCAGATCTAAAAGTAAAAGCTTATTGGACAGTTCATACTAGAAGCTAGTCTGATTGGATGAACTATCCAGGCTATCCAATTGGGCCTTCAACAAATGGAAGAAGAAACACAGACCCAACCTGAAGGTCTTTACAGAATAGAATTTTAGAAACGGACATAACATCGACATAACATGAACATAGAGTTTACGTCGTGCGCGCGCATCTATTGCCAACTGCAGAACTTTTTTAGCGTTCGCATTCCCGTTGCGGGAATAACGGAACAAAAGTTCTGCAGTTGCCAATAGATGCGCGCGCACGACGTAAACTCTATGTTCATGTCATGTCGATGTTACGTCGGTTTCTAAAATCCTATTCTGTAAAAACCTTGAAGCCCTATACTCTCGAATCATGCGAATGTTTTTCGTATGCGAATCGATAGTTTTGTCATTTTTAAATGACGTGAGTAAGAGAGAGATGAGTGCACATGTTCATCTATGACACGGCTTTGAAAAATTATTTAATTATTTTGTGGTTAAATTCATCTAAAATATAAGTGATATTATGAACTTGAATAAACATTGCGTATAATAACATTGTCAATTATTTAAAAATAAACTTTGAAAATCTGAAGAAATTTTTCGAAATTGTCTACGGATTTCTAAAGGAAAATGGGAGAAAGCTGAAGATTTATATTTTAGCCACCTGGCAGCACTGGCCGTACACCGAGAGACAAACTTTTGGCACAAAATACATAGTACAAAACTTTATTTTTTGAATATCTTCGTATAAAATGATTTTTCACCAAGTACCGTACAGAAATGAGCAAAGCGTAGAAATCTCTTAGCTAGAAATATTACTAATAGATATTAGATTTAAATTTATTATACAAATGGTCAACATGTGCCGTCAGCAAGGAATTCAACAATGTAAATTAGTTTCAAGATTTCTCTGTAAGCCGCGCACGCGTGATATCGCAATATTCTCTGACCGTTCTCTCAATGTAATGTAACTGTAACAATGTTGTTGAAGCCTAAATCTTGAGGCATAAGTTATAGAAGTATTTCGCTCTGTCTACAAATTAACCATCGAAAGATTATCCTATAGTAATTTAATTTATAGTTATATTTACGACCTCATCTATTGTAGGTTTTTCCAAGTTCGATGTTTCTGCTGAGATTGTAATTCGGAATTGTTCGACCTGCTTCGAGCCCTTTGTGATGTACTTATTAGTGTCACTTTTAACCATCCCCAACATCAATTCAATATCTGTACTACCTGGATAAAAATTTCTACTAGAACCCAGCCTAAGTTTGCACTTTTCGACTGGTCTGTCTACGAATGTCTTTAACTCTTTACGAAGCCAGAACTTAAGAACTTAAGAACTTTACTCATTCACTCCGCGCTAACCAACACTGTAACGCATCATCTTCGCACAAATAAATATACAGTCCACCGCAATCAAGATTATTCTATCCCAAACAAATTAGATCCTTTACTCTTAAGGAGGTTCTATCGGTACATAGCTAGTCAGAATAAAACATTTCGTGCAGTTGACTCACGAGATAGTTCATGTAGCAACACCGCCACGCTTTTTTTAGTGTCCCTTCACGGAAAAAACGGTATAGCTGTTCGACCTATATCGGTATATAGTGTCTCGACCCATGCGGTATAGGTGAGACAACTATACTGGTTTGCCGCACGACCTATACATTTCTTCGCATGCACGCGACTCTAACCTCGAAATGAGAAAGAAGTGTCATTTTTTCGAGGCGTTTTTTCGAAGCGTTTGTCGATTTGTTTGGAACATTTTTTCTTTCTTTGAAAGATCATTTTTGCGTATCGCGTATTGTTTTATCACACGCAAAAATTGACAAGAGCGATAACGATGGCTTAATATTTTGTTTACGATCGCTATACATGGTATTGTCATATCAACGAACTTGTATAGCTGTCTCACCTATACTCGTATAGTTCTGAGGACCATACCATAGCATTGGTCTGCTAGCAATATTTTCTGGTTCTGAGGACCAAAATATAGTTCTCTTAGCTATACTGTTTTTTCAGTGTTCTAAATTTGGCATCATAAGAGGCATTTTATTGAACTAGATTATAAATCTAAGGCATTCAGGTGTGAATACCATGACAGGGCAAACATGTATGTAGGCTCAATGTTTCTTTTTGAATAGCACGCCATAACCTACCAACGTATACTCGGCTGCGGTGTTGCCATATCTACTACATTATCACTCAATATCATGATTTCTGTAACATTTATTTCCGTTTTCATTGATTTACAAGTACCCTTCTAACAATATTATGAGCTAAAAATGTTTTTTAGATATTTTTCTCACTATTATAAAAGATTTAATCGATATTCAATCGTTAATAAATGTGTGATGGCTAGTTGAAAACAATGAAAAGGTAGTTGTCCATAAGAGCACATGTTAATTGATGGAAAATATTCCTTAAAATATCTTAGCTCACAGGTACCCTGGAGTCTTGAAAATTTGACTGATTCATTTTTATGCATTTAAATAACTAAAGGGTTTTCCAATAGGGACATGACAATTTCGTATCTTCATATGAACGCACCCTTGAACTTTTTTAATGAACTGTCAATGTCAAAACGTTAGTTAAAATCAACATTTTCATCATGGTAAAGTTACCGAAATTCTGAGTGCATGTTATAGTGCATGCTATAGTGGATAAATTCGAGACCAAATTTACACTATTGGACGTTCCGGTGCCAAAAAGACGTCGTATTGCTCGAAGCGAAGAAATAATCGCAGCCGTAAGTGCATCGATTCAAAATGAGCCAAATCAGTCGATTCCACGTCGTTCTCCAGAATTGGGCATCGCTCAAACGACACTGTGGCGTATTATGCAAAAAGATCTTGGCCTACATGTTTTCAAGATTGAATTGACTCAAGAACTAAAGCCACTTCATCATTTGAAAAGCAGAAATTTCTCCAATTCGGCTCTGGCAGAGCTTGAAGAAAATGAAGAATTTCATCGAAAAATCATCTTTAGCGATGAAGTTCATTTCTGACTCAATGGCTTGTTAATACAATAAGCAAAATATGCGTTATTGGTCAGCAACAAACCCCAATGTGCTTCTTGAGACACCGTTGCATCCGCAAAAAGTGACTGTGTGGTGCGGTTTTCATGTCAGAGGTGTGATTGGACCGTATTTTTTCGTGGATGAAAACGACCGTCATTTGACCGTCAATGGAGAGCGCTATCGTGCTATGTTGGAAGATTATTTGTGGCCAGAATTGGATGAACTTTACATCACTGGTCTATGGCAACAAGCCAGCAACTTTAGACGACCTCAAAGACAACATCCAACGCGAAATTCCCAACGTTCCGGTCCAAATGTGTGCCAGAGTGGTGGAAAATTGGGTCCAAAAAAGCGACCTTTGTAAACGGACTCGTGGTGGTCATATGACCGATATCGAATTTCATTTATAAAATGTAATGCTTGCACTACACCCACAATAAATTTGAACTGAATATCTCAAATATTTCTGTCTTTTATTCATAGATAAAATTGTAATGTCCCTATTGGAAAACCCTTTATGTTTCAAGTTTCATCCTTTTCTGACCGTTAATTCGTTTTAAAGGAGGAATTACACTTCTGCATGCAGGCATTATGCATGCAGGTTACCATGGTAACATACAAGACAGAAAGAGACTGACAATTTTCCTATTTCTTTCCCACTAATATGTTACCATGGTAACCTGCATGCATATTTCCTGCATGCAGAGGTGTAATTCCTCCTTAAGATAGAACCTCCTTAAGTGATTACATGAATGGTTACAGCACACCAGCTAACGTCTAGCAAGTGTCAGTCGTGACCCGCATCGTAACAAATGTAACTATGTTTTCGAACACGTTAAGTGCTCTAAGATTTTGCCATTTGTTAATAAATGTGTTTAACTTTTATTGTACTTCACTTCACCAAACTCCCGAATTGAAATTAGATGTTACAATAACATCGAAACGACTAATTTTAAAACTAAGCTTCTCTGGTCCTTGTCCGGGCCGAAAAATTTGTCTCACTACGGCCTGAAATGGCCAGCCTTATCGGGCTCTTAACACAAATCGGTACCAAATTAGGCAATTTCTTCACGGGGTGTTTTAAAATGAGATTTTATTTATCGAAAATTATTAGGAGGACTGTCTGATGTGCAGGACAGTTTTAGTAAGCAGTTTTCAGGAATGGAAATAGTTGAACTCACAGGGTAGTCGTTTTGCGCACATATTCGTTCATGTTTTAACAAACTTATTTTTCTTTTATAAGTCGATTAGATAAAAATTTTCTGAGAAAGTGAATTTAATTCATAATTTAATTAATTTATCGAAATATTTGATTTTTTTAAAGTATATAAATTCAAATATTTTATGGGACTAGCTTTAAAATAATATATTATAAATAATTTTAATAAATTTTTAACTATGGCTCCTACACGGAGAGAAGTTTAGTAGAACCGTTGGACTAGCGGTGGGAAAGCCGCTCCTCTTTGGTTTAGTGTGACGTCTACTCTAAAATTGGGGCACTGGTTACCCCAAACTGACGACAAAGCTTGCGAGAGAATGGCTGGCACAAGTATTTCGCGTAACGGCTCGCCTAGTTTGGGGTAATGGTTCCCCCAAATTGGCAGATCTGTTCAACCAAACAGAGGTCGCGCAGCTCTCCGTGTGTTTAGCGCATCAGTTCTACGTGTTGGGCGAGCGGATCCACCAAACTTTTCTCCGTGTATGAAAAGTCTTAGTAATTAGAGTCAAGCAACAAATTTTTTCGACAAGAAATACACGCAAGGAAGAGTTTGCTCATAAAAATTGTTTACAATGTTATTTTTGTATTTTCACTCTTTTAAAACGTATTTTGTCTTTCTGTTCAATCGTTCGATTTTTCTGAGTTATTGCGATTTTAATTTTGGCTGTCAAAATTGACGCATATACTCACTCCATCGGGAATTATTTTTTTCAACACATTATAAATTTTATAAAAATTGACTAATTAAGAACATTCTTCTCGCAAAATCTTCGTAATTAGATGAACTTTTGGAATAATTGACAATCAGAACACACAAAAAAATGATTCAATATATTTTTTTTTCACATATTTGAAAATGTTGAAACAATATATTACAAAAATTCCAGCACACAAATATCGTTTGATCGCCAATGAGAATTTTTTTTCGAAAAGTCAAAATCTGTCATACTGTATCCGGGTATATAAGTTTTTTTTTTGACGTAATTAGAAAGCAATGGACGATTATAATATGTATTCATTTGTTTGTTGATCGAGTTCAGAATTCAGCGAAAAGACACCACAGGCTCTCACGGCCAACTGAAGCCGAATATTCATAAAATGTAAATTCTATAAAAATTTATGTAATAATTGTTAAGGTAATATTTAATATTATCCAATGTAACAACTTTAACGGATTTATGACGCTAAAATAAAAGTGCTGAAACTTATATACCCAGGTACAGTACGACAGATTTACACATTTCGAAAAAAAAATTCTCATTAGTGAACAAAGCATTTTTGGGTGCTAGGATTTTTGTCAAATATTGTTTAAACATTTTAAGATATGTGAAAAAAATTTGAAGAAAAAAAATCTAAAAGATGGAAATTTTTTTATTTTAAATTTTTTTTCCCATTTTATGTTTTTAATACTAATAATTAAATCATGTTTTCGTGTGTTCTGATTGTCAATTATTCCAAAAGTTCATCTAATTACGAAGATGTTGCGAGAAAAATGGTCTTAATTAGTTAATTTTTGTGAAAGGCAAAACGAGTTGAAAAAAAATTCCCGAAGGAGTGAGTAAACATAAATTTTGCCAGTCAAAATTGAAATCGCGATATCTCAAAAAAATCGAACTTTTGAGCAAAAGAAAAAATACGTGTCTCTTACATTTTGATGTAAAACTTATTTTGTGACTTTGACACGAAACGGTGACATCGACCCGAATGGCTCGATCGATCCGAAATGGAATGACCCCTATGTGAAATAATTTTTTGTTTGTAGTGAAAGTAGACGATCCCAGAGATAGTACGTTTGCTCTTTTAAGATACTACAAGCCTGAAGGCTCGAATGATGGATCGAGTACTCTAAAATATCGCTACGCTGTCTTAATTACCCATTACATAGCTTTATGTTTAGCTAACCTTGTTGAAAATATAGGCAATGATTATACTTACTGGAAACTGATTGTTGCTCCGAAAAGAACGGTTACGCCTTTGGATATTGAAAAGATAATCATACATCCTAATTATCATAAAAACTGGCATACGAATAATATTGCAATGATAAAAGTGAGTAGTTTTATACAAATCGCGAACTTTTAAGCTTCAATTATTTGTACCCTGGCAAAAATTTTCAATTGGAATTGAATCCGAGCGACTTAAAGACATTTCGAGCCATTCCGAAATATATTTCCGAACTACTCCCAGAAACGTTTTAAATCTTCTTTGATGTGGATAGGTTGAAAATCAATCCGATTCATTGGGGTCCAATCCAAGACTTCAATCTGAATGTATTCGAAACCATGTTTTTAATCCGAGAAAGTCCGAATAAATACAACGTTGGTATAATTCGAATTGAAAATTTGGTTTGGATCAATCCGAGCTCGGTTTTATTCGGATTGAAGTCTCGGAATTAATCAGATTGAGTCAGATTGACTTTTAATAGATTTGCATCAAACAAGACTCAAAAGGTTTTTCGGAATGGCTTGGAATAGCTCTGATTCGATCAGATCGAATTCCAATCCGAAACTTTCGCCAGAGTATTTATTTTATATTGAAAAGTTTAAAGTATCATTAAATATTCCTTTAAAAAATTTTACTTTATTGCAGTTGAAAGCTCCCAGATTTACTAGATTTCCACATCTCGATATACTGGATATAGCACCAGAAATATTATCTAGAACTCATCTTAGAGACATGAGAGCAGTAATATATCACCTAGCGGATACTACACAACTTTGTAAGTTTAATATGTTCATACAAATGAACAAATTCTTAGAAGATTAAAGTCTTATAATTCTCTACTTTAGGTTATAATTATAAATTTTAAGGTTTTTGGAGTCCGTGACAACTTGTAGGGAACAGTATATTGTAAGAAAATTCTAAAATGCGACACTTATCGGGCAGGAAAGACGGTAGATGAATGGGGCTCCCTCGTAGAAAAAAATAATTGGACCTGATTGGGAACGATTGATCAGATTGGCCCCATTTCAAAAACATCATTGAAACCGATTTATTAATCGGATTCAAAATGGTCTCGTCTAATTGAATCCGATTAATAAATCGGGTTCAATGATGTTTTTGAAATGGTGTCTGTCGGATCAATCGGTCCCAATCGGGTCCAATTATTTTTTTCTATAAGGGCTACACTTTAAAAAGTAGAGAGAGAGAGAGAGAGAGAGAGAGAAGAGTTCGGTACCTTTATGATTTCCCTTTGATTCTCTAAGTGTTCCTCACAGGTATGACTGCGATGCAATTCCCACAGGTGTGACTGCGAAGGAGTGAATATCCATAGGTGTGACAAGGACACAACAACTATTCACCCTTTTTGGCACTGAGTCTAAGATCCCTTCAAGGATAGTAAAACGGACCACGGTAAATTTATGACTCTCGGGTTTTCACTCTGTCAAACTGCACGGTATAATTATCTCACGCTGAGAATCCTTTTTAGTTTTTTAGAAAATGCTGCACTTAAATTCTACTCACAAGACTAGTTTTCCCTTGGCGGCGTGTCCTTTTTATATTATATTTTTTGGTGACGTCACGCGTTGCGCAGTCTCCCGCAGCGTGTGACGTAGTAATACCTCTTTTTTCAATAGGTGGTTTTCTCTCTCTTTTAGTAATTTCACCAGATTTTTCTCTAGACCTAGCCTATTCCTATAGTACATTTTAATGCATCGCGGGACGTGACACTACTATTAAACTAGAAAATGATTTTTTATTTTATTTTTGGCAAAAATGGTGGCTTGACGGGCGATGTACTGGAGCGCTGCAAAAATAGATGGTCGTGGCCAACAAGTTACTTTTTCCTCACTTGCCCGGAATTTTTCATTTTCGCCACGCTCCATATGCAAGAAAAGTGGCAAATTTTGTGCATGTGTTAAAAAACAAATTATTAATAGCTTCGGATTTAATCTGATTTAAACAAATGCGAACTTTCACATTAGAAATGATCCTTATATTTTATAAGTATTATTTCATTCCGCAGCCCATAAAATATAATAGCCCTGGCAAAAGTTTCGGCAAGGAATTCAATTCGAGAGAAATCTACAGATATAAAATTTATAGTAGAATATAAAAATATATTATTTTCAACCTTATATGAACAAGAAAAAAATGAAAACTGATTTAAAGTCTTGCAAAGAAATTTTTTTCGTGCTATTGTTTTCTGAACTTGAATCAGTGATAATAATACCACTCATTACAACCAACGTATATACCCTGACGAAACAGGAAACATTTACTGCGTACTAATGAACGTTTACTGATTCACTAATATATATATGTTGATTGTAGTCATTGGTATACGTATAATTGATAAATCAGTGTAAATTCCCTGATTCAGATTTTTAAAATAGAATTTGCGTTTGAAACAAAGTTTCTTTTTCAGGTTCACTCTACTGCATTGTGTAATAAAATGTTTGTTAGTCTGAGTAAAATTTTCCTGTTATTACAAAATGTATTCTTCAATGCAAGATAATATATTTTCCCAAGACAATTAGTGAAAATTGTACTATCACCGTCTTTTTTGAGACGGGAAAATGACTGATTTCACAACTGTTGCTATTTTCCCGTATCAAAACAGGCCGTGGAATTACAAATTTCACTAGACGTGTTGGGAATAATAACGTGTTTCACTCGTGGGGAACAAGCAATTGTCAATTCGTGTTACAATCTTCACACTCATTGGCAATTGCTTGTTTTCCCCATTATTTAAATGAATAGATATTTCTTGCACTAACAATAAATTTCGGAAAATCAACAGAATTTTTCCGTGGATCTAATGCTCTTTTATTGGCTAAATATCATTTATTTTCTCCTCAGATCCTCAACTGGTTAAAAAAGATGTTCAGACTCATTATTTGAATGATTCCAACAGAGATATGTTTTTGGTGGGTAGTCCTTTGGAGAGTGAAAAAGAAGTGAGTATATATTTAGTAAAAATAATTCGTGTAAAGAATACTTCAAAACAAACATAATTACATGTCTTTACTTCAAGAGTCCGCACTGAGAGAAATCTACATAGTAATTATAACTAATACGTCCCATCTAATTGCTTTTAGTGAAAGCTACTAAAAATTTGATTAGTTATACTGCGATAGACTGGTTTAAATAACTAATTTGCTATATTTATATATAGGGGAGAGTCTCCGGCTATGAGCACACTCCGGTTGTGGACACCCCTGCGTAACGTTTGACAGAATGCAAATATTTCAGATCTGACTACTGTCGTACGTGTATTTTGACAATACGCAGTTTTCGAGCTAAGATCGAAGCGAATGAACGAGCTTGTTGAATAGCAGCGATGACATTGAGAAAAAGAAAGCAAAAATAAAATTAATTGTAATTTTCCAATGTTTTAAACGTGCGAGAAATCAAAGTGAATAATCTCAAACAGGTGAGTGTCATCGATTTTTCTACAGTATTTTCGTTGTGATTTGGATTACCACATCGATTTATATAAAAAACATGACGCATCACATTTTTTTTGGTCACTCCGAGAATGATCGTGATTTTCGGTTGTGGGCACTTAAATGTAACCTTGAGACAAATACTGCACATGAAGAGGAAGTGGTCACCACACCACAACCTTCCACATCTAGAGCGTCTTCAACGAGCCGCTTATCAGTCTTGGAAAAAATTGGTCCCCTGCAAGCAGCTCCACCAAAAATGCCCTCAAATTGTGGTCGTAAACCAATGCAAAGCACCGTGCTTACTTCTCCAGGAAGCGCTGCTGCTTTAAAGGAGAAAGCCGCTAAGCGAGCAGCCCCCCACCTCGTGGAAATTAAAAAAAAGAAGGCAACTGCACCTGCCAAACCGTTGGCCAAACGCTCTAAAACAAAGAACTCTTCACCATCTGATGTTATACTCAAAAGTAAGATACCCCTTCTATTAGCACTCAAGGCCTATTAGGCGAGCGGGACACCCCCAAAAAGATGCTTAGAAATAGCAGTATGTGACCACGCAGTCCTAGTCGCTAAAACTACTTTTTCTTTATGTTCTCGAGGTTGCTGGATATGAATCTGAAATTGTTTTTTCGATAAAATAGGTGGAACATTGAAAAAAAAAACGTCAATTTAGCGGAAAATGGAAAAAAATGAATTTTAGGTTTTTCAATGTTACTCTCGCTATATTTCAGACGATTATTGATATATCTTTATGAAATTTTTTCTGGTTATTGTACAACTAAAGGGCTAAATAACAAGCCTACTCCGATCATTCTGCGTCAATTATTACTCGCTCGGTAAATTTTCAAATGTGTACTACTACGAATTCCGAGGTTTGTCATACAATCGTAAAAGTTGAGTGACGAAGTTTCGAATTTCCAATAACTAATTATTGAGTATTAAAATATAATACATAAAGAAGTTTTTGGGAAAATTTCAGCTCAAAATATAAAAAAAAAACAAGCTGTGCTATTTCAAAGTCGTGTGTCGCGTCAGAATGCACGGTGCGCGCTAGCACGCAGCGATCGTGCGGCGCGGCAACAACTACCAATGAGTTTAAAATGCGATTTATTACTTCGCTCTTTAGTTTCTTTATTTTTTTTCATTGATATGTAAAAGAAATAATTTATGATTTGTTTGGAATGTAAATAAATCAGGTAAGTTCAGAGTATATTCACTATAAACATCATTGTCTAGAATTAATACAATATATCGATATGTGATTTTATGTACGTGAGTTGGACTTTATTGCAACAATTATTTTTTATAATGTTATCGAATTCTTCTAATATTTGGCGCGGTATTCACCACGTGATCAATCGTTACAATAAACTCATTTGTTTGTATCGGCAATAACTAATTTAGACATAAAATCTGAACAAGAAGTAGTCAGTGTCTTTGCATCTTATTTGTACAATCCGAAGAAGTAGTCCAAGGGTATACGTAGCGATATGGATTTTTTAAGATATCATTTAGCTATTGAAAAAAACCCCGATATCGCAAGACTTCCTCCATCCGAACCAGCGCATATACATATATTACATATATACACATATTTAACGAGCTATTTGGCAAATAAACAAATGGAACCAAGCAATCGAACCTATTATTATTTCCAAAGAAATAACGAAGTTTTGGCGACTAGGACTTCCGTGGTCACTGGAAGGTCCGTTTGGGGGTGAGTCCCGCTCGCCTATATATAATGTAGGACGCAGGGCCCGCTCCTCAGTTCTTGTCCGACCAATAAAGTACTAACTACTGAGATTCCTAAGCGAATGACTCTGTAATATTATTAAAACCTGTTTGTACGTTATTACGCATAACACTGATGACGATATCGACTTCTGCATCATCTGTTTGAAGCTCCTGCCAATTCTATCAAGTGCAACACGTGTGATCGGCCCGTGTATTTGAAGTTCGCTAACATGCATTCCAGCTACTTCACATGCAAAGTGTGGAAGATAAGGAAGGCGATAAATAATTTTTAAAAAAACCTTTTTTTGTTATTTTTGCCACTGAAGGCCTTTAAAACTAATAAACTTTGAAATTCTCTCAAATTAGGTGCATTTTCCTTCAACTATTCCCATTTTTAGCGAATTTTCAAAGGGCCCACAACTGGTCACGATTTTTTTTTGCCAAAAAAGATGACTTCACAAAATTGGTCGTACAATTTTTCTAGTCAAAGTAATCAATGTAGTGACTTTAGCAAACAATTATCTAAGGCCTCTAGCTCTCCATTGATATGCATATCTCCGCATAATATGAACTCAAAGGAAAATTATGGATCAAAAAAAAAAATTGTGCCCAAAACCGGAGACTCTCCCCTACTTACGAGTATATTAACCACACCATCTTAGTTAAACTAATGGAATTTATAGTAGCTTTTACTAAAAGCACACTGAACAAAATTTATTGGCTATACAACTTTGAAATTATTGGAATCACAACTTTAAATATGTAGCTCGTTCCAACACCAATTAGTACAGTTATTGTTGATTTAACTATAATAATATATGACTCATGAAGGAAACTTACAGTTGAATTACCAATAAACCCATAGTTGGACCTACAGTAAATATAAAGAACCTACAACTGAAAATGAGGTTATAGGAAAAATGATTGAAAACAATATAAGAAGTACTTTACATTTGATTACCTTATTGTTTTCAATATGCTAAAATGGAAATTGTTCTTTTTCGAAAGAGTATAGCATGCGCAAGCGCAAGAGGGACCGTGCATTGGCAAAACAAAGTATTTTTTAAATGATTAATTCAACTCACATTACAGTTAATTTTATTATGTTAACCAACTTACCTTTCACGCTTATGACAAATTATTTTTTGTATAATAGTAAAAACAGTCACTCAGAGCCAAAAAGAAGGGGACATAAAAAGAGGCAAAGACATACTCCCAAAAGAAAACATTAAGGGCGTTGTTTACCAACTTAATTGCAACGATTGTGATGCAGTTTACGTGGGTGAGACCAAGAGACGAATTAACACACGAATCAAAGAACATGAAAATAACATTCGATTGGTTTCTGCCACTAATTCTGTCATAACCGACCGCAGCATTGATTCAGGTCATGATTTTGAGTGGAAGGATTATAGGATCTTAAACAAGGAATCGGATTATTTCAAAAGAAACATAGCGGAAATGCTACATATCAAATCTAATAAGAATTGCATTAACAAACAAAATGACACGATTCGTTTAAATTCTATCTATGATAAAATTTTAAAATACATTTAAATTTCGATTTCTTGTTTCTTTCCATATTTATTATTATACTATTTACCCCACTTTTCTCTTCTGCCTTCTCAGCTGTTTCTTACTTTTAGTAACTCTTCATTATACCATTTGTCTTTTAACTACACTATAGATACAAGCAGTGAATTCTTGACTTCGTCTTTTCATACATGTATATTTATGACAAAATCCAGCTTGGATAGCTTCGACTATTGCGACTTCATTATTGTAAGTTTTATTTACTCATTTTCTTATTTTAAATATTAATTTTCTGTAATTTTTACGTAAATTATAAAATTCATTTTGTATTAGCATTTATTGTGCCCTGAAGAGGACCTAATGTGAAGGTCGAAAGTTTGGCGCGCTTGAATTTTAATAAAGGATCATTGGAATAATTGAGTACCCTTCTTTTTGGCTCTGAGTGACTGTTTTTACTATTATACACTTGTAACACGGAGCATCTCCTTCTAATTAAATTATTTTTTATTACACGATATTTTAGTCGTCCCAATTGTCACGTAACATACAAAGGTGTAACAACAACTGTCTCCAATTAAAAGTAGTTGGTGCCAAAACGAGCTATGAACTTAAAGTTGAACGTTTACAGCGGCCTGTATAGTTGAGGTATCAATATATTTAGTTAACTCTCCTGTAATTACAGTTATCCCAACTATAATATTTTCGACTACATTAATGTAGATGGGGTACCCATGATAGATTTCTTTCAGTGCAATTAGTTGGGACGTATTAATCAAAATTACCCTAGAAATTTCTTCTAGTGTGAGTTAAAAATTGAACTGATCGGTGTTCTAGGTATTGTTCGGAGTTCCTGTATACAACCGATTTGATTTAACAGTTATAGGGCTTTGTACAGTCCACAAAGAAATTAATAAAATTTTTTGTCTAAAACTTAAACCATTCGTGAACGATTTTATCCGTCCAATGATTAAAATGACTGAAAGTGGCTTAGAATGTAAACGCCGGCTATTTAAGTCCCCCACAAGATCTATTGGGGCCTCAGCATCTAAACGCCACTCATCACCTAGTCGCTCTTGAAAAAATCCATAATTGATTTCAAAATATAACTAAACAAAATAAGTAGGCTGCCTTATTATATTAATTAGATGAGTATCAAGATAAATGCAATTATCTGAACCAAGTTAACTTTTGTCATTTTAACGTTAATAACATTAATAACGTTATAACAATGTTAGTATATTAATATCTGTTATTATTTTTACGTAACATTTTTAACTGGGGTCATATAAGTGTTAGGACTGTGATGTATGAATTTGTTCTTAATAAAATAAGCAATATATATATATATATATATATATATATCAAACTTTGCATTTTTATCTTTCCTGCTAGAATGAACACTGTTAGAAATTTTTGTATTGAACTTCCATTACATGTAATGGAAGTTTTTTCAGTAACGTATATTAAATTTAAAATACTTTCATCTTAAAAAATACAAACTTTTATTTGAATTTTAATACACATGTGTATATATTTTAATAATGTTTGTTAATTTCAATATATTTTGATTGAAAAGTTATTAAATTTAATATGAATGTATATTTATTTTTTATAATATACAAATCTATTCATTTTAATTTACCACTTGTATATTAAAGTTTATTTGGAAAAACCCCATGATATTATCTGAACCAAGTTAACTTTTGCTTCCTTTCGTGTTCCTGTTTATTCTTGTAAATACGTCTAAAGTTTAATGACCTGATTAAGACCATCTTCATAATAAGAAAATTTATCCAAGGATATGTTTCAGAAGTGACACACCTTTAAAGATTATTTTGACATAATTATGAATAAAGAGTGAAAAAGTACTATTTGCTTTTTTCTCAGAAGCAATAATGTATATTTTTTCAGAATCTTACTTCATAACGTTATAAGAATTTTAGTATATTAATATCAGTTATTATTTTTACGTAATATTTTTAACTGGGGTCATATAAGTGTTAGGACTGTGATGTATGAATTTGTTGTTAATAAAATAAACAATATATATCAAACTTTGCATTTTTTTATCTTTCACGCGTAAAAACGTGTTATATCATTTTATTTACAATTTTTATCCGTCACACGTGAAAATGTTTTCAAGTTCCTACTTTTTATCTTTATAAGAAAAAAATTTTGCACAGTTTTTATTTAATTGAATTTAGTTATTCAGACCAATTTTATATTTTTACATGTTCAATTGATTTATATCGGTTAACCATAATGTTTATCGGTCACATGTGCAATTTTTTAAGTTTCTTCCCTTCGTATTTGTATAGGAGAATTTTTGTACAGTTTTTTGTAACTTCAGTTTAGACCAACTTCTCCCCTTAGTATTTTTACAGAAAAAGTTTTTGTACAGTTTGTATTTTTTTGTAAATTTGGTTATTTAGACCAATTTATAGTTTCACAGGTGCAATTCTTGTATATTATTTTTTACCATAATGTTTATCGGTCACACGGGCAATTTTTAAGTTTCTTTCTTTGTATTTTTTATAAAAATAAATTCTCACTGATGAGGACTCCAATTTGAGGCGAAACGTTTAAAAATATGAAACTTTGAGTTGCATTTTTTCTGGACCCTAAAGCCAACTAAGAACATCAACAACATTTGAATATTAATACTAAGGGTCGATATAAGTCCTGTTCATTATTAAATTTAATATGAATGTATATTTATTTTTCATAATATACAAATCTATTAATTTTAATTTACCACTTGTATATTAAAGTTAATTAAAATTAATGAGATTTTAAACAGTGCACTCAAAGATCAATTTTACTGTATAATTATAAAGACGTATACACAGAAAAAAATAGTTCAATAATGTTTATAGAACCGTTCAAGAGTTGAAGATATAGGCATTTACGAAACAAAGTTCTAGAAAATTTGGAGAACTTTTCAGAATAAATATGGAACTTTCAATATTTTTTGCTGAATGTTTCGTATTTTATTCTGAAAAGTGTAGTAAATTTTGCAAAACTCTGTTCCGTAAATGCCTGTATCCCCAACTATTGCGCAGTTCTATAAACTTTATTGAACTATTTTTTTCCGTGTACGGGTAAGCAAAACTTTCTTAGTGCTTTCTAATTTTTTTTACAAAGTTTTAATTCTATACCTTATTTTTTTATTTTGATCTGATAAAAAAACGATAAGTAAATCAATACACATGAAAAGTTCTTGTTTGTCAACGTGGCAATTGAAATCCCTCTGACGTGGAGTTGAATTAATAAAGTTAAGACGAGCCATATTTAAACTGAAGGTAGAAGCTATAGATGAATTTACTAATTCGAAGTTCTTGAAATCTGGTAAAATGTTTAACAAGAGTATTTTGTTGTTCATAATAACTACTGTATTAGCAGAAGACGGTAAGTGTTTTCAATTCTAACAAAAAAATTGTTTAATTTTACTTTTGCTGTGATGAAATTATTATTGAAAATTGTTCCCCAACATATTCATCTTGTATAGATTCTATCAGTACAAAAACTATAAAATTGTGAAACAAAATTCTTCCAAGAATATTTTATTGGCGTTATATGAATGAAGGTGAATGGTTATGAGATTAAGTGACTAATACTGTGTTTTAAAATCTTTCCACTCATCAATTATACCAGAAACAGTAATTAAAAACAGAAAAAAATGGAGAATTAAAATAAATTAACAAATTTTTATCTCAAGTTTGCCTTGAGGGATCTAAAAATATTCGCAAAATTCTGTAGCAGCTAAGTACAGAAAAGGATTCACTCCAAGAGTTAACTTATTTCGATAAATGGAATCAAAACCCTGAGAACAAAAAATAAATAAAAACGAATTTAATAATAATCACTTCATCATTGGGCGCAGCAATTTGCCAATGCTTTTCAATGCAAACCTTCTTTGGAGCCAAGTCAAATTACGTAAGGCATTTTTTAGAAAATTTAGACCCTCCTATCCATCTGAGGCTTTTTCTATAGTAAATGCAACTTTAACACGGGCATAAGATTTTTTTGAACCCCCTCTCCCCCCCAAAAAGCCTTACGTAATTTTTGTGGGACCCCTTACCGAGAATTTCCGGGATTCGACAACATACACGCAGAGAAAAGATCAGTAAAATTTACAGGAAGTTCGGTACTTATTTGGACAACATGATTTTTCAGTAAATTTTACCAGAAGTTGAGTTCAATTAACAGATTTTCTGTACGTTTCACTCAGCGTCCAGTAAAATCTACTGAATACGAAAAAATCCGAGTTAAGTTGATTGTACTGTACGCTAAGTGAATTGTACAGAAAATCTGCTGATTGAACTCAACTTCTTGTAAAATTTACTAAAAAGTCATGTTGTCCAAATAAGTACCGAACTTCCTGTAAATTTTACTGATCTTTTTTCTGTGTTTTTTCATGTGAATAAGATTTGATTGAGTTTCGATGAAAAGTTGCCAATAGAGAAGTATTAGGATTCCCGACTGATAGAATTTGATGGAAATTTCCAAGATTCGACAACATAGAATTTGAAGTTAGTTTCGGGCCAAAGAATAATGGTTTTTTTATGAGTTAATTGTAAGTGACTCAGCCGTGTCCCTTATTAAATATGGCGTTGGACCCGTAGTGTCGATGGGCTGACACGGCTCATGCGTTTCCGCGCACGGAGCAGCCGTGCGCTGGACATGCTATGATTTTACTTTTACGTCGTGCGCACGACCATTTTCATGCTCGTCCCCACTCCCACATGTAATGCGGTTTGCGCTGGCTCATTCGATGTTCCTGCAGTGATTGGTTTTTAACTCGTTTTAAATAATTACACACGTCCAAGCAATTTTAGAAGCTAAACCAACACGGACTCGAAAAGAATTGCGCAGCTTTCACGGCGTCTGCAGCTGGCTAAGCGAATATATACCAAACTTCGCAATAATCGCAGCACCACTGATAGACCTTCTGGCGGTCAACAAAACCTACAAATGGACAACCGCAGCCGAAGAATCTGTCCTGAAAATTAAGGAGCTGATGAAACAGCCCCTGGAACTAAGCCGTCCAAACCCACAACTTCCATTCATATTGCAAACCGATGCAAGAGCAAAAGGAATGGGAGCGGTCCTTTATCAAGAAGATAAAGAGAGAAAAAAGCACACAATTTAATACGCAAGAGCAAAATTTAGCCTGACCGAATCACATTATCACTGCAACGAGCAAGAATGCCTTGCAGTGATCTGGGCAGTGAAACGATACCGCCCGTATTTAGAAGATAGCCACTTTACTCTGAGGACAGACAGGACGGCGCTGACCTGTCTGCGCTGAATGAAGAACGAAAAATCAAAACTGGCAAGATGGGCTTTCCTGCTCGACGAATTTTCCTCCACTGTCGAACACTGCGCAGGGAAAATAACGAGTTGGCTGATGCATTGTCACGACACCCAGCTCCCGAAGCACCCACACTCGGAGAACCCGACCTGGAACGTATGTTATTGCTAACAAGAGAGAAAACTGGCACAAACCAGGGGAACTCACGACCTGTGTTCAACGCTCTGGAACAGGCATCCCTCTTTGATGAAATCGTAGCATCACAGCAGCTTGACCCTACGATCACACGTGAAATCGAAAGATGCCAAGAAATAAAAGCAAAAAGGCAGAAATCAGCCGAAGAAGAAGACTGCGCGAAGACACAAGTTGGAGGGCCGAGGTTTTTGGCAGAAGCATCCAGTACAAGGTACATGGGCAGTGCGAGTCCCAGCCGACTTCGTAGACAGAGTACTTTGGGAATTCCACGACGACCCACTGGCTGGACATCCTGGCTGTGATGAAACGCACAGAGAGATACAGATTACTGGCTAGGAATGAGAAGAAGCATTCGAAGGCACGTAAACAGTTGCCACTTATGTATCTGCTGAAAACCAATCCGTACAACCACCAGAGACGCACTACGGCCACGAGCAGCCCAAAGACCCTGGGAAACAGTAGCGTTAGATTTAATGGGACCTTACCCGCCCTCGGCTACAGGGAAAAGATTCCTGCTAGTGGTAACTGACCTCTTCTCAAGATGGGTCGAAGCCTTGCCCATTGCCTCGTCCGAAGCTCCAAAGCTGACAAATATCCTGGAAAAGGAAGTATTCTCACGCTGGGGATACCCACGACAAATCCTCTGCGACAACGGAAAGCAGTTCACCAGCCAGCACTAGACCAACGTTTGTCAGCGCTGGGACTGCGATCTCTGTACGACGCCGAACTATCATCCTCGAGCCAACCCTACAGAGAGAAAAAACCAGGAGATTAAAATCAACATACGAATAAGAATAGACAATGGCAACCATCGTACCTGGGATCGAGATCTACCAAAAATATTGTTCGGAATGCGACGACAAAACGCTGCAACCGGCCAGACCCCTAGTCATCTCTTACTAGGATGGACACTGCCAAGACCTGGAGACTGAAGATTCCAGGTACACGAGGAACGAAGGATGGAAGCACGGCAGGAACGAGAGGAACGAGCCCGGCACAATCAAGCGTTATATCAACAACGATATACCGGACAAACCCCGATGCCACAGTTCCACCCTGGTGAAAAGGTCTACGCAACTGGACACTTTCTCTCCAAAAAGAGGGACTACCTTAACGCCGATTTTGACCCACGACAAACCGGTCCACACACCGTCCTGGAAAGAATAGCCGGAGACGTTTATATCATCAACGAGGAAGGGCGACAAGTTAAAATACACGGTAACCAACTCTACCGAGCAATGCTACCGACCGAAGATAACAAGCGTGAACACTTACCATCGGAGAACTCAGGTGACTGTGAACAACCGCACGACGATAGAGACAGCAGCAACAGCAACGGAGCTCCGACACGTCCAACAGCTAGCAACGTACTGAGCAGCGCACAACCCAAAGCACCACACCACAGCAGCGACCGAAGCAGAGAACCGACCTGTCCAACAGCTAGCAAAGTACTGAGCAGCGCACACCCCCGACCACCGCACCACAGCAGCAACCGCAGCAAAGCACCGACACGTCCAACCACAGTGGGTCCACTCATATAGGAGAAAAGGGGAACGACTTATAATGTTTGCTATCAACAAGTGGTGGCGCTATTGTCGCTACCGATGTGATTTTGAAACTGTTATAACCATAGCAACCATATCATTGCCAGTTGAAATAATACAGCCGATGCTCATTCTACTCAACTACATTTTGAAACTCCCCAAGCGCCGGTGATATACCAATACATTTCATGTTAATCCACTGACGAATGTTGATGCTCTGTCGTCGATGAGGTTTTACTCAACTCCTTACTATTTCTTATATAACGCTTATTGATATTCACTTTGGGTGAATTAAGTATTTATCAAATTCATTTTACCCGACTAGGATTTAATCAGTGTACAAATGTCCGTAAGTCCCAAGTTTAATCGACAGAGTTGAGTAAAATTACTTCAACTATTTTTCTCCGTGTAATAGTACAGTATTTAACTGTTCATTGTGATTCATATTTAAAAATTTTTGTTGTATTTTTATTCTTTCACATATTATTTTCAACTTTAAATCATTTAAATTTATGAATTGGATTCCATACAATGTATTTCAAAACTTCCCGCTTTTTAGAATTCATCTGGTTGGGGGGACGGGGGTTTCGTTTGCATTGATATTAGTTTTTGCTATCAAAACTTGGCGGCGCTGATGCTCATTTTCACTTTTTTAAGTACCCTCCTAAAATACATGGTAGTGGCCGCACTGTGCGTCCAACAGCCAGCGACGTACTGAGTGGCACACAACCCCCACCACCACACGACAGCAGCGACTGCGACGAAGCACCGATGCGTTCAACGGATCATGGCATACTGAACGGCACACAACCCCCCACTACCAAACAGCGGCCAGCTGATACAGGCGACCAATCACGAGGCTTCCGGCTTACAGCCGTGCTCAATGCCAAATAACAAAATCAACACAGCACCGTCGTCCTCAGCCCCAACGCGCCTACTAAGAAGCTCGCACTTACCAGGTGTACAAGTATGAAACCGGTAATGACATCTATGTGTCGCTAGGTAAAACTATACGTTCTGTCAAACCAAATCATTGACGCCATTTCTTCGCATTGAGTTCAGTCAACAATATTCAGTTCATAAACAATCAAGTTTCATACAACAACTAATTTTTTTTCGCTAGTAAAAATGTCGATTTTTGTGCCTTCAAACTACGATTTGCGGACATCATTGATTTTCTGTTACCAATTGAAGAAATCTGCTTTGGAAGCCCATCGAATACTTGTAGAAGCTTACGGCCAGAATGCTCTAGGCAAAACACAGTGTTTCGAGTGGTTTAAAAAATTCAAAAGTGGTAATTTTGATGTGAGAAATGAAGATGGTGGAAAACCACCAAAAAAGTTCGAAGATTGGGATCAGAAGGGTGTTATCTGGTTTGACCTTCTGAAACCAGGTGAAACAGTTACTGGTCAACACTCTCGGGAGTCCAGAGGGTTACCTCGAAGCGACATATTAGTAAGTTGTGTCTGGGGATTGACCAGACATTTCAACCCTCTTGGGAGACCAGAGAGTAATTGTGAGGAATAAAGTAAAGTGAGTGCCCACCAACCACGGAGTTTACTTTAACGTCCTGTGCCCTGACAGTTTTTTTTTTTTTAAATCCTCTCTCCCCTGGAATACCCGGGGATCTCGCGACTCTTCTTTCAGTTTTCGGGGAATCGAAAACATCCGACCCTGAGTGCTTGCCCCGGGGGTACCCGGGTAAGTTCCCATATATCATTCGGGGAACCGAACGACAGCCTCCCTCTACTTGCTTTCGGGGGACCGAAAGGAAGCACCTACCTCCTCACCTTTCTCACTCATTCGGGGAACCGAAGAGTCAACCTATCTTGGCGCTATCCCGGGGGTAACCAGGCAGCCATAAGCGTAGTATTTTTTCGGGGAACCGAACGATAGCCTCCCACTACTTGCTCTCGGGGGACCGAAAGGAAGCACCTACCTCCTCACCTTTCTCACTCATTCGGGGAACCGAAGAGTCAACCTATCTTGGCGCTAGCCCGGGGGTAACCAGGCAGTCATCAGTGTAGTATGTTTTCGGGGAACCGAAAAGATACCCCCCCCCCTTTTCTTAAACTACCCCGGGGAACCGGAGTAACCAATTTTTTTGGTGGAACGAAAAAATCTTTCCTCTCCCAAAAATATCCTGTAGGGAAACCACGAGATATTCCGGTCCGACCTATTTCATTCTCGATCTCCCCTCCCCCTACATACCCTCGCTATTTATCAACATATCAACTCGACGTAAAAAATGACGTAAAAAACGACGTCAAAAATCGCGTAAAAAACGACATAAAAAATGACGTAAAAAATGGCGTAAAAAACGACGTCAAGAATTGGGATAATTTTTTACGTTATTTTTTACGTCAAGAATCTGTTGTCTTGACAAGTGATATTGAAAAAGTGTGCGTGCATGTTGTAAATAATGGCACTGAGTATTTGTGTGTTGTACCTAATTTATATTCTTATTAGAAAAATATAGTCGATTCATTATATTTAATTGAATATACTCTTATAGAATCAGTAAACTAAAGTTAACCATAAAATATTGTACTATTTATTTTCCTCTTACATTTTTATGTCATTCCTTTACGGAATGCCCATTCCACTTTGAAATAAATTATTACATTATATAATAGTTCTTTCACTGATGGGCATTTCTTAATTACAATTTCCAGTAGGCGATTAAATATAAATTGTTAAGGCTTCTTAAAGAAAAACTTGATGTAAAAAACTATCCCAATTCTTGACGTCGTTTTTTACGCCATTTTTGACGACGTTTTTAACGTCATTTTTTACGTCGTTTTTTACGCCATTTTTGACGTCATTTTTTACGTCAAGTTTTTCAATAGGGATAACCGATACATAACCTTGACGTAACATATATGTGAAATATTTTTTTGCTTGTAGTGCCAGACGATCCCAAAGATAGTACGTTTGCTCTTTTAAGATACTACAGGCCCAATAGTCCGAATGATGGATCGAGTCCTGTAATATATCACTACGCTGTTTTAATTACCCATCACGATGCCTTATGTCTTGCTAGCGTTGTTGAAAATATAGGTAATGATTATACTTACTGGAAACTGATTGTTGCTCCGGAAAGAACGGTTACGCCTTTGGATATTGAAAATATAATCGTACATAGTGATTATCCTAGAAACCGGCAAAAGCATAACATTGCAATGATAAAAGTGAGTAGTTTCATGAAAATTTCGAATCTCTAATTGCATGTCATTGACGTGACTTAATTCAATACTTAACTTCTTTCCTATTCGTGAATTGTTAATTCATGTTCAAGTGGATTTTTCATCACAGATAAACGTAAAAGAATGATCAAGATATTTTTATCTGCTATGAAAAATCCACTTCAGTTATTAATTGAAGCATGGAGAATAGACAGAATAGACATGAGGATACCAATTTCTTATGCATGAACTTCACAAAAGCTGAGCACGTTTTTGTCGGAGGTACATGGAAAAGGTACAAGAACTTCCCGATTGATGGCGCGAATGCAAGTGGCGTAAAAAATGGCCGCTTCCTTCTGTTCGTTCAAAATATTCTACCATAACCGCAAATTGAAGTTAATATTTGTAAATATTTGTAAACATTCTTTATTTGAAACTATTATTTGAAGTATAAAATTGAAAGCGTTGGTAAATTTTTTACATCAGTAGCATGTTTGAGGTTGTTCAAAAGAAGTGTATAATGAGAGTGTAAAATAATCTGTCGATTACGTGAATCCACTATTGGGTTTGGTATACATGTATATATAATTAAAGAACAACAAACAAGTTATTAATATCAAATGTTACCATGACGACCGTGACAACCCGTATGCATGCAAAAGTATAATCCATGAGTACCCGAAGAGTTCATTTTTTTTTAAGCTACTTCCAGGAGCGCCATCTCTTGGAAAGTTCCATAGTACTCAATCAATGTACTTTCTTCAAAAAGATGCTCATATTCAGTTACATTAGTTTGATCTCCTTATGTCTATTCTACATGGCCTTGAACTTCAATAAGTTGTACTTATTTATTATTGAAGTGTGAAACACGAATAGTCTAAGCAACAGGGAATTTGTTAGGACATTATTTATTTCAGAAAACGGACTGCGCCATCAGAAGAGGGGTTGGTCATGGAGTAATTGTGTCATGTTTTGGACAACAAAATATGATTTATAAATTTTTTATTAACATTTAAGACCAAAAAATCGCACTTTTTTTAGTTTTTTGTTTATAACATTAAAGGTAATTATCCAATCTTAATTACATCTATTGGAAAGTTGTAGACAATTGAATTGCGAATAAAATGAGCTGTCGCTTGATCTGATTGGATAATTAGAAGCGGAGAAAATTTGGAAAAACCGGGAAATTTAGCTTCTGTTAAACAAATTAATATCTCAATTAATTTTTAACTTTTGAGGTTGAGGTTTGGTGGAAAAGTAGCAGACTTTATGCTCTTCAAATGTATAAAAAAACGGCCACTTTAAGATAATTCGTTTCTGCGCTATTGACACTTTAATCTATTTAAAGCGTTAATTGTAATATGTCTGCTTGCCGCAGAGGTGGTGCGATTTTTATTTTGAAAATGGCTTTTAAAAATATAAATCAAGCACAGCAGAACGTCAATCTTGGTTTTTCGTCAAAAAGTTTCAAAGTTTATTTAAAAAAGCCCCAAACATGGCTTCAAACGCCTGAACGCAGCAAAGTGACAGTGGTGGGGGGAGAAGGCGAGTAGGTTCACTGAGTTAATGTTATAAACATAAAACTAAAAAAAGTGCGATTTTTTGGTCTTAAATGTTAATAAAAAGTTTATAAATCATATTTGGTTGTCCAAAATATAACACAATTACTCTAAGACCAACCTTTCTTCTGATGGCGCAGTCCGTTTTCTGAAATAAATAAGGTCCTAAATCATTCATAACAAATTCCCTGTTGCTTGGACTAGAAGTAGCATAAGTAGGCCGAACTCATGTATAAACTTGATCCGAAATCAGTCGCAGCGTTGAGTGAAGATAGGTATAGAGGAGACATCGAGGGCGATTGAATGGTCCAAACCTTGCGGGGAAAGACGCCAGGGGTAGGTAAAGTTCCAAACCCCAACACGGGGATCGACACTTTCGAAAATCGCCAAAATCTCACGGATAAGAAGTAAGTTGTAGAGTAAGGCCCAAACTTGTGTTGGTGAGTCTGCTGTATTCATGATGGGTCAGGTAGTCCTCGTCAATTCAACCCTAGCTTGTCGACAAGATTTTACAAAATAGCTTTTTACCTCTTTTCCTTCTACTTCGCTCTCCACTAGTCTTTTCCTAAGATCGGAAATATATTTAAAAAATATATATATAAATAAATTCTTTAAATATAAATAAAATAATATATAAAATATTTTGTATTATAAATTTTGTATTATAATATATAAAAGAATATGTATAAATATTAAATATATATTAAAGAACAATGTATTGAAATTACAATTTTTTTTTTTTAATTTATTACATATTTATTGACAAATTGTTTTCAATATTCTTTCATTATCTTGATTACAATAATGAAGACATATAGAAAATGGAAATAAATTATCAATGATGATATTTTGAAAGTTTAATATTCACACCATATAATTCTCGTTTATACAATATGGTTACAAAATTAATATTATTCTCTATAGGGATACAATAATAATTGCTTTTTTAAAGAAATTTACAATTCTCAGAGAAATTAAAATTAAAACAAATTATTGCTCTTAATAGATAATAATTTCTCTATATAATAATATAATAATAATGTACATATCTATATAATGATTTATCTAATGTAGAATATCATTCGGTCATTGAATAACTATCGTTATCATATAATAATATAATTACTGTACTTTAACAAGACATTGAAAACGACACCTGCTTACATTTACTTGTAATATAGATATGTACATTATTATTATATTATTATATAGAGAAATTATTATCTATTAAGAGTAATAATTTGTTTTAATTTTAATTTCTCTGAGAATTGTAAATTTCATTAAAAAAGCAATTATTATTGTATCCCTACTCTCTAAATCTGAATCAGTCAAATTTTGACTGATTCATCAGTGAACAAATATTTTTCACTGTTAAATCAGTTAATTTCCACCGACTCATCAGTGAAAAAAATATTTTTCACTGTAAAATCAGTCAATTTTCACTGAAATAATCAGTGAAATTTGACGGATTTACAGTAACCTCTTTTTAGCTATTTGAATCAGTCAAATCTCACTGATAATCAGTAGATTTTGTCTGATTCAAATTTAGAGAGTATATTTCAATTAATTCTCTGAGAATTGTAAATTTCTTTAAAAAATCAATTATTATTGTATCCCTATAGAGAATAATATTAATTTTGTAACCATATTGTATAAACGAAAATTATATTGTCAATAAATATGTAATAAATTTAAAAAAAATTGTTAATTTCAATACATCGTTCTTTTATATGTATTCTTTTATATATTATAATAAAAAATTTATAATATAAAATATTTTATATATTATTTTATTTATCTATATTTTTTTAAAATATATTTCCGATCTTAGGAAAAGACTAGTGGAGAGCGAAGTTGGTAATATTAATCTTTAGGAATATTTCAAATATATCAACCCAAGTTTAAATAGACTTGAATTAGAAAACATCATCTCAACAATGTGATCAAGAAATATTTAATTGCTTGTATGTTTCAAATGTGACGTCATACTTTTCTCACTCTAACATTTTCTATGAATAGAAGGAGATAGATGTGCGCATGCGATTTATATCTAGAATTGGTTGCATTTTTTCGAACTTGTTACTTATTGTACAGTCACTTCACTACGACAAACTTGAATGTATGGAGTTCAGCCTCCTTAACTACTTCGTGGTTTGAAATATCATTGAACACTTATTTAAAAAATTTAATTTTACTTTAGTTAACAGCTGCCAGATTTACTCAATGTCCACATATCAAAATTCTGGATAAAGCACCAGAAATATTTGAGACAGTTTATCGTGAAAACTTGGGAGTTGTACTATATCACCTGGTGAATCCTAAAGCACTTCGTAAGTTTAATATGTTTATACAAATGAACAAATTTTTGGAACATTAAAGTCTTCTAATACTCTAATTTAGATTATAATTATAAATTGTAAGGGTCTTGAAGTTAGTGAAAACTTGTAGGAAATAGTATATTGTAGAAACTTGTAAGAAACATAATAAATACGCCACTTATCGTCCATGTAGGTCGGACGGAAAAGACGTTAGATTAATACATCGGTGTGAATGAGTCAAGTTTAATTGCAACACTTCGAACAGCAAGCATTTTGCTTGCTTGCATGCGCAAAAACTTACAAGCGTGAAAGAGATGGAGAATATTCTGTCCCTCTCACTCTAGTGAGTTTTTACGCAAGCAAGCAAGCAAAATTCTTGCTTCACGAGGTATTTCTGCTGATTTCTGCACCCTTACTATAACTTCTATCGTGGGCCAAATGTAATCAATGTTTTGCTCAAAGTGCGCATGTACAATAGCGATGAAAAGTAATAAGCAGCGTTGAGAAATCACGTATGACCTAACGTTTCCTACATAAAATACATGATAAACTACCGAAGAAACCCCACATTCCGTGCATGCGTTACAAACAAATTATTAATAGCTTCGGATTTAATCCCATTCAAAAAATGCAAACTTTTACATTATAAATGATCCTTATATTTTATCACGAAGTAATAGTAAGGAGATCAATCTCTGTGTTGGGAAAGTGTTACTTTTTAAGGCTTTGGATCAAACAGACCACATGATCAAATTCTCGTAAAAGTTCAAGTAAGATAATTTTTTTATCCCTAGCGGACCCGGTTTCGTGAACGGACAGCGAATACACTGACCATTCACTGACTTTTCACTGACCTTGCGATATTACGAATAAGAATGGTAAAAAAAACATTTAAGTCATTGCAATTATGATTCTGCGATCAAATTTGAATTAGAAGGTGTAGGAATAAACACAATAATTTTATTTTTCAGGAAAAAAAGTTAGAAAAACATCCTACACCTCTCATGGAAGGCAGTGCAGTGGTTCACCATTTGCGGAACGTCTCCACCGTTAGGGTTGACAATTGGTTGGAATACGACACAACTACTTTTTATCTCACTTCTACCAATAGCCAATCCTGACGGTGGAGACGTTCCGCAAATGATAAATCACTGCACTGCCTTCGGGCCTTCCATGACAGGTGTAGGTGTAGGATGTTATTCGCTGACCATTCACTAAACCGGGTCCGCTAGGGATTTTTCAAAATATCTTCCTAAAGTTTTTGGTAATACAACAGAAAACGATAAACACCGTCTAGCAAATTTGTTTCAGTGAAAAATTTGCAAAAAAATGTATAGTTTACTGCAATTATTGATAATTCTTCGACTTATTTTCAAAACTCTTGCTAGCATACACGGAGAAAATGAAACGAGCGAACGCGCTGTTTCTCACGCGTGAACGACGCGTGAATGAGAAAATTCGACTCCGAAATCGGTTTACTGTCGTATCACGCGTGAATCGCGCGGGACTCGACTTTACGTCACGTTTCTCCGAGACGTGAATCACGGTTAGACCTTTCACGAGGCTACGCACTGTTTTTCCGAAAACCATCTGAAATTTCTCCGGTTGAATAATCCGTAATCCGCTGGTCAAAAACGTCGAATCCGAAACAGTCCGAAGTTGATCCGGAATTCAGAAACAGAAATTATTTTTTAATTTAAGTGCAAATGGAACCGCAGAAATTGTTTTAATCAAAGTAAAAACGGAAAGTTGTCCGGTGGAATCCGGAATCTGTCCCGTCAAAACCGACAAGTCCGGAATCAAACCGATACAGTCCGAAGTTGATCTGGAATTCAAAACCAGAAATTTGTTTAACTAACGTGATAACGGAAAGTAGTCCGGCGAAATCTGGAATCTGTCTGGTCAAAACCATCGAGTCCGGATTTAGTCCGAAACAGTTCGAATTTGGTCCGGAATTCAGAATCAAATTAGTTTAAGGTAATCCGGTAGTGGGAAGGGGGGTGGTTAAGTATCGCTTTTTATTTCATATATCGATAGATCAGACTCCTCCCGATCGAAAAGTCCTCTGTCATTTTGGGCCTTACCGTATTAAATTTTGAATTATCGAAATATGGAATTTTAACATGGGCTCTTATGTAAAGTCATTTCGCAGGCTCATAATACCACGAATTTGTGAGAAATTTTATGGTGGCGGCGTTGCGGAAAACTATGGAACCGTTGGGAAATTTCTTAATATTAATTTTTCTTTGAAAATCGTATCTTACCGTATATCTCGGAAACTTATTTCGAAATAAACGCCAGAAAACAAGAATAAAAAGGAAGTGGAATCCATATTTCCGCTCAGCTGACGATAACACTATAGTTGTCATCTCGTCGGGTGAGTCCGCGATTGGATCTTGAGTGATTGGCGCAGCGCGATGATTGCAGATTGCAGTCAAATAAAGATTGTAAATTAATGCAAAAAATTTTTTTCCAATCTTTATACGTATTAATAGTAAATTATAAGGGAAAAAAATTTTCCGCGCAATGTTCGGAATTTTGCAACGCGCATGAATCATTTTCGAAAAATTGTTATAGTTGCTCATTTGATCGCTACCGGATTACCTTAATTAAAGTGAATACGGAAAGTAGTCCGGTGAAATCCGGAATCTGTCCGGTCAAACACATGGAGTCCGGAATCAAACCGAAACAATCCGAAGTTAATCTGGAATTTAGAAACAGAATTTATTTAAAGCAGAGTGGAAACGGAAATTAGTTCGGTGGAATCCGGACTGATCGACTTTCGCAGACCGTACAAAAAACGGAGATGACCGGATAAAATCCAGATTAATTGAATCTATCAGACCGGGGGGTCGAAAAACGGATTTGTTTGCCCTGCACGGGGCAATAAAATCCACTTTATGGCCAGCTAGTAGGAAAAATGTATTTTCTTTGATACCCGTGCGGGAAATGCAAGTTTGGGGCCCTGGCGCGAAACAGCAGAAATGATCGATTATAAGTTCGTGTGATAAAACTTACTTTTCCACATTAGTGACGGGGAAGTTTGGAAATATTTGAAGTCCAACCTCAATTGTTAGTTTACCGTGCTCTGCGTATGAGAAATTCCACGTACTTGTTGATGTTGTGGTTGCATCAATCTCTCGTGGAACTGATTATTTTTGTTGTTTCGCGTAAGGCCCTGAAATCGCATTCCCCTTCGCGGTATATAAAGAATGGTATTGATAGTGTCCAATTACGACTCGGTGGAATAGTAACATGTTGTAACAATAATATTGATAAATATGGTACGAAAGGTGGTGGAAAGGGCTGTAGGGGGAGGGCCCAGGGGCGGAGCCCCGGTGGGGTGCAGGGGGCAAAGCCCCTGCCGGTGGGTTCGGGGGGCCGTGCCCCCCTAATTGTATGAAACGAATTTGATTGGATTTAATAATGTATGGAAAAGTATGAACTTTGGTTAGATCAATTAAATATTTTTTCTGGAACGTAAAATGTTTTTTCTTCAAGTTTAAAAAATTTTAGGTACAATTTTTGGGGTATTCAGTATTTCAAGAAACAAATTTGATTGAATTTAATAACGTATGGAAAAGTATAAACTTTGGTTAGATCAATTAAGTATTGGCACTGAGCCCAGAACGTGCGAGATTGCTCCCTGGTGAGCAATGAAGGAGTTAGCTTTGTAGGTTTTTGGTATAATAATTGTGGGAATCTACTTTCCCAAGTCAGCCAGAGAATGAATAATCACTTTGTAACCAGTTAACAATTATTTTATTAAACAACAATAAGTCTGTGACAGAGACTATAAAACTCGTGTCATGATAAGGGAACGACCCGCTACCAACTGACGCCAAAGCATGGCCGCCGTTGGGGCATATACTATAAAAGAAGTTTAAGATGGTGAAGTCGAGGTTTACAATAACGAATGGTCGTTCCCTACAATACTCCCCCCCCCCCCATCCGAGTTAAAACGATCATTATCGAAAAACGCGTACAAAGGTATTATAATTTACTTATACTCGACATTAAATGTACGAAACGTCCATACTCTCCAGGAATCCGAAGAGTTGTGCCAAAAACAAATTCCGCTGGAGACGCACCAACGTCCAAAACGTTAGTACGGAGTCCAAGTAATACTGTTGATAGAGAGCGTGACCATTCTTGGTTAGAATGGCACATGATGGCTGCTTTAAGCGAGCGATGCCACCGCTCAATCATGCCGTTGGAGGCAGGATGATAAGCGGTAGTGCGAATGCGATTACAGCCGATAAGTTGCAAAAGCGCTGAAAACAATTGAGACTCGAATTGGCTGCCCTGATCAGTTGTTAATGTTTCCGGAGCACCGTAGCGAGAAATCCATTGATCTGCTAAAGCCCTACAAACGGTTAGAGCTTCAATATTGGTGAGCGGGACTGCCTCAGGCCATCGTGAAAAACGGTCGATGATAGTAAGACATTACCTGAAACCGTTGCTGATGGGAAGCGGACCAACTATGTCCATGTGGACATGGCGAAAACGTCCATCCGGAGCTGTAAAATCCGATGGCAACAAACGATTGTGCCGCGAAATTTTCGACTGTTGGCATTCATGACATGCTGTACACCAGTCGGAGATATCGCGACGCATCGATGGCCATACGTAACGTTTACGGATAACACGATCCGTAACTCTGGCGCTCGGATGAGCTGGACTATGGAAAAGGTTAAATACTCGTTCCCTGAGTGGAGATGGAATTACGGGACGAAGTGTTTCGCCGGTAAGGTCACAGTAAACCGAAGTATGTTCCGGTCCCCATTGGATCTTGCGGATGTTCAGAGAGCATTTAGGATCGGTGATAAGTGATTTGAGCTCGTCGTCATCGGTCTGAGCTTGTGCAAGTTCCAACAAACTAAACTCCGTGGGCACGCGCACGCTGTCGACCCGAGAGAGTGAATCAGCAACAATGTTGTCGCTACCTGGTTGAAATTTAATATCGGTAGTGAATTGAGAGATAAATGCAATTTGGCGTTGTTGACGTTGATGAATTTTTTCTGTTTTTTGAGAAAACACGTAAATTAGCGGCTTATGGTCGGTGACGATGGTAAATACTTGCCCCTCGAGGAAGTACCTGAAATGGCGTACAGCCTCGTAAATGGCAGTGAGTTCACGGTCATAAGCGCTGTAAGCTTGTTGTTCCGAAGAAAATTTACGCGAGAAAAACGCCAAAGGCTTCCATGCATTGTCGAGCCACTGTTCGAGGGACGCGCCCATGCCAAAATTGGAGGCGTCGCTAACTAAACGCGTTGGGGCGTCGCGGGCCGGATGAGATAAAAGAGTTGCGTTGGCCAAATCAGATTTTACTTGCTCAAAAGCGGATTCGGCTACGGAGTCCCACGGAATCAAACGCTTGTCGTTCTTGCGAGAATCATGCATAAATTTCTGAAGAGGTGCCTGAACCTCAGCGGCATGCCTGAGATGTCTACGGTAAAAGTTTACCATGCCGAGAAATCGGCGTAGTTCGACGATTGTCTTAGGCCGTGCAAAATTAGTGATAGCATGCACCTTGTCAAGAGTTGGAAATGAACCTTCATGATTCAATTTATAACCCAGAAATTCGAGTTCAGATTTACCGAATTCACATTTGCTGAGGTTAATGCGCAGCGAGAATTCCATAAACGTTGGAAAACGGTTCGCAGATGATTCTCATGCTCCTCCTTAGTAGAGGAAGCAATGAGAATGTCATCGATATACGCGAATACGAAATTGAGATCACCCAGAACGCGATAGATATATCGCTGGAACGACTGACCAGCGTTTCTTAGGCCGAAGGTCATGACCGTATACTTGAAAAGGCCAAATGGGGTTATGACCGCTGTTTTTGGAATATCGTTCGGAGCAATAGGGATCTGGTGATATGCCATGTGAAGATCCAGTTTAGTGAATACTCGCTTATCTCGCAACATTGATGAGAAGTCATGAAGGTGAGGTACAGGGTATCTATCGGGTATGGTAATCGCATTTATACGACGGAAATCGCCGCAGACGCGCCATTCGCCGATCTTCTTTTTAACCATATGAATGGGTGTTGCCCAAGGACTGCTGGAGGGACGGCAAATACCGTCTTTCACCATCTGATGAAAAATTGCCTTCGCTGCTGCCAGCTTTTCTGGAGACAGGCGTCTAGCGCGCTCGAATACCGGTGGACCATTGGTCAAGATATGGTGTTGGACATCGACATCAAGAGGAACAGCTCTCTGCGACACGGAAGTGAGCTCTGGAAAGGATGCCAAAACGTTGGAGAAAGCGTGATTGTGGTTGACCAGACTGAGGCCGCAAACTAAGGCTGGTCTGAGAAAGCCGTAAAGGCTTAGACCGGTTGTAGTGTCAAGCAAACGTGACTCGTGCAAGAATGGTACCAAACGGTAATGTGCGAGCAGGTCTGCTTCCAAAATGGGATAGGGAACCGCTGCGACACAAAACTTCCATTTGATTGGGCGGCGAAGATTGAGATTAAGCGTAATGGTTCGCTCACCGAAGGTGGAAACGCGTGAATCATTTGCCGCGTATAAGACGAGATCGTTAGGGTTCTGCTTGAGCACCCTGGCGTCCGCAGGAAGCAGAGATATGTCCGAGCCGGTGTCGACCAAATAAATCGAGCCCGACGATATGTCCCAAATGTGGAGACGCTTGGAATCGGAAGGGCCTATGTCGATGGTCTCCGTTCGAATAGGCATGGCTAGTTTTCCGGGGATGGAAGAGTTTTCCAAGAGCACGGCTTGGTACATTTTCTAGCACTTTTACCAAAACGTTGATAAAAGTAACAGCGTCCGTTAGAGCTCCTACTGCAAGAACCACTAGGTCGGGGAAATGTTCTCGAACTGGAACGGCCTCGAGTTTGTGGAGTGACTTTTTAATTTCTAATTTCATTCGATAGTCTCTCGAACTGCTTAGTGAGAATTTCCGTTAAAGCCGAAAAAGGATCGATCGGCGCCGAGACCGAAACGATGTTATTCGGGATACCTCCTGGAGAGGTTGTCGCGACTTGATAGTTTAAAGGCTGCGAAGCCTCGGATACCTTGTCTGCAAGATTTGCTAGCTCTTGCAAATCTTCCACGTTTGACATGGCCAAAATGGCACGAATGTGAGAAGGCATCTGTTTCAAGAAAACGCTCTTGATTATCGTATCCGTACAACTTCCATCATTTAAAGCTCTGAGTCTAGTTAGGAGCAAAGAAGGTTTACCCTCAGATATGACCTCGCCTCGCAAAAGCCGACGAAGGCGAGTCTCCGCTGAGATCGAGAAACTAGCGATGAGACGCGTTTTAATTTGGGTATAAATGTCGCGAGGTTTTGGCTCCAACTCGAGAATATGGTTGATGTGCGGGATCAAGTCATGATCGAGGTTGGCGACCAGGTAGTCAGCTTTAGTTGACTCGAGATTTATTTGAGCTTGTCTAAAAGAAGCTTCGACAATTACAAAAAATGATACCGGGTCTTCCCGAAAAAATTTTGGAATTTTCGGAGTTCTATATGCATCGGCGCACTGCATTTCGATTTGAGCAAAGTTTTGGATGATTCTGGAAAGATTGGCCCCCTCCGAGGGCTGCCCGCTATCAGCCATTGTAGTATAGTTATTGTTAAGTGAGAAATGCCAGAGAAATATGCAAGTCGACAGAAATAAAAACGTCAAAGCGCAATAAAATAATAAAATTTTGATCTCTCGAATGAAAAAAAAAAAAAAAAAAAATCAATAATTTTTATAAAAAGAAACAAATTTAAAAGAATGCATAATAATAGATTCAATAGAGTGGTATTGAGCGTCACGCCAGAATGAACTCTGAATTCCTTGTTGTGAATTATTATATTCAATTGGAAACGTCAGTTGTTAAACTGCAACGATATCAAACATCCAGAGTTAGCTGCGAAAAAAGTTAAAAGACAATAAATGTGCTTAGCAACAGAATAATAAGGTTATGTTATAATAACGCTGAATAAAATATATTATTCAACTCAAAAATGCGGAAATCCAGATTCCAGCCTCCCGTACGAAAAAGCGAAATACAAAGGCTGTCATGTGGACTACAACAAATAGGTGTTGAGACGCAGTTATGACAAATCGCATTGAGATAATAACAAAATAAATAAATTGTAAAGCCCTCTGGGGGGGGGGGGGGGGTGATAGACAAAAATAAATGTGATTTAAGCGTATAAAAATCGAATTTGGAATTAATATAAACCAGTAATTCTGGTGAAATGCGAATAAATTTCGCAAGTCAGGTATAAAATCGATTTCGAATTAAAATATCACAATGGTCAATAACGCTTTGGTATAGTTATCACAAAAGTGACAGTCAAATGTAAATATTTGGACTAACGCGCAGAGGAGACATTGAGTTCAAGAGTCTTGGTCAAAACAAACGAAGTTCCAAAAGTATGAAATAAATATTGACGGGTATCACAATAGTTACATAAAAAATAAATCATTGAAAACATTGAATTGAATCAATTCACAAAAAGAGAAAACTAATACATTTTTCGTATCAATTTAAATGTTGATAGTCGACAAAAAATAAATTTACACAGCAGGTTATATTTAATTTGACATAGAAAGTAAATATAAAATTTAAAAGTCGGAGAAATTGAATTAAAATTTTATAAGTAAGCAAATTCGTATATTTGAAATTAAGTTTCCAATTAAATGTTTGAAAAGTTAAGTTGATAACTGATTTGATTCCACAGGTCTAAGAGGTAAACATTTTGACCTTAGGTAGCACTTGAGAAATTTTTCGTTGAATTTGAAAAATTATGTAAAATCTAATACTGACAATATCACTATAAACTTTTCGTAAAAATAGTTCGTAAATATATACGATTCATCAAGTCGGGGTCACCAGTGTAGGTTTTTTGGTATAATAATTGTGGGAACCTACTTTCCCAAGTCAGCCAGAGAATGAATAATCACTTTGTAACCAGTTAACAATTATTTTATTAAACAACAATAAGTCTGTGACAGAGATTATAAAACTCGTGTCATTATAAGGGAACGACCCGCTACCAACTGACGCCAAAGCATGGCCGCCGTTGGGGCATAGACTATAAAAGAAGTTTAAGATGGTGAAGTCGAGGTTTACAATAACGAATGGTCGTTCCCTACAGCTTTATAGGCTTTCGGTATGGTTTAATATTTTAATAAACTCGGTTGACTCCATAAACTCAAACTGAGTTGCCTAATCCAGAAGGATAATAATTTAAACACCACTTCAACTTAACAAAGATTACTTTTATTTATAAAAGAGCATTGCACGCTCTCCTGTCAATAGTGTGCTCGATGGACGAAGGACGGGACGACACAGGCCGTGCAAACCTAATGGAAAGGTGGTGGACCGTTAGCAACTAGCGCCGCGTACAGCACTGCGCATGAACTACCATTATATGTGCACGTGTTGTTAGTGCATATACATGCATACGTAGGTTCTTTAAATGTGTTACAAAGAATATATTCAAATAAAATTAAAAGGAAATTGAAGATTTAGCGCAAAATTGTGAAAATTTAATTCAAGAGTGAGAAGTTATGTTGATATCAACTCACTCTTTAATTACATTTACACAATTTTGCCTTAAATCATGGTTTTCTCGTCATAAATAAAAATCAAAAATATCTGTAATTTGTATTTTTATTTTCAGAAAATATAGTTGCTTAGCACATTTTGCGTTGATTTTTGTACTACAAGATAATCGAACACTTTGTGGGGTCGAGATAGCTCTCTTCGGTGTTGTGTGAAAGTCTTCTCCAAGTACATCCTTGCTGCTTCCTGCTTCTGGGATATCTTCTGATTCTTTTTTCTGGAATATAGATTAAAAGCATTTAATTTATATGAATATTTGAAATTTATTTCGTAGGTATTTTATAAAATAAATAAAAATAAATTTTATAAAATAAAACTCCAGTCACATGTTTCGCGAAATTGTGGTGGGAATTTCTGACATTGTGGAATTTGTATTGGCAATTCTCAGCTATTTTTACATAAATAATCCTTTGTAATTTTATACTATATATGTACTTGCATCTATATCTTCAGTAACATTTAGACAGAAGTACACTGCCGGTCGAAATTATTTGTTCACTTGTTGTTTCAACTATTCCTAAAGTGTCTTAATTTTTATAATAATAAGTTGAAATTTTTTTCCCTATCATAAAATAAAAGTTAATAAAATTTTGCAAATAACAAATAAAACAAAATAAAAAATAATAAAATAAACTAAATAACAAAATTGAAGAAATTTTTCTGTGAAAAAAAAAATTTCTTCAATTTCGTTATTTAGTTTATTTTATTATTTTTTATTTTGTTTTATTTGTTATTTGCATTTTTTTCACAGAAAAATTTCTTCAATTTATATTGGAAAATACCATCTAGTTTTAAATAACGTTGGATTAATTCTGAATCATAGGTTGATAAGGTCGATATAGTAGATTTCCGTTGTCACGTACAGTGATACACTCTTCTAATGATCGACATAATCGACTGAAATGATTTAGAAAAATCAGAAAAAATAACAAAATGTTAATTTTATAAAAAAATATTTCAAAAAACTTGAAATTTCAATCATTCTGAAAAATATTAACAACTCTGAAATTAATTAAGATTTTTAAAAGTTTTTTGTCTCATTTAAATGGTAGGTTTTCATAGTATTTTGCTAACTAATCAAGATATTTTCAGATTTTTTTTCCTGGATTCTACCCGGCGTCAAAAATGATACAAAAAGGTCATAAAATTTTAAAAATGTGTAGCTACTTACAAGAAATTTTTAAAAACCAATGTGTATCATATTTTAATGAAATTTATAGATTACTGTCTTCATTTGAAAATTTTCGACATGTTTGTACCATGTTTGACCCCAGGGTAGAATCCAAAAGAAAAATTCTAAAAATATCTTGATAAGTTAACAAAATACTATGAAGAGTAACCTTCAAAATGAGACCAGAAACGTTTAAAGGTCTTAATTAATTTCAGTGTTATTAATATTTATTCAAAAAAGATCGAAATTTGACGTTTTTTGCAATATATTCTTATAAAATTATCATTTTGCCTTCAACTTGGGCTCACTAGATGCAAAATTTAAATAATTATAAAAATTAAGACACTTTAAGAATAGCTAACACAGCAGGTGAATAAGTAATTTTGACCGGTAGTGTATATACTACTTTTTTAGTTTGGTATCTCAAAATTACGTGCTAGAATTTTATTGTCATTCCTAAGGAAGTTGTAGATACTTCATCGAAGTTTCTTGTACTATTTTATGTAAATTTTCTTACGATTTTTACATTTTTTCACATTTTCAAAGTTTACTTCGAAACAGGGCTCATATATGTAATATTTTATTTATTGCACTTAAAATTTTAGAAATAAAGATCACTAATGAGGACTCTGATCAGAGTCGAAAAGTTTGAAATTATATACAATATCGTATGAAATTAAAAATATTGTTACTTACGTGTGCAAACTGCACGCTACTTTCTTCAAAGTCTCGTGTGCCTTCTGCAGGTTTTTCTACTTCGGGAATAAAAATTTCGAAGTCTGATGGGGAAGAAACACTCGCCGGTTTAATGTTCACATCACTTCCACTCGACGCATCACTACACGACGGTAAATTTAACGTCGGAAAAATGTCGATGACAAATAAAAAATTGTCTTTCTAGTACTTCGAGGTATCCTAACCTCGACAAGTAGGGATTTGAGCATGCTTCTATCCATCGTTGTCCGGCATTTTCTTTCTTCGGAAACCGATGAATTGACACATTGTTCTTCCGACCCCTTTTGGAGGTACACCCACTCACAGCACACTGAATTTCGTACTTCGAATTCATTTTAAATGATTATAAAGCGCGATCGCGTACGAATTGTTGATACATATATACAACAATGGCGGAACTCATACGAAGCCGTTCCCTTTGACGCACTCCGCCCGCTTCAGACAACTAGCGCCGCGTACACCACCGCACATGAACTATCCTACGGGGACACCCAATACATTAGAGGTCGACCTGCCCTGGGACGACAAGACTGATAGAATACCTGAGATCGTAAACGTATGAAGTAAACAACATAGAGTGGAAGACCCACTTGTAAAAATATACGTGACATTAAGTAAGTTAAAGTAAATCCCTACAGCTTAATCGCTGCTGTCGCCATCTTGCGGTCCGATCAAGTATTTGCTTGGGGGGAAATATAATCCATTTTTCGCAACTGTGCAGAGGGCGTAAGGAACAAAAGTAGGACATAAGGAACGAAAGTAGGACTTAAGGAAGAAAACAGATACAATATGAATATGCTGGCCGTAAATGGACAACTTTACAGCCGCTCTACAGGGGCTCAAAGTACTGCTTTAGTGCCTGTTTTGCAAAAAATCTTTTTTTGACCCCCTTGTGGAAAAAAAGTCGCGTGCAACACAAAAAAAAACATTTATTTTACTCGTGTGATTGTTGCCCTCACTTTTTTCCTCGGGTATCAAACTTTTCCCCTAGTTGCACAATATACTATTTTTTGTGCAAAGTAACATATTTTTTGTACTAGCGAGTCTGCACAATATATTATTTTGGAATTTACAATAAATCCCGAACAATCAAAAGAATTTTTCTGTGGATCTAAAACTCTGTTATTGGCTCAATATAATTTATTTTCTCCTTAGGTCCTGTACTGAATACGATTAATGATTGGATTCAAAATTGGAAGGACGACACCAAAACGTTTTTTCTGAATGTTGGTGGGCCCCAACGTAGAGTAAGTATGTCCATCACCCGCCCTTCTTTACTTTAAGAGTGTGTGTTGAAAATTAAACTTTTCGATGTTTTAGGCATTCCAAGGAGTTCCTGTATACAGTGCAAACGATTTTATACTTTTAGGGTTTTGTGAAGTCCATGATAACAGGAATAGAATAATATGCCTAAAAATCAAACCATTCATAGACAATTTCATCGCTCTATATATTACAAAGACTACAAGGACTACTACAACTCCTGTACCTGACGAATAGTGTAATCGAAGTTCAAAATCTAGGCGCCGTAGAGAAATCTCATAAAATTTGTTTGAACATATGGGTAACAAAAATAAGTAAGATGCCTTATTAAATTGATTAGATGGGTATCAGAATAAATACAGTTACTTAAACTAAATGATATTTTAATTTATTTCGTGTTCTTGTTTATTCCTGTAAATTTATTTAGTTTTAAAACCTGATTAAGTCTATTTTTTAGGGTTCTAGATTTTTTTGATATAATTATCACTAAACAATGAGAAAGTGCTATTTAATATTTTCTCAGAAATAAATATATATTTTCCTAGTCTTTCCTTATAAATATAATTCTCGTGTAATTTATCTTGAAAGTCAGCAATCGTTATTTTACTGTTAATAATATTAATAACTCTATATCAATATCAGTTATTCTTTTCACGCTGAAATCTATTCTAGTTTCATTTATGCTTTCGTATGGAAACACCCTGGTCTCTTTTCTGTTAAAATAAAATAAAAAATAAATTTTTCTATGATCATAAACAACATATAGGAGTAGACAGACCTTCCTTAGTACTTTTAATTTAATTTTACAAATTTTCAACTCTATATATCAGTATTTAAAGAATTTGAAAATCTTTCTGTGGAAAAAATGACGTTTCACATAAATCATATATGTTAAAAAATTTTCTATCAAAAAAGGAACGCTTCCACTCCGCTGGGTATCGAGCCCAGGACGTTTCAATTGCCGGTCGAATGCAATCGAAAGGTCCTGGGCTCGATACCCAGCGGAGTGGAAGCGTTCCTTTTTTCACAGAAAATTTTTTTCAAATATATATTAATAATTCCATCTGGTCTTAAATGACGTTAATTCTAAATCACAGGTTGATAACGTCGCTATGGTAGAGCACGGTTATCATGGTGAGTGATACACTCTTCTAATTATCTACATAATCGACTGAAATGATTTGGAAAAATTTGTAAAAAATTCATATACGTTTCATAAATAATAATAAAATAATTAATATGGTGAAAAATAACTTGATTCAAATTTAGATTAATTAAAAATATGTCAATTATTTTACATTGCATAACTAAAATCTTCAGTGTGATGAAAAAAAACTTATTTTGTTGGCTAATTTTTATTCCCCAAGAAACTGGAGTGGAAAAAATAACTTTTATGGCTCAGAATGTTAATGAACATTCAAATATTTTTATTGCACTGGATGTCAAAATTTGAACCGTCAAAAAAAAAATTATCATCCCGTCTTTCTTGTTTGAAATTATATAAAAAATTGAACTTCTCCATGTTTTAATGGTTTGAAGAACCTAATGCATATAACACTTCTAATAATGAAATGGAAGCAATTTAAACACTCGAAAAGTTTAAAGATCAGCTTGTATGTATAAAAATTAAGCCATTTGTGAAAGATTTAACGCTAGTAACATTGAGCATATATATGCTTGAAATGTCAAAAGGAACATTTTTATTTGGGAAGTAGTTTTATATCAATTGTTTATTTTCCATACAAATTATAAACATGTTTTTCAAATACTGTACATATACTGAGTTCTATTATACTTTTAAACCTTTAATTTAATGATATATCATTTTCATTTATTTCCATGTACTCGTTAAATCAACTACTTTGATCCTCGTTTCGTTTCATTTATGATAACATAATATACAAGTTAAGTTTCTCGTTTCTTGTTTTTCCTTCTACCTTCGCAACGAATGATCTTTTATTCGTCAATTGTGATCAAGCTCAATTCTTTGATATGGCAGTTCCAGGATATGGACAAATATAAATATCAAATCAAAGTTTCTGTTGCATCGAACAATCTACACAAAATGCAAAAAAAAAACTATTTTCAATAGACTGTTTTTCTAAAATTCTGGTTCTTGCATAAAAAGACCTATATAGATTAGAGACTAAAACCTAACACGAAATAAAAAGTAAAATATTTCTAAATAGAAGTAGTCTTTGAAAATTTTCAAAATACGTCAAATAGATAAAATGTTCTATATCTAAAATTCTAATATATTTCTTACAATAAAAATTAGTTCACTTTCAGCTCTAATATTGAAAATTTTATTCATTTAATAAAATATGGTTTCAGTCTCTACTCCATAACTTATTTTCTTTTTGTTAAACTACGAAAAATCTTCGGGAATAAAAGTTGAGGTACTAACCCATGGGAGCGCTATGTGTCGCTTAATAACGAGAGCGAAAGAGACAAAACTATATTTCTGTCTCTTTCACTCTCTTAATGACGCGATGCATTAAGCTCCCATGGGAGTGTACCCTTACAAGAAAAAGTCGAAACTTTAACAATATTTTTTTCGTAGTTGATGGTCGTTACAATTTAATATATACAGAGATATTCGCCGAACTTGTGCAGATTGCATCGTGAAGTGTGTACAATGCAAGCCATTCGTTTTCTGTGTATCCCTCATAAAGTAACAAACTTCTGCGCATTTTTGCATTTTCTCTTTTTGTCAGTTCTAGATTTTTTCGATATCATTATCAATATAGAGTGAGAGAGTACTATTTTCTATCTTCACAGAAGACATAGATAAATATATATTTTCATAATCTTTCCTTATAAATGTAATTCGCTTATTTTAAAATCATTACTCGTTATTTAATGTTAATAATATTTTAGTATCGGTGCTCATATTCTTTTTGCGTTGAAATTTATCCTCTTCTTATTTATACTTTCGCATTGAGAAAATATACGTAAGTGAAGTTAATTTTGTTCGAACATATCAATGGCTATTCGTAGCTTATCGAATGTGCGCGTGTGTGTATTTGTGTGTATGCATTATGTGTGTATATGAACAAAACAAAAAATAATAATAAAATAAAAAATTCAAATAAAATTGAGAGATGCTCATTTCAGCTAGGGAATTCTACCCATATATTAAGCAACCTTTAATATTTCCAAAAACGTTTATTCCCTTTATTGTCTGATTAATTTACCAATTTATCTCAGAATTTAAAAACAGTTTATCTATTCAAAAAATAAGTGAATTTTCAGATTTTTATATTAAAAGGCATACTCATTTTAAAATATCGAAACTAACTAACATTAAAAATGTAAAATATGTCCTAAGAGAAATAAAATTTTGGCTAGAGTTGACACCCTTATTCTTTTTTCTTTTATTTAAAACTTCAACAGAAAGCATGCTAGGCGGTTTCATTTCCCTAGTACGAAATAGCATCTCGATGGTTACGTGTGTCTAGTCCTAACTTTTTTCTTAAATTCGCCAATTTTTTTTGCCAGATTATCTAATACGAATTAATGAATAACTAAGAAGTACAGAAGCTGCCAATTCTCTAACTGAACTTAAATAAATACAGCCAGAATTTCACTCTCCGATCACAGCCGATCGGCAAAAATTTTTTCTCACCCTGAATTAAAAACAAACAAAAAAAGAACATATTTCTGACTAAAAAAAGAGAGATCAAAATACATTGCCACTTGTTCCGTAAGAATTAATTGAAGTAACAATACGATAATTAATAACGTAATGTAGCCTTAAGGAGTAACGCGTTTCTTTATTGTGTTAGTGTTCACTGCTCGGTAGGCAAGTTCTGTTTTGAGAACAGACAACGGATCAGAATGGAGAGTATGTATCAGTATCAAAAAAAAAAAAATGAACGCTTCTTGCACACTCCGATTGAAAGTAGAGGCTCTACGAGAAAAGCGTCAAAGGGTTACTTTAAGTACGTCATTTTGAACCTGAATTTCTAGAAATATTTGAAAATCCGTAATTTCCTAATAAAAAAAAAAAAAATTTCGTACCATACTTTTCGGAGTTTGCGTTCGCTTGGTTAAAGCCTTAGAAAAGGATTTCACTAAATAGTAGAAAGTTAAAAACAAACTGTATGCTAGATATGAAAATCACGTAAGGATTATAGAAAAGACTTTAGAGTACAAAGTAAGGCGATTATAAGAAATACAAACACTTCTCACTAATCTACGTGTCGTTGCCTAGTGGATGGAAAAGTATTAAATTCTGTAAACAAACGTTTCTTCTCTAAAATCGATACAAACAAACACTGTTCTCGAAGGATAGCCAAACATCTAACGTATAAATCTTTCGAGAAGCGTGCTTCAAAAATATCTTTCTACAATTTTGTAAAAAGACGAATGAATAAAAAAATTACAAACCTTCACATGAAATAAAACAAAAAAAAAAATTAAATAAAAATAAAGCACAAGTAATAAAAATCGAGACTCACGAATGTAAATAATGGCATCCCTTTAGCTTCCGTTTCTCAGTTAAAACTTAGATCACTTAGATAGCTTTATACACGATCATTTATAACAATGTAAATCGTAATCATTGCGTTAATATTTAACATATATATTCTTATACGTAATATATATGTCTATCTGTGTGTGGGTGTCTTGTCTGCTCTATCGTCTAGTTTATCAATAAAACTATAATACTAGAATTATGTCGATACCGCGCCACTCCGAATCCACAGTTTGTTCTCTTGCCAATGTCCGATTGTCGGCTGCTTTGTCGCGAAAACGAAACTTTATTGTCGACTTTTTTTTTCCTCCTGGCTCGAAATCAACTATCACGAAAACGGAATAGCGTTCATAATCTACAGGGTCGAATCGAAAAAGACTCTGACCAAAAGAGTTTCTCAGAAATATTCTACGACTCCGATTTAATCAGAAAATTTACACTAATCGAGTCTGACAAACACTTTTGTACAGCAGTTTATAAATTCTGTTCCTAATTTTCTTTTTTTATTATAACTTTTAAATTTTAGATTCGACCCTGAAAACTTTTTGTACAATCGACACTACTCGAAAAAAGCTCTTTGAATACTGTAAGACATTTGCTGTCTTAAAAAATACAAATTCGAGATCTTTGTGAATTGCTGTGATATCTTCCAAAGGTTTCAATTTCGAAGCAAACATGTTCTCGGTTTAGCTGCAGGTATTTGTATCTGTGTACACGTGCATCTTCATTATACAGTATTTTCGCGTCAAGTACTAAAAAAAAAATGTTCTCTTTCTATTTTTCTTGAAGATTGCACTTTTTCGCAAATTTCAAAGTTTTCTTTTGCGTCGAATTGAATCCCAATGTACTTAAGTTTCAAATACAAATTTAAAGGCATCGATATTCAAATGAAAAGCAATATGCTTTAAATTTGAAAGTTTCGAATGCTCTAAAAACTTTTCCACAGGATTGAAATTGCACATATTTACAAAGTCAGGTTTTGTAGAGATTCGTGGACTCGTTGATATTTTCAATGTCGATTTTAAAAATAAAAATAGAGTACAGATAGGTGCACGGTCATCGATTGTCTGTCATTTTTTCGTTGTCACCATGGAAAACAATCACAACGAGTATACGATGTAAAGATCGTGCGTCTACCGATCTTTAGTTAAACATTTGAATCCTTGTTTTTTACGATCTCTCCGAATCGCTACATGTTAAGTGTAATATGTTCCTGTGTGTATGCTTCTACGAATGAATTTGTGTGGTGGTAGGCACTGATGGGGGTGGATGGCTGCATGACGAGCAGATTAAACAGGCTAGTCTTTGACTAATCTGTATATGTGATGCTGAGCACCGTGTTCGGACGTGGAGACTTCGAAGACGTACGCCGTGCACAGTAACGTTTCCTGCGTATCTCTGTTTGTCACAACCTGTGATCACAAATATTTCCAATATTAAATTTTGTTATTTAATCATCCAAACAAATATAATAAATAAAGAAGTAAATCTACCTGCAGGATGGTGAAGTTCTCGAGCACGCTGTTCATCATATACTTTTCAGGTAGATGTTTTAGCTTGTGAATGAAGTTGATCATATACTCGCACATTGGCGAGCGGCTGATGCGATAAACAAACCTGCCATTTTCGAACCTGGCATATTCGGTCTCCACTTTCTCCACTACTTGTTTTCCAAACGAGCAGACTTTCGTCGAACACGTTATCGTCATATTCTCGTTGCTCTCATATCTAGAAAAGATATTAAGACAATTCTGAAATATTTGAATCAAAACTGCTCTACACTGTGTGTAAAAATTAGACGATACGCCATGACATTAACACAAAATTTGGTAGCGACGCAGATTCCAGGTGTATCCATTACCACAAGGAATAGCATCGACACTTACTGGCTCGTCACTCCGTAGAAGGCCCCCGCCTCATCCTGGATGTTGGTGTTGAGATCCGCCCAGAATTTAACGAGGAAGAAAGCTGCCTGAGGTCCTTTATCGTACAATTCTTTGAGGCCGCCTTTCTTCTCTGGAAACTTGTCATAGATCTGCCTCACGTCCACTGCTTCCAGGAGAGGATCTGCATACGTCGCCGAGCCTCCTATGTGAACGAACAGGTGCTTGTGGTACTAAAAACATTAAATAGGAAATTAAAATTTGTTAATAAAATATCTCCGGTAAATTTTTTTTCATATTTATCATAATTCTTAATATTTCAAAAGTTTCAATTGACAAAAAATATTGATACTTACAATCTCTTGTTCTCTTTGTTGATCCATGTAGGCCGAGAATTCGACCAATCTTAATTTGTGAGTAGCGATGGCACGTCCTTCCCAAGGTGGAGGTGGTTGTGCCTGGACCATATCCCCAGTGGTGACTGCCGTCGCTGGTTTTCCGGTGTAAGTCGGTTGTGGGAAAGGTTTGACATCTTGGGATGTTCCTGGCTGCAAACCCGGCTGCCAGAATTGCTGCAAATCGACCTATTTGTTAAATAAGTTTAATAATAAATAACTATATTAGAGGGAATATAATCAAAGTCGTTTTGAATTATAAATTATTTAATTAGTATGATTCATTTCTAATGATAACTTTGAAAGATTAAATAAAATACATTAATTTTTTATTAAAAGCTTTCTTTTATCAATTTACGTATGAGTTTTTTTACCTAGTTAGAAGCACCAGAGAACAAATTTTCTCCTTTTTATAAAAAAAAAAAACTGTCAAGGCGTTTTAAACAAGAAAAAACAAACACAAATACAGAAGAGTAAAGAAAGATAGTTTGTGAAGCCATATTGACGATTCGTTATAAATCTCTGTACTCGGAAAAACTTTATGCTCAAGTGACATAAATATTTTCTTTTAAAATAGAATATGAAATTACAATATGAAAATTAGGGTTTCACAATATTCATATGTTTTTAAAAGTCAAATATTTTACTCATATGGACAATTTATTAGATTTCAAAGTTCGAATAAAGACATCTGTTAAGAAAAAAATATTCTATTGAGCTAACAGTTTGTCAAATTTTTTAGTCTGATTAAGTATGGCCATAATTGTAATTGATAGAACGATAAACTAGCTTGAAAAGCACAACAATAGAAATATCGACAAAAAGAGAAAATACTAATGGCGCTGTGAGTGTAATTTTTCATGAGTAAACGCAATCAGAAGTACGTCAATTTACACCTATCTGTGTAGGCGAATGTGTGAGTTTTTACATATGCATGTGTGAATAGAGCGACGGACAATTCAACAATACACAACAAGGGCCCCCAAGGGCGAGCAGTAGCGGGGTTCGGAAAATCATTGAGGGTGTTAGTATTATTTTGTAACAAGAACAAGCTTTTCAACCTGTCTCTCTTGATTAAGTTTCAAAATAAAAATCGAGAGCTATAAAGTCAAAGAGAGAAAGATTTTTATTACTAAAAACCTACACCTTTAAAAAAATTTTTTTTGAACAAATTATTCGAATTAACTATTTCTTCATTTATAATTTTCTTTTATCCAGTTTTTTAAGTGAAAGTGTGGAAAATTTTATCTTGAATAAAATGAGTTATCAAAAGTTTGAATGAGGTAAAAATTAAAGATTTTTTATTGGTAGAATTATATAATTTAAAAACAGCTGAAAATAAAGCCAATACCTTCTCATTTGATGAGAATGTAATAATTAAAATTTGTTTTTACCATGAAAAATCTATAATTTTCACCTGATTCAGATTTTTTATGGTTAATTTTATGTGAGGTAAAATTTTTTCACTTTTTCACTATTAAAACTCCATAAAAATATTCTAAATGAAAAAAACTGAAGAAATAGTCACTTTGACCAATTTTTATTCCGATTATCTGTCCAATTCTTTCTTAATAATGCAAAATTCTCCGGAAGTTATGGAAACAGCTCAATTTTTCAAAATCTTGAAAATCGTGAATAGGGAAAGGAAAGTGGATAAGAATTTTTTGAATTATTCTAGTTTTATTTATTGCAGAGCTAGTATGATAACTAGAAAAATGAAATTGGAAGGACACGAAAAGTAATTACTTAGAGAAATTTTTAGTCAATATAAAAGCAATAGAGTACACGGAAAAAAATAGTTTACTAAAGTTTATAGAACTGTTCCCAACTCTTAAATAACTTTAACTTAATTCTAATAAGAATAATACATTTTATTTCTATCAAAAAATGTAATAATTTAAATCTAAATTAAGTTAAGAAAGTCAAGACCAAATTTGTAAATAATAATTTTAATGTAATATTTTTTTGTACCAACTAAATGGGTTTCTTTAGCAGGTTAATCGCGTGAAGCAGTTAAAAGTTAGTATATAATTTGAAAATATTATAGAAGCCAAACTAACAGTTCTGTGATAAAATATAATTACACTCCATGTTTTCAAGACGATGAGATAATATAAATTACATGATTTTCAAGCACCAGACCAGAATTCAATTTAGTGAATATTAAACCTCTCCTTTCTCATTGAAATATGAAAAGTCAGAGCTATTTTTTTATTTAGTATGATTTTTCGTTCTAAATTAAACTTATTTTTACCAAAAAAAGTTTTTCTCATAATTAAATATAAACTTCGTAAAATCTGCATAAAAGTGTAAAAAATATTTATTCTAATCAGTCTTCAATATTCAACTTCAGAAACTTTTTCTCTATTTTTTGGAAGATTTTAAAACATTTGTGAATAGAAATCAAAAATTGATTTTACAATATTCCTAATTACTGACGTCATAAACACATTAAATTGTGAGAAAAGATATGATTTTAATGAATAAATGGTGAAAGTTGAGTTTTCAAATTACATCTACTAACAAAAAAAATTAGCATCATTTAGATGTTCATAGTTCAATTGATTAAAATTTCAATAATTCCTCATTTGGGAATTTCGTTAAAATGTTATTTATAAATTCAAAATTAGAATAATTCTTTTACAGTGAGCATTTACATTAAGGAGGATTGACCCATTGACATATATTCAAACTATATAAGAGTTTATATAGTATCAATAAAAATGAAATTAAAATTAAATTCAAAATCTCATTGTTTTTCACTATCTCCCTAAAACTAATCTTCAGAGCACGCCCCACATTGGTCAAGAGACCTTATTAGTTTCCGTAATTTTTTTCCGAATATAATGATTATTTCTTGCTGAAATTTCGGAAAATTATAAAGGATCTGCTGAGACGGGTACGGTGGCATTATTAAGATTAATCAATAAAAAATATTAATTTTCCTTATGAGCTCGATATTACAGTGAATCAATTTTTTAATTTATCAATCTAAATAAAAGTTATGGGACCAATCTCACCAAGTTCTTTATTCAGGGTGACCGTTTTCATCGACAAAAATAATTCCCGGCCATCGAAAATTTTTTCCCGGTCATTAAAAAAATAGTTTCCAATGAATAACAGTTAACTCAATGGGTTTTTAGAGTTTTAACATATTTTTTATTCAATATTCTGAAATGAAATTTCTCCTGGTATACCAAAATCACGAAATCATACGAAATGGACAATTGTTAAAGTAATTGTTAAGTAATTTTTAAAATAAAGCGGGAATTTCGAAATGCATAATATAATATATAAGTACATCACTTTATGTAACACATTTAAAACAAATTAAAATCCTTTTTTATTAAAGATTTAAAAAAATTCCCGGTCAACAAAAAAATTCCCGGTTTCTCCAGGTCACAGAAAATTTCCGGTAATTTCCCGGTTTTCCGGTCCAGCGGCCATCCTGTTTATTATTTCTCGAAAAATCATCAAAATAATGTATTTTTTCCATTTTCCAAAATGCACCGCAATAAATTTTCATATCATTTTTCCTGCTACTATATAAACTTTTATTCAGTTTGAGAAAATGTCAATGGGATTGATCTTTCTCAATAATATGTTTTATATTCTCAATTAATGAAGAATATGACATTTGAAAAAATTTTGAATGTGATTCCTGGTTAGACGCATAATTTCCAGTTTTCCTTGTAAGTAGACGCCCAAAATTCCCAATAGTGTCTATTTTGAAATAGAGAAATTTGAAGAAATGCGTCTCATCGTTTTGGTACAGAAAAGCCCGAAGTTAGAAAAAGCAACCCTTTTGAATTATGAAAGGCGAGTTTTTAAAAGGCTTTAGGGGTTCCTGATGTGGGACTTACCGCTCCGGGATAGGAGACGGGGGTGGAAGCGTGAAGGGCAAGGTGCCCCACAAAGTTGGGGGGCATCTTGTTGTGTATCGCACTGCCAGCTGATACTATCTGGGCACTCGACATGCTCGACATTGTCTGCAACGCCTTCTCCTTAGCGGCATGATCCTAACAAATTATTACCAAATTACCCTCAAGTTAAAATCAATCATTTTAAGGCGATTCGACCGTGGCTCGAAAGCCTTTGGAAAACTTAATTAATTACTACTTTGAAAAATGTAAGTACTGTTATTAAATGAATATTATTAGAAAAGAATGTTCGCTTCACAGGTAAATAATTTAAAAGTATAAAAAATGTCTTTTTCTACTAGCGGATCATAAACTGCAATTTATTGCCCACTGTGGAGCAAACATAGTATATTGAGCAACTAGGAAAAAAAAAATTTATTTTTCGAGTGTGAAGTTTGATGCCCGAGTAAAGCGAAGGCAACAATTACACAAGTAAACGCATTTTATGACCCGATAGTAGAATATATATTGCGCAACTGGGGAAAATAAATGATTTTTCCCTGTTTCACACGGTTTTTTTTCTACTAGGGGGTCAAAAAACGAATTTGTTTACCCCACACGGGGCAATAAAATCCCCTTTATGTCCAGATAGTAGGAAAAATCAATTTTTTGACCCCCCAGTAAAAAAATGAATTATATATTGTGCAACTGGGGAAAATAAATGATTTGCTCGTGTTGCACATGATTTTTTTTCTACTAGGGAGTTAGAAAATGGATTTTTTTACCCCGCACAGGGCAATAAAATCTCCTTTATGTCCAGATAGTAGAAAAAATCCATTTTTCGACCCCCCAGTAGAAAAATGAATAGTATATTGTGCAACTAGGGAAAAAAAATTATTTTGCGAGAGTGAAGTTTGATGCCTGAGTAAAGCGAAGGCAACAATCACACAAGTAAATGCACTTTATGACCCGATAGTAGAAAATATATTGTGCAACTGGTGAAAATAAATGATTTTTCCATGTTGCGCGTGATTTTTTTAAACCGGGAGGTCAAAAATGGATTTGTTTGACCCGAACGGGGCAATGAAATCCACTTTATGGCCCACTATTAAGACAAATTTCATTTTTTGACTTCCCAGTAAAAAAATAAATAGTATATTGTGCAACTAGGAAGGCAACAATAACACAAGTTAAACGAACTTTATGACCCGATAGTAGAAAATATATTGTATAACAGGGGAAAATAAATGATTTATTCGTGTTGCACATGATTTTTTTTCTACTAGGGGGTTATAAAAGGGATTTTCCTACTAGCGGGTCATAAAGTAAACTTTATTGCCCCGTGCACGGCAAACAAATCCACTTTCTGACCCTATAGTAGAAAAAAAATCGTGTGCAACACGGGAAAAACATTTATTTTACTCGTGTGGTTGTTACCCTCGCTTTGCTCGGGCATCAAACTTCACACTCGCAAAATAATTTTTTTTTTCCCTAGTTGCACAATGTACTATTGTTTGCCCCGTGCGGTGCAATAAAATCCACTTTATATCCCGCTAGCAGAAAAAAAGGAATTGTGATCGTATAGCTGTAGTTAGATAATAAGAGATTAATTAAAAAATCTAAAATGGGGGAGATTTCAAAAAATGTTTGAAGAAGAAAATAAACCATCACTCCTTAAAATCTGATGATTATTAAAAAGTAAAATTGGAAAAAACTGTATTGAACTTTGACCTACAATAATTGTTACTAAGAGGGACATGTTTCATATTTTCAAATTGACATTTTTTAAAGTGGTGATTAATTGAGTTTTCCAAGGGCTTCCAAGCCAGGGTCGAACCTTCTTAATATTTCTTCAGGAATTATTTTTTATAACTTTTTAAACATATTGTAATTTAATTATTTTCTATTCGGCAATCAAGGATTGGTGAATTTTTTGTAGATATGTACTTTGTTTATAAAAAGAGATGGTGAATTTTCAAAATTTGGATAATAAAAGTTGGTAAATTTGAACAGTTTCCTTAGAAAAAGACATAGACTTAAGGACAACTAGACATCGAAATAATTCATTGGTTTGAGTTATCGATAGTTCTATACATTTTTATTTTTGGTTTCGCTGTTCTGCCTCGTATAATTTTTCTTTCCCATTCCCTGGCTTTATGTCTTCTTCTTCTCGTGTATATCAGAGCGTTATATCTCGAGGGGATCGAGACACTTTTTCGCGGTGTCTAAATCGACTGTCAGCGACAGAAAAATGGGAAAAGGATCGATGGACCTAGTGACGTTGCTCATTGCGTCCCTTTTCCTTTCACAAAAAGATCGACACACTCACAATATTCTAATATAACACACAATTTTAAAAATGCCTTCGTTGATGAATTACATAATAAGAATTAGGAGAGAGATTATTTTTTTATTTAACTCTGGTAAAAGTTTCGGATTAAATTAAAAAGGTTTCCAATCTAAATGAATTCGAACCAAATTTTCAATCCGATTTAACATGCGGACGGAATGGTTTGGATTTAACGTCTCTGAGTTATTCGCATTAACCCTTAAAGGGCCAAAATGGCATAAACGATACACCGGTCTTTGAGGCCGCGTAACTTATGCTATTCGTGACTGAAAAAATTGAAAGGGACATATTTGTGAGGTTCAAGACGTGCCCTTTCCAATGGTAAATACGAAATTGATCTAAAAAATCATTAATTATAAAAATATTCAGTTTAAAAAAAAAAAGCGCGATTTTTTCGATCTTTTTTTTTTTTTGAAAGCGAGTTTTGAAAGCTTTCCCGGTATGACAACGACCTGGAACATTTATAACCGATGGAATAAATGTCTGAACTTTAAGAAGGTGTGGTTCAGAAATTAATTTTTCACTTTTGTCTTTACAAAATGGCGCCCGAATTACAAAATTTTCACGAATAAATTCAGGATTTTTTTTGTCAGAAAATACGAACAAACCAAGGAAATCACTAAGAATGAAAAGTTCTTAGAATCACTCAAAGAATACGTCTGAATTTTTTCAAAACGTTTCGAGCAAATTTTCAATTTTGGAAATAGCATAATTTTTTCAAAATAAATAAATTGCTCAAATCTACCCGAAAAAATTTGTATGTATTCTATCACCAATTTTAAGAACTTTTTATTCTTGGTAATTTTCGCTATAAGTCTATTGCTTTCAAGAAAAAAATTCCCAATACTGCGGTACTTTCGAGGTTATTGAGAATTTTTTTCCTGAAAGCAATAGACTTATAGCGAAAATTACCAAGAATAAAAAGTTCTTAAAATTGGTGATAGAATACAAAAAAAAAAAAAAAAATTTCGGGTTGATTTGAGCAATTTATTTATTTTGAAAAAATTATGCTATTTCCAAAATTGAAAATTTGCTCGAAACGTTTTGAAAAAATTCAGACGTATTCTTTGAGTGTTTCTAAGAACTTTTCATTCTTAGTGATTTCCTTGGTTTGTTCGTATTTTCTGACAAAAAAAATCCTGAATTTATTCGTGAAAATTTTGTAATTCAGGCGCCATTTTGTAAAGACAAAAGTGAAAAATTAATCTCTGAACCACACCTTCTTAAAGTTCAGACATTTATTCCACCGGTTATAAATGTTCCAGGTCGTTGACATACCGGGAAAGCTTTCAAAACTCGCTTTCAAAAAAAAAAAAGATCGAAAAAATCGCGCTTTTTTTTTTTTTAAACTGAATATTTTTATAATTAATGATTTTTTAGATCAATTTCGTATTTACCATTGGAAAGGGCACGTCTTGAACCTCACAAATATGTCCCTCTCAATTTTTTCAGTCACGAATAGCATAAGTTACGCGGCCTCAAAGACCGGTGTATCGTTTATGCCTTTTTGGCCCTTTAAGGGTTAAGTCGGAATGATTTATAACCAAATTGCATTAAGCGACCCTGGCGAAAAATTCGGATTAGAATTTAATGCAAACCGATTTAATACCAATCCTAATCCACCCCGACCTCGGATTCATTTGGTTTAATCCTAAATGATTTTTGAAAGAATATTTTGGAAAGGCCCGGATTCGCTTAGATCCAATTTCTTTCCAAAACTTTAACCAAGGGATATGGAAAACGATTGTTTGGATTGGCTTGTATTGGGGCAGATTAGAACGGAATTAAAACGTTGACTGCCAACTACGAGATACCTCGTAGTTTACGTTATTCAGGGTGACCGTTTTCATCGACGAAACTAATTCCCGGTCATTTCCCGGTCATCGAAAATTTTTTCCCGGTCATTAAAAAAATAGTTTCCAATGAATAACAGTTAATGCAATGGATTTTTAGAATTTTAAAATATTTTTTATTCAATATTCTGAAATTAAATTTCTTCTAGTATACCGAAATCACGAAATCATACGAAATGGACAATTTTTAAAGTAATTGTTAAGTAATTGTTAAAATAAGGCGGGAATTTCGAAATGCATAATATAATTTATAAGTAAATCACTTTATGTAACACATTCAAAACAAATTGAAATCGCTTTTTATTAAAAATTAAAAAAAATTCTCGGTCATTTCCCGGTTTTCCCGGTCAATCGGCCACCCTGTTTATTGCCTCGGACGCAGTGGCAATCAACGTATTAATTAAATTTCTAATCCGCGCCAATACGAGTCAATCCGGGAAATCGTTTACCATATCCCTTGGTTAAAGTTTTAGAAAGAAATTCTATCTAAACGAATCCGGGCCTTTCCAAAATATTCCTTCAAAAATCATTTAGGATTAAATAAAATGAATCCGAGGTCGGGATGATTCGGATTGATTTTAAATCGGTTTGCATTAATTGATATTGAAAACGTTGTTTGGATTTGTTTGGATTAGTTTGGAAACGTTCTGATTCGTTCAGATTAAATTCCAATCTCAAATTTTCGACAGGGTCGCTCGATGCAATTTGGTTGTAAATAAAAATATTCAAAAATAAAAATCTTACGTGAAAAAATGGGAGGGGAAGAGTCAGAATTATATGAATCCTGACATGGAGCATTATTAATTAGACAATTAATGCAAGTTTCCAATATTACGCAAATAAAATTTTACTTCATTGAAAGAGAATTTTTATTTAGTATTTTATTAATCGTGGAATTATAGCAGTTTTTTTGTAAATGGGAAAAATGATCGGCAAATAGGATGAAATTGGATGGTAAGATTGAGACTCGGATGCAATAGTTTGGATTAGGTTATGAATAATTTTGATGGGTGAAAACAATGGGTAATTCTATCTCGAAACTTGCAGTTACTACAAAGCAAGTGGGTGTCGATAATTTGTACACGTGAGTTATCGCGTCGTGAGTTATCACAAGCAACTCAGAACCCCTTCATTTTCCTCGTGTTCTAAATCGTGGAGAGTTTCACAAGTGCATTATTACGTTTTGCGTGAGGTATCGTTGCGCGAATAAAGTGCGCGTGGGTAAAACGTGATTCATGAGCCTAAGTAATCGACCACTTTGTCTTTTCGTCGCTTCTTCGATTCACTGTAAAACCAAGACTCTTTTGTCCATTGGAATATAATTTGTGATATTATCGCAAATCGTGACAAATTTATGTCTCCGCCTATCATTTCGACACCTAATAAATAATTTTTAAAAATATTACTTCAGTGAAAAGAATAATTATTTCACTATAATGGATTTTTTTTCATTTTTGAAAATTTTCGGTACCAATTTAAAAGACGATATAATATTTTTATTATAGTTCTTTTTTATTTGGAATTTTACTGCTCCAACATTTCAATTTACAAAACGTCAATATACAAATTCTCAGCAAAAAGGATAATAAAAAAAAAGAGGAAAAAACTGGAGCGCGAGTAGCATTGAGTGGAAAAATTCTCGCTTGGTCAGCCGAGTTGTTTTGAAATCGACATACGAAATATCTTTGCTTTTTTTCGTATTGTGTTATGCATTGTACGCCGAATCAATTCGGTTAATTGAGAGATGTATCAGTTTGAGATTATTTTGAAGCTTCGAGTTAAAAAGAGAGGGAAAAAAACCAAAAAGGAATTTCGAATATGCCGAAAATGGTATCGATGTGTTTAATGACATTCCAAACGTAAAATACCATTGAATAGAATTCAACTAAACAATGTGTAGGTTGATAAATAAGTTTATTGAATTTAGCTTATCACCTTTTTCTCCAGTGAAAATATCACTTTTCAATTTGGATACAATAAAGCTTTCAAACATGAAAAAAGCTTTAAAGAAATTTCATTCTAAAATTCGTTCCTGACTTTGTATTTCAATTTTCTTTTATGTTATTCTCCAAGAACTTAAAAAGAATTTGGAAATAATGATTCTGTAACTATTGAAACATAAAAACATTTTTTCTACTAGTGGGGCATAAAGTGAATTTTATTGCCTCCTTCGGGGTAAAAAAATTCATTTTTTGATCCTCCAGTAGAAAAAAAATCGTAAGCAACACGGGAAAAACATTTTTTGTCAGCCGTACAGCGAAAGTTAGCCTTGTTGGCGTCGTTTTGCGTGCGGAAAAATTTTAAGTGTGCGAAAAAATAAAAAACTTAAAATTTTACCGCACTAGTGCGGAAAAATCAACTTTCCGCACGCAAAACGACACCGAAAAGGCTAATTATCGGTATACAGCGAACAAAAAAAAATCGTTCGTATCGCGTGCGGAACGTTTTTAAGCGCGCGAGCGAGTCGTGACTCGCTCTTGCGTTAAAAAATACGCTTTACCGCACTTGATACAAAATTATAACATATGCTAAGGCATCAAACTTCGCACTCGCAAAATAAACTTTGTTTTCCCTAGTTGCAAAATATACTTTTGGTTTCGAAAACGAAAGAAAGTTCAATTATAGCAAAATATACCGAAAAATTGTTTTTCATTATTAAAACCAAAAGTAGTCCATTCACGTCCGTTTTTATCTTCCCTATAATTTCCCAAATTTTGTTTTCAAAATTTAAGAAATGGTAGAGAATATGAAAACAGACCAAGATAGTAACTAAATAGATAGTAACGTGCAGATGAAACTTTTGAATTCGCGCTCTCTAAATCTGAATCAGTCAAAATTCCACTGACTGAATCAGTCACTTTTCACTGAAATAATCAGTGAAATTTCACTGATTTACAGTAACCTCTTTTTAGCTATTTGAATCAGTCAAATTTCACTGGTAATCAGTAGATTTTGACTGATTCCAATTTAGAGAGCGAATTCAAAAGTTATGTTCACGTGACGCGTTCACTGATTCTTCAGTGAAATCAAAACAGGGCACTGATTTATCAGTTGATATTTTTTCACTGATTCAGGTTCAGAAAGTAGAAACCTAAAATCAATAAAATTTTCTAATTTTGAACATATCACATGCCTTTAATTTCCTAAACTATAAACTCTACATCTCATTTTGCATGCATGTGAGTTTACACCAAAAATAATGCCGGTAACGTAGGAATCTATAGATAATACATTCCCTTTCGAATCCAAAAATCATATAAATTAGCAAACCATGTCGATTCTTGATCTTGAATCTTGTTCGTTCTCTTTGTTTAAACACGCTCGCGACAAAGCGTGCGTCTCGCTTGGTGATAATAGTCGATCGATGGTTGTTTCGCCCTTGCATGCCGGAACCGGAAACCAGAAAATTACGTCACACCAGCCGAATGCGGCCCAGTGCTGTGAATAATGTTGGCGGCATGCGGCACTGCAGTGGTCAGAGGTAGCAGAGTCGCGTTTCAGGGCAAAACGCACTAAAATACAAACGCCATGTACGCGTGTCTACATATATAAAGGCAACCCCATCACCCCTTTAAAACCCTATAGATACCCCCCCCCCCCCCATCCAATACCCTTTCCATCCTTCTCCAACCCCTGAAATACTGGCCGAACGACGCCAACATAAATGCATAGACCACAGCCCTCTCGACTCAACGGAACAGAGCTTTGATTTATTAACCGAGTGCAATTGTTCGCGATTCGCTGTAATAATAATTCAGCTGTTGATTAAACGAACGGAGTTCATTTTTACGCCTAATTTATCCCGTGAATGTGCAATGGCACGCGAGCGATTCATCCTTTTTAAAAGTGATATTGATTAACCTACTGGAATATTAGTTCCTGGATTTAACTCTGATGAAGAGTAATAACTGAAATTTATGGGAAATTGTTTTGGGGATGAATAACTGAAAATTTTATTTTGTTGTTGTTGATGCTAAAGAGAAAGATTTATAATGTGATTATGAGAAAATTTTCAGTATTTTGTGTATAGATTTTTGTTCAGTACGAAATAAATTTTGAAAAAGTCGAAAACATTTTTTTGAAGATTTTGCAAATTGTTAATTTTTATAGAATTACAATTTTTTAAATATATATATGTTCATTTATTGATAATATCTACCAGAATAATAAAAAAGAATTAAGTTGAAAGAGCTGGAAAAAATGATTTAAAAAATTCTCGATTTTTATTGAATCACAAGTATTAAAATCCTATATTCTCATTTCTTGTCAATAGTTTGCAGAATATGCAAAAAAATTAGTGTAATTTAATTTTCTTTTGTATAGAAAAGAAAGTATTTTAGAATTTTTAATTTTGTATTTTAATTTCAAATAATTTTGTCGATATCACAAGTTTAGATGCTGCATTCAGGTTAAATTTGTATTTCTAGAGAATGATTCTTCTCATAAAAATATCACTTGGGCAAAAAATGTTTTGCATAACATTAAAGAAGGAAATTTACTCAAAACTGAAAGTTTCGATTTTATTTCTACTTTTGGGGTGTCTACCATTCCATGAGATTAATATTTTTTCAAGACTTGATTTTAAAGGAAGTATTGTCAGTATTCAAAAAATTTATTAAATAACTAATAGACCTCAAAATAAAATTAATAAAATTATTTCTGCACAGCTTTTAATCGTTAAAAATCAATTATCTGAAAAATGATCGTAAGTGAAACACGTAATTTTAGAAAAAACTATCCTTTTCTTAAATTTTTTTTATGGAAGGGTTTTTAATTGAGAATTGGGACAATTAACAGAAAAAAAGAGTGAATTGAGACTCCTGCATCTAATTGTAGTTGCGAAGTGAGTTTCGAGTAACTTGGTGGTTAGATTCTAGTACTTTATGTTTAGTAATTGATGTTAAGAAAAAATAATTGAAAAATAACTCACCACTTTGAGTTTAGCCTGGATTTCTCGAAGTTTTCTCCTCGCAAGGACTTGTATATGCGACGAGACTTGCTTTCGCGTTCTCGTTTTACCGGTCCTTAGTTTGATGTAACGTGCGATCAACTCGTTGCGACCTGTAACACGAGAGGAAATCGATCTTTGAGTCACACGTTCACATATATGCATTCACTTATACAATTTTCAATGACGAATTTATCGTTCGATCGAACGATCAAGATCTGAAAAAAAGTTGCATGAACAATAAATTATAGTTTTGAATATGTAATAAACATTTTGCATTAATTGAATAAATGAAATATCTCCTTAAAATTACACTTTTCGTCTTTACAGGATCTTAAATTATTTAATAAGAAAGATGATATCCTTGAATGCGTTTTCAAGTGTCATACATAATAATACGAGTTCAAAGCAGAATGAGAGTTTAATAATAGCGCCAAATTGATATTAATCGACGTGCAGAGAGTAATTATATCAAAAGGCAGCCATTTGCTTCTCGCTCACTCCAAGTCAACAAATTCGCCCATGGAAAAATTTAATCAAACTTTTGCAATTTTAAATCTTAATAAAAAACCATTTAAAGTTTCGATTATCTAAAAACAAATTTGTTTTAAATTTGAATGAAAATGTATTCCAAGCATAAATAAACCGTCGAAAAACTTCACATGACTTTATTTATTTATTTTCATTCTGTTTTCTTCTTTTATCTTGACGTAGGATCAAATATTATACAATATACCATTTGTATTGCACACCCAGAAAAAAGTTTTATTCAAATTCAAGAAATCGTTTTTTAAATTTCATTTCTTTAATTCAAATTAAAAACACCTTTAGAACGAATATAAATTTATTTGATTTTAAGAAATCATGTTTTTAGCTTTTTTTAAATGAATGGAATTATTTTTTTAATTTCAAATTAATTAGTTGAGTTTGAAATTTTTATTAGTCTAAAGCGTCTTTTTTTCTACAGAAAGATTTTCAAATTCTTTAAATATTTTTTTAACATTATTTATTTGATTTGAAAAAATATTTTTGATTCAAATACAGTACTGGCAAAAACTTAAGAAATAATTTATTTAATTTTATTATCTTTGAACGAAAACAATGTTTTCTTTGAATTTATTTCTTTAATTCAAAGAGAAAAAACAATCAAGAAATTTCTTTAAATCGAAGAAATTTTTCATATGACCGTATAGCGATGCACAAATTTGTTTCATCCACGAAAATTAGACATCAGGCAAAAATAGATAATTTTGCTTTCAAGAAAAGCAATATTATTATTATTGAAGGGCTATTTTTGAAGAGCAAAGATTATTTTCCATGAAAAAAATTTGAAATACAGAAAAATAATGCATTTAAGCTATTTTATTTTTACCCGAACTTTTTTTCTTATCGCTTCATACAAAAAATTTAAAAATGATATGGTTCTAATAAATAACCGATCATTTTTTCAGGAAAAAGATTTTCTACAACTTAACCGTTTACAATTTTCTAAACTGAATAAATTATTACCAAATTCAGCAATTTTGTTTTGAAAAATTGATTTTAAACGGTTTCGACCATTAAGGCCATGGATCAATCGGACCACATGACTAAATTATATATTGATTCGTTCATGTAAGATAACTTTTTTAATTTACAAAGTATCTTCACTGAGAAAACAGTTTCTTCGAATTAAAGAAACATTTCTTTGGATTAAAGAAAGTTTTGTTAATTTAAAAAAATTTTCTTTGATCCAAAGAAATAGATTTGTTTCCATTAAAGATAATTTTTTTGAATCAACAAAACTTTCTTCAATTCAAAGAAATTTTTTCTTTGACCGTATATCAAAGAAATGTTTCTTTGATTCATAGAAACTGTTTTCTGGGTGTTTCTCAAAATTTTGGAAACATAACAAAAGACAATAAAGTACGTCTGTTAACTTCTTTTTAGTAAAAATTCTGAAAAAAATTCAAAAACCTATCGACAATTACAGTTAACTGTACAAATTTTTGCAAAATCTTCACTCAAACAAAGTTGACAGACGTTCTTTACCGTTTTCTGTTGTATTTTCCAAATTTCCAGAAAGAAATGAAGTAAAGTAAAATAATTATCTAAAACGAAATTTTACAAGAATTTGGTCACGTCATCTAGTTGATCTATGGCCTTAAAGAATTTATTTCCAAAAATTAGGAACAGTAATGTTGTGAAGATTCTTTTTCGTGAAAAAATGATTCGTGATTTATTAGAATCGCATCACTTTGCAAAATTTGGTATAAAGCATTTCATATTTTTTTCATGAAAAATAGTCTTTTCTCTTTTAAATTAGCCCTTCAATAATAATATTGCTATTTTGAAAGCAAAATTATCTATTTGTGCCTGAGGTCTAATTTTCGTAAATGAACTACCTTAACCCTTTAACGCCCAGATGTGCAGAATTTTCACGTTGACTACAATGTCGTACCATTTATAGAAAAAAGATGAAAAAGGATCGGAAACTCCATATCCTACCGTTTTTGGTGTCACTCTTTCGAATGGCACAGTCAGAATTCTCAAAAAATGACGCTAAACCCTTTATTTTCCCAAATATACCCAAAAAAACGCTATTTTTTGGGTACGATTTTTTTTTTTAATTTAAATTTTCACTATGTTCCCGACATTTACGCAACTTCTAACTTATCAGAAACGTGTTTTCGAGACTTTTACTTTTAAAATATGCATTGAAATATTTTGTTTCTCTAATTCAAAATGGCGTCTGGACGTTTGAAATGTTTTGAAATTGAGAATATTGATCCTATTTCGGATTTCCAGGTTACTTCGTAGTGTGATCATACAAATAAGTTATTGCGAGTTTTGTCTCACCGATTGGGATTGGCGGAAGCAATATTAGCCCATAAAATTAAAATTCAAGATGGTGGCAGCCATGAAGCTAGTAGAAATACGTATATTTCGAGTTTTATTACAAACCAGGATGGTGTAAACTTTGCCAATGAGCAACCTCATAGGTTTTAGTCATCACTAAATTCGAATCTTAGGTGAGTTTTTCGAAATATAAAATGGCTGATCCAATATGGCAGACCCGTTATGTAAAATTTGATATTCCTCCAATAAAAAACTACTGCCGCATTCTACGCAAAATTTAAAATCAAAATTATTCTTGATGTTTTTTTGATTACAAGAGTTTTCTTCGAGAAAAAAATTCCAAAATTATGAGGCTTCCCGAAATTATTCAAAATTTACATATATCTATATTTGTTGTCTCATACTTTGCTAATATTTCATAAAATAATGTTCATATGAATCATACATGAAACTTACTTATAATAATATGTAATTCTGATGCTGGTGTAACTTACCAATTATCTATATTCTACTAGGTGCGATACTAATGGAAACTCGTGCCATATTTAATAACAAATGTTTGATTGGAATTTCGTGTAAAAAAAGTAAATGGAAAATTATTATAATTTCTATTGAAAAAAAAGAGATTTGTTTCAATAAGTATCTTTGGTGAGGTTCTTTCGGTGTAGTATCGCAATCGCCTGTCTTTTGAAATTCGATCGACTATCGGCTATGATCGACGGCGCAATTGCAATTAAAGTTTAATGAATTTTAGAAATCCCAGTGGCTCGCAATGCCCTGAAATTCATTAAAAGGATTGTCCGACGAGCTTCGGAGTGTAGGAGACCTAAGAAAGGGAAAGGGGACTCTGATAAGTGTCGAGATGAAGGAAAGCGCCGTCAAAGGATGGCTGAAGAAGGTGTGGGAGGGGTGGTAGGGGGGAAGCCAAGCCTCTCGACGAGAATATTAAATTTTCAGTGGGCTTGAGCCAGTTTCGTTTAATTATACGACTTGTTTCCGGGCGAAATGACGTTATTCGCGCATTGGTGAATCCCAGCCGTGGAAAAGAAGTTTTGCTTGATAATATAAACACTGTGATGAAATAAATAGTTCAGTGTGGGACGCGCATGAGAAAAAAAAAAAAAAAAAAAATTAATAAAACCTGTGAGTTTAAAAGTCCGCGGCTGATAAAATACGCAAGAGGGGAATTATTCACGACTCTGATTTATATTTAAAATTTATAAGGCGTGTGGAATTTTCATTTATAAATATTTGATTTGATAAACTCGGGATTGTTATTTTCAAAAATAGAGAATAATGCTGTATTAATGAAAAAAGAATTAAAATTTCGAGGTAGTCAAATAGTAATTTTAAATATTTACTTTTTTCCTTAAATATAACTTTCCCTGGGAGATATCCTTTTTTTGAGTCCATTTTGAAATTGTTAGGTGCTACTCAGGGAATGAGTGGAGATTAAAATAAAGTGCAGAGAGTATCGGATGTTTGCACCACGCGTTCAGGAAGTTACTTTAAGCACCCATTTGCGTTTAACGTTACTTTACCTCTTCTGCAATTTTCAATTTTTTTTATCAACTTTAGTGGCGTATCGCATACACTCAAGAAAAGTTCCGACTGAAAAAGTAATTAATCCCTTCATTGAGTTTCGTCTAATTCTCCAATGTTTAAGCTATAAATAAAAAGTGCTTCTTTATAAAATGAGAATTTTCAGAATTGAATTCCAGGATTTAATGAAATTAATTGACTAATTAAGATTATAATTGAATCTGAGCAGTAATGAAATTCTTGTTAAGCGACTAAAGATAATCGTTTGAAGAATATGATTTTGACGCATCTAGCAATAATCCAAAATGAACTAGGATAATTAAGTAAAAGAGCTGTCAATACAGAGGATATAATAATTAGGTCAATAGTCTAAATTTCTGGAAGAGCTTATGATATCTTCTTTGAATAGGAGAGACATATAAGAAATTATTGGCCCTAAAGACCAGGCCAGGAATACCATTTGCGATTGTTGTTATTTCAATCACGTGACATTTGATGAATCCTGGCACCCGTTTTATGACCCTGCCTGTAAACCTTAACGGCCGTGAAATCTAAACAGTGATAGCTCGCGCATAGACTACAGTTTGTTACTCGATCCACCATCGCTAAAGAATCAATTAATTTGCACGTACCGCTACCACGCTAAGTGGATGATTCCAGACGTTAATAATGATTTGAGGATTTTATGGGAAATTCCTGCAAACACCATTAAATATTACGGCTGAATAAAACTACTTCTGCAATTACTTAAAATATCTGATGAACAATAATAATAATTAATACTTAAAACTTTGTTTGAAAGTTTTTAAGTAAATTAAATTATGGAAAAGAAACAGAGGTGGTATTCTCTAAATTTGAATCAGTCAAAATCTACTGATTACCAGTGAAATTTGACTGATTCAAATAGCTAAAAAGAAGTTACTGTAAATCAGTGAAATTTCACTGATTATTTCAGTGAAAATTGACTGATTTGACAGTGAAAAATATTTGTTTCACTGATGAAACAGTGAAAAGGCAAATCACTGATTCAATCAGTGAAAATTTGACTGATTCAGATTTAGAGAGTAGTCTGAGGATTTCCTGACTTTAAGAATGAATCATTTCCCCGCGTGGAAAATTTTTTTAGACTCTGGCGACAGTTTACGATTATCCGTAATGTGACTAGCTTTATCAAACCCTTTCTCATCTTCTTTTTTTTAGCAAGAAAATATTATCAAAAAGAAGAAAAAATTCCATACCAACTGGTATAGAACTTGTAACATTAAAGTTTGTGGAACCTCCTAAATTTCAATCCTAAAGATTTCAAAAATTTCTTCAACTTCGTAAGTTAAGATTTTAAGTCGTCTTATTAAAATTAATATATTAATATAAATTATAATTATTATAACTATATTGATGTTTATTGAATATAATTCATTTGAATAAAAATTTTTAAATTTTATTAATAAAAATATTAAATTTATTAAGATAAATGAATAAATTAGAAAATAATATATTCCTATTTTTGACTTAATTAATAAATTAATTAATATTCATCTTATGTGATTTATTGAAGAAAATCATGAAATTAATTCTAATGAAGTAAAGTTATAAATAATTTATAATGTTAAAATTGAGTTTATAGTAATTAATATATTTATAAAATAATTTATTTTTAATATTTTTAAGATAAAAGAAGTAATTCTTACTAGAAGATCCTCGGAAAAGTTTTATCCTCTTAGAATATGTGAATTTAGGGTGTTTATGGCGCATTCTTGAAATATTAAGGATTAAAAACAGTTGGGTTGCATATGTGTTGAAAGGATGAAACCTTTCGTGGGATCCAGGACCGAATTTAGCATGGGGCCAGGGGGGCCATGGCCCCAGGGCCTCCACCAGTTAAGGGTCATTACCAATGCAATGTAACTTTCCAATTAAAACAAAAAATCGCGTAAAGCTCCTCTAGTTTAGAACTTTAAAGCGCTTAGAAGTAAGCACAATTATAAAAAACATAGAAAAATTACTATGGAGTTTTATTTTCCTGAGGTTAGCAATTTTTTAGAAATTTTTAGGGCCCCCACAAAATATTAGCCCCAGGGCCTCAAAATTCTTAATAGCACTAAAATTTTAGGTCTGAAAGTTAGGTTAATTTTTATGAATTTTTAAAGCACTAGGGGTCGAATTATTATGAGTTCCACGTGAATTAAGGGGATAAAATTAATTCTCTACTCTTTTCTGCGTTGAATATATTCATTATCAGTAATAAAATTCCAAGCGATATAATTAGAGTGTTAAATGTGAATTTTAAAATTCCTAGAGATTGAAATAGGGCGAGTTCCACAAGAATTATTAGGAAAAAACTTTTTTGGGATAACTGGATATCAAGTTAAGTTATTATCATCAATAAAATTTTATTTTCTGAGGTTAGGTTCTTTTTAATGCCTATTTAAGTATTAGGGCTTGAATTGGGGTAAGTTCCACGTGAGTTAGAGGTATGAAACTAATTCTATACTCTTTTTGGTATTAAATACATTCATTATCAGCAATAAAATTCCGACTATTATAATCAGGGTATTTTATGTAAATTTTTAAATTATTAGAGATTGAATTGTATGAATTTGATCCTTGATCAGAATTGAAACTTCAGGTCCCAAATTTAGGGGATGCTATATAGATAAATCTTTTTAAGGGATTTTTTCGGATTCTATACTACTATTATCTTCCATTAAGGTAGTTGATCCACGAAAATTAGACCTCAGGCAAAAATAGATAATTTTGCTTTCAAGAATAGCAATATTATTATTGAAGGGCTATTTTTGAAGAGAAAAGATTAATTTCCATGAGAAAAATTTGAAAAACAGAAAAATAATTTTATTAATATATTTTATTTTTGCCCAAACTTATTTTCTTATCGCTTCGAGCCAAATTTTAAAAAATAATGCGATTCTAATAAATCACGATTCATTTTTTTAGGAAAGAGATTCTCTGAAACTTGACAGTTTCCAATTTTTGGAAATGAATAAATTATTATCAAATTCAGCAATTTGTTTATAAAAATGTCGTTTTGGAAAATGTTTTTTAATGGTTTTAGCCATTAAAGAATTTAATTTTAAAAATCAGAAACCGTGAAGTTGTGGGAAATCTTTTCTCTGAAAAAATGATTCTTGATTCATTAGAATCGAATAATTTTTTAAAATTTTGTAAGAAGCGATAAGAAAAAAAGTTGGGTCAAAAATAAAATTTATTAATAAAATTATTTTTATGTTTTTCAAATTTTTTTCATGTAAAATAATCTTTTCTCTCTTAAAATAGCCCTTCAATAATAATATTGCTATTCTTGAAAGCAAAATTATCTATTTTTGCCTGAGGTCTAATTTTCGTGGATGAAAACTACCTTAAATTTTGTGTTTCGTGATTTAAAAACTGTTTTCTGCAAATTCCAGTCTCTTTAAAAGACAATGCATAACTAAATGCCAAAATAGGAAACCATTACGGTAATTATTTTATTTTTCAAAATGAATGAAACAACTTGAGGTTATAGTATTTCCGAGAAACTTGTATATTAAAGTGTTGAAAACAATTTTCGTCGGTCGTAAATATAAAATGACTTGATACTGCAAAATAGATTGAATAATGCAATTTTATTCTAGTTTCATGCAAGCTCTCGGGGGAAAATCGCTTCTCGAGCTTTTGGCAGTGGGTTTGGTGGTTGGGGAGGGGGTGAAACATCGGGAGGAAAATATCCGAGATTCCAGGCGAACCGCGTGATGACTCAATTTCGCAAAGACCGTTAAATGGCTCAGCATGAACCTCCTAGGTAGCTGCGGCCCTGTCAGTTTGCGTTCCTGCTCTGTTTTTGAAAGCCAAACATTCTTCAGGGGTTTGTTATGCCCTACCAATCCTGCACAGGAGCAGAAACATTTTCTTCCACTTAATGAAACCTGACAGAAAAATTTCATCTTCTAAAAAGAACCCTTACAAACAAGGGGCTTTTCCAAATGAAGCTTAAAGATATCTTTATAAATCTAAAAGTTAAAAAGATGCATTTTTTAAGATTTATGATGTATAGATTTTGCTCCGGGAGAGATTTGCACGAGAATACATTTGAGTAGAGTACAAAGCGAGATATCGAATATCAGAGGAAGTGGAAGTGAATCAGTGTTAGGAGAATGTTGGACGTAAATGTGCATGAATGATCGCGAGGATTGGCGTTCAATGCGAGAAGGAAGAGTACCGATGTATCCCCGACGACCAACGGGCAATCAACGTAAATCACTTGCTTGATGCTCAATTTAACAAGAAGGACTATTATGATCGTGGTCTCAAGTAACGAGCTCGGGGAGTGGTTTCGCGACTCCTATCAATGAATGCGAATTTCGATTTCAAGTCGATTTTCTTCTCAATAATGAAATTTTACCATCCCTCCATTTTCAGTTATTGCTTCTTCAAATCGCTTCAGAATTTCCTCAAAAATTATTCACTCAAGTCAAATCATCCAGGATGCAATATTTGAAACTCGATATCTAACAATAAAATCAAGATTAAATCTCGAGTTTACTAAGTTCGACACCTAGATCTGTTTCAAACAGAATCAAATTTGTAAAGATGAAATATCGATATAGCCTTGAAGAACTTGGCACTAGAACGATTGTAGCTGATGGGGGGCCAAGTGCCTTTGACACTTGAAGGATCCTGGAGTGGAGTTCCCGATATCCTTAACATCAACTTCATCGCCAAGCACCAGGATAATCGATGCTTCACAAACAGTTGTCCAGGTCTATCCTTCAACACCAACAAGATCGTTTACCTGAGCCTCTTCTAGACCAACCTCAACTTGAAGATCGAAACTTGAATAATTAAAATAAAATCTTCAATTCCTAATGAAAATACACGGAAAAAACAGTATAGCTGTTCGACCTATACCGGTATATAGTGTCTTGACCCATGCGGTATAGGTGAGACAACTATACTGGTTTGCCGCGCGACCTATACATTGCTTCGCATGCACACGACTCTAACCTCAAAATGAGAAAGAAGTGTAATTTTTTCAAGGCGTTTTTTCGAAGCGTTTGTCGATTTGTTTGGAGCATTTTTTCTTTCTTTGAAAGATCATTTTTGCGTATCGCGTATTGTATAATCACACGCGAAAATTCACAAGAGCGATAACGATGGCATAATATTTTGTTTACGATCGCTATACATGGTATTGTCATATCAACGAACCTTTATAGTCGTCTCACCTATACTCGTATAGTTCTGAGGACCATACCGTAGCATTGGTCTGATAGCAATATTTTCTGGTTCTGAGGACCAAAATATAGTTCTCTTAGCTATACTGTTTTTTCAGTGTATAAATAAAGGAAAAATCAATGAGACTAATTAATCCTGAATCTAGACAAAGTAGGTATAAAAAATGGTATTTGAAATTGGGGATAAGGCAGGCGAGTTTAGAGATGTCCTTGTCTCGGTACAAGGATTGCATCCTGACACGGTGACCCCCTCAAGCCCCGACCCCGTCTCTTCTTATCGTTCCCCAAGCGTCGTTTCATCCATCTTCTTTTCTTTCCATTTTCTTGGAGGCGTTCTCCTCTCGTATCCGACATCACCACCGCCAACCACCACACCGTCAAGCTCGATCCCTCTTTCCCTCGACTGCCCTCTAAACTCCCCTGGAAAATCCCCATCCACCCTCTTCGTCCCAGGGCAACCCTCTACCCTCGGCTTTTCTCCTTGCCCCTCGCTCTACGCGCTCTGTTCACTAATTGCACATTCTTCGCATAGTTTCGCCACCCTCCAGGGTTGTAGTCAACTCCCCTACCACTGAACTTCCCCCTACATCCAGGCTCTATCGCAACCCCCTCACTATCCCCTTTACCCCTTCACCACCAACCTGTCTCCATCTACCATCACCATAACGGCCCACAAACTCAACTCTGTTCATCCGTCTCTCTTCCTCGTTCTACTTTCCTTCTTCTCACACCGTTCACTACATCTCACCCTTTCCACCCTCCAGAAGCGTAGGTTCAAATTTCTAGGGGGATGAGGAAGCTCGATTTTAAGGGATTCTGAGTTTAGAGAGAAATTTTGTGCTTAGGGAAACGAGAGAAAGTAAGAGAGTGGTCTAAAACGGTTGTTTGGTTTTAATTATTTGATCTTAATTGATCTTGGATAAAGGGATCCAATTAAGTAAGCAAACTTTGTAGATCTAATTGTTTTATTTAAAGATTGAGAAAGACATGAAACTTATGTTAGACTCTTAAAAATGTTCGGAAATATACAAAATTTGTATGTTAGAAAGGTTACGTAAAATTTGACGATATTTATAATGTTTTTGAGTAAAGGCATCTTCAGATTACGAAAAAGATAGTGAATTTTCTTAAATTTGTCTTAATATTATGAAACTCAACTGAATTTTTACAAAATTTATCTTGAAACTACCAGACTGTAATAGAATTTTCATAAATCACGAAACTGTAATAAAATTTTTAATTACATGTAATTGCATAAAACTTTAGTTACCCAAAACGTTAAATTATTCCTGTTACAAGTTTCAGAATTTCCAGATAGAAATATTTGAATATTCAACACTTTGTAACTGAAAATTATAAAATTGTTTCCTAAATTTCGTAAAAAGTAAATCGAATCTTTAGTATTTTGACTGCGAAAAATTTCCAGTCTGTTAGAAATAATTACCATTGCACCTCGATTTTCCCTAGATTCATTATATTTTTTAGAATCATCATTATAAAATAAAACATATATTGTTATAAAAAGTAGTTAGACTTCTTTTGGTTTTGATATATATACCAGAAAGGTCATCATTCTCACTATTATTAACATAGACTGGTAACAACTGAAAGAATTTTTTGAAATTATATACTGGCCTTAGAACACATTCCAAAAATATGAATTTTTATGGATATTATAATGAATTGAGACACACTTATGGTCCTAACTTCGTAAAAGATATACTACCGGTCAGAATTGTGGGACCACCTGTTTTTCGATGATTGCTTAAATTATCTTAATTTCAATTCTGTGAGTGATGAAATTTTTACTCTGAATAATGTGAAAGCCATCAAAATTATCTTTAAAATTAGTCTGGAATGAAATCGTTTCGTTAAATTTTGAAAAAGTTATTGCAAAAAAAGTCAAAATTTCAATGTTTTCTTAAATTTCAAATAACTTTCGAAACAATCAATATTTTTTAATGTTCTGAGGTTCATTTTAAAGCTAAGACTCTACAGAATCGCAGTAAATTGTCATTATAAATCTATAATTTTTTTCTTGCATAATGCAAAGAGTTTAAATTGTAACAAAAAAGTAGGGAAATTTCGAAAACATTCCATCTGTAGGTAAATGATAATAAAGATCATATGAATATATATTTTAAGGGAATTCAATACAAAATTCATGATTATATGTTTTATATATCTTATAAAAGTGTTTTTCTCTGCAAAAGGAATGTTGGAATTTTTTAAACTTTTTTATTTGAACTTGAACCTCGAGCAGTATGTAAGAAAAAAATTACACATCGATTCCAAATTATTTTTTTTTTTGATTTTGTAGAAATTCAGCTTTAAAATTAGTCCAAGAACATTAAAAAATGTTGATTATTTCGAAAGTTATTTAGAATTTAAGAAAGCATTGAAATCTTGATTATTTCTGCAATAACTTCTTCAAAAATTAACAAAACGAATTCATGCTGGGCTAATTTTATAAAGAATTTTGATAGCTTTCAATTTGATTAAAAGAACAAATTTTTTCACTTACGTAATTCAAATTAGGATAATTTATGCAATTATCGAAAAACAGGTGGTCCCATAATTCTGACCAATACTGTATTAAACAATGAAAAAAACATGATATTAACCTATACCAGAAAGGCCATCATTCTCATTATTAATAACATAAACTGGTAACAACTAAAAGAATTTTTTGAAAGTAAACTATCTACCTCCATTTTCATCTTCTCTACCATTTCCCAAATTTTGAAAAGAACATTTTTATGTATCTTGGGCATAAACACGTAGAATCCAAACAAAAGTATAATTCAAAATTTCAAGGGCTCAAAACCGCTCGAACCCCCAAAACACAAAAAACGACCAAATTCTATAATTTAAATTATCACCAAGTTTGGAAAAACTGTTTCCTCCTACACGAAAACTCATGCATTTTTTTACCCATAACTGGTACCTTACCTTTTAAAACCTCGAACTTTTTCTCGAAGGGAGGATAAAAAAATGTAAAAAAGGGATCAAGGAGTAAATATTTTTCGCTTATGCTTTCCTCAATTCCCAGCTTCTTTATTGGGCTGGGTTATTCGTTTTTCGGCTGAAGAGACAGTCTCCAAAACCCGCAGCTTGAAATAACCCCGTAAAACGCATCGTAAAATGGAAAGAGATTAAAGCACCGGCTTTGGAAACGCTGCAGTGTATATTCCTGGATTTACGATGACGATAAATGGGATTACACGTTCCGTAAATCTTGATCGTTCCTTCAAGTAAGTCGCATAGTTTTCTCATACAGTTTGCCTCTAACCTCCCCATAACTTGATACCACGAGGAGAAAATAAATTCCATCTTAATATCCTCTTGCAGTCTAATCTTCGAAAAAATACCCTCTACCCTTAATTTCCATCAGTTCTTTCTCTACGAATTCGAATCAATAACTAGATTTGAATTGAATATTTAGTTAGTTGATTCGATTATTGTTCACTGCGATTTTACTACCCAAGTGCGAAGTTAGATACGGCCCAACACTGGCCCAGCATCGGTAAAAATGTTGCCGAAATTCGGTTGCCAATATCGTACCGTTGCTGGAATAATAACTCCGGTATGTACTTGGCGGCCAATTCCGGACCAAACTCTGGCCGCCAACACTTGTTTTCGGCACAGCAACGGGCCAATGCTGTGCCGAACTCTGGTTTTCTCACTTTCAGAATGGTTTGCCGTGGTGAAAGTGACACAAGGCCCAGTAATGTGATATCCATGTACCGGACTCTGGCACTTCTACTTCCGGAACTGGATGCCATAGTAAGAGTGACGATCGACTTGGTATAGGGCCGATAATGGACCAAGTTTCGGATGGAGGTCGATCAATTTAAACAGTTGACAAAGGCCGCCGTCGTTGGCCCAGCATTTGACCGATGCAAACGGTGATACTGGCCCAATAAAAATAGGCGACTGTTGGCTGCCGAGATTGGGCCAATATTGTGCCGTATTATCAGCTTCGGAAATGATTTGTATCATTAATCAATTTTCTGCTGATTCAAATTAAAAGGTTTTTTTAACGAAAAAAGCGTATTTTTCTGAGAAAATAAAATAATGTAACGTGGCATTTAAGATGTTGGACTGATATGAATATTACGAGAAAATGAGAAGTCATTTCAAGTGGAAATGATGTATAAGATCTAACGTTGTGAATTAATATTCATAACGTCAAAATGGCACAAGCAAAGCGGCTGCAGAGCTGCGTAAATATGGAACAACGCCTCGTCGCTGCCGTTGTTGCTCTAATTAAAATACCTAGCTGGCTTCTCTTAGTAAAAGCCGAGTCTCGTAACGACAGCTCGTCTCGAAACTTTTCCGAAAAGATTCAACTGGTCTGTCAAATCTGAATATCAAGGTTTTCTTCCCTACTTAAAAATACGAGACCTTTTCACTTTTTAATCAAAACCTAAAGCTTTTATAAAACCTTCAGCAACTTCTCCCTCCATTTTATTTCATTTCCAGTAGATAATTTTTTTGGAAATCCCTCGAAAGAAAGTAAAAAGTCAATTTGAAGAAAAATGTACCGAAAGCCATTCTTTTAAGGGGAGTGATCCATGTCTCGGGTTGAAAAAATCGATTTTTCGTTTTTCAATAAATTCATTCTACACATATTCAAAAATGTGTCAATATTTAGGTCAATATTCTGAAAATTGACAAATATGTATGTTGAAAAAATTCTCTGTGAAGAAAGGAAGGTGAAAAAAGTGAGTAATACACTCTCCTAATAATAGACAAAATCGACTGAAATAATTTACAGAAAATTAGCGATTAGTTCAAATACGTAAGTTATTTAAACCACTACTTTTTTTATATCTGTCTACAAAAACTTTAACCGCGTTTTCCCAAAATCCGGGTTAATTATTACGATCATATTTAAGGCCATTTAAAGATATAACTAATCATTTAATTTTTTTTTTAAATACTTTCAATCGTTCAATGAACATTCAGAACTGTAAGTAGATAACATTTTTTAACTATTTTTTTATAAAAAACAATTGCAAAAAATCAAACTTTTCACATATACTGATGTAATATCTATATTTTAAAAAAATACAAAAGTTAATTCAATCCCAAATAAACGTGATAATTTAACTTTTTTATTAACACTTTTTTGTTATAGATACACAGTCCCCTCAAGAGGTCTCAAAAAATCGTGTTTTTTTTCTGCCTAATTGATTAGGCAACTATTCAAGATTATCTGTGTATGTTCTATATGAACTACGGATTTAAAGAAATTCCGATTTTTAATACCTTTTTTATGAACAAATTACTAAAAAAAAAAGTCACTTTTTTTTTGAAATCATAATTTTTCGTATAAATTTCCGAATTTTAAAATTTCCGTAGTTCACATAGAACAAATAAGTCTAACGAAGAAAACAAAAAAAAATTTTTGATTTCAGTTGAAAATAACGGCTGCTATAGTTCCCGCAGTTTGACTCCGACCGTGTCGAGACACTGCCGCAAAATGTGGATTACTCGGCCATTTGAAATTTTTCGGATGTAATTTTTTTTAATAAAGTCTAAAATATGACTAAAACATATCCCAAAGTTCTTATGTCTCCGATGTTTCTTTCTGTGAGAAAAAAAATCAGAAAAAAACGCTTTTTTTCGGTCTCTTGAGAGGACTGTCCCCTTAAGCCATTGTCGAAGTGTCTTCATTTTTATAAAAACAAGTTGGACATTTTGTTTCGATAATAACATAAATTTTAATAAAATTTTGCACCTAGTGATCCTAACCTGAAAGCAAAATGTTAATTTTATAAAAATATATTACAAAAAACGTCAAAATTCGATCTTTTTGGAAAATGTTAATAACTCTATAAATAATTAACATTTTTAAAATCTTTTGGTCTCTCGTTTCAAAGGTAAGTTTTCATCGTAATTTGCTAACTAATCAAGATATTAGAATTTTTCCTGGATGTTACCCCAGGGTCAAATATGGTACAAAAACGTCGTAACATTTCAAATAAAGACTGTATTCTATACTTTATATAAATAAATACAAAATATCAATATTTTCATAAATATTCCTAAATTCTATTAAAATATGATATACATTGAATTATAAAAAATTCTTATGAGAGGCTACACATTTTTTAAATTTTACAACTATTTTATATCATGTTTGACTCCAGGGTAAAATCCACGAAAAAGTTCTGAAAATATCTTGAACAGTTAGAAAATTACTATGAAGACACCTTTAAAACGAGACGGAAAAGTTTTAAAAATGTTAATTATTTTAAGAGTTATTAACATTTTCCAAAAAGATCGAAATTTGACGCTTTTTGTAATCGGCTCTACATGTTTACTATTTTAAGTTTACCATTGCGCGCAGCGCAGAATTAACTCCAGGCGCATGAATTTTGCAAACCAAGCACAATTTTCGCAGATTAGAGAATTTTTTCATAATTTTTAAATAAAGAATTGTGTGTGCAAAGTTCAGTTACGATTTTGGCCCGAGACAGATCGCTCCCCTTAAAATAAATTTGTAACTAAAGTAAAACAGACATAGAGAAGAGAAAACGAATCTGCCGATGAATTTTTTACGAACCCTTTGCTTTTCAGAGAAAGGCTCTTTAAATTTTCAAAGCCATAAAGTGCTTGAAAAATATTGTCAAGTTTTGAATCCAGTGAAATGTTTGGCTTTTAGCACTGATTTTAAATGGAACTTTGGCTAGGTACAAAATCGGTTAGAAGTAAACTTCTCTATTCTACGTAAAACTGGTGTTAATTAATGAGTAACCTTTTGAAACGGGTTTCCGGAAATTTTGTGCACTTGAATAAATTATACTTGGACAAGAACCAGAACGTTTCACTCTGTGTATTCGAGTTGGATTTGCCTCCATCTTGCCACCTATTACGTTCGAGTTTAATTAAACTCCGCGAGATGTCAAAGGACTCGCCATGTCGGCAAGACGGACAATGCGGACGCAGATTATTACATCGCCTTCGTCCTGCTCCGAGCTTTGGATATCCCGACGACGTCTGCCAGAGAAACGCTCTCTCACTCTTATGAGAAAATGCATATGTGTGAATTACGTCTGTCTATGGCGAGGCTCTCCATTGAAGTTTGTGCGTGTGTGCGTACGAGATGAGGATCCTGAGCAGAGAATGCGACACACACAAAGCGTTACTGACCTCGTCAGTTCATTGTTGAAGAGAAGTCTCAAAGATGAAAAGTTGATGCCAATTGGATAATAGATCACTGGAAATCTTCAAAGTATTATAAAATCCCTATTCTTAAACTATTGCCTTTAAAACTGAATTAACGATGAAATATCAGAGAACATGAAAATTTCAAGAAATTTTAAAGTCCTCAATTTCAATATTCAGATAAATATTTGGTTGGATGAACCAAAAACAATAGAGAAAAATAGTGCAACAAAACATTTTGTTGAAATAGACAAATACTAAAATTTTGTTTTTATTTATTCGACAAAACTGTTTTCTTGGTGTACGATTTGGTTGAATAATAAAGATATTCCAGTTGATTCGAGACTTAGAAAAAAATTTGGGTGGATCAATCATTGTTATACAAATTAAAAATTTTTTATTTAAAATAAGTAAGAAGGTCAAGCTAATTGTTTTTTTATACATTGCATATAACACTGAACTGTGTTTTTATAATATAAGATCGATATATTTTATTTTTGTTGGTTAAAACATAGAATTTTGTTGTTATACTTTTTGAATCTAAATTAGTCAAAAGTGAGCCACTAATTTACTTTGGTAAAAATTTCTGCTAACTATTAGTCATTTCTCAACTAATTATTGTTCAAAACGTTTATAACTACTAATGAAAATAGTAGAAAATTACTAATTTTTAGTCAAAATGGTCATTAAAGTGAATTAGTGGCTCACTTTTCACTAATACAGATCTAGACAGAATCAAAAAACAAATACTTTCTTTGAGTCAACATAAAATCACTGTTCATTGGACAAAATAGTTCAGTTGAATCAACAATATTTTTACCTCAAGTATTTTTGTAAAATTTTAGGCAGTATTTTCGAGCGGTAAAAAATGTGAGCGATATAATTCTACAACTTGTATATTTTCCAGGAATGATAATTAATCCCTGACATTCCCTAACTTTTCAGATTTTCAGAAAAATAGGAACCCCCTTACTTTAACCAAATATTAATCAACTTAAGCAAAGATGTCAGTTCATCAATAATATAGTTTGTTAATATAATTCTTCCTGTATGAAGATTCTACATTCTCATGGTTATTTAAGTAGAGAATCTTGACTATTTCAGACCCGATTTTCTCGATGAAAGAAGCTATTCTTTTAATTGAAAAGGGTCAAAGTTTAAATCTCGAAGAATAAAATTTTGTAAAGAATCAGAAAATCGTCTTGGAGGGTTGGATTTTCGACCATAAATTCGCATCAGTTCGAAGGGTGCCCTTGCGACAAGGATTGTTGGAAGGTTGAAAGGTCCACAGTGCCGTATCAATGCCCATAATTTCACGCTCTGACGACGTCGCGGCATTGGATTATTGGATCGGATATCGAGCAAGGAAGCGAGGCGGCAATCGGTGTCTCGGCTCAAGGACTCGAGGACATCCTTACGATCAAGACCCAGCACCCTAGGGGACGTTAGCTGTTTCTTCAGAGATGAAAAGAACGATCGGAATTGCTAGAGACGCTTTTCCCAATCTTTAGCTATGAAAAAAAAAAAAAGAGAAAAAAAAAGAAAGAAAAAAATTCGATAAAATGGATTAAATGTAATTACAATCGTAATCATTATACGACCTTTCTTGATGAAATAAACGAGTTAAAAGTTGAGCGAGAAAGTTAAAGTAAAATGGTGAATAGAATCAATTAGTTCAGAAGTACAGGCTTGAACAACGTGATTCACCCGTCTGACTAGAACGACTTTTCTACTTGGCCAACTATCTTACACTACTTGCCTCGCCAAACACGCTTTTCACTACTTACTCAACAGTTATACTAATTCAGACTTTTTTGCAGAAATCTCGACTCAAAATCGAACAGAACCAATCGAAGGCTGTCGAATGACGGTAAATTTCCGTGCAGGTATCTATGAATAAAATTCTCCCTGTATATCGTTCAAAACAAATCAATTTTCAGGCGACAAGTATAAATGAATTTTTAACTATAGTAGATTAAAATTATTCGGATTGTAAGAAATTTCTAATAATGCAATTAGAAAATCCGACATCTTTCATTTTTTAGAGTCCAGTGTTTAAATATTGTAATTATAACAGAAAAATTATTGATAGAAAAAAGAAATTCGAGAATTAATCAAGTAATTTTCCCCAATAAATCAAAATCATAATAGATTTTGTTTTTATTTTGATAACATTTTTGAGAAATATATCACCGATATGAAATTCTGGTTAACAATAAGGTGCACAATTTTCAAAAATCAAGTCTAAAATATTTATCTTTATTCACAATTATTTAAATTTTTCAACTCAATTTCATTTTTCCACAAAAAATGTTCTAGGAGAGATTTACAAATTACCTACGACAAATTTTTGGCTTAAGGGCCATTCTTCTGTTTTATCACAAAGAATTTGCAATTTCTTAGATTGAATGATTTTAAAAATCCAAAAATAAAAAAAATTATAAATTAATAATCTCTAATAATTAGAAATTTCAAAAGTTAAAAACTTTTATAAATTCTGTACCACAAAATTAATTTCGGCAAATTTTATACATTTTGTTCGAAAATGTAAAAACTTTACTTCAAAGTAGAAAATAATTGTTGAATTAAAAATTCCAGAAACTAAGTAAAAAAAAATACACAATTAACGATTCTAAAGATTTTCAAAATAGGAAATTTAAAGTATTACAGAATGTAAACTCGGTTAGAATTTCGATAATTTTAATCATAAATTAATTTTTAATTAAAAGTCATACTCTTTCTCATGTAGAAACATTCAGTAAAATAAATTCATTCACTTCTTCAGAAAAAATGAATAAAAATAGTGTTATTTTTTTTTATTTTAAACTGCGTATAATACCTTAAATGAATTCAAAAAAAAAAAAAAAAAAAATGAGAAAGAAATGACTGAAAATGGAACGAAGTGGATTAGAATTCGACGTAAGTTTCCGGCAAGATGTGAAGGGTAGATTTTCTGTTGCGTGCTTGGGAAACGTGCATCGGGGGTGAGATCTCGGGGTCGAGGAAGACGACGGAGTCGACATTACATGGAACGAAAACGACGGTCCCTAGAGGTACTGAGACGCGACACCCTCTTTCCACCGGTCAATAACTGGACACTACTACCCGTCCTCCATTTGCCTCTTGCCCCCATTCACATCTTCCTCTCCCTTCGTCTCCAAAACCCCCTTTCTACAATTCTCCCTCATCCGAAATGGAAGATTGCACCATGAACTCTACATCGCGCGGACATGCAAATATTGGATTTTTTCGCGACTACGTCGTTTTTTGTCCACAAAAGGGAACAAGAAAGAGCGAATTTCTTCCATAAGTAGTCCCAGTCGTAAAAGTCCTGTGCGACACATTTTCCACCATTCTTTTAAAAGATCTTTCCAAAGTGCTTTCCTTTTTCAAAAAGAAAATACAAAAAATTCTCAGCAAATATAATTTAGTCAATATGGATTTCATTCTCATATCATATACAATTTTTTCAAACTTCACTGTATTTAATGCAATTCAAACTAAAGATACACATTTAGTATTGAAAAGATTCGAGTTTATTTTTATATTTAAGGTAGTTTTCATCCACGAAAATTGGACTTCAGGCAAAAATAGATAATTTTTCTTTCAAGAATAGCAATGTTATTATTGAAGGGCTATTTTGAAGGAGAAAAGATTATTTTACAAGAAAAAAATTTGAAACAGAAAAATAATTTTATTAATAAATTTTATTTTTCACTCACCTTTTTTTCTTATCGCTTCTTACCAAATTTTAAAAAATTATGCGATTCTAATAAATCATGAATCATTTTTTCAGAGAAAAGATTTCCCACAACTTCACAGTTTCTGATTTTTAAAAATAAATTCTTTAATGGCTGAAACCATTAAAAAAACATTTTCCAAAACGAAATTTTTATAAACAAATTGCTGAATTTGATAATAATTTATTCATTTTCGAAAATTGTAAATGGTGAAGTTGTGGGAAATCTTTTCTCTGAAAAAATGACTCATGATTTCTTAAATTCGCATAATTTTTTGAAATTTGGTAAGAAGCGATAAGAAAAAAAGTTGGGTCAAAAATAAAATTTATTAATAAAATTATTTTTCTGTGTTTCAAATTTTTTTCATGTAAAATAATCTTTTCTCATTAAAAATAGCCCTTCAATAATAATATTGCTATTCATGAATGCAAAATTATCTATTTTTGTCTAAGGTCTAATTTTCGTGGATCAACTACATACCTTAATTAATTTTTGTCAGTTATTTTAAATATTTTAAGGGGTTAGTCGCAGTCAGAAGAAGAAAAACTTATTTTTTGAGAATTATTTTCTTTTTGCTATATTCTTAAAATCATTGATTTTTCGTCAAAATTTCTTTGAAAAATAATTAAAACTAAAAGAAAAAAAAAGAAAAAATAGTTCAGTTAAGTTTATAGAACTGTTTAAGAGTTAGGGATACAGACATTTAGGAAACAGAGTTCTAGAAAATGTACAGAACTTTCCAGGACAAAATGCGAAATATTTAGGAAAAATCATTGAAAGTTTTGCATTTCATTCTGAAAAGTTCTTTAAATTTTCTAGAACTCGGTTCCGTAAATGCCTGTATCCCTAACTTTCAAACAGCTCTATAAACTTTATTGAACTATTTTTTTCCGTGTACTTTCTACGGTGCTTCACCGTAGCTTGATGAAAAAAAAATTTATTTTCACAAAATGGTGATTGGTCAAACTCGAACGTCTGATTTTCGTCAAAAAATCAACCGTTTTTGTAAAAGAAAAAGTTTTGAATGGAAAAAAAAATCTACAATTAAACAACGTACTTTAATATATCAAAGAAGTCTGTCCAATTTGAAGTGAATCATTTAAACGATTTTCGAGTAATCATGGTCACCGATATAAAAAACGTGGTTTTTTAGAAAAACGCATTTAAAGTTTTAAGGTAGTTGATCCACGAAAATTAGACTTCAGGAAAAAATAGATAATTTTGCTTTCAAGAATAGCAATATTATTATTGAAGGGCTATTTTGGAAGAGAAAAGATTAATTTCCATGAAAAAAATTTGAAATACAGAAAAATAATTTTATTAATATATTTTATTTTTGCCACAACTTTTTATCTTATCGCTTCTTACCAAATTGTAATAAATTATCCCATTTCAATAAATTACAAATCACTTTTTCAAGAAAAAGATTCCCTACAACTTAACTATTTCCAATTTTCGAAAATGAATAAATTATTATAAAAATTTCGTTTTGGAAAATGTTTACTTAATGGTTTCAGCCATTAAAGAATTTATTTTTTAAAATCAAAAATGGTGAAGTTGTGGGAAATCTTTTCTCTGAAAAAATGACTCATGATTTCTTAAATTCGCATAATTTTTTGAAATTTGGTAAGAAACGATAAGAAAAAAAGTTGGGTCAAAAATAAAATTTATTAATAAAATTATTTTTCTGTGTTTCAAATTTTTTTCATGTAAAATAATCTTTTCTCATTAAAAATAGCCCTTCAATAATAACATTGCTATTCTTGAAAGCAAAATTATCTATTTTTGTCTAAGGTCTAATTTTCGTGGATGAAAACTACCTTAAGTATAGCAAGTGAATGAAATTTTTGTTTGTCTACTAACCTAGCTCAGTCAATTTTGCTTGGATCGACTTCAAATTTAGAGAGCATATTTCCAAGATGTTACACTAGAAGAATAAGAAAAAAATTAATTTTTTGAAAATCCCGAGAGCGAATTCATGAAAGAAATTCACGTAAAAAAAGTTTTGGACTCCCTTCTGAAGTTGACGCAATGAATGAACGCTCCCTAATGTAATAAAGAAAGTTTTTTTTTTGTAATTTTAGAAAAGATAACTTCAGATTTAATTCAAAGGCAATGAACGCTTTTAGATTGTTTTACGACTCGGCTAACGTTTCCGTTTTGCGAAACACCGCAAGCTTCCCCCTTCGTGCATGTTTGCCATCGGACGTACAAATATTGAATTTCCCTTCTTCACCATTTTATCCACGTAAGTGAGGGTGGATTTTCACTCTGGGAGATAAATGCTACACTTCGATTTGCAGACTTGAGTATTTTCAATTTTTAACACGCTCCACTCCCTCGAGATTCAAAGCAATATTTTCTCATAAAAGTCCATTGAATACTATACAAATAATAAAAACGAAAATTAAAAAATTTATAGGTCTTCAAAAAATAAAACCGAATAATATAAATTTTGAAATCTATTGAAAATAGTTGATTAATAAAGATAAAGTTTACGGCGATGAAAGAAACTCTCGAATTGAGAAAAAACCCATTATTCTTGAAATAAAGTTCCTTTCAAGAGGAACTAAACCATAAAATGTTGCAACGGGATCCCATGAATTGAAGCTATTTCTCATTCCATAAGATGACCTATAAACCAGGATGTGCTTATAGAGAAAAAAAGATGAAAACTACATTCTCAACTTCGTAAGGCATGATTCGTCGTTGTAAACGTCGTTATGAACAGCAATACGTGTTATAGAAATCAGATAAATGCCAGGATGTTCTCTACGTGCCTTCCATGTCCTTCCCTTTCCTAACTTCGACTTTTCACTCTCTTTCAAGCCTTAGTTCTCTTAAAACATTCTATCATCTCTCACTTATTCTATTCATTCCGATTTTCATCTCCTATACATCCCACATATATATTATAATACGGAAAAATGGATTTCTCATTCTATTTTTACTCTTTCAAGGGTCACGTGATCAAAAAGGTAATGTTAGCTGCCTCCGAAATTTTCCTACAATAATGAATATTTATAGCTGAGACCTTGACGTCATGTGATACTTGGCAAATTAGCAAATTTTATTGATTTTAAATTTCTGGATGTTTGCGTCCAAAATTAATAAAATTTTGTTTTCAAAATTTAGGAAATAGTAGACAAGATGAAATGGATGTAGATCCAGAAAAAAGTTTTATTTAAATTTAAGAAATCGTTTTTTCAACTTCATTTCTTTAATACGAAGTAATATACAAATATAAATTTATATGACTTTATCCCATTGGCACATAATTTTTCTTTGAAAACACTTGTCTAGAAATATGATTTAATTTTAAATTTAACAGGAAATTCATGAAGCTAGATAAAAACCTCAATAAATGTAACAGAATGTCATAGAATTTATTAATTTATTGATTTCTTGAAAAACGTTGATTTTTGAACAGGCGAGCTACACTCGTCAAACCATGCAGTGGCCATCTTTTAAATGGCGAGTATAACTCGTTAAAATAAGCCAATGGGATAATAAATCACGTTTTTAGAAATAATGGATACTCTCTAAAGCTGAATCAGTGAAAATATATCAACTGATGAATCAGTGCCCTGTTTTGATTTCACTGAGGAATCAGTGAACGCGCCACGTGAATATAATCTTTAAATTCGCAAAGTTCCTGCGAACGATTAAAGTATAACGATGGATCTTTAATCGTTAATTACACATAATATAATTATACACAATAATAATTACAATATATAATAATAATAACGTAATTTCTTTTTGGTGTTGTTTAACCTAAAAAAAACGTGTTCATAGATCATTAAAATATATTGCTGCTTTTATTATTCCCACCTGAAGATTTCAATGATTCAATAAGTGAGTTAAATCTATTTCACCGATTCGTCAGTCGAATTTCACTGATTCTCAGTGAAAGACTTATAGCTGCTGCCTTCAGTGAATATTCACTGCGAATCAGTGGCCGTTCACTGATTCAGGTTTAGAGAGTAAAGTTCCGAAAAGGTGGATCCTCCGATTTCTTCGAAACTGTTCATACAAATGTTGTAGCTCTCATCAAAATACATATATTAAATCTCGTAAATTTCATCAAATGTATCACTAATTTTTTCGGCAACTATCAATCGTAGAAAAAAAATGCATACAACAAAAAATATGTATCTCGATGAAGTCTACAAATTATATTCGAAATATTTTGCGAAATTTTGCATATTGGCTGAGATAAACGCCAAAAACCATAATTTTCATGGGGTGTTCATGATTGTTGCCATGAAAATCGGCTAGTCATCAATTTTCACTATTATATTAGTAATCAACGCGTCGAAATACGTAAATATGGAGAATTCTAAGGAAATCGGAGAATTTACCTATTCGGAACAGTACCCAAAATAATATATACAAGTAGATAATAATAAATATAGGCACTCAAAAATAACTCAAAAGGATTTTCGGAAACTCAATCCTTTTGAGTCATTTTGGAGTGCCTATCCTTTTGAAACACCCTGTATTCTAATATTGCAAAAAATAATCACTTCGAATATAAAATAAGAGGATATTCATTTTCAGTTGGATGAATATTTGCAAGAAAGGTATAAATCAAATCCCCGCTGAATATTAATTCAGGCACTCGGCGTCGACGTCTTGTAAAATAATCGTCCCTTACATCTGTTCTGAAAGGATCTTAGGGTGTCCTGCAGAGCAAAGAAGGAGATGAGAGAAAGGTAGATTGAATAGCCGCCATGAATATAAGCGCGTATTGCCTCAGGGTGCATCTACTTGAGTACATTATGAATCCTAAAGGCTTTTACTGCCTCTTCCGTGGTTCACAAATCACGCGATATAAAAATTAGTGTCTCAAAAAGAATTAATAGCGTTATAAAGTCTTCTTAATCAGATAACGTTAAAATTAAGTTAGCTAATTTATGTGTACGAATTTGATTACTATTATCCCATCAAAGATGTTCTCCCGTTACCTTAACCTCAAAATTAAGCAGTTTTTACAACAAAAAAAAGAAAGATAAAACAGTTTAAAATTCAAAATCACAAGGGATTGTATCTGCTTTCACTTTAAAAGGTAATTGATCCACGAAAATTAGACCTCAGGCAAAAATAGATAATTTTGCTTTCAAGAATAGCAATATGATTATTAAGGGGGTCTCTTTATCCAGAACTTTCGAAAAATCGATTTTTTTTGTTTCAATCGATGGAACTATTATCAGAGAATATTGTCGCAAAATTTTACAGTCCATATCGGAATAGTTTTAATGGTATAGCGGATTAACGTTTCATCTGCGTAAGTTGATTTTTCAATGTCTGAAAACTTTAAAGCGTGTTTTCTCGAAGCCACATTTTTCAAAATTGCGTGCGCGATTAAAAAAGAACCATTAAAGCTATTATTATAAACTTTTTTTTTATTTGTAGATAATTAAAATGCGCTTATAGTGATCCTTTAATTTACATGATACAGTATTTATTTTCATTATATATAACGCATTTTCAACAAAAAAAAGGGCGAAAAATTTGATTTTTTTTAAAAGTAACTTAAAAGATCAATTAAAATTTTTTTTTTACAATTTTTTAGGTTCGCTACAAGCGGAAGACTCTTCTTATTAAAAAAAAATATATATATGTGTGTTTCAGATGAAAACTTTGGACAATATCATGCACGCGATTTCAATTGTCCGAGGCGAGACGCTGCGCGGGATCTTCGATTAGTCCGAGATTTTTTGTCGTTTTCAAATAAAAAAACTATTTTTACAAGTTCAGATATGTACCTAAATATATGCGGAAAATCGTTGACCTGTGTTTTTATTTTCTGCTTAAAAAAAAATTAGAAAAAAGTACCTTTTTTTTGGTCCTGGATAAGGAGACCCCTTAAATGGCTAATTTGAAAGTGGAAAGATTACTTTCAATAAAAAAAATTTGAAATGCAGAAAAATAATGTATTTAACAAATTTTATTTTTCCCAAACTTTTTTCCTTATCGCCTCATACCAAATTTCACAAAATGATTCGGTTCTAATAAATCACAAATCATTTTTTCAGGAAAAATGTATTATACCGGATGTATTTTTACCTGATGTATTTTTACCTGAGATCTAATTTTTGCGGATGAACTACCTTAATAACTTTGTATTTACGTAAATCGCATTTATTATGAATTTGTGTCGTCGAGAAAATCTGTAAACCACTAGATCGACACAGTGCGGTAAAAAGTGTCTCTACGTGACATTTGATAGTGCGATTTTTTTCGTGTCCTGGCAGTATTGATATCGGTTTACTGCAAAATCCGGTTGAGTAGGTGTTGATGTTAAAAACGATACATCTAAATAAATATGTCTCAAGGCGATGTATGTTTATTCAAACAGTGCCTTACTCACAGCTTTTGCATAATACCTTATACGCACCTGTAAACCAATCGCAGGTGAAGACTTAAGATGAAATATTTGAATTTTGCATCAGAGTAGAATAACCAGGAAAACATTCCCACTTCTACATTTCCCTTTTTACAACTCAGAATATGTGAAAAATTGGGAGCAATTTTCAGACAATTTTTAAAGAATAGATGCATTCATAGTTTTTTAATTTTGAAATTTTCATTAATCACGACCTTTTTAGAGATAAAGATTTATTAAAAAAGGTCATTTTTGAAAATTAATAAAAAGGTAATTTGTATCCAGAACAAAAACAAGAAAGATTCCAAAAATATATATAAAAATAAAATGAACATCGTGAATTTTTTTTGAAAAATTTACCGATTTTATGACCGTTTTCCGATCTATTTTTCCGTCGAAAACAGTTCCTTTCTATTAAAGTTGACGCCATTTTTAAAAAAAATCAAAATTTCGAAAAAATCCTATGATTTTTAATTTGTTTATTTATATTTTTTTCTCAAAGAAAAAATGTCTTTGAATTAAAGAAAGTTTTGTTGAATCAAAAACAATTTCTTTGATCCAAACAAATATATTTGTTTATATTAAAGAAAATTTTTTTGAATCAAAAAAACTTTCTTCAGTTCAAAGAAACTTTTTCTTTGACCGTATATCAAAGAAATGTTTCTTTGATTCAAAGAAACTGTGTTCTGGGTGAACTTGCTATTTTTCTCAAGTATCACACGCCCTCAGAGCTTTAAGCAAATGAAATTTCCTTTTTCATTAAAAATCAAAAAAATTTAGCGATTCGCATGTAAAAGACACATGACACCGAGCATGCAATGAGAATGTGTCCGCGAAGCAAGCAAATTTTTTTTATTGAAGGGAATTTATTCAATCCCGGTGGATATGCAGGCATATTAATATATCTCTCTAGCTCCCACAGTGAAGCTACTTACAGTCATAGAAGTACAACCACGCGAACCTGGGATGTACCTGTACACAAACTAAGTACCTCCTGGAGCTTATGTATAATATATATTAATACTGAGGCTGTGTGCGTTTCAGGACGGATAGGCAGTGGGATCCTCTGAGATCAGCTAACCTCGAGTTGCCATTACCAGAGCCATAATTCCACGAGGACGACTAATATTATTGCAAATCGCCTGGTTATTCAGCTAATACGTATGGAACGACCGGAGATATTAATTTGCTATAACTACGATAAACGATCAAAAAGGAAAGCAAAGAAAGGATAGATAAGTCGACTTTACATGTAATCTCAAAAATAAGACATTTTCCTCAATTATAAAAAAATCATTCTAGAAAATTATCTGGAACTCAAACTTCTTGATTTCTAATTTGAATGGTAGAAATGTAGAAAAAATTCTATAGACCGAAAAAAAGTTACTAAAACAAAATAGCTGTGTTGATCATATTTTGTTAGTATTGCTAAAATTTAGTTGTACACTGGAAAAATTGGTTAGTAAAACCAACTACTTCGGTTTGTAAAATATGCCTCAGCTATTTTATTAGTTAGCGCAACAATTTTTACATTCTCATCATGGATGAGAAGGTATTGGTTTTATGTGAAAAATGACTTACGAAATTTTCATCAAATCTTTACGTTTTGAGACCCCCTGAGTCAGAAAAAATGGTTTTTACGAAAGAGTCTATCTGTCTGTCTGTCTGTAGGTCGTGTGCGGCATAACTCTCGATAGAATTATCAGATTGAATTGAGCTTTGGTACACTTTATCGGAGCCGAAAAAGTAAGGACAAGTTCGTTAACCAGCCACATCCAATCAAAATTGAGGGATGGAGCACTACTTTTGTGTTTTTGAAAATAATTTTTTGAAAAAATCAAAAATTTTAATACTGGTTTTAGATAGTGCTGATAAATCTCTAAAAATTATCTTCATAACGTTTTTTGATTAAATCAAAATTAGAAATGTTACAGCATATTCAAATTCGAAAAAGTCAATATCAAAATTCCATTTTCCAGTTAAATCATATGAGATACGAAAAAACGTTATGATACAATATTATTAAATAAATAAAGACCTACAAATTTGCATTATAACATTTTTTCATAAGATGCATATTTTTTTTTTAATTCAAAAATAATCTATTGAAAATCCAAAATTCAATTTTTTAACAATAATATGTAAAATACGAAAAAAACGTAAGAATACAAAGTTGTTCGTTTCAAAAATATCTACAAATTTTGTCTGACGCAGTTTCTGATAAAACATATATTTTTCGTTTCAATTCCAAAAAATACGATTAAAATTCAAAAATTCCATTTTTTAGACAAAATATGTGAGATTCAAAAAAAACTTTGAGATGAAAATTGTTTGGCTAAATAAGGTCTACACATTCTTATCGATAAATTTCTCGACAGGATGTATATTTTATGTTTTGATTTTTAATATTAAATAAATTCGATTTTTTTCACCAAATTATGTGATACGAAATAAGCGTTGTTCTGCAAAATCATTTCCTTAAATAAAGTCTACGATTGTTTTTCCTTTTTAAAAGATTTGGAAGAAAATAAATTTATCAAAAATCATGTAATTTATTAAAAAGTTACAAAAATGCATACAGAAAATCGAGCGCGAAGCTTGAGTGTCATGATGAGAATGTATTCCTTAAGGCCGATAGAGCCTTAAGTAAATTGAATTTCCTGTTTCACTTAATCTGAAAAAGAAACTTAGTGAATTTGAGAAAATGACTAATTTACATCATCTTTAATATCATTAAGTTGGTTTGAGTTTCAGTATTAAATTATAAGAAATAAACTTAAACGTATGCGAAGAGCACAAGACCGACCGCGAAGCGCGAGGTCCAGAAAGAACGGAGCGCGAAGCGCGCAATGAGAATGTGCCCGCAAAGCGGGCACATTTTTGTTGTTGTTGTTACTATCCAAGTTCTTGTGATAACAATTGAGATAGTAACACCAACAAAAAAAATTGTTGTGCTAACTAATAAAATAGCTGAGGCATATTTTACAAACCGAAGCAGTTGGTTTTACTAACTATTTTTTTCAGTGTAATTAGGAAAAAAATAGTTGGTATACCAAAAATGTTTATTTCTTTTTTCAAATAAATTATTTTGTTGTAAGATTTTGTTAGGTCACCCAAATAGTTTTGTTGTCCTGACAAAATACAAAATCGCGCATGCACAGTGCTTTTTTCACATGACTTAGCATCCTTATTATATAAAACAAATTGTTTATCCGTATCAAATTGTTTGGTTACACGAACCAAATGGTTAGAAAAAAATTTGGTTGGCCCGATAGCAATTTTTGTTAGCTATATTGCAATCAAATTGATTTGCTGAGATAACCAAATATTTTATGAGACAACTGAACACTTTTCTCAGTGTAAAACTCAGTTTGCAATTAAAAAATAAATTTTCTTAAGGTAAAGTATTGCTGAATGACTAAGAAATAAGGTTGATTAGAATAAAACTGATTTAAAAAAATCAATTTTGAGAATATTGAAGTTTAATTTTATGGTTTTTGAAAATCGGCTTTTAGAAGCGATAAAAAATCGAATTTTCAATTTTTCCCCTGTAAAATGGATATTTTCCAACGTGATATTTAGTATTTAAATAAAAATGATTTTGATGGAACATTTATAATCATAATTTGGACCAAAAAAATTTCTTACAAGAAACGATTATAAGAAACTAACAAAAAAGAAGGCAACGAAAGAAAGAAAAAGAAGGAAGGGGTTTTAGAAGATTGCTTTCTTTTTTCTTTCCTCCTTTTTTGTTAGTTTCTCAGAATCGTTTATTTTAAGAAATTTTTTTGGTCCAAATTTGGTCGTTTTTTTATATTTTGAGGTTTTGAACAGTTTCGAATTTTTGAAATTTTGAATTATACTTTTGTTTGGATTCTACATGTTTGTGTCCAAAAAACATAAAATTTTGTTTGCAGAATTTGGGAAATTGTAGAGAAGTTAAAAACGGACGTAGATAGCCTAAATGTGGTTTCGAAAATGAAAAAAAATTCAATTTTACACAATGTGATGGAATTTTTTTTGTCCATTATTAAAACCAAAAGTAGTCTATCTGAGTCCGTTTTCATCTTCTCTACCATTTCTCAAATTTTGAAAACATAATTTTATCTATTTTGGACACAGACATGTAGAAACTGGACTGGATTGTCCACATGAACTTGCTGCATTGTTTAAAATGCACAATGAACTTTACCGGAATTTTAGTTTATGTAATCCCATTTCTATAAAAATTAAGACAGGTAACCGAAACTTTGCAGAATTAAATAAAATACGTTAATATAGGTCTGTCTGTTCATAAATATTCATAATTTACTCTCACAAATTTTCAACTTGGATTCTAATTTTTTACAGAAATGAGGTTTCACAAATTGAAAATGCTGATAAGGTAGGAATCTAGTCATGTTATTCAGTTGGTCCAGGGCCTTAATGTTTAATATTCAAGAAATAAAGTGTTATTAAGAAAATGTTAAATCCAAACCTTCTACTATACATAAAATAAATGAGCATTCACTATCGACTTTGATTCTCGATACAAAAGTGTAATATTTCACAAGAAATTCATTACGGGGAGTTGGCAAAAAGAGAATCTCTGAAGAAGGAAGTGAAAAGGGCGAAGTTGCACGTTGATTTAATTGCAAGTCAGAAAGACATAAAGTGGAAAAAGTGGGGTGAAATCGGAAGACAGAGCGAAAAGCGATTGAGAGAAACGAGGAATCGGAAGGGTCGAAGTTGAAAAAAGGTGAATGCCATGGTGGAGAGATGCGAAGGTAAATTGCCTCGAGATATTTAATCCCCGGGGAAGGGTGATCGTTTATTGGCTCTTGGCGAGAGCAACGAAGCGCGAGCTCGGATAAAATAAGTTTCCAAAGGATCGATGGGTAATCGCGTTAAGCCATCTTCGCGCCTCGTTATCCTTTTCTTTCGATCGGCATCGAGGGCCACCACTGCCAGTTCCGTTTACGTCGAAAACCAGCTCACGTAATCAACTTTATTGCTTTCACTCTAACCAGGTGTCGACCACTTCTTCCGCCATCTACAATTCCTTCAAACTTCTTCCTAATAATCTCTCTTAACATTTCAACACTTCTAACAACTCAAACTCTAAACAACTATTCCGAGCCATTTTAAATTTCTAAATATTGCCAGAAAATACTCTTTCCAAATTCTTCACCTTTTTTCAACACTATTTCTAGTAAATATTTACCCTGGCGAGATTTTCGGATTGAAATCCAATCCGAGCGAATTAGAGCTATTCCGAATTAATAGTAAAAACGTTTTGTATCTCGTTTTATGCAAATCGGTTGAAAATCAATTCGATATGATCTGATTTATTCCGTTTTAATCCGCGGCATCAATCCGAATATATCCGAGAAAAGTTTTCAATTTAAATGAATCCGAGCTCCGATTTATCCAAATCGAATTTTTACTTAAAATCATTCTAACCTCGGATTCAAACAACATGAATCGGATTGATTTTTAACCAATTCGCATCGAACTATATACAAAGGGTTTTTCGGATTGGTTTGGAATGGCTCGTATTCGTAAAAACCGAATTCTTTTCCGAAAATTTCACCAGGTTACATTTTTGTGATCAAAATACATAAAATTTGGGAAATGGTAGAGAAGATAGAAACGGATATATATAGACAACGTTTGGTTCAGAAAATAAAAATAAAGTTCAATTTGAGAAAAATCTATCTAAATTTTTTTTTTCATTAATTTTCAAAATATTTTGTGAAATTGAACTTTTTTCAATTTTGAAACCAAATGTATCTACGTCCGTTTTTAACTTTACTACAATTTTCCAAATTTTGAAAACAAAATTTCATGTACTTTGGGCATAAACATGTAGAAACCTAAAATCAATAAAATTTGCTAATTTTGGAAATATCAAATGCCCTTAAGGCCATTTACCAGATTGGTCACGTGACTATCAAGAAATTGAATTTACAAGGTTCAGTTTCCGCAGCTCTATTCCTAAAATAATAATTTTATACAAAGCATTTTCTTTAAAAAATTCTTAAATTGCAGCGTAAAATCTTTATTTTTTTCAAGTTTATGTAAACAACTTCATTGAGTTTCTACATGCTTCCATCCAAACTATATAATATTTTGTTTTCAAAATTTATGAAATGACAGAAAACATAAAAACGATCATACATCGACTGCTTTTGGTTTTGATAATAAAAAACAAAATTTCCGGCAGATTTTGCTAAAATTGGACTTTTTTTTTCATCTATCACGAGCACAAACATGTAGAAACCTATAAAATTTGCTAATTTGCCAAGTATCACATGCCCTTAAGGACGGTAAATTAAATTCTGATAGTCACATGACCAATATAGAAAATGGCATTAAATTTGACATTCCATAAAATTCAATGAAAGTTCAAAATTATTCTAGAAGACATAACCATAATGGTGCCCGATAAAAATGTTTGGTTTAAGAGAAAGATGAATAAAGAACTTGTTAATTGGAAGTAATTAAAATAGAGAAGACGGCGAGATCCTTAGTGGTGTTCTTTTGCGGTTTGTAATAGTGAATGCGCCTCGCAAGGCGTCGTTATTACTTGGTACTGAGGTCAGTCGACGTGACCGACTCGATATTGCTTGTTACCACCGCCATTGCCATTCACCATAGTCAACCATGAACTCGCCACCGAAGCAATAACGCCATCGGCGCCGACTTCTTGGCGGCAATGTCCCTTTTTCTTCACCCAAAATGTTTTTCTACGTTTGAGGCAAAATAAGAAATAACACAGGACTAAATCAATTATTTTCCTCTAAACATGAATCCAGTCTCAACAATTATCGATCATGTCAAGTATTTGGGAAAATTGTAACTGAGATACCACAAAACACGTTTTTGGCCATTTTCATAAATTCACAATGTATTATACCGCTAGAGATTTTAAAAAATTCAGAGGACAGGTCTGTGCAATGTATGTGAGGTTATTCAATAATAAATAAATAAAATATATTTTTGGTACCAGATGTGAACAAAAGAAAGATTCATGCACTCAGCAAAAATATTTGATTCAATTAAAGAAAGTAATTTGTTTGAAAGGCTTTTTTAATTAAAACAAAAGATTTATTTGAATTGAATAAAATTTATTTCATTTAAACAAAATATCTTTGGGCCAAATAGATATTTGATCAAATCAAATAAATTTTTGCCTTAAATCAAACAAATTATATCTTCGACCATATACGATTGCAATAATTTGTTTGTTTTGAAGAAACGTTTATTTGTTTTGAACAAAGATTTATTTGGTCCAAAGATATTTTGTTTGAATTAAACAAATGTTATTCAATTCAAATAAATCTTATGTTTTAATAAAAAAAAAGCCTTTCAAACAAATTATTTTCATTCATTAAATCAAATCTTTTTTTCTAAGTGTGGCCTTAAAACGTATGAAAACATTTTTTACCATTCTTAAGGGGCCATTTAAGCTAGCAGCCTTAAATTTGGCCACATCGTTTTTTACGTCATTCCTCAGAGCGGTGTGTAAGATTTATTTATTTTGAAAATTTTCTTTCTTTAAAACAAAAAACAGTTGGAAAAGAACGCCAAATTCGACATTCAATTTTGAAATTAGGGGCAATTTTGTTCATTTTTATAAATAATAAATCCTCCATACCAATCTAGAGTTTTTCATGCGAATGAATAATCTGTATCATTTTTTTCAACTGTAAATTTTTTGCAAATTTTCACTCAATCGAAGTTGAGAGACGTCCCTCATCGTTTTCTGTTGTATTTTCCAAATTTACAGGAAGAAATTTTGTGAAATAAAAACGTTATTCTATACGAACTTTAACAAAAATTTGGCCACATGATCCGTAGCCATAAGAAGTTTTGAAAAAAAAAGAAAAAATTCAAACCGATCCTCAATCTTATTCACTGATTAAAAATGAACGAAAATCATCAATATTTTGGTCCGTCACACTAAAATGGTTCCTTAATTGAACTTTCGAAAAAAAGTTATACGTCTCTTGTTTGAAATTTCAATCTAAAGAAAAAAAAGACGAGATCATTTTTTTGTTTAAAAAAAACTGAAGCAAGATATGCATGAATTAAAAAAACATGCAATTAAATCCAGAAGAAACATGTTTTCAAATAAAAGAGAAAGAATAATATGCTTGAAATAGAAACTTGAATCAGTAACAAGTTCTTTTATAATGAATGATTTATTTATCAATATGTTAGCAACCCCGGCCTTAAGAAGGTAATCAATTTCTACTTCTTGTACGCAAGTGAGGGACAATGTCGCGTAATTTTCAAAGACTACGTGAATGTCAAGGCAATTCAATTGGCCAGAGGGTGCTCGCTGCAGTTTAATTTGATTCCCACCAGGGTGAGATAAATGAAAATACGTTCCTCCGTCCCCTTATGTTTCGTCAGTGAATCCTCCAGGAATTATGGGGCGTTAGTTTCACGAACAACCACCCTTTAACGATCTACTGGAACCTCAATACGATGCACTCGTTTAAGGGGTTAATTCACCCCTTGCATCCGAGTTTCATTTACTCTCATAAGTGTGTTTGTTTTGAAAAGAACGGAAAAATAAATCCCAAACAAGTGATCCAAACTCAATTCATTACTATCATAAAAAAATAATGAGGCGCATATCACTGCTATTTAAGGGGATCCACCGCCTTTAATATTTGTATTTTTCGAGTTCAAACCTTTCATATGATTTTTTTTTTATATTTAGTATCTTTATTTAGAAAGTTTTTGGGCTTGTTTTCAATTCCAGCACCTTTATGTATTTTTAAGGTAGTTGTCATACCAAAAATCAGTCTCTGGAAAAAGAAGTTTTTCTATGATTTCAAGACTGGAAATTATATCATCAGCCGTGTCATATGTAAGGAAAGACTCTCTTTGTAATGAAAAAATTTAAAAATTACGAAAAATAATTTTTTAATAATGTTTTTTGCAATAGGATTTTTCCTTACTATCACTTCTTACCAATTTTTTGAAAATGATTGAAGTTTCTTAAATCATAGCTTATTTTTTCGGGGAAAATATTCTCTACAACTTAACCGTTTCCAATTTTTGAAAATAAATTCTTTAATGGCTGAAATCATTAAAAATCAATTTTCCAAAACAAAATTTTTATAAACAAATTGCTGTATTTGATAATAATTTATTCATTTTCAAAAATTGGAAACGGTTAAATTGTAGAGAATATTTTCCCCGAAAAAGTAAGCTATGATTTAAGAGGAAAAATCCTATTACAAAAAACATTATTAAAAAATTATTTTTCGTAATTTTTAAATTTTTTCATTAAAAAGAGTGACTTTCCTTACATATGACACGGCTGATCATATAATTTCCAGTCTTTAAATCATAGAAAAACTTCTTTTTCCAGGGACTGATGTTTGGCACGACAACTACCTTAAACTAAGATTTTTGAGTTTTTTGGGCATTTTTTCGACATTTTTTGATTTTTTTTTATTTTTTTAATTTTATTATTATTTTTATTATTTTTTTTATTATTTTATTATTATTTTTTATTTTGTTTATTTTGTTTGTTTATTTTTATTTTCTTTATTTAAAAAAAAAGTTACAAATAAAGTAAAATAAAAAAATTAATTAAAATATCCCCAAATATAAACAAAAAAAAGTGTAGTTATTTTTTTAGCTAGAATGCTTTCCATGCCCGAAAAGTTGCTGGAATTTTAAAAAACGCCTGAAACCTTTTTATATAAAGGCATGAAATCGAAATAGAGTCGTGCGAAATTTTTAAAAAAGTCGCGTCAGTTTTTAATATATTAAAATGGAAATAAATAACATCACATACAAGAAACTTAATAAATATCTAATAATAATTTAAACGAGTTTCATATTATGAAAAAATGATCTAATTATTCAATTATTAATAATTGATTGATATATTTTTTTATTATTATTGTATTGATGCTTCTAAAATATGTATTCAATTTAATGATTCCTTTTATATTACATTCAAAATTTTTACAATGGAAAAACTGGGAGTGATGAAGCATTTTAATAATACATATCACGAAATGAAAATAAAAAAAAATACTTTGAAAAAGAAAAGAAGTTAAAAAAGTCGGTAAAATTCGCATTTTCAAGAAAACGTCAAAAAAGTCTCAAACTCTGAGGCCTGATTAATTTACAACGTTTAGTGTCACTTGGAAACCAATTTATCTGGTTTCCAAATATCATATTTAGAAAATACACTCGAACCTTTTTTTTCCTTAACAAAAATTAGGCCTCAGGCAAAAATAGATAATTTTGCTTTCAAGAATAGCAATATTATTATTGAAGGGCTTATTTGAAATTGAAAAGATTATTTTCCATGAAAAAAATTTGAAATGTAGAAAAATAATGCATTTAACAAATTTTATTTTTGCCGAACTTTTGTGCTTATCGCTTCATATCAAATTTTACAAAATGATGCGATTCTAATAAATCACGAATCATTTTTTCAGGAAAAAGATTCTCCACAACTTTACCGTTCCCAATTTATGGAAATAAATTCTTTAATGACTGAAACCATTAAAAATCAATTTTCCAAAACAAAATTCTTATAAACAATTTGCTGAATTTGGTAAAAATTTGTTCATTTTTAAAAAATTGGAAACGGTTAAGTTGTAGAAAATCTTTTTCCTAAAAAAATGAACCGTGATTTATTAGAATCACATCATTTTTTTAAATTTGGAAAAATACAATTTGTCAAGTGCATTATTTTTTTGTTTCAAATTTTTTTCATGGAAAATAATCTTTCTTCTTTCAAATGATCTCTTCAATAATAATATTGCTATTCCTAATATCAAAATTATCTATTTTTACCTGAGATCTAATTTTCGCGGAAGAACTACCTTAAAAAACAGCTAATGGAAACTAAGAAAGATTTAATACACGTAAACTAAAAAAAATGTTCAATCAAAAAGTCTTGAATAAAATTATGAACTAAGGTTATTGATAAACCATTATAAAAATTCAGGAACAAGAATTTATGGAAATATTATCGGAAAAATTGGAAAATGAAATTCTCTATTTTGATTCACAAGGTAGAAACATTTTCTATGTATTCCGAATTTCGAAAGTTAGATAACCATCTTGGCTTTAAGATCTATTGTAAAATTAGAGATTGGACGAATGTAGAAAGGAAAGGACATTGGTTCTGGATGTGAAATCTAAAGATCCTTTGAAAATATCTTTTCGTACTTACCGTACATCTTTCCCTCGTCCGAGAGGATGATTTTGCGTCGACCGCATGGCGGATATATGGTGAGAGCTTCCTGGAAGCTCTGCTCGATATCCGGTGACCACACGCCCTCCGCATCCGCCGCCGACAGGTCCTTCTCGTCCTGGAAATGCGTTGAAAAGCGGATTAGAGAGGAAAATATGAGAAAACGAGAAAAGGAAATAAAGTTCCGTTATCTGCTTTCAGAAAAGTCTGCAAATCTATTTTTCAAATCCGACTACTTTCAACGATTTTTATACATATATTATCATTAAACTAGTAAGGTGAACAAAAATTAATAAAAATAAAGAAAAAAAAAAGATTTTTGAGGAGATAAATGAAGTTTGGTGAGAAATGAAATAGAATCGGTAGAGGACCATTTAGGAGTTAATTAAGGTAATGGGATTACAAGGGAATTCGAGGAACGTTGGGAAGAGGATCCTTTCCATTTTTGTCGTCGACCCCGATCTCGACGACTTCGCACCTGGGAACCTCTACTCCGTTTATTACTGCCACATTGACTGCTTTTAGCGTTAACTGAATTGGAAGCATGCTCGAATCCCGGAATTCCAGTGGATTCTGTTGCAGATTCGTCGTTTTACTATAGGCGAGAAATGGACGATTACACGAGACATTAGAGCAAGAAGAGGAGAATCCAAGTCACGTTCCGCCCTTTTCGATATCAGACTAAACCTCCTTTCTTTCTATAGCTATATGGATTCAAAATATTGGGAATTCTAAAAATATCAATTCACCCCCCTATCACTCTCTAAATCTGCATCAGTCAAATTTTCACTGATTGAATCAGTGATTTGCCTTTTCACTCATTCATCAGTGAAAAATATTTTTCTCTGTTAAATCAGTTAATTTTCACTGATTCATCAGTGAAAATACATTTTGACTGATTCAAATTTCGAGAGCAGGCTAATTTTTTTGTATAATTTAAAATATGGGTGCACTTCCAAAAAGGCCTTATCTCCGATTAATTTGAAGTTCATTATACCCACGTATTTTGAGGCGCTGATTACAAAAATGATGATAAAAATACCCGCGAATTTGATTTTCAAGGTCAAAACTTAATAAAAAAAAAATGTTTTTAATAATATCTTTAATGTCCCGTACATTTTTTTGTCCTGAAACTATTATTTTTCGAGAAAAATGAGATTTAAAAAAAAGCTGCCAAAACCCGTTTAGCGTGCAGTTCCGAATAAGTGAACCTTTCGAATTCTATCAAACTTCCCATATTTACGTATTTTGACGCACTGATTACGAAAATAATAGTGAAAATTGTTGACTAGTCGATTTTCATGGTGAAACTATAAAAAAAACATAAAAATCATGGTTGTTTGCGTTTCTCTCAACCAATATGCAAAATTTTGCAAAATGTTCCAAATATAACTTGTAGGCCTTATCGAGATACACATTTTTTGTTACGTGCATTTTTTTCAACGATTGATAGTTTCCGAGAAAATTAGTGATACATTTGATATCGAATTTAAATACCCAAAAATAATAGAAGCTACCCGTCGTGTACATCCAAGTATTTTATGAAATTTATTCTCCTATTTCATGTGTCTTGTTATTTTTTCGCCCTTTTTTCACCTTACAACCCAGCACTTCCTGGACTTTCAACCCTTTATTTTTTAACTCCTCTTTATGACTTATCTATCAGGCCCAAATTTCACCTCATGTGGGTCCCAAAATCTCCACTTTATGGGCCAGAAAAAATACATTGTCTGTTTGATTCCATTTAATAGTGGATGATTTGAATTGAGGAAAATTCCCCATTATGGGCATGTTTGTTTGATTCGATCGTAGATGGAATTTATTCCCTCCACTCTACCAGTTTATTGCAAAAAAAAACAATTTTTCAAATATAATTTAGGGAAATTTTTGAAGTATATTACTTTTTCAAGTTGTTCTTTAATTATATTTAAAAGTTTGCCCAAATTATACTTGAAAAATTGCTTTTTTTTAATTAAATGTCAAAATGGAGGAGGTAAATTCCATCCACCATCTGGGAGCACTGATTTTTAGGGCAAAAATGTGTGAAGCATTAAAGATAGATCTTTTCGTCAGCTACAACTTTTGTAAGAAATATTTTTTTTTCTAGATCAATATTTATCAGATTAAACGAAAAAACTTGTTAAAAACATTTCTTTTAGTTTTGACTTTGAAAATAAAATTTTCGGGTATTTTCATCACAATTTTTGTAATCAGCGCCTCAAAATACGTGGGTATAGTGAATTTCAAATTAATCGGAGGTAAGTCCTTTTCGGAAGTTTATCCGAAAATATGTTAGAATTTGCTAGAAGTCAGGATTGCCATTATTTTTGGATACAAAAATTTCCTGACTTTTCCAGGTTTTCCATGACTGAAATTTCCATTTTTTCAGATTTTAAAGTATCTTTTATATAAATAAATTAAATAATTAAAAACTCGTAATCCGAAACAAGTGAAAAGGTTAAACAAATTAAGTCTTTTTTTTAGCAATGCATATAGCAATAAGATATGTTTTAATTATAATATGCGAAAGATGTATTTTATTCCTTGTGCTATACTTGGAATATTTTTGTAAATTTTTAAGCGGTATTTTTGAACAGTGAAAAATCTAACCAATATAATTATACTAATTTATATTTTCCCAGGAATTAAAATTAATTCCTGATATTTTCCTGCCTTTTCCCTGTTTTTCAGATTTCTAAAAAAAAGTGGCAACCCTGAAAACAGACAAACGTAAATGATCAAAGATCATAGTTTTTTCTTAAATTCAATTTTGGCTACAAAAGAGGATAAAAATACCGAAAATCAATTAGTAATTTTCTTCTTAATTAGAAGAAAATTGTTCTTTTCCATTTACCGGAAAATTTGAACCAATAAAAATTAATTATTATATTTTGCCATTTTGTACTTAAACTATATGAAGAAAAGCAACAGTAAAATTGAATTTTGACTACGAAAGGGGAGAAGAATAACGAAAATTAATTATATTTTCAATAAAAAAAAAAATGTCTCCCATTTACCTCAAAATTTGTGCCAATGAAAAATAATTATTATATTTCGAGTTATTTTTACTTAAACTCTGAAGAAAAGCGATACTAAAAGTTCCTTGATTAGAAAAAGAAGTCAGCGAAAAAGACAAAATCGGGAATTTAACTTACTTTAAGGAATCTTCGGAAAAATCGAACATAAAGCGAAAATCAAGGATAAACTATCCCTGAAATGATCTAGCAGGAACTGCGAAGTTACATAATTAATAAAGTATGCTCGATTTGAAAATACAAATTAAAATTGCGCGTCATTTTAAAATTTTTTTATTTTTCCAGATTTTTGGAATTTTGATTAGCAGAATTAAAGTTTTCTTACATCACTGATCTCCCCGACGTCCAGGTTTTTCGTATCCGAGCCGGAGCCGTTGGCGTCGGGCGGCGGCCCGGAACTCGCAGGGGTCCACGGCGAGGAAATGGTGTCGGCTGCAGCCACCGCACTGCCTGTAATTAAGAGCAACAATTAACACTTGAAATTAACAACAGTTCCTTACTCAATCAATATTCACCTTTAAATATATTAAAACCAACTTAATCAAAACCAAAAAAAATATATAAAATATTGTTTCCCAAAATCTTGCATAGAAATAGCCTATTTGAAAGTAGGAACCAAATCGGGCGCTGGTAAGGATCAACTTGGTGAATTGGGGAAATTATACACAAGAATATTTTTCTTAATAAATTTCAAATGTAAAGCAACTTTACATGGAAAGATAAATATCCTTAGAGTTCACTATCAAGATCATTATCCCTAATTTTGAAAAAAAGTATTGTATCGTTTTCCGCACGCAAATTCACATACTTCGTGCTCCGTCTTTTTCTGAACGATTGGTATTTTTCATTCAAATTTGTACTCTAGGTACAGTGAACTGTGTTTTTAAAAAAAGTCGGACGGATTTTGGAAAGGGAATATGTATAGAGCTGCAGTAGATGCAACATAACAAACTATGTTACTAAATTGATTTTTTTTGCAAAATTAACCAGAAATTTTTATCTACACTTGTAGCAAATCTATTCAACTTGTTTAAAGAAAACAAATCACTGTACCTGAGATAAAAATTTAAATGAAAAAATACCAATCGTTCGGAAGAAAACGGGGCACAAAATATGAGATTTTTCGTGCGGAAAACGATACTTTCACGCTATGATACACGCTTAGATAAAAGTATTTGCAAATACTTGAGAAAACTGATTTCTTATCAACAGTCAACCATTTTTAAATATCTTATCAGCCATATTGTATCTGTCATTTTGAATTTTGAAATCCAGACCGCCAATTCGAATTCAGCGACCCCAAAAACCTTATTTAGAATTATTCAGAAAATCTAAGAATTTTTTTTTTCCAGATACTGGTAGCACAGAAAGTTCAATTCCGCTATACTGCGAAGGGATTAGGAAAATTTTAAAAACAGAGTGTATGAGGCAAATAGAATATCCGATAGTGGATTATTAAGATGATGATCTGTATTTCTCGTGTCACCTGAAAAAAAAGGTGAAATGAAAAATGGAGCGAGTTTTGCGGTGCGCAACAAGTGGTCGCTGATATCGCGTATCAGTCTACCGAGTGTTGGGGGTGGGGGCAGAATGTAGGCGGTTGCTCCGCCTCCTGGGGGTGGAGTGTGCATTGAACGCTTTTCTGCCTCTATTGCATCTCAGCCCTAAGAGAATATGTGATGCACTTGCACCAACTCGACATAACTTACAACATGATTATGCCAGGAATCAAGTCGTCTTCCAAATATTCAAGTTATCTCAATCTAAGTTGAATCACAATTTTGATTTATCCTGTAATTCAGAATAATCATTTTTCCAAAACATATTCAACTCTGAACGTAATAAAAGGTATTTGCATGGAAAATGGTCGCTGAAAAAGAAAATGACACCGATTTATTTTTGCAAAGAAGCGTTTTCGAAATATTAGCGAAAAAGATATTTTCGGCTCTTTTTTCAGTTATTGACAGAAATATCAAGGACAAATTTTTGGTCGAAAATATGTTATTTTACACAAACTTCTCCGTTTGTGTTGCATCGCGTCGCATTTTTACGGAGTTGCATCCAGCAATAGTAATTTTCAAAAAAGCTTAAAAAATTCACTTTTTTTCAACTTTGAGCGCCTGTTACCCGGAAAATACCATTTCGATTAACACAAATTATATATCATCGTGAAGAAGAAAGACGTACTTTTTGAACGATGTACACTTCATGATAGCACACGGAGAAAAAAAAAACTGTTGAATCAACAGATGTCATTTGCTGAAATAGGGACAGCAGTTTTTTTTTTGTAATATTTACAGATTTTTCTGTTGGATTCACAGATTGTTTGTAAACTCAACAGATGAACCTGTAAAATGTACAGACATGTCTGTTAGAATTGCGGATTTTAAGAAGAAAGAGAAATCCGTAATTCTAACAGACATTTCTGTAGATTTTACAAGGTTCATCTGTTAAGTTTACAAACAATCTGTGAATCCAACAGAAAAATCTGTAAATATTACAAAAAAAAACTGCTGTCCCTATTCCAGCAGATGACATCTGTTGATTCAACAGTTTTTTTTTCTCCGTGTAGGATCAATTCTCTTCGAGATTTCTGTCAATAACTGAAAAAGGATCCGAAAATTTTTTTTTTGTTGCTAATAGCTCGAAAACGCTTCTTTGGAAAAATAAATGAGTGTCACTTTTTTTCGGCGACCTCAAATTAAGCTAAAAACACTTTTTCTCAATACATCTAGTGAAAATTATACTTTCACTGTCTGTTTTGAGACGGGAAAATGGTTGATTTCACAACTGTAGCTATTTTCCACACAAGAGGTAAAACTAGCCATTTTCCAGTCTCAAAAAAGGTGGTGAAAGTACAATTGTCACTAGAAATGTTGGGAAAAATAACGTGTTCCACTCGTGGAGTACAAGCGATCGTGAATTCGTGTTTCAAACTTTAAACTCATTGGAAATTGCTCGTTTTCCCCACTAATAGAACAAATAGCTATTTTCACGAGGTTTAATAGAAAAGAAAATTGGGGTGAATAAATTTGATGGGTTTGTTCAAATTCAGGGTAAGACGTAATGATTCTGATGACAAGTCGTGTGGTATGTAGACCAATTAATAAAAAAAACTCTTGCAAATTTAAATTCATGAATGTTAAAATCTGTAGAGATTGAAAGATTAGAACTACTGGAAAGGAATTCTAGCCCGATCGGTTGATATTTCCAGTTGAAAATACATGTTTCTAAAGCACACTTTCAAAAAATTCGAATTTAAAAAATATTTTTCTACTTTCTTATTACTTTTAATGTCAAAAAATGTACCTGTAAAACATACATAACATTTTCTTTGGCCCCTTTGAAAATTTTCCAACAGCATAGAAACCTTAACATTTCTTGCTTTTAATCGAAAAATAATAATCCAACTTAAATGCTGCCAAGAGAGAAAATAATCGAGCTTTGACATTTCCAACTGGAAAATATTCAAATTCATTTGCTTTTAACTAAAAAATGTTTAAAATGTAAATTGTTTAAATAATATTTCCTTGCAATATGAAAATACATCTGAATGGAGATAGAATGGCTCTAATTTTCTTGCTTCCAATTAGAAAAATGATTCAACTTTGTTTCATCCAATTAGAAATTTCGAATTTTATTACGTCTAAGAAGAAAATACCCGAGTCGAAAAATCGAAGGCCTCATTTGAGCCCCTGCAACATAATTTTGAGGCTGAAGAGGGGTAAAAGAAGTTCTTGTTCGTATTTTTGAACCTCTTTTAAGCCTCCAGACTTGACTTACGTCCGTTTTAGGCTCAAGAGGTTCAAATGAGGCCATACATTACGACGGGAAAAGTTCCTGTGAGGCTCTTTTCGATCGAAGAGGTTCCTGAGCGTTAAAGGAGGTTGAAAAATAAAATACAGAGGCTAAAGAGGGTTAAATGATGACTTAACGATTATCAATAGGCTTTAAAGAGGTTGTGGAGGCTTAAAATGTTTCAAATGAGCTTCAAAATCACCAAGAGGCTCATATGAGACCCTCGAAATTTCGACTCGGGTAATAACGCTTGGATTTACTAAAGTGTAAAATCTTCAAATTTCTTTTCTTTCAATTAGGAGCTTAACAGTGTTAGAAATTTTTGTATTAAATTTAATAAACGCAATTATGGAAATGTAATTAATATTTTCTAGATTCTTTTTTAACTCGTAAATCATTAAAGCTGGTAAATGAATTAATCATCAATATTTCTAAAATTTCTTGCTAATAATTTGGAAATCCGCTTATTACATCTGAATTAGTGAAAAGTGAGCCACTGATTCACTTCAATGAACATTTTTACTAAATATTAGTCACTTTTTTACTACTTTTATCAGTAGCTATAAAGGTTTTGAAATATATTTAGTAGAAACGTAAAATTTTGTTAACAGAAATTTAAGTAATCAATCCCGATTTGCTTATCTCCATTTTTATCCGTAGATAAGTGCTTATAGATTAAGCTGACTAATTTTTCGAATACTTAGATATTATAAATAATTTAAAATTGAACGTGTATCTGTATAAAAGAAAATAATTTACTTTATTATCTATAACATAAATTCACTGCAAAAATAAGTTTATAATTGCGTATAATAAAATTAAATAAATTATAAATTTTACTGTATTGAATTTAATACATCAACATAGTGAATTTAATATACTAGTCCATTGTTTTACGACTAATATACAGAAATATTAAATTTCACAAAAAAATGTATGAATGTACATAAAATTTAATAATATTCTCAAAATTGAAATTACTCGCTATCAACGAAAAAAACAATCAACTTCAGCTGCTTCTAAGTGGAAAATATTGTGACACAGAATTTCCAGAGTTCACCCAGAAAAAAGCTTTATTTAAATTCAAGAAATCGTTTTTTAACTTCATTTCTTCAATTCCAAGAAAAAACACCTTTAGAACAAAGATAAATTTATTTGATTTAAAGAAATCAAGAAATTTTTTAAAATCAAAGAAACTTTTTTTTGACCGCCGTAAACCTAAAGTTAGCCTTATCGTTGTCGTTTTGCGAGCGGAAAGTTGATTTTCCCGCACTAGTACTGTAAAATTAAAAGTGTGCGGAAAACTAAAACAAACTTATAATTTTACCGTACTAGTGTGAAAAAATCAAGTTGCCGCACGCAAAATGACACAGACTCGGCTAACTTTCGGTACACAGCGAACAAAATAGTATATTTCGTATCCCGTGCCGAAAGGCGTATTTTAACGCATGAGCGAGTCGCGAGCAAAATAAATTATTATGCCTATATTAAAACCCTTCAAATATACAATTTCCAATTGAATATACCCTACTTTTAAATTTAATGGAGAAGATACCAATCATTTCGTTTACAAAAAAAAATATATTTCATCGTTAAATAAACGTTTAAAACCGTAAATACATCCTTCGACTAACTTTTTGCTCTATAAAAATATCACCGCGCTAAGTCGCTAAGCTTTATTGAGCCTCAGTGTTTCGTAAACACGAAGGCGTTGCAGGCTGTTGAAAATGAGTAGAACTTAATAGAGACGGTGTTCGAGGCGACGTGTGCTCACTAAAACGCACACCAGGACAAATCCGTGCACATTTTGTCCCCGCACGTGTGCACATACGTGACCATGCATGCATGTAGCTCGCAATGCGTCAGGGCAGCAGGAAGCACAGATCATGGCGGATGACGCATGGTTGCATTCGCTTGTGGTCGCCGGAGGACGGGATTCAAGGGGATATAGGGATGGGGGTTGGAAATGTGCGGATGAAGGATATGGAATGGTCGGCCGAGCAGTGATAGGGTGGAAAGGGGCGTTTCGGAATGTTGGGCAAGACCGCAGGCCATCTAACCATGGGTACCATGGCTGCCTCTGGGTACAAGCAACGTGCTCTACTTCGTTATTCATTACGTCATATCCGCCTTCGAAGACTAGCATGTATCGATTCTCCAAAAGCGATGAGAATGTCCAACAGGATCTTCAAGAAGGAATCTCCAGTCCAGTATGAAATTACGACAATTCAATAATCAAATATTCCTGATAAGTATTTCAATTTTCCACGTGTAAAAAATAAAATAACTAAAAGTGCCATTTTAAATGGTCAGTTTGTCTTCGGAAAGGAAAAATAGTAAATAGTGCAATTCAAGTGGTAATAGTTGCAAATATAAAATGTATTACTTAATATTTTGCCTTTAAGAGTAAACGAGGTCTGTTATCGTTAATCGTTAAGTATTTAGATTTTTGAAGAAATATAAATCAGTCATGATTCTAACAATTGTATAAAGGATTATAAATGACCTTTAACTATGTAAAAAAAGTGGGTAAAAAAATTAACTTTATCATTGAATGTATTGAGGAAATAATTTGAACCTATCGTAGCAAATTTAACGACTGTCATTTTACGTCCTTCGGTAAATGGCTTGCCCTAAAACAATATCTTTCGAAAAACCTAGAAAGCGGAGACCATAGGAAAAAGAAAGGCAGAAAGTATGTGAGCTATATTAGTGCAAGAACTTCCAACGAGACTGATTTCTAATGGACTTGACAAATCATTGATAATTGTGCAAGATCTGCTGTCCAGCATAGTCGTTAAATGAGTTTTATGGCAGGCGTAAGAATAGAGGCAGATAATTTAGAGGAGAAAATAACACTCAATTGTACAGAAAGTTTAAGATTAAATATCTTTTCGAAAATCGCTCTCCCAAATTCTCTTCACTCACGCAATACAACCTCGCGAAATACTTTTCTTCCATTTTTTGTTGGTTGAAAAACCTAAATAAGTGTTCTGTCTTTGAAATTATATCACCTTATCAAGTCATTAAACTTTGCACTGTTAGAAATTTTCGGCAATTATAAAAATGTTTATGTCACAAAGGCAACGTAAAATATGACTATATTTATGATTTTTTTGAGTGAAGGTATCTTAAGGGGATTCGCCACCTTTAATATTTTTATTTTTTGAGTTCAGACCTTCCATACAATTTTTTTATGTTTAATACATTTACTAAGAAAGGTTTTGGGTTTTTTTGAAAATTCTAGCACTTTTATGTATTTTTAAACTAAGATTATTGAGTTTTTTGGGCATTTTTTTGACATTTTTTGACTTTGAATAACTTGTTTGTTTTTAAACCAATTGTCATGATTCTTTTTTTATTTCGTTCCTTACAATGTATAGCAACTTTTCGGGTATGGAAAATAAGGTAACATGACTGAAAAAAAGTTACAAATAAAATAAAAATATCCCAAAATATAAAAAAAAATTTTTTAGTTATTTTTACATTCTCATCATGGATGAGAAGGTATTGGTTTTATGTGAAAAATGACTTTCGATATTTTCATCAAATCTTTACGTTTTGAGACCCCCTGAGTCATAAAAAAGGATTTTTACGAAAGTGTCTGTCTATCTGTCTGTCTGTCTGTAGGTAGTGTGCGGCATAACTCTCGATAAAATTATCAGATTGAATTGAGCTTTGGTACACTTTATCGGAGCCGAAAAAGTAAGGACAAGTTCGTTAACCAGCCACATCCAATCAAAATTGAGGGATAGAGCACTACTTTTGTGTATTTGAAAATAATTTTTTGAAAAAATCAAAAATTTCAGTACTGGTTTTAGATAGTGCTAATAAATCTCTAAAAATTATCCTGATAACATTTTTCGATTAAATCAAAATTAGAAATGTTACAGCATATTCAAATTCGAAAAAAGTCAATATCAAAATTCCATTTTCCAGTTAAATTATATGAGATACGAAAAAACGTTATGATACAATATTATTAAATAAATAAAGACCTACAAATTTGAATTGTAACATTTTTTCATAAGATGCATATTTTTCTTTTTAATTAAAAAAAAAAACTATTGAAAATCCAAAATTCAATTTTTTAACAATAATATTCGAAATACGAAAAAAACGTAAGAATAGAAAGTTGTTCGTTTCAAAAAGATCTACAAATTTTGTCTCACACAGTTTCTGATAAAACATATATGTTTGGAAATCTTAATCAGAAATGAAAATTTGAAATGAAATTGAAAAATGAAATTTTCAGAAATTGAAAATTATATTCAGATTGAGCGACCAAAAAAACCCTTTAGAAATGGATTTACAAAAAAGTTGAATGTAAGGAAAAATATAAGGCTGAAAGGGTTGAAAAATAAATGCTTCCTAATTTGTTCTTCAAGTTGAAGTGTTAATGCCAACAGACATGAAAATAAGAAGCTCTTTCACGAGAATGTCGTTAGCTTGATTAGAAATTTGATAAAGAAGTAAATTAAAGCAAACACTTTAATGAAAATATGTACACACTGTCCTGCATTCTATTCCTATCCTGATAACAAATATGGAATCGATTATTCTGCTGTCGTGAAGCGACATTGTGGATTAATACACATAATCTGCACGCAAATCTTTCGCTAATCCAGCTGCTGGGTAAACTCAATTCTCTGGAACCATAAACGCTTTGACGTGGAATAGTGAACAGGGGGGGTTAATCTGGTTTGTCATTTGGCAAAGTGGTCGTTTCGATCTCGTTATTATTGCTATACTGTTAATTACACCCACTTCGGGGCGCATCAGAAGCCTCCCAGGAAGCATTATCTTTTGAAAATTATAAATCAATAAAATCAAAATGCCAATTGAAGAGTTTGCAATTAATAACAACAAAATGCTTTTAATAGTAATAATATAACTGACAGGATCATAAAATATTTAAATTGGTTAGCTTCAAATAATAAATGAAATTAAAAAACTTAAAAATGCGTCCAAATGAAAAATATTCAATTTTAAATGTTTCAATTGAGAAAACTTAAAATCACTCGCTTGAAGCTGGAAACTATAAAAATTTTAATTGGCTTGCTTCTACCTGAAAAAAAAATGCTTGAAACTAGAAAATATTGAAATCATTTTGCTTCCATTTGAGAAAAAAACTGCAAAAATGCGCTTAACTGAAATTATATAACTATTTCCGTTTGAAAAATATTCGAATTAAATTGCTTTCTTCAAGGAAACAAAAGAAAAAAATTCAAATTAGTTTGTTTCCAATAAAAAGAAATTTCAAAAATGATGCCAACTGGATGATTAGGAAAATAAATATTTTCATTCAGAAAATTCTTATGACTACTCACTTCAAATTGAAAACTTTCAAAAGTTCTTTATTTTCCAGTGGAAAAAGTTTTAGTTGATTTGCCCACCTGGAAAATTGATTGAAAATGAGTTTATTTCAATTGAAAAACTCATTTCTGATTACTTTGAACTAGAAATTTTTGAAAAAATCATCAAATTGTCAGATTTTTATGAAACGGGGTTTTTTGGGTCGCTAAATCTGAATTTTTCGTCAAAATTCCTCGGCTAACTATCGGTATACAGCGAAGATAAAAAAATCGCTCGTATCACGTGCAGAACATATATTCTATTTTTTTATCAAAACCAAATGTAGTCTATCTACGTCAGTTTTTATTTTTTCTATCATTTCCCAAAGGGAAACAAAATTTTCTGTATTGCACGGAGAAACTTTTTATATCAATTTTTACTATAGTATTTTTCAATTTATGGAAAAACGTATCACTTTGAGAATTTTTGTTAGTAAAAATACTAAACTTTGTAATAATGATATGAAACTTTAGTATGAACTATAGTAAAATTTGCTATGGACTATGCTGAAGTTTGATATCATTATTATAAAGTTTAGTATTTTTACTAACAAAAATTCTCAAAGTGATACGTTTTTCCCTAAATTGAAAAATACTATAGTAAAAATTGATATAAAAAGTTTCTCCGTATGCGGATGTGAAGATCTAAAAATTGAACCCAATTGTTCACATAAAATAAAATTCATTCATGTAAGATAACTTTTTTAATTTACAAAATATCTTTCTAAAAATTTAGAAAACGTAACAAAAGACGATAAAGCACGTCTGTTAACTTCAATTCAGCAAAAATTTTTTTAAAAACTTGAAATGACATTTTATACATATTTCAACATTATAATACATAAAAAACTAAATTTGAACCCGTATCACTACAAACTCAAATTCATCTTAACGTCCAAACAAGAGTATAATTCAAAATTTCAAGAATTCGAAACCGTTCAAATTCTCAAAATACAAAAAAGACCAAATTTAGACCACAAAAGTTTCCTAAGATTAATGATTCTGAGAAACCAAAAAAAAGGAGGAAAGAAAAAGAAAGAATAGGTTTTAGAAGGTTGTCTTCTTTTTTCATTCCTCCTTTTTTGTTGATTTCTCATAATCGGTAATCCTAGGAAACTTCTTTGGTTCAAATTTGGTTGTTTTTTTGTATTTTGAGAATTCCAACAGTTTCTAATTCTTAAAATTTTGAATTATAATACATAAAATAGATACATCAGATGTTCAATTAGCGAAGCAAAATGACCGGTTAACATTGCAGTATGAAGCAGATTTCGAGTTTCGCTTATACATCCATTGGAGGGGGTAGCAAGTCCTGGGGGGGGGGGCACCCGACCGAAGGGTGTAGTAACAGGGTTATATTAGGTAGTAGGTAAGCTGTAAATTTGGCGTATAACGATTTGGGGGAACGTCGTTCGCTGGAGATCCCGGTAGGCCATGGCTGTGGGCTCTATCTGGGTTGAGTGGGTCGGAAGAAAGGGGGGAGGGAAACGTGGACGCCCTGTGAAGGGTTGGGGAGGCTGTAGGAGAGGCATTCATAGTAGGAACCAGAGGATGGCTTCGGTGGAATGCGTTCCGTTTAATATCGCGGAACATTATATATCGTCCCTCTTGTCCCTATCTTCTAGCCCCCCCCCCCCCCCATCCACATCCCCAGACTATCCTTCTCACCCCACAAACCCTAACCCACACTTCTCACCCCTGGCTGCTTCCAAGTCTCACGTACCACATAAACGCGTACAAGCGCGTACACGTGTGCATCACAAGTTCGAAGGCAATGAAAACTTAGCGCGGAAAAAAGGGTCATAAAAAAAATCCATAAAAATGATTTACTGTGGATTATTTTTTTTCTCGATAATACATGAAGTTACGAACTTTTTCGAAAGTTGATACCACAATTTTAATAATTTAAATATTGAAAAATATAAAAATTTGCATTTCACTGGAAATTATAACTTATGATTCAGTTAGAAGAAATGAAAAAAGAGGTGAAATAAATTTTAATCTGTAAAAAATAAAATTTTAAATTTATATTAATAGGATAGATAAAAATAAAGCAATATAACTTAATAGAGAATACATAGCATTTGATAATTTAATCAAAGAGAATAAAATAATACAATTTAAGAGGTAATTTGAGGAGTTGACATTTGCACTTTGATCTTTGCAGTCAGGAAGGCAATATCGTTGATGTTGGTGAAGTCGTTAAAGAAAACGAGTCGCGGGGAATGAACACGGTGAGGTGGCTGCGTTTGCTCGAAAGCGACTAATTAAAATTAACCGCGTTCCTCGCACGGTATTTCGGCGCAAAATTAATAAGGAAGCTAGATATGCTCTAGTGTCTAGTGCGTATGAATCAAAGTCTCTCTTTTATTCGCACCATTAAAAATTCTAATTCGTTCTGGAGCGAGTCACTTTGATTCTATCAACGATTACGTACAACAGGTAAACGAGAGTTCGTAAAACAGGACTAATAAGTAATTTATATCTGCAACGAGTGTTACAAGTCAACTGAAACGATAAATCTCAACAATTCAAAACTCACCAAGATTAAATCGAACTAACAATTCCAAACTAACAAATCACACTATCTAAAAATATGCAAACCTGTATTTTCACTCAAGACAAAAAAGTATTGCTTGGGTCTGATTTATATACACTCATGAAAAAGTTATTATTCTTACGACACTCATACACAAATGGTAAATTAAAATTATTGTTAATTATGACAAATTAATATTTACTCTCTAAATTTGAATCAGTAAAAATCTACTGGTTATCAGTGAAATTTGACTGATTCAAATAGCTAAAGAGAGGTTACTGTAAATCAGTCAAATTTCACTGATTATTTCAGTGAAAATTGACTGATTTGACAGTGAAAAATATTTTTTTCACTGATGAATCAATGGAAATTAACTGATTTAACAATGAAAAATATTTTTTCACCGATGAATCAGTAAAAAGGCAAATCACTGATTCAATCAGTCAAAATTTGACTGATTCAGATTTAGAGAGTACTTTGATATTAAATTGAATACCTCTTTAATAAAAATATGATAAAATAAATAAAGATTCTTTAAACACATTCAAATAAAAATCTGTATTTTCCAAGATAACAGTATTTTAAATTTAATATACGTTACCGGAAAAAACTTCCATTAGATCTAATGGAAGTTTAATACAGAAATTTCTAGCAGTGCAGATTGAAAAATAAATAAAAATAACCTCCTGGTATGTGACTATCAATAATTGAATTTTAATAACAGCATAATAATTGAGATATTAAAAAAACACAATTCAGTAATTGCTTGCAAAGTAAGCAATGTCTCAAGCCAATTAAGAGATACTTAACGCCACTTCCGGTTGCAGTTTATCGCTTTAATGACTTGCGGCTTTGCTGTCAAGGGTCAACCAGAAGAAGGTGTCCGATCAAAAGTAATTGAGGTCGGAAATTCATGTCCTTCAAATCACGTGAAGTTATTCATTTGTGACAGAGATAATTGGTCAACAATTATCAAATCTTAATCCTGATCAAATCGATAAAATACAGGAAATTATTGATCTAAATTCAACTACTTTAATTTCCCGCACAATAAGATATAAAATAGACAAGTATTTTAGTGAATCTCGTTTACCACAATTTTTTCATTTCAAATTCATTTAATATTTTGAAAAGGATGGGCGTAAAGAAGATCAAGAACCTTTTTGGTTAAACGAGACGTGAATAGGGGATTATGTTATGCACGCTAATATTAATCATGGAGTGCATCATGCTTCGCTAATTGAAGAGGTTTTGCAAATAGCGCATTAGATTGGTGTTCAGATGCAGTGGCGTCCATTGAAAACAGTAATTAAAACAGAATCTGAAAAGAGATATAGAATATAAAGAATCGTACTTGAGGAATTTAATGAGCTTTACTGTCTTCTTTTCTTTTCTCGATTTTTCTCACAATTCGTTCTCGTCATTGTGCATTTTTTCTACACAAATGTCAGTCTCATGTACTTCCTGACCTAGACCAATCAAAACGTTTTGAAAGCTAAAAGTACCTTAATGGCGACGAAAGTTAACACGTACAATTTTAAGCTCAACTTCGAAGCACTGCTTCATTTATTTACTCCTTACTTTTCTTTCCCTATTTCAATGCATTTACTCTTTCACGAAACTCGAGTGTTTGAAGAAGAAAAATAAGTCGCGTGCGCGAATTGACCGAGTGGAGGTGAGTCGAGAGGAAAAATAAAAGAGAAGATTAATTGCAACGCGCAAATGTACGTAGTGTGTAGCCTCATAAAATAAACACTTCCTTCCGCTTGGAAATTCACATTCAAATACAATTTTCCGAGCATTCATCGCTCTGTTTTCTTGTTACGAAATGAAAAGGCGTTGTGTCACTCAAAACTCCAATTATGTGTTTTGTTAAATGTAGATTTTTTCAGAAAAATCTCTTCATGCTATTCAATACGATATTTTATGCCTTTCATCAGATTTTACTCTTACTCGAAGCCAAAACCCTTGTGAAAATAATAATAATAATCAAAAGGGTCGAGAATACAATGAAAGAAGATACGACTTTTTTAAATAGTTCAACTCTCGAAATCTGAATCAATTAAAATTGACTAATTAATAAGAGGAAAATCTTATGCAATTGATCGTAAGTATTTTCACTGGAATATTTACTAAGCCAGTTGGTAAAAACTTTTAACTTTCTTCATTTTCCTTTTAATATTGATAATCATATTTTTGTATTTTTAATTTCTAAGAATTGAAAAATGAAAAGACAAGTGTTTGAAATTTTAAAATCATCAGATGTTTTAATTTACCAAGACAGATTTTACGATTTTGAAATTAGAATTCGTGAATTTTTAAGCCTTCTAACTTTCCGATAATGGATTTCGCAATTTATATATTATTTAATCTTAACGTATTCTATATTCAAAAATATTTTTAAAAACAATTCATGTACAATTTATCAAATAAATAATAAAAACTTTTAATTTTTTTTTTTCCAAATTTCCAGTTTATTTCCCAGAAATTGAACTGTTTTGTAATAATTTCGTTTTCTGAATTTATACGCACTGAAAATTTGTTTCCTTTTCAAACAAAAAAATGTTTCTTTTAGCAAACCTGGATAGTAAGAAATCAAGAGATAGAAACAATTACTATGTTAAATAGAAATTCTGAAACATGAAAATTAGTAAAATTCTAATCTTTAGACTTGGTTAAAAATGTTGATACAATAGACAAACAAAATTTTCAAAATGTTTGACCTTTGAATTTGACTAAAAACTTCAACTCCCACAATTTAGAACAAAATTTTAAAAAATTGTAACAAAAGGCAGATTTATTATAAGAAAACGAGTATGACAATAAAAAGACAACATTTTTCAAAAATCCAAGACGACTACAATTTTTTTTCAAAATTTCATCATTTTTTACGTTTTTTACTGAAATTTTTTTAAAAGTTAATTACATTTCTATATAATTATAAAAAAAAACAAATTCTATATGCATAAAAGTAAAAACTTCAAAAAATTCAAAATGGCGCATCATTAAATACTAAAAAACTTGCATTTTTTTAGTTTTCATCCAAAGTCTTTCGTATTTATAAAAAAATCAATTATATTAAGACAAAGTGTATGAAAAAAGTAGATTTCAGAAGTTCAAACAAAATAAAAATTTTCAAAAATTTGCATAATTTTAACAGATTTAAGGTAGTACGATCACGAAAATTAGACATCAGGCAAAAATAGATAATTTTGCTTTCAAGAATAGCAATACAAGTATTATTATTGAAGGGCTAATTTGAAAGAGAAAAGATTGTTTTTTATGAAAAAAATTTGAAAGACAAAAAAATAATGTTATTAATAAATTTTATTTTTGCCCAAACTTATGTTCTTATCGCTTCGAGCCAAATTTTAAAAAATGATGCGATTCTAATAAATCACGGTTCATTTTTTTAGGAAAAAGATTCTCTGCAACTTGACCATTTCCTATTTTTGAAATTGAATTAATTATTATCAAATACAACAATTTGTTTATAAAAATTTTGTCTTGAAAAATTGTTGTTTTATAATTTCAGCCATTAAAGAATTCATTTTCAAAAATCGGAAACGGTCAAGTTGTAGAGAATCTTTTTCCTAAAAAAATGAACCGTGACTTATTAGAATCGCATCATTTTTAAAAATCTGGCTTGAAGCGATAAGAAAATAAGTTTGGGCAAAAATAAAATTTATTATTATTTAGTTGTGTTACAAATTTTTTTTATAAAAAATAATCTTTTCTCTTTCAAATTAGCCCTTCAATAATAATATTGCTATTCTTGAAAGCAAAATTATCTAATTTTGCCTGAGGTCTAATTTTCGTGATCGTACTACCTTAAACTCATAATTCCCAACAAATTTACGAAAAGTTCACAACTTTACATTATTTTATTTTGTAATATACAAAATACGTTATTTTCCTTTCATAAATATTTTGCATTATTTTAGAAAAATTCGCAAAGTTTTCGATATACTCGGAAACTTGTTTTCTAATATTTGGGAACTTTTCACTAGAAGCTAAAAAAGTGATTTTTCGATCAATCCATTAACCTACGTTTTGAATTCTCAAAGAATTTTATGTTTTCATAATCAGTGAATCTTTTCTGAAAGGTATTCAATTTTCCTGCAAAATTTGAAAACTCATAGAAATTGACAGGGATTTTGGAGCAAACTTGACTTGTCTTTGTTATAAGGGAGCAAAGTATAGTGATTATTTATCAGGTGTGAATGACACGTGAGCCTAAAAAGGAGTGTAAGGACTTAACGATAGAGGAACTCGAGAGGCGCTGGTACACGAAGAAGGTGATCATGATTCTTTGGAGTTGTCCATGCAAAATCGTGATAAAGTTGGCAATATATGAATAATGATCGCCTTCCCGGTGATTCGCCGACAAAGGTCTGCTCTCTTTTATCGTCCTCTCTCTCTTCCACCACTAGTCAAAGGTTATTATGCTTCACAGTTTTCTTACGCAATTTTGTTCGTAACACGTGATTCGAGATTTGGTTCGTGGGAAACAAGTTTTCTGCATTTGCACTTGCAAAAAAAGTGTTCTGCAATTTAAACAATTAAAATCGATTTGAAAGCTAATTTTTTAGTCAGACTCCAATCCTTAATTAAATTAAATCCCCGCTAGAGACTAATGATTTATTTTATCCATTTTAAAAAAAAAAGTGGAAGCATAAATTAAAACTGCAGATGAATAATGAACTTGTTAGGATCGAGAATCAACATCAGATCGATTCCAGACCACCGAGTGGATCATGGGAAGACGTTGTGTCTCATTCTTGATCTTCCTTGTTGAGTTTTCATTCTCTCGAGAAGTACCAGTTCTTTTTCTTCTTTGTCTCTTCCGCCCCTTTCTCTTGTTCTCTCTCATCCTTCCTGTCTGGAGGTCTCATTATATCTTTGTGGTTTTTGACGAGAATTGCACTTTATAGCCATTAAAACAATATTAACTTTCACGACTAACAATGCACGTGCACGTTAAACATCATCTTTCTTTCCACTTTCCTATTAATTTCGTATTCAAAATAATATGTTAGAGTTTAATACGAAAATGGATAGTAAATGTGAAAAAAAGTTAAAATTATATGAAGAATCTAGACTTTTTAATTAAACCCTATTTTATTTATTTAAGGCCATGGGCCAAGCAGGTCACGTGGCAAAAATTATATGTTAATCCAACCATGTGAGATAACTTTTTTTGCTTATAACAAATCATGCTCCTAAATTTTGATCCATTTATTTTAATTTAGAATTTTATATATGGAAAGAAAAAAATCGATAGCCAGGGACTGAATTGGTCACGTGACTTGCATGGCCCATGGCCTTAAATTTTTTATTATCTAGCAGTTAACTAAACTCTGCATTTTTTATCATGTTTTATTGGAAATGGAGCTCAGTGGGTCCTCGTCTTTCAATTCTTGCAAGGAGCATTCAATTATTTGACTTTACTCCAGCCTCTCAACGCATTAGTATTCAGCTGAATAATTCATGGCTGAACGGTTAATCCGGCAGTATGTAAATTAATCCTTTTAATTGCAAGCGACAAAATGTTGTGAAGCTGTTACCAGGCCGTACTTGCAGGCATTGCCCTATATTTATGCACTTTATAAGACGTTCTCTTCTTTTTGAAAAAAAATCATTCCGTTTTAATTTGGAACAAATTATTATTTGTTAACTAAATTTTGATGTTGTAATGCAGATAAGTTATTTTCTCTTAAGAACAAATTTCTCTTTCTAATTAAATATTGATGGATCTTCTCATCTCCAGCATCTTCAGTGACAATCTGAGTAATTCTATCTCAGGTGTCAAATGTTGATCGAGAGATAAGGTAAAGCAAAGGTGACAGCAGTTCATGTAACATTTGCTAAATTCTCATTTTACATCGTATTCAGAAGCCAACTATAAATTACGTTTAGCCTCTGAGAATATTAATTTTCTTACGGTGAAGGAATTTAAAGTTTGGATTAAATTCGATCGATTTTTTGGAAATGCCTTTAAAAATAATTCCAATTCACTACTGAGCGTAGTTATAATTGTTTGTTAATTAAATTAATAAATTAAACTGACTTTAATTTTTATTAACTCACATTTCAATTTAATTGAGAGAAAATTTAGTCTCTCAGTACTCTCCAGAATATCTTCGGTTATTGGTAAATCTCTCAGTAACCTCGAGAATCTCTTGGGACTTTCGGAAGTACTTCAAGATTCTCCAAAATCACTTTACAGTTAGTAGGAAAATTACTTAAGAATTTTTAGAACTACTCGGAATTCCCATGAATTTCAGTAATTCAGTAATCTTGGAAATCTTTTCGGACTTTTCAAAATCCTAAGATCCCTACGGAATTTTTCAAGACTGTCCGGAATATTTCGAGAGTTTAGAGAATCTCCTGAGACTCTGAGAAATCTTTTAAAACTCTTGGGACTCTCGAAAATATTTCGGAACTCTTCGGAATCTTTCGGCTTATCAAGAAATATCTTCGCACTTTAAAAAACCTCTTGAAACTCTCGAGAATATATCAGAAATATCTTGGGACTATCCAGAATCTTTCAGATCAGTGAAGAATTTCTCGAAAATCTCCTAGGACTCTCAAAAAATCTTTCCGAAATCTCTAGAATTACTAGAGAATTTCTAAGACCGATCCGGAATATCTTTCGAGTCTTGAGAATTTCTAGTTAGTTTAAAAAAATCAAATCACTTAGGATTCTTAAAAATATTTTGAGACTCTTCAGAATCTCTCGGCTTATCAAGGAATTTTTACACACTTTCAGAAACCTCTTGAGACTCTCGAGAATCTATCGGGAATCTCTTGGGACTCTGCAGAATCCCTCAGGTCACTAAAGAATTTCTCAGAACTTTCCATAATCTGTGGAGAACCTCTTAGGACTCTCAGAAATTCTTTCGAAATCTCTTTCGAGTCTTAAGAATCTCTAGTTACTTTCAGGAACTTCTTGAAAGTCTTGGAAATCTCAGGGATCACTGGGGAATTCATCAAATGTTTCGAAAATCTCTTGGGACTCGAAAATATTTCGAGGATTCTTTGAAATCTCTCGGCTTATCAAGGGATTTTTGCGCACTTTCAGAAACCTCTCGAGACTTTCGATAATCTAACAGGAATCTCTTAAGACTTTCCAGAATCTCTCAGGTCACTGAAGAACCTCTAGGAAATCTCTGAGGACTCTCAAAAATCTTTCCAAAATCTCTAAAATCACTAGAGAATTTCTCGAGACTCTCTGGAAGTTCTCGAATCATAAGTTTCTCATGGGACTTCCAGAAACCTCTTAAAAATATTTCGGGACTCTGCAAAATCTTTCAACTCAATAAGAAATCTCTTTACACTTTGAGAAACCTCTCAAGACTCTAGTGAATCTTTCAACAATTTCTTGGGACTCTTACAAATCTTTCTAATCTCTCCAAAATCTCTCGTGTCACTGTGTAGTACGATAGTAGCCTCAAAAGTACCCGAAATAACCAAGAAAACTCAAACACTTTGAAAAAAAGACTTTTATTTGTCAACGTAGACTCCTTTTAACTTGATACACTTTTATTAGCTATTTTCAATAGCTTTAATACCCTGTGTATAACGACAAATCGTCGAGCTCCTCGAAATAACCATTAAACGCAGACTCCACCTCTTTATTGTTGGCAAATCTTTAACCACCGAGACATTTTTTCAAGTTTGGAAAGAGAAAATAATGCGAGGGAGCTAAATCTGACGAATAGGGTGCCTGAGGAACCAATATGAACTTTAACTCATTGATTTTGGCCATCGCAATAACGGATGCGTGAACTAGTGGATTGGCTTGATAAAACAACACTTTTTTTTTGCCAAATGCAGCTGTTTTTTTTTGATTTCATCATTCAAACGCTGTAATAAGTTCGCATAATACTCGCCGTTGACTTTTTTTCCTTTTTGAAGATAATCAATGAAAATTATCCCACATGCATTCCAAAAAACTGATTCCATGACCTTGCCAGCAGATGGAACTGTCTTCGCCTTGTTTAAAGCCGATTCTCCCCTTTCAGTCCATTGTTTTGACTGTGCCTTCGTCTCAGGTGTGAAGTGATGGACCCATGTTCGGCTTTATTGCTGTGAAATATCGCCAAACACTTGATTAAAACATCCTCACGACACTATTTTTGTTCCATTGTGTGGAAAGCTCGGCACCCATCTTGCGCACAGCTTTCTCATGCCCAAATTTGCAGTCAATATGCGAAGTACAGCATTTTTTGAAATGCCTACCATGTCTGCTAGCTCACGCGCTTTTAGTCGACGGTCATCCAATGCCATTTTTTGGATTTTCTTCACCATTTCTGTCGTGGTCACCTCATTTGGTCGCCCACTGTGATGTTCGTTTTGGCAGCTCGTATAACTTAGTTTAAACTCTGCTACCCAATACTTTATTGTTGTAAACGAAGGAGCAGACTCCCCGAGAGTAGAATCTAGCTGGGCTTTGATATTGGTTGGACAGAGACCTTTCAAATGAAAGTATTGTATCACATAACGATGACCAATTTTTTTCATGTCTACTAATTTACTGAGAGCGTTCACTATTGATAGCTGTCAAACAAATACTTAACAACTTACCGTCTTCAATCTTCTAACTCAAGCTTTATAAGGTCTGCCATAGCAATTTTTTTTGTACAACAACCGTCATCTATGCATCAGGTCGGGTACTTCTGAAACTACTCTCGTGTCTCGGGAATCTCTAAGGTTATTAAGGAATCTCTTAAGATGCCCCCGAATATCTAAAATTTTTATATTTCTTACTTTAAATGCTTTTTATAAAATAAAAAAATTTTCTTAAACAATTCCAAGTGGAGCAGATTGCAGGTGAGAAGACACCCTGAGCTGATTGTTATTGCTATCAATTACAATATTTTCGTGAAGGTATGAAGGGTAGAAAAAACGACTTCTTCAGACAATAATAAGTGATGATAAGTTGTATTCGACGTTTCGAAGTCATGTACGACTTCCTCATCAGGACAAAATTGGCATTAGTCAGATATAAAATTAAAGTACATCATCGGTCACATCCAGGAGTAAAAACATAAAGCGTCAAAAATGATCAATTCAAAAAATACAATATTCGTCTCTCTGTATAAAAGAAAGAAATTAGAGAGGGTAATATAAAAATAATAACATAAAGTTTTAAAATGAGAAATCACTGATACTACAATATTTTTAAAATGATAATTCAGCTTTGTGAAAATAAAGCATTTATTTATTTGTTTCTCTTGATTTGATTACGAACACGGAAAGGGAAGCCATATCTGGTTTGTTTTATCATTTATCGCAGTTTTATCTGTTTTTGGATCGCTTAGTAATCGCATGAAGGGAAATCTTAATGCAGCCTACTGTACTTGAAGTTGCGTTGAGTCGTAGGGAAGCCGATGAACCATGAAGAGTGTAGCCTCCAGCTATTCTCCATTATCGTCTCAATACAGCTGGTGGAAGGCTTCAACTCAGCAACCGGTTTTCTTACAAAGTCAGTCGGCAGATCGGACGACAAAGAAATAAAGGTGGGAAACAAGATTTCGCGATTCTGATCACAAAATCGACCCTCGATTCTCCAACACTCAGAAACCAGTACAAACTTGCAATATATATCTGATCTTCAATTTTGAATAAAATTATGAAATAAAACACCAAATAAACTCAACATTCAATAAATAATTTCAATCAATAATTTAACTTCACCAAAATGATTGATTTTAATTAGATTTTATAAATTGTTGAACGGAAATGCAGAGATTGCAGATGCAAGCCTTTGAGAAACACCGACTTTGGAGAGGAATTCGAAAAGTAGGACCGCGATTCGTTGATTCGGCCAGATCAAAAGAAGCGAGCAAAGTCGACGAACACTACCGTTAATCGATTTCCATAACATTGAGTAAAGCGTAAAACGAGATGGAAAATATCCTGTTTTGAATTACGTATATGGCGTTATATCTTTAAAAGTTTCGAGTTTTACAGACAGGTCAAGAATAAATGAATAACTACTAGAAATGGTAACTTATACCGGATGTCGAATACTTAAACCTTTTTATCAACCCCTCATCTTTTGCGATGTGAATAGAACTAAAGAGTATTCTCACCTGAACTCACAAATTGCCTTCGTGGAATTATTCGATTCAATGACTTGATTAACGTCTTAATGATTCTCTATATTTTCACAATCATTATTCTTTCAATTCTTGAAATTTCCTAGTCAGCTCTGCACTTTAAATATATTCAAAAGAATTGATCAACTCTTTCAAAATTATTATCAGCAGATACAATTTCTGATTATGAAACTTGAATGCTGAAGACAGAGATGAGTGATGGGAAAGCCGAGGGACGAAGCTCCTGAGGATTATTTAACCGTGATAATTGCCAAACATTGTTTACCTTGTTAGCTGGTAAACTTGCTCGAGTTAATAAGCGGCAAGCAGCAAGAGCAGTCCCGACAACTACGCAGGTTCCGAGTCAGAATCCGTGTGTAAATTAGCGTCTTCAATTTGTAAGCGTTCGCGTGACTGCTTGCTACCTGCTACCTTGTTACTCCCTCGTCCTCCTCTGATAACTAGTATTGTACGATACTACCAACGAAAGTAACAATAATGGCAGTAATAAGGGCGTCAGTAAAGTAACAAGCTGCAAGAGTTCATTACAAATCGAAAAGCCGAAGAAGTTGGATATAGTGCAAGATGGAGTTGCCAGTAATCACTCACTGGAAATAACGCAACAAATTATTACATGAGCGATACTCCTAATGAATTATTTTCTATCACAAGTATTTCATAGGTTTTAGTTTAAGTTTATAAATACACGGGGAAACTTTTTATAGCAATACATGTTTTATTTCATAATGATAATTCTACAAAATAATAAGAATTTAGAGAAAATTAAGGTGCAATGATAACACAGGTCTGCAAAAAAAAATGTTGAATTTGTTCTAGAAAAGATAGGAGTTATTTCCAAAGTAGTTTTTCCTGCAGAGTCCAAATCCTGCCTCTGAACTGCTCCAGCACGTCAGGTTTTTGAGTAATCCTAACCTAAAAGTGCAAAAAACACGGTTTTTCGCTTTATTTGAGCACCTATAACTTCGCGAATTTTTATTATTTTTTGAATCTGAAAAAACCACCAAAAAGAGACACTTTTCAGCTTTCTATTTCATTAATGATTTGTATGATTTGAACTTTTATAATCAGAGATATCGCCAATTGAAGAAAAAAATTGACATCCTATAAGTTTGTCCTTTCATATGTCGCTCAATGCGAAACCTGCAATTTTTTTTTTCAATTGGTGATATCTCTAGTTATAAAACTTTAAATCATACATATAATTTGTGAAATGGAAAGCTGGAAATTGCCTTTTTTTGGTGGTTTTTTCAGATTTGAAAAATTATAAAAATTCGCGAATTTATGGGTGCTTGAATAAAGCGAAAAACCGTGTTTTTTGCACTTTTAGGTTAGGATCACTCAAAAACCTGACGCGAATGTTGTAAATATTGCAAATATTGTAGACTTTAATGCAATGAGATACAAGAAACAGTACAACGATTCGCCTCAAGTACTTGTAAGCCGTCAAACTGGCAACTCTATAGAAAGAGACAACTTCTGTCATGTATCTTTCGAACAGTTACAGCTCGAACTGTAGACTTTTTTGAAATTTTTTTTACACCAAGAAAAAGAAGAGAATGACACGCACGTAACTAAAAAACAAATCCTTGAAGTTTTTAATTGTGTTTTTTGTAAAACCATTTTTTTTTTAATTATCTCAGCAATCGTATAAGATATTGAAAAAACAAAACAAACAATCGATTTTGCGTTAAACCACATCGAAATCATGTATTGCTTTCCGTTTAAAAAATTTTTTACACCCTTTTATCATACGATTTGAGATTTAAAAAAAAAATTTAACTCAAAAAATTTTAATCAAAACTATACGCAGTATACTACATGCTAGTATATGTATGGAATTGAGTACAATACATATGATACTTGTTCTTATACACATATATATCTATGGTCCCCAGTTCCAGATTATTCTGAATATTCATCATACAAAAAAAAGAATAAGATATGTTCTTTAAAGAAATTTACCAAAAACAAAAGTTATACTTACAAAAAAGAAAATGAATGTGAATTTTAATATTCTTACGAAATTGAATGTTAGTGAGAAAGATTCCGTGACATACATGTGATCAGAGAACTTATATCGCGTACAAAATTGAGGTAAACAAAGTCCGAGTCATCGTTCTCGATCGTTTTCGTGCCAATGCTCAACACGTCGAGTCGAGCCATAAGTAGTGCCGCACGGAAAGTCATAGTCGCATTGGTACCCACTTTCTAAGTAAGTTCTTACACGAGACTCGGATTTTTATCTTGAGTCCAACCGCATACTGCCTTCCCGCAATATATTTCACCCGCAATCTCGCTTACGATACCAAGTCGACGGTGACTTTTTTCCACCTTCTCGAACTCCGGACCGACCGTTGCACGATAAAGGCTCAGGGTGCATGCTTCGGATTGCGAAGTGCGAGTCGAGTATACAGACCAAAAAAGATGTCGCATTTTTCATTTTTTTTTTTTGCATACTACCCCCTTACATCCACTTCCCCTAGTGACATTCTACCCCTGTCGTTCACCTTACATCTCAGATAAGAGCGGTTTTATTTTCAATTTGTTTGAATTTAATTTTACTTTATTCAATTTGAATTTAATCTCATTTATTTAAAATTTTTATCTCTCTCAGTTTCAGGAGTTCAATTCTTTAAATAGAGAAAAATTTTCAAAAGCTCTCATATATTTTAAATTTAGAAAAATATACAAATTTGAAATCCGCGCCAAAATTTGGTCCCATTGTCATTATTGTAGAGGTAAGAATCCAGGATAGTGACATTATAACGAACTTCGATAACAATTGAGCGCGAAAATTCAAACTACTGCATTAATTTGTACAGTCCAGAACGAAGCTATAAAAAAATAGATTCCAGAAAGTAGGGAGGTTGGAAACGAAAAGGACTCGTTTCAATGTGGTTGTTATGTCATAAATAGAAAAAGATTGAAGGATAAGGTAGGCCATACCAATTCAACTGCATTAATTAAACTAGCCAAGGACAATGAGGCTGTCTGCCGATTGGCAGACATTACGTGGATCACACATTTTTGATTTTTAACGCTTTTTCCTAAAAATTCCAATGAGCTACGAAATTCTCTCCCCAAATTTTTCTATTCTCACAAATCAACAACAAAATGTGTCTAGAATGAAAAAAAAAAAAAAAAAAAAAACTTTGGAGAGACAGTGAGATGATTGGTTAAGTTATTGATTAAGTTAATCATATTATATGACTAGAGAAAGTGAGGGGCTATTCACTAGAATTTCATTGGATTTCCGGATGGCGCATCCACTATTTCCAAGAATCTTTTAGAAATCTCTCGCAATCTTTTGGTGTCAATTTTAGTCCTAAGCAATATTACAACGAATAGTTCTCAGTAAAGATAATCAGACTTTCATTGATAAAATAGCACAATTAATTATTAGTAACAAGTCTCAGAGATTAACAAAACGTTTCATTAATTGTGACCATCTTTTAATCCTTCAGGACGCAGTTAAAGTTTAATAGTCCGTAATTAAAGAATAGCCTGTGACGCCTCTCGAGGATTTTCTTTCTCTCGCAAATATACTTTGCAATTTAAAACGCGCTTTACTTTAAATACTCGGTTTATTCGTTCTCTATTTGGAGTAAGAGCGTTGAATATCTATTAAGCGATCATACCACTCTAGGCGCCCCCAAAAAATAGCTATTTTTAAGAATTCTCTTAGAGGTTGCTAATATAAATATTGATATAAAACTTGTTAGGCTTAATATATAAACCCTTAAAAAACATGAAAAAATACGTGTTTTTTTTTTAAAGAATTTCCGTCATATTGAATTTTTTGCATGAATTTTATTGGTTGAGGTTCAGGATATAGCTATTGTCGTACTAAATCCAAAACTCTTTGCTTTGTCTGTTTCAGATGGTCTGAAATATTCTGCGCAAGCGACCTACGTACTTTTCAGAAAGTTGTGTTTGCCTGACATTTTTGCATACAAAAACTGTGTAAAATCAATAAAAACAAATTTTTTATGTATTCTAAGAGTTTATTCCTCAGGTCGAACAAGTTTTATATCAATATTTATAATAGCAATCTCTTAACAAATTCTGAAAAATAGCATTTTTTTTTTTTTTTTTTTTTTTTTGGGGGGGGGGGGGGGGGTAAAGTGGTATGGTCCCTTAAACTGCCAATAAAAACCGCCTCAGTAATAAGTTTCACCATCCTCCTTTGAGCCACAAATAAGATATTAACGACGAAAGCAAGTAAAAAGGATAGTAAGATAATAAAATAATAAGATGAAAAGGAAAATCTAACAAAAGAGATGATCTTTTGTGTATCTTCTAATTCAGAACCAGCAACATCAGCTTTGATTTATAAAAGAAATAATACAATACAATGTCAAAGTCACGTTATGTGCCAATGTCTTTAGTTTCGTATAATCTCTATTCTTGCTGCAAATATTCTTCTATTGTTGTCCATCGAGGTTAAATCGAATCACGATTAGGCAAAAAGATATCCGGCGTATTTGCTCTTTGCGCAGGTTTCTTTGTACCCCAAAGCAATTAGAAAAAGCAAATTGTGAAAGATAATAAAAATTACGAGGGTCGACGATTCACTCATTCAAATCTGTGATATAAGCGGATTAGTTAAGATAGCAAATCATCACAAACTTTGCTTTCCGTAGAATTTCTAGAAAAAAAATGTACTATCCAAAAATAATATCATTTTTTTTCTTCCAATTCTGAAGACCAAAACTCCCATGTTGATATGATAATTCATATTTCATCCCCAAGCGAATTATATTTACATTAAATTATTCTAAACAAACATTTCAAAAATAATTTATATCCCATAAAAGTCTCTCAAATCGATAATTTCAATAATGTTTTTAGAATGTTCAGCAGTTTTTATGACTTTAGAGTTGAGAGAGATAGTGACAAGTGATGATAGTAAAAAGAGTAATTTTTGGCGGGAGTTCAGAAACGGAAGTTAGTAAATGTGAAGAGTCTAAATTCGAATGTCTAATCCGATCGACGGTTATCGCGCCTCGTGCGACGAACCCGTCCAGCCTCATGAGTTTTGAGTTGCGAGCCAAGAAAGAGAAGTGGCAACAGAGCGGCACCTTGACCCCGAGTACTTTTTTTTCTTTCTTCCCTCTCGCGTCTTTTTCCTCCTCTGACTGGTTTGCTTCCCTCTCTTTTATGTCGTCTCGCTCTATCTGACCAATTCTAAGCCGCTCCCCTTCAAGCTCGGCAAAAGAGTAAAACGAGGAAAGGGCAAGGAGAGGGAACGATAATAAGAGAACAGTGATGAGAAAGGAGACGAGAAAGCTCACCTCTTTACTCTCTCTTCTTCCTTCTCCCTCTCACGAAAAGTCTCCTCAATTGGCGGCAAAACCAAGTGGTCGTGAGTTTAAACATCAAAGATCGGAAAAAGATATTGATTTAATAGATCGAGATGCACCTGCCAGTAAGTTGGCCTCCAGGATTAATCAATAGGATTAAAAATTGATTCTTAGTTCCTAATTCTAATAATTTGAAATTTATTTCAATTTTTTTTTATACAATTTTCAAAGTTAGAATATGTTCCTTTGATATTTTGAATCAAGTTTTTGTTTCAGGAGATTTAATTTTCCAGAAAACGTCCCTTTAATTTTCAGTTCTTGCAGATTGAATGAAATTGCTTGGTATAACCATCTTCAATTTCCTCCTCTTACTTCACCTTCTATCTTCTAACGACTGGAAACTTAACCACAGATATATAATTTCAATTACAGTGATTACGGAATGCCGAACTACGTAACCCAGTTTTCGTCCTGAGGGAGAGCGCACACGCGACCTGTCGTGCATTAGCGTCGTCCTTATAGGAGAACAAAGTCAGCAAAATCTGCAAAAGGGAGAAATAAATGCTCTCTGCAAATGAAGACATTCTGAATTCATTTTTGTCAAAATATCCGGTAATGCTAGCCGAGAGAAACTAAATTGTGGTTAGGAAAAAAAAAGGAAGCCCCTTTGTAAATTACTGTATCCATAGATATTATAGAACATTACGAAAAAATCAATTGAGGTGAAATGATACTTATAAACTTTTGAAATATAATATATAAGGACAAGAATAAAACAGGATCATTCGGAAAAGTGAAACCTTATTATTCTTCACCTGCTCCAAGCTATATGATCTGAAGATTAACTCCTAAGATGTACCATCTTATGAATACTAATATTCCAGACCCGATACAAATTAAAAATCTATAGAGCCAATTGATATTAACCTATATAATGTAGATTATTTTGCTGAATAATAATATTCCTGTCGCGAGAAAGGTTAAATAACCTCTAAAACCAAACAAAAAATCTGTAGGTCGGCTCAAAGTCGCAATATTGGAAATAGTGATGCTTTGCCAACAATAGAATTTTGACCTTCATAGTGTCGATCATTCTCTTGAATAATATTTGACCTCCATGGTGTCGCTTATTTTGCTCAATAATAATATTCCTGGTACGAGGAATATTAAAGAGCCTCTAAAACTAAACAAAAATATTACAAGTCAGTACCTAAAAGTCCCAATATTGGAGATAATGACGCTTTGCCAACAATAGGATTTTGACCTGTATAGTGTCGATCATTTTCCTGAATAATTATATTCTTGGCGCAAGTCAAATTAAATAATAGTATTCCTGGTAAGAAGAATATTAAAGAACCTCTAAAACTAAACAAAAATCTTGCAGGTCAGTATCTCAAAATCCCAATATTGGAGATAGTGAAGCTTTGATAACAATAGAATTTCGACCTTCATAGTGTCGATCATTCTCTTGAATAATAATATTTGACCTCCATGGTGTCGCTCATTTTGCTCAATAATAGTATTTCTGGTACGAGGAATATTAAAGAGCCTCTAAAACTAACCAAAAATATTTGAAGTCAGTAGCTAAAGGCCTAATATTCGAGATAGTGACGCTTTGACAACAATAGAATTTTGAACTGCATGGTGTCGACCATTCTTCTTAATAATAAGATTTGTTCTTTATGGTGTCGCTCATCTTGCTCAATAATAATATTCCTGGCACGAGGAATATTAAATAGGCTCTAAAACCAAACAAAAAACCTGTAGGTCGGCTCAAAGTCGCAATATTCGAAATAGTGATGCTTTGCCAACAATAGAAATTTGACCTTCATAGTGTCGACCATTCACTTCAATAATATAAGATTTGTCCTCTATGGTGTCGCTCATTTTGCTCAATAATAATATTCCTGGTACGAAGAATATTAAAAAGCTTCCAAAAGTAATCAAAAATCCTGCATGACGACTTAAAGTTCTGATACTGGGAATAGTGACTCCTTGTGAATGTTATGAAGACAACCTAGAGTAATCCGGGTTAGAGATTAATGGTTACGAGTTTCTTCTACAACGACAAAAAATAAACATAAATTTAAATTGGACGGAGCAAAAACCAAAAGATCTTTACCATTTACATAACTGGAGCAAGTTTTTGTTTATCGTGAACCCGCGAAGATGCAGCGCAAAAGAACTTAAAGATTTGAAAACAGAAAAGGAACATGAGAAAAAGAAAAAGTTACTTCATCGATTTTAGCAATCTAAACATTTGTGCTTTCGCTTTTCGGTGATAATTCGAAGTGAGTTTGGACGTCTTAAGTCAAAACTTCAAATCCCGTTGATTACCTCACTAAGGATTTCTTTATCAAGAAATCTGATTCAATAAACCTGGGGAATATAAAAAATATATATTTACATAATGCAATGAAATTTAACTGATTGAAGTTTACTATGAGTTTAATTTACTCCAAGTAAGATAAGAGCAAACATAAGGTTTTTCAAGTTAAATTTAATAAAATTCCTAATAAATGTTAATGAAGTGTAAAGAATTCTATATTTAGAATGAAGAATAAGGAGATGACACAACTTGTAGAAATAAAAACAGAATAGTGAATGTGACAATGCAAAGTTCCTGTCGTCATTAAGTAATATCGAAGGGTCCAGAGACTCGAGGAAACACTGAGAGGCCACCAAGAGACAAAGAAAAAAGTGAAAACGAAGACGGGCGTCAGGACGCTATTTATGTTCTGCAACGAGGACATTCAACCCGTTGGCACCCCCGTCTGTTTTCCAACTTCTCTCTCTATTCCCATCCCTCTATCTTTATTTCTTTTCGTCCAGCTCTTTCTCATCTATTTTCCCTTTCTCTTTCGTCTCGTTCCACCCCGAAAACATGAATAAATCACTCAGTCAGTTGTACATCTGTTGTTCCATATTTTGTTCCCTCGACCGAGTCCCAACTCTGCCAGAATCCAAGAGCCATCATCTCTTAATTCCAAGATGTTCTCAAGTATCAAGAAATGGCAACAAATATTGCCGAATAATATTCCAGAAATTGCATGATAATAATTATGTAAAAAGTATTGGAAAACTATTCACAACTACAAATGTTCAAGTAGAATAGATAATTATAAAGAGTCTATTACCATCAAAATGCTCATGTCTATTTCAAGAATAAAATAACTACAAGTTTCTATCTGTATTGTATCCAGTACAATACATGTAGTCCGGATTATCATCTACATTGTATCCAGTAAAATACATTTAATTCAGATTACCATCTGTATTGTGCTTAGCACAATACTTATAGTTTGGATTACTATGCGTATGGCGCAAAATACAATACAGATAGTAATTTACAGAAAATACAAACCTTTCAAGTTGTAAAAATCAAAATTTTTAGTAAAATTTAACAAAATTTTAAACCGATTCTAACCACAAGTATCATAATGATTATAACTGTCGATTCAGCACGAGTCGTTTTTTTCATGCTTCGTCTCCAGTCTCAGAAGAGCATGAAATTAACGACATTAACGAGGGTCCTTTTGAAAACGCTAGACTCTTAGGAAACCGGAAACCGTTCGTCTTACTGACTGACAAGTGTCCTTATCTAATTAAACACGTCTGTGAGTAAATAGAATTCCAAAACTTTAACATATATACCCCAGATTCTTGCAAATGAAAAAACCAAAATTACGTTTTAGGACAATTTTACACGTAGAGAAACATATTGTAAAAATATTATAAAAACAAAAAATATAGCAACTGGTAACATAACTCTAGTAAAATACTATGTGTTATCTAATTTTGACTATTCAAAGTATGATAAAAGTTAGTAACCCGTTCAACAAATATTGTGATGCGTAATATAAGAATGGTATAATATCCTATGCGATGCAAAATAATTCCTGCTAATTTTAAATAGTATTCGCTACCTTATAGTTCGTGAATAATAAAAATTTTACGACTAATTTTATACAAATAAAAGAGAATTCCCTGCAACATAAATTTATGAGAAAGAAAAAAAGTAGAAAACGATGCTCTAACTTCTTTATTTCTTTCTTCCTAACTTCTTTAATTCCTGAAAATAAAAAACAGATTATTGGTAACTTTTATCTTTTTTCTTAACTTTTATTTGGTTTTTTGCCTCATTTTTATTTGTTACCAATGATGTGTTTTTTATTTCTAGACATAAAGGAAGATATAAGAAGCGAAAGGAAATATTATGGCAGTCGCCTTTTCCATGAATTTTTATTTAAAAATTTCTATTTTGTTTAATTAGGTGGTTAAGTTCGAAATTTTTTGCTACTGCCTAAAATATCAGAGGATGTAGATTAAATTCAAATTTAAAGAATTTGAAATCAGAGTAGTCGACAAGCAATCGAAAGACCCGGGCTCGAATCCCAGCGCAGTCGAAAGAGTCTCATTCTCCACAGAAAGATTTCAAATTCTTTAAATTGTTGTTTATTTCTTGTTATTTTGGCAACTCCAAAATAACGAGAAATGAACAAAAATTCTATGAATTGGGGTCAATATAATACTAGACATGTTATCCAACATGTCACTTTGAAATCTGTAAATTGTATTTAATATTTTTAAAGTGAAAAATTAAAAAAAATATATTTTCAATACGTTCCAATGTCTTTAAAACCCAAAATATCAATTACTGGGTAACTTAAATTTATCACATTCTCTCTAAATTTAAATTAGTATACGAAACTACTAATTAAAAGAGTACGAAATCGTTTACCAATGATTTTAATAAAAATCTCTAATAGCAGCCAGTAGTTTTGCTCTAAATCAATAAGTATTAGTTTAATTTCTATTAAATCAATAAGTCTTATTTTAATTTCTACCACATTAATTAATAATAGAATAGTAAATTACTGAATCAGTGAAAATTAAACTCCTACTAATTCAGTAGTCTTTGGCCATTAAACAGAAGAAAACCACTAGTTATTATTAAAAGCCTTAAGAATTAAAAATCTTTCTGTGGAAAAAGAGACGCTTTCAACTGTGCCGGGATTCGAACCCGGGACTTTCGATTGCCGGTCGACTGCTCTAACTAACTGAGGTACACAGGCATTTTCTAAATCAAATTGTAAATGTTATAAAAGATGCTGGTTTGCGATCAATGAGGGTCAAATATAAAGAAGAAAACTCTTCATAATGTCAAAATTGTTGCGACGTTTCGTTGGCTATGGGTTTGCCAACCCATTTTGTATTGTAATATTGTAATTGTAAATGATTTTAACCTATTGGGAGTTTAAAATTGCAATGCGCCAAAGACAGTAATGTTCTGAATTAATCAATATCGCCGACGATGCTTGTGAAAGAGTGTTGTTGACATACGCACTACAAGTTTATTATTACATTTCTTCGTAAAAAAACCTCGACTTTTCATATAAATAAATAAAAGTGACACGGAAGTTAAATTAAATTAACCCCCAATTTATCACATTTTGGTCTTCTACTATATTTTGGCTTGATAGCGTTGCACTTGTATACTTACAAAGTACTTCTAACGACAATTTAACCGTTTATTATAGTTAATTAATAGTTTTCGTTCAGAAAGTAATTTACCTAAATTCAAAATCAGCCAGATTTTTACTGAATTGGAATTAGACTCACAAAATCAGCATTAAATGAAACTTCCTCCGTAATATCTAATTTAATAATCGAACCAAATAAAACAAAAGAGCCTTGGAGAAAGATAGTGGACATAAAATCTACCTTCGGCGTACACAATAGGAACGCACGAATGCTGGGCTGTGATCAAGCGACACATAATAGGGTAATTAATGCTCCTGATAGTATTTAGAGACGACCCGCGAATAAAATGAGTAAATGCTAAAAGGAGGAGGAGTGAAGAGGTTGGTCTTGTGATCAAGGGAAAGGGGCTAAAAGGGGAGGTAAGTTAGTTGGTCTTTGGCACTCGGCCAACCTTCGAGGTCGTTAAGTCGTGAGCTTAAGCTCCGAGATGAACAAGGGACCGGAGGTTAGTTTAGAGGCGTTTCACAGGGGCACCGCGACGCGACAATTCGATTGACCGCGGATAGTAAGCTCTTGCTTTTTCAACAGCCTACTTTATTCTGGGATTTGACGCAGCGACGACGTCTAACATCTTATTTATATATCGATTTGTCCCAGGCGATAAACGACGGTCACTGTCTTTATTTTCTCCTCTTCCTGCTTCTCTCAACGGCTTCGTTGGAATCTCTCTTCAGAGAGGGATAGTCTAAATTGGGTTGGATTTTCAATTAGTTCTCTTCTACTGAGAAAGACAATCTTTATCTTTTTATCAAGGAGTTAATCACTCTTTACTAAGAGAGAAATAGACTTACAATCAAGATGCTCATCCCTATATCAAGAATAAAATATCTACGGGTTCCTATCTGTATTATATTCAGTACAGTACATATAGTTAGGATTAATTTTTATTGTAACCGATAAAATATGCATATAGGTTGAATTAACACATGTATTGTACCCAGTACAATGCATATAATTCGGATTACTTTCCATATTGGGCATAGTACAATACACTCTCTAAACCTGAATCAGTGAAATAGTCACTGATTATATCAGTGAAAATATATCAACCGATGAATCAGTGTCTTGCTTTGATTTCACTGAGGAATCAGTGAACGCGCTACGTGAATATAACTGTTACATTCGCAAATTCAAAAATTCCATCCACATGCAACTGCTTTATCGACCTTTAAAAAGAGGTTAGATTTTCGACACGCGTGATAACATCGTCGTAAATGTGCTTTGGTGATTGCAAGTGCTCTTTGCAATCTTCGTTGAAATATATTTCTGGTTTTATTATTCCCACTTGATGATTTCACTGATTCAATAAGTAAGTTCAATCTACCATATTTCACTGATTCTCAGTGAAAGACTTATAGCTGCTGCCATTAGTGAATATTCACTAGTAATCAGTGAACGTTCACTTATTCAGGTTTAGAGAGCAGATATTTATTTTCACGTGAATATGGACATTTTGGAATTGTAATTTTTTAATTTAGAGAAGGAATTCTAACACATTAGAAGAGGAAAAAAGTAAAAATTAATCGAGTTTGAAGATTTGTAAGGAAAGATATTTGAAGAATTGCGGAAAAGGGAGAATGAAAATGGTTCAAAAATTTTTAATTCGAAATTCTAATTTGGAATCACCTTTTGTTAAATTATGTATATCTAATTTGAGATCAAAAATCAAAAGTAAGTAATAATGCAGATAGACGAGTTTTACAATGTAACTTTTTACAAATGACTTTCATATTATAGTCTTTTTCCGTATTTTATATTAGACGACTTTAATAACTTCTATGTAATAAAAAGCAATTTTCTTTTACCGTTCGAAAAGCAATTGCTTCGAAAGGAAAGCAAAAAATATTGTAGGAGACATTCTCCTGTGATAATTTTTGCATTAATAAAGATTTCTATTAACCAATTATATCACTTACATTTCATCTGAACTACTTTGCAAAATATAAATATCAGCGGGAAAGAGGTAAAGAATTATGGTAAATAAACTTCTGCTTTCAAAATTTAGGAAATGGTAGAGAAGATAAAAACGGACCTTGATATACTTTTGGTTTTAAAAATGAAAAAAAAAGTCCGATATATTTTGACAAAATTGAACTTTTTTTCAATTTCGAAACCAAAATTAGTCTATCTGCGTTTGTTTTTATCTTCTCTACCATTTCCCAAATTTTGAAAAGAAAATTTTATGTACTTTAGCCGCAAACATGTAGAAACCTAAAATCAATAAAATTTGCTAATTTCCTAAATATCACATGCTCTTACGAGAGTTTAAAATTCAATTTCCCGTAAGAAGAAGATTCTTAGCAGATAAGTATAAAAATCAATCAGTTGATTGTTTAGAGTTGCAAAAGCTAACGAAATAAGATGAAAAATTGCTCGATCGGTTGAGAGTCACTGTTGACTCACCACGCGGCGAAAAGACCAAAAGCTGGTGGGGGTCAAATGTCACATGGTGACTCACCAAGTACTGCAAGTGCTTGTGGATCGGGTGTTCTTTTACAACTGTCTCTGCAAGAATATCTCGTAAAATTGCAAACGTAACGGAAACGCCATTAGGTTTTTCCTCATTGGCAATAAACCATATCTGGATCGCATCTCACTGTAATAGGAAACAAGACTAAAGACTCGTAAACTCTGTATACACCTAGCGGGATTTATAAGAGGCGTGCCTCCACATTTTGTAATTATGATTGAATTAGTCTTTCCCGAGGGACCGTTTGCTCAGTAATCGCACGAAATCTAACTTCCTTTCTGTTCTCGTGACTGATAACGACCGAACACTGATTCCCTATGATAAATCCAAACAAAAAGGAGTTTTCTAAACGAAATAAAAATTCAATTATTACATAATAACAAAAGAACATTTTTTTAACTCAATTACAACGCTATAATAAATTCATTTTCTCAATTAAATTATAATATAATCCTAAATTCAATTTTTACCTTTCAAACTACAGTATGAATTATTACAAAAGATAATGAAATCAGTGGACAGTCTTTAACGACTCGGAAGGGTGAATTTTGAAGAATTTAAAGCCATAACAAATGACATTCATGTCTATAGGAATGATTTTGCGTGTGCGTTGTGCGTGGGGCCGGAACAAAGTAAAGGCGGACTTAAGGTAAAGGGACCACGTGCACGCGCTGTTGCCGGCTTCATGGCTGGATTAAAACGGTGTATCTACTTTGCTTTACAATGACTTGCACAGTTTTTATTCAGGAAAAAAAAATCAATGAAAAAGAACGATGACAAGTCCTATTATCCACTTCCTGAGTCACAAAGAGCGTAGACAACTTTTTTTATCATTTAAATTATAATACTTCTGACAGGAAAGAATTCAAACTTGAATACTTCCTACTTTGTCTAGGATCTATCTAGTAGCTAATAAGCTTTCGATACACTTGAAACACTTTTTTGATAGTGAAGCAAAAAGTGTGTCTGTTAAGATAATAAATGATAAACGCACTAACCTGGTGCTAATTAGTTACTAGAGAGCACGACTGAATACATTTTACTTGTGTCCAGGTTTATTAATAGGTAAATGAAATGTTCGTTTATAATTGTATTACAGAACAAACCTCTTCTTACTCAAATCAGATATAGTTTCTATCTGGTATATTTTTTTCAGCCAGCCTAGTTGTTATACCTTGAGTATTGATAAGAAAGAATTTTACACAAGCATAACGAGAGACAAGCTCATTAGATGAGCAGCACGTCATCGTTAATCTAGTGCTACTAGTCTGTTACTAGACAGTCAAACTAAATAAACTTTTAATTATGTACAAGATTAAAAATCGATCGATAAGAAGCTTATATTCTATTGTATCTGATAACAAAAGTTCAATACTAAAATCAGCTATACTACTTATCTAGTTTACAGTCTAAAACCAGCCTAGTCCATCTACCTAGAATACTGAGCAGAAAGTGTTTTACATCTGTACAACTGTAGAATACTTTATCAGATAGCAGATGGCGAAGAAAAATGGAGTGCTGGTCTGATACTAGACAGTCAAACTGAATAAACTTTTACTTATGTACAAGATTGAAAATCGATTGATAAGAAGCTCATATTCTAATGTATTTAATAACATAAATTTAATACTAAAATCAGTTATGTTATCTATCTAGTTCACAGCCTAGACCCAGCCTAGTCCTTCTACCTAGAATACTGAGCACAAAGTGTTTTACATCTGTACAACTGTAGAATACTTTGTCAGATCAGCAGATGGCTAAGAAAAATGGAGTGCTGGTCTGATACTAGACAGTCAAACTGAATATACTTTTACTTATTATACAAGATTGAAAATCGATCGATAAAATGATTATATCTTATTGTATATGAGAACGAAAATTTAATACTAAAATTAGCTATAATACCTATATAGTTTACAGTCTAGACCCAGCCTAGTCTATCCACCTAGAATACAGTGAGAAAACAGTTTCTTTGATATACGGTCAAAGAAAAAATTTCTTTGAATTAAAGAAAATTTTATTAATTCAAAACAATTTTCTTTGGGCCAAAGAAAAAGATTTGTTTACATTAAAGAACATTTTTTTGAATCAGCAAGTTTCTTCAGTTTAAAGAAATTTGTTCTTTGACCGTATATCAAAGAAACTGTTTTCTGGATGTACTGAAAAAAAAGTGTTTTACATCTGTACAATTGTAGAATACTTCGCCAAATCAGCAGATGGCGAGAAATATTGCAGTGCTGGTCTGTTACTAGATAGACAAACTAAATAAACTTCAGCTTTTGTACAAAATTGAAAATCGATCGTTGAAATGCTTATATCTTATTGTATTTGATAACAAAAAGTTAATACTAAAATCAGCTATAGTACCTATCTAGTTTACATTATAGACCCAGCCTAGTCTATCTACCTAGAATTCTGAGCAGAAAGTGTTTTACACCTACACAACTGTAGAATACTTCGTCAGATCAGCAGTTGGCGAAAAATATTCTGGCCCTATTCAGGCCCTCGCTAGACTGCCTAGTCTATCTACCTAAAATACTGAGCAGAAAGTGTTTTACATCTGTACAACTGTAGAATACTTCGTCAGATCAGCAGATGGCAAAGAAAAATGAAGTGCTGCTCTGATACTAGACAGTCAAACTGAGTAAAAGTACAGCGTGTCCAAAATTAAAGATCGATCAAAAAGATGCTAATATCTAATCATATATTATAATGAAAATTGCACCATCAAAAGCAACTATAAATTCTATCTAGACTTCTATCCAGAGCCAGCCTAGTTTTCCTACCTAGAATTTTTGCCAGAAAAAGTTTTCAAGTATAATAAAATTTAAATTTATCCTAAAAATGAAGGAGAAATCGTAATTGCAAGAAGCTTTAAGTTTGCTGCGCCACATTAAACTAGATAATGAGACGACTACAATACCCGGGAGAATGTCTAGAGCGAGACAGAATAACGATACTTTAACGATCGTACCTGTCTCGGAGCTGGAGAACAATGTTGACACACCTCGGGCCTAAAGATTCCCAGCAGTTAAATAATAGCAGCATGCTCGATATTTATTGTTAGAAAACGAATGGTGAAGATCGAAGCCATAAAGTCGTAGTGCAATAATGGGGTAACTGTATACTTTCCCGCGTATCGAATTCGTATCGGCTGATCCTGCGATGCCCACTCGGGCACATAAACATCGGCGATCATGACTTGTTATAAGGCCAACCTCCTAAACGATGCAAATGAACGGCAATCGATAACTCGTTTTAATTAATCAAACTTATTAATTAGGTCACGCGAGAGGGGCTTAACTTTATAATCCCAGTATAAGTTTTAAAATGAAACCATGTCATGGAGCTTCCTCTAGATCTAATCATCAGATTGAACAACAATTGAATGACTATCAAGTTTTTCACCTAAAATACATTACACTCGTATATATTAATATCCGAATTCTAAAAATCTTGATCTTTTTTTAAAGCTTTTTGAATTTAGATACATTCAAATACAAATTGAAGGAAGTTTTTAATTTCGCATCTGCAAGATTAATAAAATTTTAATTTTGAAAGTCTCGTGAAAAAATTACGTCATGGCCCAGATTATGCCCAGGCTTGGCATAAAACGCTTAACTGGGTCCAGGTCTGGTTAAAAATTTCATACCAGGTCAAAGCCAGGCCAGGGAATTTCTGCAGAACCCAAAAATCAGCAATGAAAGCTTTCACCCGAGAAAAATGTATATGCCTGGCTCTAGCTTGGCGCAAAACGCTAAGCCGGGCCTGGGTCTAGTTCAAAATAGTCTATTTCGTATCAGGTGGGGAAAGGCGTATTTTAACTCAAGAGCGAATCACGCGTTAAAATACGTTCCGCATGTGATACGAGCGATATTTTTTGTTCGCTGTATACTTAAAGTTAGCCGAGTCGGTGTCGTTTTGCGTGCGGGCAATTGAGTTTCCACACGCTTAAAATTTTACCGCACCAGCGCGGGAAAATCAACTTTGCGCACGCAAAACAACACCGACAAGGTTAATTTTCAGTGTACGGCGGATAAAAACAATTTATTTTAATTCAGTTCAGAGAAATTAACGAATTTGAAACATCTTTTGATTTTCTGAAAGGCAAAATACCCGCATGCGAGTGGCAGTTGAGAGAAGATAGGAACTTGCTGGAATCTAGATTTGCAATAAGTTACGTCTATTTAATGATTTGATTTGGGCATGAAAGTCAAACAAGTGCAATTGGTCCAAGTCGCATCGTCGATCTATGATAGTTATATTTGAGTTAATTCAAACGCCAACGCACATCCTGAAACATGCATTTCAATTGGTTTTGTAAACGGGCTTTCCAGGAATCAAGTTCAGAATGACTCAAGAGGAGAAAAGCAAAGGAGAGGAAGACGAACAGAGAGAGAATTTCAAGCAGCTTCACTGACTCGAAACGTCTACAGTAAACTTCTCTCCGACCTAATGTTCCTCACATCCCTGGTTTACTCATGTAAACTGCTGTAAATGCAATTCCGTGAAAACAAAACTTTTTAAGCAACCTCTTCTGATTCATTTTCTGTACCCACAATCGACAGGTTAGAAAAACGTTTAAACCTTCTTAAGATATTTTCCAAGATTTAAAAATATCTATGCGAGCTAGAAGATCCGATTAAAGTCTGCATGATGGAAGGTGAGAAGATCTCATACAGAGATTCTTCCGTGGCCCTAACCAGGCCGAAGTTTAGCTAGACAGAAAAGTATACAATTTCTCGTGGCGAAATATATTCTGGTCCTATTCAGGCCCTGGCTAGACTGCCTAGTCAATCTACCTAAAATACTGAACAGAATGTGTTTTACATCTGTACAACTGTAGAATACTTTATCAGATCAGCAGATGGCGAAGAAAAATGAAGTGCTGGTCTGATACTAGACAATAAAACTGATATACTTTTACTTATGTACAAGATTGAAAATCGATTGATAAAATGCTTATATCTTATTGTATCTGACAACAAAATTCAATACTAAAATGAACTAGAGTACCTATCTAGTTTACAGTCTAGACCCAGCCTAGTCCATCTACCTAGAATACTGAGCAGAGAGTGTTTTACACCTATACAACTGCAGAATACTTCGTCAGATCAGCAATTGGCGAAAAATATTCTGGCCCTATTCAGGCCCTGGCTAGACTGCCTTAACTCCAACCTGACGTTGTTCAGGCAATATACCCTGAGACTTTTGCAAAGCCCTACGCTATACAAACTAATCTGGAGCTGGCCATCTCATCTACATAGAAATTGAACCAGGAAAGTGTTATAGATTTAGAAATGCATAGACTGGCTCTAGCTGGGCTCCAATCAGTGTCAAGAAAAATTGTACAGGTGATGTCTTTTTTCTTCAGAGAATCGTTTCGCCTTTTTCCCTACTAGACTCTTAACTTCATTTTCTGACACCTGAGGCTTGAAAGGTGAGAGTATATCATATTTTGTATCATTCTCAAGAAAGCAAAGTAAGAGAACAAAGATTGCTTGCAATTTCAGCATTAAGCCGATACAGCGTTGAAAATGTCAAGAACACAGACGTACATGTACCGGGTAGCAAAACTTTCGCGTGGGCCGGCAAACATTTCATTGTGCATCGTTGCAATGGAAGAATGGAACAATAACGGATAGAGAGTGACGAGGTGACTTTAACGAAACTAACTCCAAGATAGTTAAGCGGAGAAAATAAATTATGAGACACATCAGGACGACCTTTAAAACTTTATCACTACATATTCCCCGTCATATTCTCAAAATTCCAAGCCTTTTGAACCCTTCCGCGGCCAAAAATTTTTTTTTGGAAGATAGTTACTTTTTGAACCTTACATATTTTTCTAGCTAAACATAATATAAAATATATTTTAACAATAATAGTTTAATGAGGAAAACCTTCGGCACATGAAAAGACTAAAAAAATTAGGCGAATTTTATAATCATCAAAAGTATGAAAAAATAAATTAATTCATTAATTGAAAATAAATAATTTTACGTATTCTTACTAATTTCAAAGTGGTGTATCACAGAACGAGGAATAACAGCTTGACTTACCTGAAACAAAAAATGAAAATTTGTTAGGATTTTACTTAGTATAAATAGAAAGAGAATAGAAAGAAAATAGAAAGTAATACTGAGAAAGAGTGAAAAATTTTAAGGGGTTAAACCACTCTGACAATTTAAACAAATCCATATTTGTTTTTGATTAAAAAGTCCTTTATGCTTTTAAAAATAATGTATCGACTTAAAAGTCGATATCGGAAAAAAATGTTTTTCTGCATCTCAATATATATTTAATATATCTCCGAAAACAGATTTACAATACAGGTATTGGTTTTTCAACAAAAATTCCTGAAAATTATTATATATTTATTATTATTTTGCTAAAATTGAACTTTACGGAGAAAAATGGAAATCAGAAGAATATAAATGATTACTGGGAAACACAAGTGGTTACTGGAAAATAGGAATCATTACTAGATAGCAGAAAAGAGAATCACGCAGTTTGGGAATGAGTCCTCTACTGTTCAATACACTCTTTTCTTTTTTAGTAATTCTTCCTATTCTTTAGTAATCGTTCATATTCTTATGAACTTTATTTTTCTCTGTGTTGTTTTTTATTATCAAAATCAAAAGTAGTTTATCTACGTCTGTTTTTATCTTCACTACTAATTCCCAAATTTTGAAAACTAAATTTCATGTAGGTACTTTGGACACAAACATGCAGAAACCTAAAATCAAGAAAATTTGCTAATTTCCCAAGTATCACATGTCCTTAATATTTGAAAATGTACCATACGAATGAATTTCTAAAATAATCTAAATATCAGCTCTTGAATTAATTTATAAGTTGATGCTATTCTAAATGAATTTAAAAGAGCTAATTAAAAAAATACCAAAAATAATGTTTCCGTTAAAGAATCCCTATGTAAAATTTTATCGCATAAAAAAATTAATTTAAGGGACTACTTCGATATGTAAAATATGTTATTACTAATTTATTAGTTGGCACAAATATTTTTAGTTCAAGTTACTTTCCGCATTGTGTATATGGCGATGTAGTAAAAAATGGCGTTGATAAACGGGATTCAACCTAACCTCAAAATAGATTCAAGTAGATTTTAAATCCTAAAAAGTCGTTTATCGTACAAAACAAAATAATATATTCACTGTTAAATATCACACATCTTTTACAATACGTTGACTCAATCATTAAAATCTTTAATAAATCGATTTAAACAAGTAAATTTTTCAAGTTTTTCGTGATTCTACTTTTTTAATAGAATTTAATACAATTTAAGGCGATGGATCAACCGAGCCACGTGACTATATTCCTACTTTATCGACATTTCAGTTTGTGTAATCCCGGTTTCATGCAAAAATTATGAAGGTCTTCAAAAAACAATTCTTCATTTTATTTATTATTGTATTAATAAATAAAGTAATTCACTTTCATCAATAGATATCACATTACTTTTCCCCTGTAAAGTTTCAATTTTTCCCTGACCTAAGATTTTTTAAGGCTGTTTACATTTTTTCGAGTAGCTGGCCACCATGAAACTACACAAGCGGGGTTTCTAAAGGGCATGTAATTAAACGGATGTAACGCGAATGGTAGTGAATAGCGAGCTCGAGTATCGTAAAATGATCAGACTGGGAGGTGAAGGTGCAGCATCGTAACAGGCTAGCCGTTTCTTTTGCGAAAAAAGCGAAGAGTGCGGACGTTATTATTACGCCACACGCTACACCACACAGACGGCTATTATCCTAAGGTTTTTGTCTCTAAATAAATGCCGCTAATTCGTCTTAACGCACGACATCCGGTGCCGGAGATACGTGAATTATCCGCACGGTTATTCCTCGAAGTCCTTTAGGGATGACCATACCTTTTGTTTGCTTGCTACAATTCCCCCCATGAATTTATCCACCATTTTCCTTAACTCAAATAATTCATGGTTACATTTGTGAAATAGGCCATCCAAATTTTCACAATTCGACATTTTATTATCCACATAGAGAAGAAATCTGCTACCAACTTTATATAAAGATGCAATTTCAGAATAAAATTTGAAGAATAAAATATTGTAAGCGTTATCATATGTACTGGGATAAGTACAATGTAGGGGAGAAGCGGCGAAATTGGCGCACCTAATAGAAAGTGCGAGTTTAAAAAGAAAGTATATGACTAAAAATTATGAAAAAATATTTATTTAATAGCTGGATATCTTTTCTATACTTTCCAATGGATAAAGATTGCATTGAAAATTATTAAAGCAGGTTTTTATTCAGATTTCCGATTTACCCGACATGGCGGGTAAATTGACGCACTAATATTATAATCTTCTCTTGCCACGTATTAGTTATATTTTCATAGATTTAGAATTACATTTCAGTAGCAAAGGTTGATGAAAAGAGGTAGTTATAATTTGAAACTAAATTTGAGATAGTATATCAAGATATGTGAAGTTTTTTATACCTTTATTCACATAAACCAGCCAAAGTTAAAATATATTTTATATTTGTACAATAAAATACTGGCAATTGTGGATATTTAAGTGAATATTTAAATTGAAATCATTTTTATAGAGAATTATTTGCATTTTTAATCAGAAGTATATACAATTATTAACTTTCGAAGACTTATAAATAATAGAAACAATCAATCGAAAATACAAATTTTTTACTTACATTGCTTTCACATCTTAAAATCGAGAAAACTTTCAAAACACTGTCAGACTGCAAATTAATTATTAAAAATCGCTTTTAAAATGCCTTAATACCTCAAACTTAAAAAAAAAATTTAACCACTGATTGTTCAAATGAATATAACCTTACAAAGTCGTTACATCAGTTTTGCGAACCACATTACCTCCCATGTCACAAAAAATCTTAAGAAAAAGATTAGCAGAAAAGTCCAGCAACATTCAAATGTATATATCTATATATTAATAATTGTGTACTTATTATCTTCTTTATATTTTCAATCATAAACATCCGAGCACTTGACTTCAGTCACCGGTTTCCAGAAACACAACACGTGTGCCAACTTCACCTCTGATTTGAATCTCGTATGCGCCAATTTTGCCGCAAGTGTATCGTTCATTAATTAAATACTTTTTACGTAAAATGCTTATTTTTTCATACAAATATTCTATCCTAATCGTAAGATTAAATATCGAAGATTATAAAATCGTTGCATTAATCTAATTCACCTTGAATTACTATTATTTAACGATTTAACTCAATGGCTTCGAACATAACCATTATGCCAAAAAACGATTAATCGCAATAAAACTGTATTAAGCAATTAGATTTTTATAATGTTTTCTACCAAATACATATCATACAAGAATGCACACGATAGAACTATTTTTATTTTTTTTTATGTTATCATTTTCTGAAAAATAGGGTGCGCCAATTTAGACGACGCGCCAATTTCGCCGCTTCTCCCCTAGATACAACAGTGTACTATATGTATCGAAGTGAGTACGATACAGATAGTAAGGATTACTCTCCGAATTCTAGTTTCTACAATACAGACGGTAATCCTACCATAACGTATGTTAATTCTTACTATCTGTATTGTAATAAGTATAATACATATGGTAGCAGTTATAATACTTTATTATACAAATAGGGATATATATCTTGATATTAAACTTAGATTTTTTTCTTTTTTTGTAACCTATACAATATTATTTTTAATAATAAACAGGACTCATACAATGTTATCCGTCACTCTCCTTTCAGTAATTCTACAAATTAAGTTTTTACAGTTTTACCTTTTTGAAAATTTAGTTATTTAGACTAATTTTATAGTTTCAAACTTGCAATTCCTTTACATAATTTTTTAACAGAATGTTCATCGGTCACGCGTACAAAATTTTTTAAGTTTCTTCCATTGTATTTTTATAGGAAAAAAAAATTTTTTTTTCTGTACAATTTTTTTTACATTTAGTTTAGACCAACTTTATAGATTCACATGTACAATTCACTTATACCGTTTTACCACAATGTTTTATCAGTCACACGTGCTATTTTTTAAGTTTCTCGTTAGTAATTTTACAGAAAAAAAAATTTTGTACAGTTTTTCTTTATCGCAAATTTAGTTATTTAGTCCAATTTTATATTTTCACACTTGCAATTTTTTTATATCACTTTTTTTACCGCAATGTTTATCCGTCACACGGGAAATTTTTAAGTTTTCCTCCTTTGTATTTTTTATAGAAATAAATTCTCACTGATGAGGACTCCAACCTGAGTCGAAACTTTTGAAAATATCAAATCTTGAGTTTACATTTTTCTGGGCCCTAAAGCCAACTAAGTACACCAAAAATATCCAAATATTATTTTTAATGAGTTTACAATAATTTTTATTGTTTTGGCATAGGGTCAGTTCTTCTTATTTTCTTCATTTAGAAGTTATAAATGGTACGTTTTATTCTATCTACCATTGAGAACTTCTAAATGAAGAAAATAAGAAGAAACTGACCCTATGCCAAAACAACAAATGAATATAAATTCTGTAATTTTTTTGTCATTACTAGCAGACACGTTTTCAAATATACCACATTATAAATATTTTTAATATCCTGATAGTTGAAGTGTACGAGTTGAATGTATATGAACATTGAATGAAAAAAAGAAACACAAAGAGAAATAGTCTCGTTGGAATAAAATCCAAATTTGCAGCGAGTGATTAATTGGACCAACATCTCTTTCCCGTTGAATGACTTTTCAATTACCCATAACGTTATCGCGATACCAAATCCACTTCCAGGCCTGGTTTACTAATCGCCTCGCGCATGATAAAACGTCGTAGAGGCTTATGAATACAAAAAAAAACCTGAAAAATGTGCAAAGGACGGTGCTATAAATACGACTGGGATTTGAGGCTAGTTCACAGATCGGTGACTGCGTACCAACTTTATCTGCTATACCTACTTTTTAGCCGCACTCGAATTCTCGCGACTGGTTAATCTAGTTCCAGATACTCGACTCGACACGTGTTTTGTTGCGTGGACTCGTGGCAAATCCGACATAATAATCTCAACGGGTGCACGCTAATCTAATACAATCTCTCTCAATAACTAGGAGTCATCGTGTTCCAGTGTTATCAAATAATATCAATCAAATTGAAAATTTGTAAAATAACTATTTCAAAAAAGAAAGTTTAGAGACAGAGCTGTCATCAAAATTTTCAAAGATTTTTGGGAAATTTTTTTTTTTAATTCAGGCTATTATATAATGAAAATTTTTAAAAATTACTGACCAATGCGAATCATATGTTCTATTTTTATCACTCAAGTTTAAACTCTCAAAAATATAAACAATCTTTCTCAATGTTCAATATACACTGATATGAAGATAATTTGCATAAGAACATACACTCAGAAAAAAGATTGCAAATGAAAATTCGTTCAGATAAAATTAATTTCTTCCTTAAATTAAACAAATTATGAATTTGACCATATACGAATGCAATAATTTATTTGTTTTAAAGAAAAATTTATTTTATTTAAACAAATACTTATTTGGGCCAAAGATATTCTGTTTGGATTAAACAAATATTTCAAATTAATTACAGAAAGATTTCAAATTCTTTAAATTTAAACAAATATTATTTAATTCGAATAAATCTTTAGTTTGAATCGAAAAAAGTATTTTAAACAAATAATTTCCTTTCATTCAATCAAACCTTTTTTCTGAGTGTAAGAATTATCAAAATTTTAAGCAAGAGTTACAATTTCCGCAATTTACAAGATTTTCATAATCTATAGCGATTCAATGTTTGTATTAATGAATTAAATAATTTCCACTTTACCAATAAATAACAAATATAGCAAAATGGATGACTCTAAATTCAATGGATGAATAGCAAAGTAGACAATTTTCCACAGTAAGAAAGTAAAGTGTTTTGCCTTAAGGCCACTTATCATCGTTAACTTTGGATTTGACGTTTACTGCACCGTTTACGCACACATTTGGATATACCATGCGTGGGAATATATTATGTAACTCGACATTTAACGCAACTTCGATATTTCCCTTTTGCTCAAGACGTTAATTGACCATTCGCCAAGCGTGCAGCTTTTTTCATTTAAAGTGACGTGCACCCGTCTATAATGCTCCAAGCAATAAATAATAATTGACTACCTAGAACGTCTTTTGTCTTTCTCAATAATCTAACTTTATTAAAATAACTCTAATTTACTTATTACATTAAACCAATAAAAACGACAGTTTTATATTTAGATAAAGAAACCTTAAACGCAATCCTAAACTAACTAACATATCAAATCTCTGATAATAAAACTATGATAGCTTGTAATTCAATATTTGGAAAATGATATGAAACTTTAGTATATCCCTTACTTTTTGGAATATGCCAACTTTGGCATGTTATTGGCATTTTTTCAGTATCCCTGTTCCAAGTGATCATTACGTCGGAATTATCGCTTTCCATTGATTTTTATCAATAAAAACTCAAACATTGATTATTTCGGTGTTATCTTGTAAGTATAATTTTGCATTATAATATTCATATTAAAAAATAATGCGATTATACGAGCACTCGTAAAGATAAATATTTCAGTTCATATAATCGCATTATCATAGATATCATAGATGTCGCTAGAGATATGTATACATTTCTATGATTTGGCATCTATGTCATATTTTTCTATGGACAAAAACCTTCAAAAATACACAATTACATTCTGCCAAAATAATAGCATCATAGTTGTTTACCTCAGTGAATATGTCGAGTTTCGTTCCAAGTAAATCGCATTTGCGACATTCGTTGCTTTTCTTATTTCATCAAAAGAAAAAAGCAGTTCAAGCTCATCGATTGCTGGTAGAAACTTATGGTAAACATGCTCCAGTGATTAGAACATGTGAGACATGGTTTCGTCAATTTAAAAGTGGAGATTTCGATTTAAGAGACAATGAACATCCTGGTGCAGCGAAAAAGTTCGTAGACGAGGAATTGCAGGCGTTATTGGATGAAGACCCAACCCAATCGCAACAACAATTGATACAAACACTAAATGTGACCCGAGGAGCAATTTGCCAACGTTCAAAAGCCATGGGAAAAATCGAAAAGTATGGAAAATGGGTACCACACCAACTGAACGATAGACAAATGGAAAATCGAAAAACCATTTGTGAAATGCTGCTTTAACGGTTTGAAAGGAAATCTTTTCTGCATCGAATTGTCACGGGGGACGAAAAATGGATTTATTTCGAGAACCCGAAGCGGAAAAAATCATGGCTTTCACCTGGTGAGGTTGGCCCATCGACTCCAAGGCCAAATCGCTTTGGCCGTAAGACAATGCTCTGTGTTTGGTGGGACCAGTGTGGTGTGGTGTACTTCAAGTTATTAAAACCTGGTGAGACGGCGAATACGGATCGCCACCGACAACAAATTATCAATTTGAATCATGCGTTGATCGAAAAACGGCCGGAATGGGCCCGAAGACATGGCAAAGTTATCCTATACAACATGACAACGCACCGTCTCATACCGCGGAAGTGGTGAAGAACACATTAAAAGCATTGAATTGGGAAATATTATTGCACCCGCCGTACTCTCCAGACCTCGCCCCGTCCGACTATCACCTTTTCGCATCGATGGGACACTCACTCACAGAGCAGCGCTTCGCCAATTTTGAAGAAGTCGAAAAATGGCTCGTCGAATGGTTTGCCTTGAAAGAGAAAAAGTTTTTTTGAAATGGTATCCATGATTTGCCTGAAATATGGGCAAAATATGTAGAATCCAATGGTCAATACTTTGAATAAAAAATTTTTGAGATTCCCTTGAGAATTAAGTGTTTTCTTTATTGAAAAAACCGGCAAACTTCAACTAACACCCCTGGTATTTTTGAATTTGAACATTATAATGCAAAATTATACTTACAAGATAACACCGAAAAAATTCCAACAAGATGCCAATAACATGCCAAAGTTGGCTTATTCCAAAAAGTAAGGATAGGTTATAGTAATGTTCGATACCGTCTGTAGTCAATTATCATATAATTCATCTAAAGTTCAGTATTTGGTTGCGAAAAATTCTCAATATTACACGTACTTCCCTAAATTGAAACGTAGTTTAGTAAAAATTCTAAACTTGGATTTCTCCGTGCAGTCTACCCATTCATTCATCACAAAACAAAATGAGTCAACGTACTCTCCCTTGGAAGATCCTGCAGCAAACATTAGACTTGACCGAGTTCACGCGATAGAATTTCCCATTTTGAATTCTAACTATTTCAATTCCTTTATTTGAATCTCATCTGAATTTGAAGCAAACAATCTTTTCCATAAATTTCAAAGTTTTTATTAAATAATTTTCTACCATGATAAAGTAGCCTCCAATGAACACAAATATTTTTCATATTAACCGCAATAACCAAGTATTGAACAAATTATTAGTTAGCAATTATAAACTACACAGAGATGAATATATTGTAATAATTGCATAGTAAAAAAAAAACTATAGTACCCAGTACAATTAATATAGTTAGGAAGATAATATACTACGATACGGATAGTAACTCGTACAATATTTTCTTTGTCGAACGGGGATAAGTATCACTTCGACTTCCATTAATTTTCATAATTGTGTATATTAAATTCCATAGACTGTATATGCTAATGACTTCATATACACATACTTTTTACGAAGATAGAATATTGTACCCAGTAGAATACTGATAGTGAACTAATTTTAATATCGTCAGAATTACCATTTGTATTGTACCCACTACAATACCTGGTAACCCGTACAATATTTTATTGTTATAAAAGGGATAAGTAGCTTGATAGTTTCTCAACAGCATAAACCCAGATAAAAGTTTTATTCACATTTAAGAAATCGTTTTTCCAACTTCATTTGTTCAATTCAAAGTAAAAATACCTTTAGAACAAATATAAATTTATTTGATTTTAATAAATCACGTTTTTAAGCTTTTTTAAATAAAAGAAATTATTTTTTTAACATTATTTATTTGACTTGAAAAATAATTTTTTTGATTCCAATACAGTACTGGCAAAAACTTAAGGCAATGGACCAACCGAATCACGTGACTAGGTTCCTACCTTACGAGAACTGAAATGCCGGTAAAGCAGGAATCTAATCACGTGATCAGGTTGGTTCGTGACCTTAAGGAATAATTTATTTAATTTTTTTGCCTTGAGCAAAAGCAATTTTTTGTTTTAATTTTAAAAAACATTTCTGTGAATCACATTACGTACATACAATACGACTGCGTATACATTCATTTCTTTAAATCAAAATAAAAAAAATAATCAAGAAATTTCTTCAAGGCCATGGATCAATCGGACCACGTGACATTTAATTTACAAAGTACCTTTCTGAAATTTTGGGAAATGTAAAAAAAGACAATAAAGCACGTCTTTTAACTTCTTTTTAGTAAAAATTTTTTAAAAAATTCGAAAACTTATCGACAATTACAGTTAACTGTAATATTTTTTGCAAAATTTTCACTCAAACGAAATTGAAAGACGTTTTCTATCGTGTTCTGCAGTATTTTCCAAATTTCCAGGAATATATTTTATAAAATAAAAAAGTTATCTCACACAAACTTTTACAGAAATTTAGTCACGTGATCTGGTTGATCCATAGCCTTAAATCAAAGAAACTATTCTTTGACCGTATAGCAAAGCACAAATTTGTTTGATTCAAAGAAATTTCTTTTCAATCGAAGAAATTTTTTTCTAACTGTAGTTTTCTCTCCGTTTTGTAATAAATTTAGTAGAAAAATTTAAAACAGCACACATAAATGTAAAAGTGAAGATCGTGTTTTTTATCCGAGTACTAAAATTTTAATTTTCCCTTTTCAGATGCGCTTTGAAATTGTCCATTCAAGTCTGCGATGTTATAGGGCAGACTCTCATCAAAATGAAACCTTTGACAAAGCACTTAAGGCGATTAAAGCGTTTCAAGTTCCCGCAGTTTCGCGTTCACAAGGCCTTATAAGCCTGAGGCTAGCTCCTGCGCGGGAGAGCCACAGGATTCAGGTTCTGTAAAGTAACGACGCCTAAGTCCATTCTCAGCCTCATTCAGAACTGGTCCTGTTTCACCGCAAACCTCAGAGTTTCAAACAACGATCAAACACGCACATAGGAAACACGCAAGACGCGAAAATTACTATCCTAAGATCATATAGGTCAGTTTAAATTTACGATTTAAACTCTTCCAAATTCTCAACTTTCACCAAAATAGGTTATTCAACTGTGAAAAATGTGACTTTAACCTCACTTTAAAACAACAAGATAAGCGAAGCACTAAGAAAAAAATTAAAACACATCCTCATGAAAAATAAATACAGCGACTCGTATTATATTAGCATAGTGATGACAACAACACAGATAGTAACATGTATTATACCAGTAGAGTACTGCACACAATACAAATAGAAACCTGTACTATATTAGTATAGCGTTGGCAACCATATACTCAGTAATATATACTATATTGGTATCGTATTGGCTATAATACCTATAGTAGTAATCCGTATTATGCTTATGGGAGTCCATAAAATACTCTATATTCTTTGTACAAAATACCATATTTCATTCTCAGTCATTTTAACTACGGGGTTCGACTGATTTACATAATATGCGAGTTATTCAAAAACTAATCTATCATATTCTGAGAATGGTATGTGCGGCCATATAACGGCATTTGTCTATACACCCAGAAAAAGATTTTTTTAAATCAAAAAAATTTGTTCATTGCTATACGGTTGAAGAAAAGTTTCTTTGATTTAAGACCATGGATCAACCGGATCACGTGACTAGATTCCTACCTTATCAGCATTTTAAATTCGCGTAACCCCATTTCTTTAAAAAGTTAGATAACAAACCAGACAAACCTATATTAATATATTTTTTTCAATTCTACAAATTTTCAGTTACCTGTCTTACTTTTCATAGATTGTTTTTTTCTTTGAATTTAAGTTTTCGCCGGTATTTTATTTGAACCAATTAAATATTTTTTAAAATCAAATAAATGATGTCAAGAAAATAATTTCTTTCATTCAAAAATGCTAAAAAGGTGATTTCTTCAAATAAAATAAATTTATATTTGTTCTAAAAATGTTTTACTTCGAATTGAAGAAATTAAGTTAAAACAACGATTTCTTAAATTTAAATACAATTTTTTTCTGAGTGTATGAAACTTGAGCAGGACTTAATGGACCTAATGTAATTGTCGCTAAAGGTGCTGGTTTGAATTTGTAATAGTTAGTTTGTCTAACACGGTATTCGATACAAGAAAAACATACCTTCCGAAGTGTTCCTTGAATAAATAAAGCACATGTTTAAGGGCATGTGATACTTAAGAAAACAAGCAAGTTCATGTAAAAAATTTGCTAGTTTTCTATGTATCACATGCCCTTAATTAAATCACATCCCTATTTTTATTTCTTTAGTTTATTTTTCCTATATAGGGAGATAAAAATACATTACCGAGTTACTATCAAGATGCTTATCCCTATTTGAAGAATACAATACTATGTCACCACCTGAATTGTATCCAGTACAATACAGATAATAAAAAGCACGTGAATATTGTAAAGATTACCATTTGTATTGTTTTCACTACCATACGGATGGTTACTTGTACAATATTTTATTTTCCGAACATGAATATAAGCATCTTAATAGTATCCGGTATAATATTTTTCTCTCTGTGCATTTTATGACCGGTTGAACCAATCTTCTGATAAGTTCCAGATAAATTTATTGAATGTTAAATCTTATGAGATGAATTTATCTGTAACTTATCAGGAGGTGGATCAATCGGCCCTTAGTGTGATAAAATGTTCAAAATTCATTAATTTAGAATTGAGAAGGTGAAAGGAGTCATAAAATCAAGTTCTAATTTTTTTTAGACGTTATGTCTCATTACCGATGCATACTGGGCAGTAAACAATCGAATTTTCTCCCCAGCATCGATTCTGCTGTCCAATACAACCCACGCTGAATGTACAATGAAATTACTCGCCCAGCATGATCCGCCGCACGGATACATAAATAGAAAGTGGAGGCACTCCTTTCACGCGTTATGATCCTTCAATACAGGCTCATTAAAACTCTCATAGTGTCAGACTTATAGTTGAATGATAAGAGGATATCAAGAAAGCTAAATTGTTTCTTTAATAGATTTGCATTTTTGACTCAATATCAGGATTATAATTCTTCAGAAACAAATAAATTACGTGATAAAGGTATGTGTAATGAAAAGAAACTAAATAAAAAAATGTATAGGTAAATAAATAAAATAAAAATAATTAAAAGAATGAATTTTTAATTTTTCAGAGTTCCCGGTTTGTATTATGTAATTTGTTCTTACACATTGGAGCTATAAAGTCTAATAAATATAGTCTTTTCACAGATCCACGGACACGCGCTCGGTTTTAACACCCGAATGATGTCGTCGCTTGAAATATTTTAAACTTTTGCACTACGCGTGTTTATTCGAGAGGAATAGGAAGTAGAAGCGAGAGAAAATGCAATTTACGACTCTAGTGTGAACTGGATTTTCTCGAGAAAAAGGATATTACTTTTTACCATTACATAACACTGTTACATTAGTTTTTTATTTTTCACACATACTTTGATCTCTTTTATTAATAAAAAAATGATTTTTCCGGACCCTGGCGAAAGTTTCGGATTGGAATTGAATTCGCGCAAATTAGAGCTATTCCGAGCCATTTCGAACCAATCCGAAAAATGTTTTGTATCTTGTTTGATAAAAAATGGTCAAAAATCAATATGAATTGATCTAATTTATTCTGTTTCAATCCGTTGCATCAATCCGGATCATTTCAGCCTCAAATTCATTCGGATTGATTCAAATTGATGCCTCGGATTGAAGCTGAATAAATCTGATTAAGTCGGATTGATTTTTTTATTATTTTTCGTCAAACGAAATACAAAATGTACTTCGGATTGGTTCGGAAACACATTTAGGAATGGCTCGGAATAGCTATGATTCTGATTGAATTCTAATCCGAAACTTTCGCAAGGGGAATTCCTGAAGGGCATTTTTTAAATTTATTTATGGAAGGAAAGATACATATATATATTCAGAATACTATATCAAGATTCGTATATCTATTCAAAGCAAAAATTATTGTAGTAAACAGATTACAGATGGTAGTCCTTACAATATTAACGTAAATGTCACTGTCTGTATTATATTGGATACAATATGGTAATCTGCATCATATTTTATTTTACGAATTTATTAACCAGCTGAATATTTACTTTAATTGATAAAATGGTTCAATTAATTATGAAAATTAGTAGAAAATTGCTTACCAATAAAGTAGTCAAGACAGTTTTTTTTTTTTCAGTGTAGAAACAACACATTTTTTTCCATTAATTCATACCAATTTAAAAAATATAATATTGTACTAGTTACCATATGCATTATAATCAATTAAATATAGATAGTAATCTGTACTAAAATATTGTAAGGATTACCATCTGTATTGTACCCACTACAATACAGATGGTAATTATTTATTTATTATTATATATTTATTTTTTCCTTTGATAGTTCATCTAAACTTGATATATTTTTGCTAAAAATCACCCAAAAAATATTGATTCCTGGCACAAATTTTCTCAGAAACTTGCTTTAAGTAGTTGTGTCGTTATGCCGGTCAGCCACAGAATTATAAATTCCTAGCCTAAAACCGAATGGCTGAATCTCCCCAGCCCCCTGAATCTTGCCGCCAAATGCATAAGAAAAAAATTACGTGAAAGTTGACTGCCGCTGATGGCGGCGCTGATCGTTCATAGGCCCTAGATTCAAAAAAATGCATGGTAAAAAGCATAAATATTTCATTTTCTCCTAATAAAAACTATTTTATCGCATTTTCTTATAGATGACAATAATCTAATAAGATCTTTATATTTTTTACAAAAATTTATTCTCTTCGAAAAGGTTAAGAAATTCACTTTAGGCAAAAATCTAATTTCCAAATTCTGGCGGGAATTGCATTATTTGTGTCATGTTCTTTATTTTATAATTGTTTTGAGTTAATTTGAATTGAATACTAATAATTAACATCGTTATTATAAAATTACAAGAAATATAATATAGTACATATCTTTTTTAAAAATATAAACATTTTAAAAATACTGTTTGGAATTTGAAATGATAATTTGTTAATATTATACTATGAAATAAATGATTAATTAATGAAATATATTAATAATATATTATTATATATTATAGTTCAAAGCTGTGAAATAGTTAAGGAATCTAAATTAACAAAAAATCTGAACTTATATTCTTTTTTAAAGTCCAAGACTTTATTCTAATATCAAAATTGTTAGAGATCAGAAATTTTTTTCCACTTCAACACAATCCAATTTTAACAAGCTCACATTAACTTCAATTTAGAATTTTAAAAAATATTCTTTCTCATCTCTTTTTTATTTCAGTCACTTTCATTTATCTATATTTTAACTTCTATCATACAAAATGTTTGCAACTGAATTTATTTGCGATTAGTATTTGAGAGACATTTATTGCAGTGCAAAAGAAATTCATTGCACACAGGTAGATACAATTAATTAATATTGAGACATTAATCTTTATTATATTATGTAGTTAATTATTAATATCTTTATCAAATAAAATGTTTTATTTTAAAGTAATTAAGAAAATAAACAATATGTTCGACGTACTTACTCTTTTCAAAACTTTTACTCCATTTTACAACTTTATCGGAGCAAGACTTATATCCGGATTTATACCCAAAACAGACACATTTCACCATTGTTTGCACCAATTTTTTTTAGACATTTGTTTCTAGACTCGTGGCATTCATCTCAGTACCGTTCAAGAACTCGAAAATTTGAAAATTTACAGGAAAAAGCTTAAAAAACTACATTTTATAATGTGATTTTCGTGTAAGTCGACCCAATGAACAGTCAGCGCCACCATGGCAGCCAGTTACAATTTATGTCATTTTCAAATCAGAGATGCAGGGGGCTGAATCTCCTTAACCATGTCTATCAATGTAAATTTACCAATCTATATTTTAAAATTCAGTTAACAAACTTCATAATGAATCCGTGAACTACTTATTTTCCAAATTTTGACCGATTTATTTTGATTTAAAATTTGATATATAGAGAAAAAAATTGATAGTCAGTGACTGAATTGATCGCGTGACCTGCATGGCCCATGGCTTGAATTCTCTCAAGCATCCAACAGATTGGAAAAATATTACTTTCGAGATTGGAGAAAGGGGAAATGAGGGACTTGATGTATCAGGTGTTAGCGAGAGAAAAGCTTGAACCAGATACAGGGTTGAGAAGAACAATTAAATATTGAAGGGGCTTGAATAGTGGATTATATAGACGGGTCAGGGGTAGGAACAGAGAGATAGAGTTGGACACGATATACACAAGAGAACAGACGATAGCAGGAAGCGGGTTGGGAAAATACGAGCTAGCGATAACGACGTACACGTGTACGCGTACCCCATTAATCCGAGCGTGTCGCATTGATCTATCATTGTCCGGCCAGGGGTGATATACAGTACACCATAGGTTGATACATAATAGATCGCAAACGCAGCAAGCCGCGACGCAAATAACTACGGCTGACCACGGTTATACGCCGCTTATGCAATACTATAAAAGTCCAATAACCCAGTTTACCGATTGATATTTTCTTTCATGTGAATGTACGCACACAAGCTGTTCCACAATTTATTCTAAAAATAAATAACATGCGAGTCGATTCGTTCATTTCACGAAAATATTAATACATATTTGTATTTATCTGGGGATTTATTCACCTATACATGGAGAAACTTTGTATAGCAATATGTTTTATTTTATAATGATAATTCTAAAAAATATTAGGAATATAGGGAAAATCGAAATGCAATGGTATAATTATTCTTAGCGGACAGCATATTTTCCACGGTCAGAACACTAAAGATTTGAAAAATCATATGAAACTTTAGTATAGGTTATATAGTGAAGTTTGATATAATATATAGTAAATTATAATATAATTCATCTGAAGTTTGGTATTTTGCTGCGGAGAATTCTCACTATGATACGTTTTTCCCTAAATTAAAACGTAGTTTAGCAAAAATTGTAAACTTGGGTTTCTCCATGTAGATCGAAATTAATATCATGCATTATCTGAGTGATTGTTATTAATTATTTATAGCTGTAAAGTTTACAAATATTATTAAGACAGAATTCTAGATGTGGGGCCGTTCATATACCACGTGGACAGCCGTGGAATTTTGACGACCCCCCCCCCCCCCTCCATCCGTCCAAGTGGACATATTTTATGAAAATATAGATATTATTCTGTTAGATGGTTGAGTTCGATACTTAAAATTTAAATAGATATTATTGGTCTCCAAAAGCAAGAAGGCCAAAAAGGAGCGATGAATGGGCTGAAAATTCGGATTTACTTGAGAACGTGAGCTTTAACAAGGTTTGAAGTCCTAACAAAAAGTCGTGAAAATATTTTCAGTTTTTCATGTTCTCCTAAAAAAAGATCGCTGGAATGAAGATTTCTTATTTAATATATTTCGGTATATTTTTCGCAGATTTTAGGGAAACATGTGTCCACGTGGTAGCCCCCCCCCCGGACCCCTCGTGAAAAAGCGCGGACCCCCCCCCCAACTGCCCACGTGGTGTATGGATGGTCCCTATCTTGCTTGGATTAAAAGGAAACAAATTTTACAGTGAATACAATACAGGTGTTAATCCTTACAATATTTACATACGGATTACTATCTGTGTTGTATTGAGTACAATACACATGGTGAGAAGTACAATATTTAATTTAACATATGAGATAAGCATCTTGACAGTGAATTGTTAGCATAATCTACTATTATCAAAAAAATGATAACGATAAATTCTGTCAAGATGAGCAAAATTGAAAAAAATTTCAAGCGTTAATTAGCCTCATGCTCAACATTTTTTCTAGGTGAATAAATGAAGACTTTTTACTCAGGTGGAATCACAAGATTATTGAAATGAGAATAGGATTGCTCATTTTATAACTGTTACTACCTAATTCTAAGTGAGAGAAACAGTACAGACATTGTTCTGAAAAGATATTTGAAAATTTACATAATTTGAGAAAAATAGGAAGAGAGAAACATGCTGCGATCTGCGTTCATATTCAGGATGATGTGCAACTGTATATAGAAACCAGTTAATTTAGTTAGTGGATACAGAAAGCCGCGAAGGGAGTCAGCAGAGGGCTTTAGCTCGACGTGAACGGACTGAAACGAAAGGACAGACGAATTTTGCAGTACAGGGTGGGATAGGAGAGGGTTGAGGTAGTGCCACATCCGGTAAATTTCGCCAGATAAGCTTTCATGCAAGCTCGCCCGGAATCTCCGCAGCCCGTCCACGAGCACAGGTACATTGCGGAGTCGCGGAATTGTAGATACGTCCCAAGACTGCACGGATATTACTCGAGACCGATTTCCAATTAACCACACCTACCTCTGAATTATGAAGCATCCGTTTCCAACGATTCCCCACCAAAATTCACCGGAAATTGCAAATACAAACTATTTCGATTACTCGGAATATTTAACACGTTTTTCAAAATCTTGTAATCAATGCCATAATTACTCTAATAACTGAAATAAATAATAATTAATATCGCGTGTTATTTATGGTATCCGTAAAGGGAGATAAAATTCATTGTAAAAATAAATGTACACAGAGGGAAAAATATACTCTCGGATAGTATAAAGATGCTTATCCCTTTCCGAAGAATGAAATATTGTACGGATTACTGACTGTATTGTAGTAAGTACAAAACAAATAGTAAGAATTACCATTTATATCACATAGATTGCCATCCGTATTGGAGTGGGTACAATACGTACAATGAATTGTACAATATTTTATTCTTTAAATAGATAAAAAATAACCAACCTTTCTTGGACTTTATTTATTTATTTTTTTACACGTTTTACCTAAATTATGCAAAGCTGTGATCAAAAGTAAAGGTTATCATTTCAATTAATCAAAAGTTTGATTGAGCAATTTTCATTTGTTGAGTTAATTTCAGTTGTCATAGCATTTTTCTAATGAAAAATATATGATACTAGGTAATAATATACATTATATTTACTTCTTTGTTCGTTTTCAATTGATTGTTTCGTAAGAATGTGTTGTCATATTCACACATAAATTGTTCGAAAAAAATTCTGGAAAAATTTCTGAGTATTCTACTGAAAATAACAAAGATTTTTTTCCTTATAAGTTTCTCTGTATCTTTCAAAAAATCAAAAATTTTTTTTGCTCAAATCGATTGAAGAACTATTCAAAAATATAAATATACACCAACATTCATGACCCGTAAGTTGAATGGAACATATTTTTTCATGTACAAAAACTTTGAGGCTCGTTTTCTCGAAACTAACTTTTTTTATCCGGCCGTCAAGATTGCGAGCAAACTATTCAACCGATTTACTTGAATGAAACGGTATTTTATAGATAATTCTATATTCAAGTGCGTCGTAGGGCGCTTTTTCGAGAAAAATAGTATTTCTACAGCTGTTTAACTATTTTCATGTCAAAAAACACGGGTAAAAATGGCACTTTTTCACAAAACGCATGAAAATATACCCAATTTTTCAAAATTCTGAAAACCCCCCTGCTATTCACTCGATAAAAGCTTCCCGATTTATGAAAAAATTTATTTTATCGTTTCAGATGAAAAATCTAGCCAGGAAGTTGACGACCGCAAAAAATGTTAGCAGCGACGCTATCGACGGGATCCGTCATATTTCCGCCATTTTGTATTTTTCTATCATGAAAAATTTGTTTTTTTGAAGTTAAATAATGCCTTCTAATATATGCAAAAAATCCGGACTTGCGTCGTTTTCATTCTCCCAGAATAAAATTGAAAGAAACTGCTTTTTTTAAGGGTTCTAGAGGTATCTCCCCCCTTCAGACTGTTAAACTATTAAAAGAGCAATTATACATACATAAGAAAATATTCGTATAGATTTTTTATGAAGTTACAAGATAATTTTCTGAGTGGTATTCTATAACCCACAAATGTCTCTAGAAACATATTATGTTCCGAAAGTGAGAATAGTTAGGTAGTTAGAGACACACGTTCTGTGTACGTGCATCGTCACTTATTTGCGGTCTAGTGGTTACGAGTAATACACAGTCAGGGACCTCCTGCTGGTCCATACTTCCTGATTGTGTGGTAAATCGAGCAGTGGCCTATACGACTCACATGTCGCAATTACATGGCCCCAGATGGATGCATATTCCGCACCTCTAAACATTTATCCAATAACATTACATTCTCATATATGTTCCATCCTAACTAAATTATTTTAAAGTTATACGAACAGAAAAATGTCCTACTGATTACCATTTTAATACTTATTAATTTTATTAAAATAAAATATTTGATAGGGTACTTTAAATAAAAGACAGATAATAACACACACTATACTATATATCATTGAGAATAATACGTATAGTAACATACACTATACTCCGTATGGTATTTGATACAATGCGTATATTAGTCTTTACTATTATTACATAACTGCTACAATATTTTATTTTTCGAAATAAGATAAATATCAGACTTTTGTATAATTGGTGTCTGATTTAATAAGTAGAAGCATAATTGATAAATAAAAAGGAAACAGCGTAGGAGTTTTCCTATTTATATTTCTATTTCTATTTTTGCCTGAGATCTAATTTTCGTGGATGAACTACCTCAAATATCACTACAACACCGGAAAGGCCACTTATGTTTTTATTTAATAAATATCAGACTAATGGTAACCATTCTCATATTTTTATTCAATCACAATACGAAATTATATTTATAGACAAAATTACACACGTGCTAGATCTTTCATTTATGTGTAAAGAATTTATAGAGTACTGATATGAAGTTATCGACTAGTTATAACTGTTTATCTGGGTTAAAACATCCATAATGTACGCAACGAGTAACTTAAACAGTTTCTGCTGCATTTATGAAGTATTTTTAATGCTTGTTCTATAGTTAGAGTGAAAATATTTGAAATGTTTCTTTTGTGTAATATAGCATCGCGTGTAGCTCTCGTTTTCTGAGAAAGGGGAAGAAGGAATTATCGTGCCGGAAGAAATGTGGGCAACTGACTTTTCGTTTCGCTCGATGCACCCAAGACCGACTACCAAGCACCTGTGTACCAAGTGTAATGAACCGTGATCACATTACGCGTTATCCAACCAGGCGTGGATTACCATAATAATGATCTTAAAACTCGGGCTCAAGTATAACAAAGCCTTTAACACTTAGCACCCTAAGTGCCTGGGTAATTAGTCAAAATCACGTCAAAAAAAAAAAAAAAATCAAAGTGAAATCTTTCCTCCAATTATCGATATATTATTCAAAACGAGCCCAGCATTAAAAAATCAGAAGCAGCTTATAATACGTCAAAGTAGTTTCGAGAATCGCATAAATTATCGGAAAACTCCTATAATGAAATAAATTTTGAAAAACGTACTGAAGGAAATTAAGAGAGGACGATTGGAAAAATAAAAAAATAAAATACTCGAAATAAAAAATTTCTCAGATTTAAAGACTGTAGAATAATTAATTATGAAATTTGTAAAGTTTAAAATGCGGAAACTTAACGGGATCCGCCACCTTTAATTGGTATATTATTGATTTTTTTGACATTTTCCAAAAATGTTATTTTTTATTCTCTATACTTTTTTGAGTATGTGTCTAAATTTTCAGGTCAATCTGATTTTTTTTTAGGAAAAATACATAAAATTGAAAGTTACTACAATTTACGAATAACGCGTTTTTAGCGACAATTAGCTTTTTAAACAAAATAGTTTGTTTATTTATTTACTAATATTTCTGAATTATATGGAAAATTGTATATAACAGGTATCCTTATAAAAACAATATATATATTGCCTTTATGTATATACATATATGATAGTTTTGATAGTGAGTATTAAGGCTTCACTACAAGACTTTACTTTAAACTCCGTTTTCCGCAAGTTGATGTACTTACAGTTCTGAACGTTCATTGAACAATGACAACATTTTTCTTTCAAAACCAAATTAATTATTATGCTCATATTTAAGGACCTTTAAATATACAATGTTTCATAAACAATAAACTATTTTTCAACTTTCTGGAGCATAAGTTAATCATTTAGTTTAAAAAAATAAATATTTTCCACCGTTCAGAACTGTATAAGTACATCGCAAGTTGTGCTTTTCCGTGTTTGTTGCAACATATGTTTGAATAAAGTCTAAAGTATTAGACACACGCCTTTGAAATTTTTACAACTTATTCTTTGTTATAATATCAATATTTTTGGTAATAGAAAGCACTCTACCCAAAAAAATAACTATAAATTTTTTTTCTATATTTTGGGATATTTTTATTCATTTTTAAATTTTATTTGGAACTGTTTTTCCAGTAATGTTACCTTATTTTCCATACCTAAAAAGTTTCTACACATTAAGGAACAAAATAAAGAAAGAGTCATGACAATTGCTTTAAAACAAAAAAGTTATTCAAAATCAAAAAATGTCAAAAAAATACCCAAAAAACTCAAAATTTTTAGTTTAAAAATACATAAAGGCGCTGGAATTTAAAAAAAAACATAACCTTTAAATAAAGGTACGAAACATAAGAATTAAATGGAAGGTCTAAACTCAAGAAATAAAAATATCAAAGGAGCTGGATTCCCATAACACTAAACAGTTATAAAATTAAAACTTGAAAAAATAGTAAATTTAGACAAAAAACCATAATTAGGATTATTTATGAAAAAAATTCAGATAATCAGAAATAAAAAGATTGTATAATTTTAATTGCGGAAATTAAAAAATTTTCGACAAAGAAAACTAATATATAAATTTTTGAATTTTCTGTTATAACGATTCTGTAATTATTTTTTGTTACTTCGTTATTTAGCGTTCTTTAATAAATTTCTCTTGTCTCGCATCGGTTAGTCTCATTTCGATAAACTTTTAATAGCTCCTTTAGTAACTCAAGTCGAACAAAGTTTTTACGAGGTATCTGCGTAATAAATGTTAACTGTCCCTCTTTTTACAAATGCCAGTGAAGTAACGAGCTTGTTATCTTAACAATAGCGACTTGTTCAGTTGTCGTTTCACTTCTCAAAAGCGGGAAAGATTTTCCAATTTAATCATCTTTCCTCAGGAACTCTGAACTCACTAAGTTACAAAATCATATTAATAAACAAAAATTTACTCAAGAATTTATTCTATTCTCAAAACATGGTTCCTCGCAAGTTTTTCATATGGTTTAACCCTTTTTAGAAGGTGGCAATAAATTTTCAAGGGCTTTTAGATATTAAAACCTAGATATTGTAAAAAATTGAACAGAATTATAATAAAAACTATCCCGCTAATTAATTATTCCGTTTCCGTCAACGAGCTTCTAACGAACGTCTTCAACTTCTTAAACTGATCTTTCATCTCGCGACAGTTTGTTTAACAAGCAGAAAAAAAGTTTCCATTTGATTAAATACACTGATTAAAAGAATAATGAATGGGAAATTGTTTGCTGTATCGCAAAAGTGACTCTGTCTTTAGGAATCTTGTTTTTCAGTCTTACGAGAATCCGATCGTCTGTAAAGGTTTCTTTTTCTCACGGAAACTCGACATTTCCCTTCGTTCGTCGATTCATTAAGGCCGTCTTCAATCCAATGCGAATTACACACATTCCGCGACCCACTGACCCACATTGCAAAAAACTTTCTACGCGAATAACGTAAACAAATGTGCAAATATCTTAGACCTGGAGATGAAAAAGATGAGATTCAATATACGCGTAAATCTTCTATCCATAAGTAGACATTAAAAAATAATGCTATCTATGCTAAAATTCAGTAACCTGGCCCTGATCTGGCACAGGATTTTGTGAGGCAGATTAATAATCCGGAAGTTGGTGTTGAAATAATCTAACAGCTATTTCCGGCCTAAAGCCAATTGAGGCTTTTACGACAAGTTAGGTCTTGCCAGGTCTAAGCCTGGTCTGGCTCACAAAAGAATTTCTGCTTAGAAAATAAATAAAACCAACTATGATCTTTCTTTTTACATTTCCAATAAAAAAGAACACCCATGTAGAAATTTCCTAACCAGGCCCCGGCTTGAAATAAAATTTCGAGCCATACTCCCGCCTGGTCAGAGAAATTACCAATAATTCAAGAGATAGTGTTTTAATAACACAGGTCTGCAAGGTTTTGTTGTTGAAAAGCTATGGGTCGATTCCGGAGTAATTTTTGACGTAGAATCCGGAATCAGAATCAGTCTATCACGTCAGAATTTTGAGATATTTGAGGTTATGTGCTAGAAAAATGGGGTTTTTCGCTACTTTCGAGGTTATGTACGAGCGATTTTTTTTCACAAAGATCTTGAAAATTTGTGCTTGTGGGTTTTGATGGTCTGTGAAGAAGAATTTACAGTCAGAAAATTGACATTTACATTTCTAAGATGGCGGATTCAAAATGGCGGATCGAAATTTACGAAATTAAATTAAATGTCAATTTTCTGACGGTAAATTCTTCTTCACAGACCATCAAAACCCGCAAGCACAAATTTTCAAGATAAATTTTCGAATGCAAAATGGTATCCACCAAAGATTTAATGTGAATGCTCATAAGGTTGTTTGGATAAATGTCAAAACTTGATATAGCCGTATCTTTGTGAAAAAAATCGCTCATGACTGTTCAATAGCTCATTTTGAAGGGAAAGAGTAGTTCTAAATGATGAAATTTGAGAAAAAAGCCAAAAAAAATTCTCGCGCCCTGTACATAACCTCTAAAGTAGCGAAAAACCCCATTTTTCGAGCACATAACCTCAAATATCTCAAAATCCTGTCGTGATAGGCTGATTCTCATTTAGGATTCTACGTCAAAAATTACCCCGGAAATGATCTTTCGTTTTCCAACAATAAATACAAACCCATTATTTGCAGACCTGTGTAATCAATCTGCCAGTCCTGGCCAGGTCTAGTCAAAGGCAAAATTTCTGCATAAATATAAATATTGACCGTCTCTAAAATATAAAAAAACGAATATTAATCTATAAATTTGAAAGCTGCAAAGATTTTATCTAACAAAAGAATAAACAGATTTTATGGTTGAATATAGATTTCAGGGATGATTAGCCTCTTTATTCATCGATGACTGTTATTCTACCCAGCCACCCTTTTCAATTTCCGTGGCGAATCAGCCAGGACATCAAGAAGGTTAATATCATGGCTGAGTGAACGTTCAAGGGCCAATAGGGAACATCGCTGGCACACTAAGAGCCATAATTGGGAACATCGTGGCATTAAGCCACCCCAACTTGGTAATCGTTGACTGAATCTCCCCTTTGTCCATACTCAGGGTCCACCCATTTCATCCCCCGTTTTCTAGAACTCTATCCGTCTCCTTTCTTTTTTTCGGTCTCTATCCTGTTTCATTCAGAAAGCAACTACTTAATCAGACGAAGCATTCGTGGCAAATTTACGGCCACTTGGCCAACGGCACACGATGGGACACATTAACCACAATCATTTTATTCCACGTTATTTCTGCACATGCGCTTCAATCTACCTTCTCAGATCTTTATTACTTTGATTTTATCCGAAAGTTGATTGATATCGCCTTATCACGGCGAGATATGATTCATGAATCAAGTAAATTCGATTTTTAATACCTGAATTTACAACCGAAACAGATTTTAATGCATTATTATTTTTACGCCGAATAATTTATTCCGCTGTCATTGAGTTAACTGATTTATAATTAACAGTTTTGATTTTGACTAATTGCCAGTAAAAGATATGACTAATTTACAGTTAAAATTTGCAAAATTTATTCAACTAGAAAAATGTTTACTACTTCATTTTTGTGTGATTTGATTGTTAAATTGTTATTTGTATAATTGGTGTTACCGGTGGTTTAATAAATAAAAGTATAGTGGCCTTTTCGGTGTTGTAGTGATATTTAATAGATATCCGTCGACGTTTCGACCAAGAACTTGGTTCTTATCAAGACTATAAGAAATGAAAATAAATTATAGAATATAAAAACATTTTTCTTTAAAACTAAATTCGAACCCGTATCACTACAAACTCAAATTCATCTTAACGCCCAAACAAAATTATAATTCAAAATTTCAAGAATTCGAAAGCGTTCGAAATCTCAAAATACAAAAAACGATCAAATTTGGGCCAACAAAATTTCCTAGGATCAACGATTATGAGAAATAATCATTGATCCTAGGAAATTTTTTTGGTCCAAATTTTGTCGTTTTTTGTATTTTAAGGTTTCGAACGGTGTCAAATTCTTGAAATTTTGAATTAATATTTTTCTTCTTCTTTAAATAAAATATAAAAATTAGCAAAGTGATCTACATTATATTTATTTAAAATTGAGCTGTGTTAAAAATTGTGTTAAAATGTCATTTGTGTAAATTTGATAGAGTCAAAATCTACTGATTATCAGTGAAATTTTACTGATTCAAATAGCTAAAAAGAGATTACTGTAAATCAGTAAAATTTCACTGATTTTTTTAATGATAATTCACTGATTTGACAGTGAGAAATATGTTTTTCACTGATGTATCAGTGGAAAGGCAAATCACTGATTCAATCAGTGAACATTTGACCGATTCAGATTTAGAGAGTAGGATTTTGAGGTTGGAAAGTTAAAATTCCGACTTGTAAGATATATGTATGATATAAATATACTTCCAAAATATAATATTTAAACACAAATGACATTTTAACACAATTTTCAACACAAATCAACTATAAATAAACATAATCTGGATCTCTCTCATTTATTTGTCAAAGGATAGACATTTGATTTTAAATTTATCTCTCATTGTAAATAGACTTACTCCAACGGTATTATATTTTCTTTTTATTTATTAATTAAAAATCCATTATCACTTTGCTAATTATTATATCTTATTTAAAGAAGAAAAGCGGGTTATACTCTTTGCATTTTATTTTCATTTCTTACTCTCTAAACCTGAATCAGTGAAATAGTCACTGATTATATCTGTGAAAATATATCAACTCATGAATCAGTGCTCTGGTTTGATTTCACTGAGGAATCAGTGAACGCGCCACGTGAACATAAGTTTGAATTCGCGAATTCAAAAGTTTCATCTAGATGTTACAAAATATAATTATACACAATAATAGTTACAATATATAATAATAATTACCGGTCGACTGCTCTGACCACTGAGCTACACAGGCGTCCGACATCTCTTTCTCCACAGGAAGATCTCCTTATATCGCCTAGTGGCTCAGCCTTGCGGCTGTAAATGATTTCAAATTAATTAGTTGAGTTTGAAATTTTTGTCACTGTCTACATTATCGGAGGATCACTAGTCGCGTGTCAGATAGGATACGTTGTCGACAGGTGTCCTCGTAGACAATTTCAAACTCTTATATCGCAAATAATGCAAATAAATTTAATATTTTAAAGAATTTGAAAATCTTTCTGTGGAAAAAATGACGCTTTCGACTGCGCTGGGATTCGAGCCCAGGTCTTTCGATTGCCGGTCGACTGCTCTGACCACTGAGCTACACAGGCGTCCGACATCTCTTTCTCCACAGGAAGATTCTTTAAAATATTAAATTTATTTGCATTATTTGCGATATAAGAGTTTGAAATTGTCTACGAGGACACCTGTCGACAACGTATCCTATCTGACACGCGACTAGTGATCCTCCGATAATGTAGGCAGTGACAAAAATTTCAAACTCAACTAATTAATTTGAAATCATTTACAGCCGCAAGGCTGAGCCACTAGGCGATATAAGGAGATCTTCCTGTGGAGAAAGAGATGTCGGACGCCTGTGTAGCTCAGTGGTCAGAGCAGTCGACCGGCAATCGAAAGACCTGGGCTCGAATCCCAGCGCAGTCGAAAGCGTCATTTTTTCCACAGAAAGATTTTCAAATTCTTTAAAATATTAAATTTATTTGCATTATTTGCGATATAAGAGTTTGAAATTGTCTACGAGGACACCTGTCGACAACGTATCCTATCTGACACGCGACTAGTGATCCTCCGATAATGTAGACAGTGACAAAAATTTCAAACTCAACTAATTAATTTGAAATAATAATTACGTAATTTTTTTTAAGTTGTTCAACTTAAAATAAACGAGTTTATCGATCGTTAAAATATGTTGCTGGTTTTATTATTTCTATCTGAAAATTTCACTGAGTCAATAAGTGAATTCAATCTATTTCACTGATTCATCAGTCGAATTTCACTGATTCTCAGTGAAAGCCTTATAACTGCTGCCATCAGTGAATAGTCACTGCGAATCAGTGGCCGTTCACTGATTCAGGTTTAGAGAGTAAAGTCTTGATAACTGATTGAAATAGTAACTGACTTTTTGTTTACGTAAGTAATTTTTGACTATTTTTCCAGATTTAAAGAGTTTATCATGTGCATGAATAAGAGAATTTTCATTTTCATTTATCTGTAACTGAAGTTACAGAAGGTCTTGTCAGCAGCACTTGTTCGTTTGTAATTTTCTTTTTTCTTTGGACTGTGGTTGGTTGACAGTCGAAAATTTTAATCGCTGTGGAGCGAGTTCGCTTCTTTCTCTTTTCAGAGACAAAGGAACGGGAACCTGGATGATGCACAACCCATCAGAATCGTTTGTCGGGCGTGCTCGACTACAACCACCCTTCCAACCTTTCTAAAACTTTACTATCTCGCCAATTTCTCTCAGAATCAGTGAAGTACCTACTCCAGGTCCTTTACAATATTTTCTGAACGGATTTACATCCCAACAAGTTTCAAAACACTGATAAGTTTCTCCGCGAAAAACTGATCACAAAGACTCTTATTATTAAAATTTTAGATATTACCTTTAAGGTAGTCGTCGTGCTAAAGATTAAGTAACTAAACAAAAAATAAAGAAAATAAAAGAATGCAAATAAATATTATTAAGATACTTATTTCTATGCGAATAATGAAATATTTAAAGAGTTAACACGTGTATGATAGTGGCTACAGTATAAATGGGAATTCTCATAATATTTTTCTACTAGCGGGTAATAAAGTAAATTTTATTGCGCCCTGCAGAGTAAACAATAGTATATTGTGCAACTAGGGAAAAAAAATTTAATTTGCGAGTGTGAAGTTTGATGACAGAGCAAAGCGAGAGTAACGACCACAAGAGGAAAATAAATTTTTTTTCCTAGTTGCGCACGATTTTCTTTCTACTAGGGGGTTAGAAAATGGATTTTTTCCCCGCGCAGGGCAATAAAATTCACTTTATGACCCGCTAGTAGAAAAATCCATTTTTTGACCCCCCAGTAGAAAAAAAATCGTGTGCAATACGGGAAAAACTTTTATTTTCCCTAGTTACACAATATACTATTATGTAAGGATTTGACCGGCAATCGAAAGACCTGGACTCGAATCCCAGCGCAGTCGAAAGCGTCTTTTTTTCCACAGAAAGATTTTCAAAAATTTTTTATATATTGATATCTGTATTGTATAATACAATCTTCAGTATGGGAGAAAAGAACAAACAATCTGAATTAGCAATAAGTGCAAGATGTTTATCTTTGTTCAAATAAAAAACATTGTACTCTCTAAATTTGAATCAGTAAAAATCTACTGATTATCAGTGAAATTTGACTGATTCAAATAGCTAAAAAGAGGTTACTGTAAATCAGTCAAATTTCACTGATTCTATCAGTGAAAATATGACTGATTTGGCAGTGAAAAATATTTTTTCACTGATGAATCAGTGAAAAGGAAAATCACTGATTCTATCAGTGAAAATTTGACTGATACCGGGTGTATCATAAAAAATTACATATTTAACTAATTACTGTAAGATCTCTCATTTTTTATACTTTTACATTTTTGGAGATCAGATTTAGAGAGTACAGAATACATATACATATCTGGAACTTCTCGCTAAACCTGGTTATTTGTCTTCGTATACCTTTTATATTGAAATTTCAAATTCAAAATGCTTAATTTTACACGCAGAAACAGTTTCTTGAAATTATAAAAAAAATTATTTTTCATTCTAAGAAATTATCTTCAATGTAAACAAATATTGATCTCAAAATTGAATAAAATTTCTTGAAAAGAAAAAAATGTTTTCCATTTAAAGACTGTTCTATATATGTATCACTTACAAATCGAGAAGTCTGCTCTTTAAAATAAACCGATTTTGGTACATGGCTGTCGGTTTGCTCTGAAAATTTTTGAGCGAATATTTCTATTGTAAGATGAAGTATGATTGCAAGTGCTTCAAAGGATTGTATACTCAACGCACTAAATATTTGCACTTCTATTTGGTTGTTACATTAACAGTGATGCATACACATTAAAATTTAGTTAATCATGCCTTTAACTAAACGCACGTCTTCATTAAATTTTTAATATAATTATTCTAGAGTTCAACTACACTGAGAGAAATCCTATTAGTTATGCTGATTAAAAGGTCACAACTATATATTTTTAGTAAGCAGTACCAAAAATTTCGTAAAACTTGCCAATGCTCAAAAGTCAAATTGTTGTGCAGTTTGTGATAAAAGCATGTGAACAATTATCGTCCTTTGTTATATTTTGAAAAACAATAATTAAAAAAGTTTTAAACCTGAACCCGTATCACCACTGACCCGGATTCCTCTTAACGTCCAAACAAAAGTACAATTAAAAAGTACAATTTTGGTCCAAATTTGGTTGTGTTTTTGATGTTTTGAGGATTCGATTGGTTTCGAATCCTTGAAATTTTTAATTTAAAAAAATTTTTCTCCTAAACAATTCTGGCCTAAGAAAGTTTCTATCGACTTTGACCGAAATAAAATAAATTGAATGATAAATTTAACGTTTTTTGCAAAGTTGGAATTACTATTTTAATCATGTACGGATGAAAAAATACATCAGTTTCTAATCAAAATATTGGAATAGATTTTAATAACTAAACTGGACAAATAGTAATAGCAATTAACGCAATTAGTAAGTTTTACAAAAACATATTGGTAACTTCTATTATAAGATCGATATAATGTGTAAATGCACGAAAATGGTTCCGGCTACAAAACGGACCGACTAATCGGATTTTGTAAGTTTTACTAAAAATTTTAATCATTGCTACTAAGTTAATCTAGCCGTAAACACTAAGATGTTTATATAACATAAAGTAAAAACACATACTCGTGACCCTTTTTTACAACAAAAAAATGAGTAACCACGACACAAACAAGAAGAAGAAGAAGAAAATTTCCATTACACAGAGAAAAAGGATTTGATTGAATGAAAGAAAATAATTTGTTTGAAAGGCTTTTTTTCATTCAAAAAAAAGATTTATTTGAATTAAATAACATTTGTTTAATTCAAACAGAATATCTTTGGGCCAAATAAATATTTGTTCAAATCAAATAAATTTCATTTCTTTAAATCTAAGAAAGTCTTTCAAACAAATAATTTTTTTTTTATTCAATCAAATCTTTTTTCTGAGTGTACAATTAATTTCTAATTTATAAAATGACAAAAATAATTTCAAAAGTGTACTTGATATAGATTGTTGACTTCATATGCACATAATTTTACTTACATAAAGGAACAAATATGGTAACAATTTAGTATAAAGATAATTATTCCTCTTCTGAGAATAAAATATTTAACGGGTTAGCATATGTATTATATTGACTGCAATCCAAGTGATTGATTATCCTTACAATATTTAAATACGGTTTACAATCAGTATTGTACTGGGTATAATACAGCCCGTGTAGAAATTGCCAGGCTTCACTCAGAAAAAAGATTTGATTGAATCTAAAATTATTTTTTTCAAAGGCATGTTTGTGTTCAAAATACATAAAATTTTGTTTCCAAAATTTAAGAAATAGTGAAGAAAATAAAAACGGACTTAGATAGACTACTTTTGGTTTTGTTAATAAAAAAAATATGCCAATATATTTTACTGAAATTGAAATTTTTTTCAATTTCAAAACCAAAAGCAGTCTACCTACTTCCTTTTTTATCTTCTCTAACATTCCCAAAATTTTGGAAACAGCATTTTATGTACTTTGGACATAAACGTAGATATAAAATTTTTGGTTTTGATAATAAAAAAATGCCCTCCACAGATTTTCCTAAAATTGAATTTTTTTATATTTTTGAATCAAAAGTGGTCTATATACATTCTTTTTTATCTTCTCTACTATTTCCCAAATTTTAAAAACAAAATTTAAGGTGTTTTGGACATAAACATGTAAAAAGCTAAAATCAATCAAATTTGCTAATTTCCGAAGTATCACATGGTTTCCGAATTATTTCTATAGGATAAATACGGATCTGAATTGAGGTTTCCCGAAAAGAGAAATAGCTTGCACTCAAAGAGACACCCTAAAGCGTTATTTGAAAATTGAGAGAGTATGTACGCTACTGTTTGGAGTCAGGGGGTTCGGCATGATGCACAGGATCATAGTGTGGGTCCAGGGGGTTAAAGTTATGTTACGGTGTGTGCTGTGGGGACGCTATAAATGCTGCTTTCACGTTTCGCGTCGTTTGCCGCGTTTGTAAGCAGTACCGAGCGCGCTTTCGCGTACACCCATATAAATAACATGCGTATGCGTTTGATTGTACGTGTGCGTGTGCTCTTTACAAAGGAATCCACGTGCTGTATTCTTGCTTGGCAAAGGATCGCGCAGGCACCGATGTATTTGCGGCTTAACCCTTAAAGGGAAAGGGATGGGAGGAGCCTCGTTTTTGCTCAAGGGAAGATTCCCATAAGTCGACTGTTCCCACTCTACAACGATACAAAGTATCTTCCAATTGGTTCCAGCTACCGATCTTATACCGGGTGTATCATAAAAAATTACATATTTAACTAATTACTGTAAGATCTCTCATTTTTGATACTTTTACATTTTTGGAGTTACTTTTTTTCAACATTACCGTGTCCTAAAGTAATATTTGGACTTTTAGGTAATCAAGTTACTTTCTTAAATTCAATCATTAGTTTTTTCTACTAATTGTGATCAGTAATTGATTAGTTGCTAGTGTCTATTAATGTGCAATACAGATTACAAATGACAATTTCAAGCAATTCGAAATTTCTCCGGAAAATCGAAAAGATTCAAACTCTAAAATACAAAAATAACGAAAAAAGAAGGCATCAATTCAAAAGGAAGGGGTTTTGAATGGTTGCTTTCTTTATTATTTTCTATTTTTTTGTTTTGTAGTTTATTTTGGTTCAAATTTGCGGTCGTTTTTGTTTCTTGAGGGTTCGAATCTTTTTAATTTTTTATAAAAGTTTTGAACTGCTTGAAATTATTAACAGTTTTTTACAATCAGATCTACTAAAATTCTTTATATTTTATAGATATTTTTAAAAAATTTAAGAACTATATACAAATATAACAGACCTGTCTGTAAATACTACAGAAATGTTTGTAGCATTTAGATTTTGAAAATATTTCTTATTTATTAAACAGATCAGCCGTTTCTGTGATTTTAACTGAGAAATCTGATTTTTCCTTCATGACAGGTCATATTGGTTCAATAAGAATAATTTTAGGAAAAATAGGTTTTTGTTAAAAGAAGGAAGAATTTCAAGAATAACATTTTAACAATAAAAAACAGAGTTTTGCTGGAGAATAACAGTTTCGAGCATGAAAAGATTAAATGAGAAGAAAATATTATTACTGAATAAAAAATTTAGTGAAATTTATATTAAAAGAATCAAAAGTTAGTTACTGGAGTTGAGTTGAAAGGTGGGGGAAAGAACACGTGCCACTTGCGCGTGGCCCCCGATTGACAGAAGCTGTTTTCGCTTTTGGTCTCGATATTAAATATAAATGTGTACAGTACGTGAAAAAATAAATAACACTGCATGTTTATTTTTTTACATCAAATCACAGCATCTAATATCTATTTTACTAAAGAAAATTAGTAAAAATATTAATTTAAACTAGTACTTTGGTACTAATGATTAGTACAAATGTTTACTAAACCAATTATTAAACGACTTGGCAAAATCCATTTATAATTTCTTACTAATTTTAATTTGATTAGTGGTTCAGTTGTTGCACCGGATTCAAAGAGCAAAATTATTCCGTATTATTGTTTGAAATTAAATTCAATTTGTGTTTATTAAGAAAAACTTGTTTTTTAATTGGGTCTTACATCCAGAAAAGTTTTATTTAAATTCAAATAATCGTTTTTACAACTTCAATTCGAAGTAAAAACACCTTTAGAACAAATATAAATTAATTTGATTTTAAGAAATCACCTTTTCAGCCTTTTTTTAAATTAAATAAATTATTTTTTTTAACATTATTTGATTCAAATACAATACCGGCAAAAACTTAAGAAGTAATTTATTTAATTTTATTACCTTGAACGAAGACAATTTTTTCTTTTAATTAAAGAAAATATTTCTGTTAATCACATTACGCATATACTTATGTGACTGCTCAGACATTCATTTCTTAAATTCAAAGAAAAATAACAATGAAGAAATTACTATAAATCAAAGAAACTTTTTTTTCACCGTATAAGATTGCACAAATATGTTTGATTCAAAGAGATTTTTTTTTAATCAAAGAAAATTTTTTCTGGTTGTACTTTCGAGTTTGAAATCTATCTATGGAAAGAGAGAAGAGCAGAAAATATATATGCATATGTAAAAAAATGAAAATTTTGCAAAAGTATAGGTCGTCGCACTGTCGTCCTTGTTACACGAAGATAACGGTGCCTCCGGTTACGAAACCCAAGGTAAATTGATCTTGTAGGTATCTGCATCGACAACAGGGAGACAAAGAGGAAAAAAGAGAGAGAAAGGTCTACCTAGCCTCAAGCGAGTTAAGTTCTTTTTAACCAATACTGGAGTAAGTGACTTCAGGTTAACTGTATATCGCTTCTTCGCTATATTAGAATATTAGCATCGATTTCTCATGCAAATTATTTGTCCTGCAAAGATGGATTCCAAATTCAAATTTTCAATATATCAATAAAATGAGAAAAAATATTGCAATGATAACACTTTTAACCTCTCTTAATTGCAATCAGTTTTTTTTTAACTTCTCTCTAAATCTGAATTTGTAGAGAGTGATCAGTTATTTTCTACTAATTCCATTAGTAGTTGTAAGCTTTTTGAAAATTAATCAATAAAATATAACTAGTAATTAGTTAAAATGTTCACTAAATTGAAACAGCAAAAAGCAACTAATGAAAGTAAAGCAAAATTGTTCTTCGGTCACTTCAGTTAGCATTTCATCTAATAATTACAAGTTTTACAAATTCAGTTAAGTAGTATTTGATGATTAACTGAATTAGTAGGAATGAAACAACTAGTGATTGAATTCGTAGAATTTGGCTATAAATTTGTCGAAAAGCACTAGTTATTAGCAGCAATATTTACTAAAAAATTTAATAAAAAATTCAACAAGTTTTCATTTAGTGATTTTCTACCAATTTTGCTATATAGATCAATTTTATTCAATAACCAATTTCTAGCTATTCAATCAGTTTATTGAGTCAAATTTATCGATAAATGAGTCAAAATCAACAGATTCAATAGCTAGGAATAAGTTATTAAATTAAGATACTAAAAGAACTTGTAATTGAAGTGAAAAGAGTAACCCTATTTTTGTTTTGCCGATCACGTTTTGCCAAATTGCTTTAACGTAGGTGATTATTCAACAACAATTCTCTAAAAAGACTGAGTTTTCTTCTAGCAATTACTGATTTTAAATGAGCAAAATTCGACTGAATATTCACTTAAATTTTATAAAAAATTGTTTTTTTTTCCCCTACAACAGAATAATAGTTTTTAAGTTAACTAACTGACTGGTTTCCTTGCATTATTAATATTTTTGAAATCAGATTAACATGAAAATCTAGTTGATTTCACTAATTTCCAGTTTATTTCACTGATTTATTAAATTATTTCTACTACTCTTCAAATTAGACTTGGAATTTTGTGATGATTTCAATCAATGACTGATTTTTCGCTTTTCAATAAGTCAAAAATGATTGATTTTTATCTTTAAATGATTGATTAACAGTACAGAAATGATGGATTGTAATGAAAAAATTCAGTCACTGAATGTAAACCGAAAAATCAGTCACTGATTGAAATTGTTAACAATTCAAACCGATTCAGATTTACAGAGTAAAATTGAACTAGTAATCCAAGTTATGTTTCGGAATAATTGCTAAATCTAAAAGTCAATTAATAAATCGTCTAATTAGAAACGAAACCTGGCTACCCCGTGTGGAAATTTTCCTAACTTAGCCCAATTTATTATTGGGCTCCAAGCTGGGCCCAACTTGGCGCCCCATGTATGTGTCTTGGTTGGGCATCTCAAATTGGCCCCAAATGGGAACACCAATTAATACCCATGTTCCAAAAAAAAACAATAGTAATAATACAGTATAGTATACTATAATTGAAGTCTACTAATATGCCCCCTATTTGATAGTCACCCAAAGTAATTAAGTATACAAACGCACATATAACGTTGAAGGTTTTAGAAAAAGTATACTAATCACTCTTTTATAATTATACAAAAATGGATAAAAAGCGACGTGCTAATAATAAATTGCGTGTTCGGGTGAAAAAACATCGAGTAATTCAGGCATTTAAGTTGGCAGCTAGAGAAAATTCTAGTTCTGATGATGGTAAGTTAGAATAAATATTTTTTAAATTCAACTAAGAAAAATTAAATAACTTAAAAAAAAATAAAAATATATTTAGTTTATCAGAGACCTAAAATAATAAATAAGACAGAAATTGATGTGTTGATAAAAGTGAATTTTTCTTTTTATAACGTAATGGAACGAGAAATCGCATGCAGACGTGCGAATTTTAAGGTTATGTTTTCCTAAACTTAAAAGTAAGACATGAAGTTTATAATTTTGAGTGTTGTTTATTGCAGAACAAACTCCAAACTTTTCCGAACATCAGCATTCCACAGATGAAGGTGAAATCGATCAGAATTCAGTTCTAACAATTTCTTTCCTGGGCAAAAGAACAACTACCCATTTAAAACCCATTTACTATCTGGGCAGGGAACGGATTGCACAAGTTGGGCCCAATCAGTTTTCCCAAACATGGGCTTTGGTCGGGCTGAGCGTTACAACCCAAAATGGGCCCCAGTCAGACAGCCCAGCTGGGGCCAGCCTGGTGAATGTGCAATCTGATTGGAACCCAGTCTGGCCCCAGTCGGCTTTTCCACACGGGTAATTTCGAATGAAAGAGAAATAGTGATTTTGAGTGAATTGAGATTGAAAATCGTACGATGATGAGAAACCTTGATAAGAGAATCGACACGATTTCGAGTGAAGTGAACAAGAGACTTGAGTTACTTAAATGCTAAGTACGAACAGCTTCGTCGATTGTGCAAAATCCTCGATACGAATATACACCACATGCATAAAGAAGAGAATACATATATCGCGCGTCCCGGTTGTATCGAGGTCGACCGGTTTTGCAGCAGCCGTCGTCAGCCGTTAAAGGGACATTGCGATACTGCGACTCTCCGTCCACCGATCTCAGAACTCCAGGAATTGCAAATAAATTATTATTAGAACGGATCAAACCGCATTTTCTTTCTCTATCTACACCTCGAGTCTTTTATACTTGAATCACCTCAATTTGAAAGTTGATAAGATCAAAAAGATCTCAACCGAGCTAATCAAATTAAAAACTCTCAAGTCCAATATCAATTTTAACCGACTAAACAATAGAAAATAAATAAATGAACGATTTAAAAAAAGGATTGAATTGCATCAATTTATGATTGATTTCACTGGTAGCGTGCCTCGTCATCATTAATCAAAAGATTAATCCTAAATATTGTAATAATTCAATAGAAGAATAGAAATTTAATCAAAAACCATGTTACACATGAAAATCTCCCCATGTGCCCAGCAAAACAGAAATCAATAATCAAAGTGGTTTGCGAATCACGAAATATTCTCTTTGAGCTTCTCTAATCTCCGCGTTGTAAATTGATTAAAATCAATTTGCAACGCGGAAATAATTATTATTATTTCAAGAAGTAAAGCAGAGTTGGTATTTTCGTCGAATGAGGTATTTAGTGACGACAGAGTGGATTTAATTTAACGTTAAGTAATTAAAAATAAGGTCATTATGGCTTTGGAATTTCTATATCATAGTAATTATCGATTGAAATCACATGAACGTAAATAAAAAATCTACACCTAGAGAATTTTCTAAATTTCAAGTAATACGTTCCAACTAATTGCTTTTTGTAAAAGCTACTATAAATTTGACCAGTTTAACTAAGATGGTGAGGTTAATTTATATATATAACAAATTGGCTATTTTAACCAAACTGTCTTCGTAAAGCTAATCAAATTTTAAGTACATTTTACTAAAAGCAATTAGTTAGGACGTATTAGTTACAATTACCGGCTTTACCTTATATGCCGAAAACATCTTGCCATGTCAGGGCCTGGTTAGAGCCACTGTAAATTTCTTGCTTGAGATTACTTCCCAAACATTTATTCACGAAGAGTCAAGTATAAATAATTATCAATATGTCGCTTATTATGTTTGACCACGATTCAATTTTATTTCACATAGAAAATACAATAAAAATAAAAAAATAGTATAATAATCGCCTAAAATTGACAAAAATGAAATCGTATAGTTAGGAATTGTAAAGAGACTAAATTAACAGTTAATTACAACTGGAGGCAACGATCAGTCGTGAAAGTAAAATGCGAGAGTACGTTGTTTCGAAGCAACTATTACAGTGAGGTTTATGATTTTACTTAATTAATGGCTTCCTCGCTCATTCTCTCATCCTACCGCTGCCCCCCCATCTCTCACTCATTCTCTCTCCCCCTTTTAATACTTGCGTGTCCCATCTACCCTTCGTCTATTCAAGTGCTGGCCGTAAAACGGCCTTATGCAATTTTGGGAAATTGCGATTGGGATCTGCCGATAGATTTAGATTCCACGAAGAAACGACTAAATTATCTCGTTACAAAAATTCTAAACTATCCTCGTCTAATAATTTTAAAGAATACAGTGTGAGATTAAAATTTTTTTTTACTAGAACATAAAATTAATTTTTGGTTATTCATATAATTTGGTATTAATTGTAATTACTATAATAATTTTTTTTTAAATTAAATTTAGCGAATTCAGTATTTTTGAATTACCATGCTCTCAGGTACTATCACCATAACCACCACCATCGATTAATAAAGCCCCATAGTCTAAGAGAAATTAGAAGAACAAGAAAAAAAAATGGCGACGTTATTCTCGAATTTAAAAACGACTTTGATTAAAATAGTTATAATCATTATAAAAGAACTGTTTCCTATGCAAAAATGTATCCGTAACTAGGGCCAAGCAAGCCTTTGTTTAGGATAAAACGCCAGGCCTGGGCCCAGCCTGGCAGAAAAGTTATTGCAACAAGTTCTGGATGACTAATTTACCAGATCGGATCTAGTTTAAATTTTCATGCCAGTCCAGGGCCAGGTCAGGTAATTAATGCACGGCATTTAAAAATCAATCTTTAATATTTAATTATGAAAAGTTACCTTTTGCAATCATTTAAATGATTTATGAGCGTTTTCGAGAATAAACGTGAGCCTGAGGTCGAGTTTCGAGTTTATTTGGAGAAAACAAAAAAGAAAATTCAACGATACCGATGCTATTTTGAGTACTGAGTTCCCAGTCTTTCATGAGGATTTCTCTGGCAGGTCAGGATGACGGCGACGTCGGTACACCTACAATGCAGAGAGGGATCGTACATATAAAAAGTTGTCAATTAAATTACAGTTATATCTTAATCAGTCTTCGAATAACTCTCTTCAACTGATGCTACGAAAATCAGCAAAAATTACATTAATATACAAAATACATAAGTATTGAAAACAAATATAATCTTAAATAACATGTAAACGTACTCTCTAAATCTGAATCAGTCAAAATTTCACTGATTGAATCAGTGATTTGCTTTTTCACTGATTCATCAGTGAAAAAATATTTTTCACTGTCGAATCAGTCAATTTTTACTGAAATAATCAGTGAAATTTGACTGATTTACAATAACCTCTTTTTAGCTATTTGAATCAGTCAAATTTCACTGATAATCAGTAGATTTTGACTGATTCAAATTTAGAGAGTATGAAATACCAAAACATCGATTATTAAGTCCATGTGCAACTTTTTTTCTAAAATAATAATTTTTCTTAGAAGAATTTTGAAATAGGGAAAAAATGCTAATACAGACCCCGCGACTTTTTTTTAGCAGGATATCCATAAAAATGATTTAACTTATGTCGGTCAATATTGAAGTAAATAATTTTGAGATCAACTAATGAAAAGAAAGGATCACGACCTTTCTCAAAAGTTCTTAATGATATTCCATAATTTTAATGTGAAACAACTATTATTTCACAAGAAAGTTACTAGAACTAAAAAAAAGAAATTTATTTAAAGTCACCTGACGCATTAGTTAATTTATAAATTTGGTCACTTCGTTTAGATAAAGCATCTGATGGAATTTTCGGAAAGGAATTTAATCCGAACCAATCCAAAAAAATGTTTTGAATCTCGTACGATCCAAATCAGTTGAAAATCAATCCGCCTGAATTCGAACTTGGGTTGATTTGAATAAAATTTTTAATCCGAATCAATCATAATGAATCCGAGGTCGAAATAATTCATATTTCAAACTTGGTTTAGATCAATTTAAGCTCAGATTTATACGGATTAAAAACTTAGTTTGGATTCATTCTAATTTGTATCAAATGAGATTCAAAACAATAACAATACAATAAGAAACGTTTGTCTGGTTCCTTCCAGTAAAAATGTTTAAAAAAATTATTTTTACAAAAGATAGAACTAAAAAAATTATCGACAATTACAGTTAACTGCAAAATTTTCACTAAATCAACTAGAAAGACCTTCCTTAATGTATTCTATAATAACTTCCAATTTTTTAAAATGTTATTTTGTGTATGAAAAATGTTATCTTCTATAAATATAAAATATAATTTAGTCACCCATGGCCTAAAAAGTCATGAAGCTAAAATGCTTATATATTGGCAAAATACCTAAAATTGAGAGGATAAAATAAAAATTCGATTTTCAATAAAGTTTCGTAAATTAAAAAAATAAAAATCCAATAACCCCCTGTAATACGTGAACAGATATTTTAAAAATAGCAATTTTTTGTTTTTCAAAAACGTAATCGTAAATAGAGAAAGAAGATCTAAATAGGCAAAGCGACTTATGCTGACAAAAAAATAATCAAACATGGATAATACAGTGCTTTTTTGCTTGAAACTACACAAAATACACACCGGATATCCTGACTTTCACGCGCGCTCTGCAGTGAAATCGCCATATTGCAAATAAAAATTGCAAGAATCGAGCTCGACGTTTGCTGATCGTCGTTTCGCATTATATTATGCGTTACGCTTACGAGAGCGCGAACGTCTTCGGAAAGCGTGAAGACTACAACGAATACTCAGGAACAAGTGGCTTTTCATTAGATTACATAAGAACGCACCTCTGATCGCAAATGCAGCCTCTAATTTATGCTCATTTAGCCACAAAGCCTAGCAATATCGTCCTTTCCCTTTCCACTTCAGTACGACTCCATAACATATTTAAAGTAATGAAATTAAATTACTAATTACAGTAAGTTTGAACGACATTTAATATTTTCAGCATATCTGTTCGAGAAAAATTTGATACGTATTAACATTGGCCTAACAAATTCGAACTGGAGGTCTGAACTTCAAAATGCCGGATCCAATATGGCAGATCAGAAATTTAAAAATGATTGAATTTTCATAAAAAAGGGTACCTTAAGGTTTTCAAGGTAGCTGAATCCAAAATTCAAAATGGCGGATCCAATAAGGCTGATAAAATACTCGAAAATGGTTGAATGATGATAAGAAATCAGTTTCCTTAAGTTTTGAACTCATCAGTACGAATTTGATACCAAACTGATAAAATAAAAAATGGATAAAAATTTAAAAATTATTGTATCTAAGAAAATTTCTAGTCCGTCAAGTGCTATTTTTAGTTATGAAATTCTGACCTCAAATTTGGATTCAGCGACCCCGGAAACCTTGAGGTACTCGTTTTTATAAAAATGTAATAATTTTTTTAATTCTGATCCGCCATATTGAATCCGGAAATTCGAATTTTGAAATCATAATCCCAAATTCCAATTCAGCGACTCAAAAAACTTGAAAATACTCATTTTTATGCAAATCGCAATAGTTGAACCTACTTTTTTTTCAAGAAGGCCCTATTAGAGCCTCACACACGTGTGTTACTTTTTTTTGACACAGTGAAGACGTTGAAGTATCAAAAGCAGGATCAAATAATTTCTAACAAAAAATTTATCAGAATTTTAAAAACTGAAAAAGAGTATAAAATGAAAACACACTGAGAAAACAGTTTCTTTGAATCAAAGAAACACTTCTTCTATATAATGTCAGAGGAAACATTTCTTTGAATTGAAAAAAGTTTTGTAGATTCAAAAAAAATTTCTACAGGTTTGCGTCCAAAATACATAAAATTTTGTTTTTAAAATTTGGGAAATGGTAGAAAAGATGATAACCGACGTAGATAGACTACTTTTGCTTTTGATAATGAAAAAAAAAATGTCCAAAATATTTTGTGAAATTGAACATTTTTTCATTTTCGAAACCAAAAGTAGTCTATCTACGTCCGTTTTCATCATCTCTACAATTTCTCAAATTTTGAAAACAAACTTTTATATACTTTGAACCTAAACACGTAGAAACTTAAAATCAATAAAATTTGCTAATTTTAGAAATATCACATGTCTTTAAAAATTGAATTGATCAAAGAACTTGAGATTTCATGAAGTATTATAAAAACTATGTGAGAAATTTTAAAATGGAGAAAAGAATGCATTGGTAATTTTTCCATGGCCTTTTTCTTGTCATTTAATGCATTATTTTGAATCTCTCGAGGCAGCTTCCGCTTTAGAATCCCTGGAAGGAATGCGAGCACGAGGAACGTTCTCTACGCGGAAAGGAATCTCGAGGGTGAACCCCCTGGTTTAAGACACAAGGTAAGGCAAACTGTGGTTACCTGTGCACGCCTGGGGCACGCACCTGCACCTGTATGGACGTGTACTTGCAAGTACTCAAGTACTTATTACTCAGATATGTGCTCACTCTTGTCCTCCAACATAAATACGCACGCAGCTACTGCTGATGATGAGTATAGTGAGTATAGTCTATGCATTGCCTACCGCAATTTAAACGACCACAAATTGCGACCTCTATTAGCCTCTTGGACTCCAATTTACTTGTTAATTATTGCAGCTCTCAGACAATCATTATAGACACTAAATCAAGCGTTTCAACAAAAATTTAAAAGATTCATTTAACGGCAAGCGAAAAATATTGTTATAACTTTTAGTACAATGAATATTGTAAACGCTACCACATGAGTATGCTAAGGTCTAATTTATACATTGCCCTGAACACTACATTAGTATTGTACCCAATATTATATTCGCATTGTTCTTACTACTCACAAAATATATTGCTGAGTACAATATTGATACACTCAGAAAAAATATTTTATTGAATCAAAGAAAATAATTTGTTTGAACGATATTCTTTGATTTAAAAAAAATTGTTTGTTTAAATGAAATAAAATTTGTTTGATTCAAACAAAATATCTTTAAACCAAATAAATATTTGTTTGAATCAAATTAATTTTTCTTCAAAACAAAGAAATTAATGCATTGATATATGGTAAAACATATAATTTGTTTGATTTAAGGCAGAACTTTATTTGATTCGAACAAATATTTATTTGGTCCAAAGATATTTTGTTTGAATCAAACAAATGTTGTTTTATTTAAATAAATCATTTCTTTAAATCCAAGCAAGTCGTTCAAACAAATTATTTTCTTTGATTCAATCAAATCTTTTTTCTCAGTGTACTATTTGAATTTGGCGCTTTATGATAATTTTATGTCAAGGTAAGGTTAGTTAGCCCAAATTCAAAACTAAATTTGAATCTGTCTCACTCAAAACTCAAGTTTATCTTAACGTCTAAACAAAACTATAATTAAAAAAATTCGAAACTATTCAAACCTTTAAAATAAAAAAACGTTCAAATTTGAACAAAAAGGGTTCGAATAGTTTCAAATTCTTGAAATTCTGAATTATGGATAATAAAATCTGGTCCAACATTTTTATAATTATAAAAAAAAAAATTGGGACACTTTTTTTCCATAATTCCAAATATTTAGGAGCAGATAAACGTTCCTTGGTGCTTTTTACTTGATTGATCAAAGTCTTAAGGTAGTTCATCCATGAAAATTAGACCTCAGGCAAAAATAGATAATTTTGCTTTCAAGAATAGCAATATTATTATTAAAGGGCTATTTTGAAAAACAAAAAAATAATTTTATTAGTAAATTTTATTTTTGCCCCAGCTTTTTTTCTTATTGTTTCTTAAGAAATTAAAAAAAATTTTGCGATTCTAATAAATCACGAATCATTTTTTCATAGAGAAAATTCTCCACAATTTCACCGTTTCCAATTTTTGAAAATAAATCCTTTAATGGCTAAAGTCATAAAAAAAATTACCAAAACGAAATTTTTATAAATAAATTGCTAAATTTGATAATAATTGATTCATTTATTAGAATAGCAAAATTTTTTAAAATTTGACAAGAAACGATAAGAAAAAAAGTTGGGGCAAAAATAAAATTTATTAATAAAATTATTTTTATGTATTTCTAATTTTTTTCATGGAAAATAATATTTTCTCTTTCAAAATAGGCCTTCAATAATAATATTGCTATTCTTGAAAGCAAAATTATCTATTTTTGCCTGAGGTCTAATTTTTTTTTTTCTCAACTCGATATTTCAATTAATATCGAAATGCGAAATAAAAATGTCGGTAAGGTAGGGACGGATAAGTAAGACATGGTCGTAACTACTTAAAAAAGTATATTTTTGCCTGGAATTTTGTGATGTATAGACGCAAAAGTTAATAAAATTACCAAACTCGAGATGAGAAACCAAAAACAACAAAATTTGCAGGACCCTAAATATATTCATGTCTTTATGGAGAAGTTTGTTACCCTTAAAGCCCCAGGAGGGTTGGAGTTCTGGGTTTCCCTGCTACCCATGAAGCGGTTAGGACGAGTATACAAACTCGAGCACTTGGTCCATGAGTGGCAAGTAATCGCGTAATAGAGTCCAAATGGCCGTCGGCACGTCGTTTCTTCATATTAAACAACCGCCCTATGCTTCTCTCCATCGTAAACATCAATTCCGTTACATCCCTCTTCGCTATTTTTTGCTAAGTGGGTGGCTCACCTGCTTATGCACATTTAATCAAAGGGAAATGCTTCCATGAAACTGGAGAATAAATTTCATTTCACAAATTCAAATTACGTTCAGCATTTCACGTGAAGTAAATTATTTCCAGTATTTTCAGCTTCTAAGAATTACATATATTTTTAAAATAAACAAATGTGAGTGTTTTATTTAGTAATTTTAACATTCCAACTATTTTTCTTTACATTGCATTGAACGAGAGAAATTTCCTCCTCGTTTAATAATGTTCTCTGCAAAAGCGAATATTCACAGTATGCATTCCATTTACTTTGTTCGCTATTATTTTCCTCTGCATTTATGACAACTAAGTAAACAATTTGGAAAATATTCCAAAACAATGTTCGACTAATATAATTTTAATGATGTACACCTGCAATTTGTATCCATGAAAACAATAATATTTTAAACACTTTCTTATTACATTAAAAAAGTTCATTTCTATTTTTAACTCGGCAACACAAATATTATTCTTCTTAATTTCAATAGCTAATAAAGATTATTCAAAATTAATTAACCTCAAAATTCTTTGACAAACGAATATGCCACTTCGGTAAAGCAAAACCGCTGTTTATTACACCGTAAATTTGCATGCGATTCTGCGTCGTGGATATCACGGGAAACCAGATAGAAATTCGAGGGCAGAGTTGGAAGGGGGGGGGGGGGGGTCCAAAGGTTGTATTAGGTTGTTGAAATGGCTGTGAGGGATGAGGAGAGGGCTTGGCAATGGATTACTAGTGCACAATTAACGCTGCAGCCTTCGCTCGATTTTATTCATCCCTCTTGCTACATATATCCACCTCCCCCCCCCCACTATTCCAATCACACCCCTCCATGCGAGTCACAACCACCGCTTTCCAGCAAACCAACGATAATCCAACCTTCTCTCTCACATGGTGGATGGGAGACGCGCGGTGCACATTCAATTTGCAAATGCAGATTGCTTTTCATTTTAATATAAATTGTTGGAAACAAAGGTAGTAATTATGCTGAGCGTCACTGCCATCACCATTGGTTATCCCCCCTGACCTCTGACCTCTTGTTTCAATACTGCAACCCCTTTCAACAATGGCATTAACCCACGTTTGCACATTTTGGGATCTGGAGGATAATTTTTTGCGATTATGCGGCAAAGATTTTAAGTACAATTGAGAGTCCCTGTGCAATAATCGGTTAAATTCGGTGGAAATTTGAAATTAAGCAAAATAAAAATATCGATCAATATAAAATCAAAATAGGCACAAAATATCCAAATAAAATTTTCTTACTGAACCTACGGTTTTCGAATGAAAAAATTGAAATTTAATTTTTTTTAATTACCAAATTCAATCTTTTTTTAAACTTAACTCGTGATATTTTTGGTAAATTTAGATGAATTTTAATGATTCTTGTGTAATTTCATTCGTCATTGTTTACCAATGCTTACAGAATATATTTAATTAAATCTACTACTAAATAGTGGAAAACCACTTTTTTCTAGTGGTTATCCACTATTTGACAAAGTGCAAAGTACGCAACTGTGGACTAGTGGATAATCACTAAAATAAAAATTGTGCTTATTTGAACAACATCTTAAGCAGTGAAAAAAACCACTTTTTTTCTAGTGGAACTACACAAACTGAACACTGGTCTATCATATATCTATTTCGCTATTTTGTATGAAGCCCACTATTTTATGAGTGGCATACACTACCTCCTCAGTGAAGTCCACTATTAAGTAAATAGTTTATCACGGCACTAGATAAAATAGTGGCTATTCCACTATTCTTGATTTAGAGAATAGTAACAAATAATTGACCATTTATACATCCGTGTCAGTAATTGACTTATGTGTTACGTTCAATTTCAAAAGTTATGTGAGGAAGTTTTAGCATCAAAAAATGAATGCAAGCACGTTGTTTGTTATGGAAAAATGATGTTTTCTGGAAAATCTCAAATCAATTGAGACATTGGAAATGGATTTTTTTTATAAATTGTTTCCGATAGCCATGGGCGCGTAACCGTGTGATGTCTAACACTGCTCCAAATTGCTCCACTCAAGACTATTTTTCGTATACTAATAGACCGAAATATTGTGGAAACAAGATATTTTTACCAAAAAAAAAAAGGAAATATATTGTCCCTACCTATATTTAATCTAATTTAAGTGATTAAGTGCATGGATATATAATAAAATATATAATAAAAATCACTACAAGCAAACAAAGTGTTATAATTCACATTTAATCACTTAAATTACATAAAATATGGGTAGGGACAATACACCGAGAAAAAAATGCTATTGAATCTGTAGCAATTCTGCCAAAAGCATGTTTATCATTGATTTAAATGAAAATACTATAGAATTGGTAGCATATGTATCATTTGTTATAGAATATTTTTTTGAATCAATAATATATGTGCTTTTGGCACACTGAGAAAAAAATGCTATTGAATCAAAAGCATTTTTTTCCAAAAGCATATTATTAATTCATAAAAATATACTACAAAAACCAATAAATGTTACTAATTCTATAGCATATTGATTTGAATCCATGATACACATGCTTTTGGAAAGAAATGCTTTTGATTCAATAGCATTTTTTTCTCAGTGAACACTTCCTTTTTTGGTAAAAATATTCTGTTTCCACAATACTTCGGTCGATTAATACTCGAAAAATAGACTCGAGTCCATCGCTATTGGAAATAATTAATAAAAAATCCACTTCCAATAACTCAATTGATTTGATATTTTCCAGAAAACATAATTTTTCCATAACAAACAACGTGCTTGCATTCATTTTTTCGATGCTAAAAATTCTAACGCAACTTTTGAAATTGAACATAACATACACTAAGAAAAAAATACTATTGAATCAAAAGCATTTCTTTCCAAAAGCATGTATACTATTAATTCATAAAAATATACTACACGAACCAATAAATATGTTACTAATTCTATAGCATATTGATTTGAATCCATGATATACATTCTTTTGTAAATAAATGCTTTTGATTCAATAGCATTTTTTTCCCAGTGTAATGCAATCACTAACACGGATGTATAAATGATCAATTACTTGTTACTATATTTAATTTTTAAGAAATTTTTTCTATTCTGTAAGCATTGGTAAACAATGACGAATGAAATTACACAAGAATCATTAAAATCCATAAAAATTTACCGAAAATATCACGAGGTAAGTTTGAAAAAAGATTGAATTTTGTAATTAAAAAAAATTAGATTCCAATTTTTTCATTCGAAAACCGTAGGTCCAGCAAGAAAATGTTATTTGGATATTTTGTGCCTGTTCTGATTTAATATTGATCGACATTGTTTTTTGCTTAATAATTTTTGAATAATTTTTGAAAAATAAATTAAAAAATTGTTTTCAAATGCCCTATTGAAATTTTGATTTAGAAGATTATGATAAATTATACAGGTTTGTTTGAAAATAAATAGAAAACGTGTTATTAGTCGAATGAATATTCAAGACAGTTTTGAGAAATATCAAATCAAATAATTACGATTGGATATTAATTACTAATGCGTTTGAAGATAATAGTTTTCTATTTTTTGTCTCTCCCAATGCTGATTTTTTTTCATTAAAATGTCTACCGGCATTACTTCGTTGGCACAGTCGTAAAAAAGTCTCAGATTAATAAAGCGCGAGATAAAAACATATGCGGTCAAAACAATTATGAAGTATTTTCGCTTTCAGTAACACGACTCGCCTTTTCTAGAACATAGATAATAACATAATTTACCGAGGTGTCCGGTAATCGCGTAAGTTACACACCATTGGTTTACTCGGCACATAATTCACCGAGAGTGAGCTTCACGGTAACCTAACATTTGGTCGTGATCCGAATCAACCGCAGCGACTTTTTTCCTTTCAAAGCAAAACAAAAAAATGCATCTGTTATACATCCGTACGTAAAAAAAATGAACGACATAAAATTGAATATAAAAATCTATCTGCCGAATGAAATATAATAATGATGTTAAAAAATAATAAATATCATTTCTGAAGCCTGAAGATACTAGAACCTTAATGACTTCTTTCACTCATATACACTTATAGAAGAAAAACTCAAAATAAACTTCTATCGATATCGTTTTTTATGTCTTATTATCAAATAAAGATGATTTTTGTACAATTTTTGGTTTCAGTGTATTAATTAAGGTAGTTTTCATCCACGAAAATTAGACCTCAGACAAAAATAGATAATTTTGCTTTCAAGAATAGCAATATTATTATTGAAGGGCTAATTTGAAAGAGAAAAGATTATTTATCATGCACGGAGAAAAATGGATATTGACCCATAATATCTAGATATTGAGGCACAATGTCAGTAGCATTCAACTATGTGACAAATATTTAGATATTCTACTTCAATGCCTGCAGATATTGAAAAAAAGATATTAACCACCAGTATCTCAGATAATGAGCTTGATTATCTCAAATATTAAAAATGAATATTCAAGATACTAAACTTCTGAATATCCTCGTTATTCAACTTGAATGTCTGAGGTACTAAAGTTGAATATCTCAGATATTTAACATCAATATCAGTTATACTGAAAAGGTAAGTTATAGATGTTACAGCTCAATGTCTAAGATACTCAAAAAATTATTTTAAAGGTTATTACTACATATTCAGTTTTTAGAAAAAAGTCAAATTATATTTTATTATGTTCTTTTCTGTAAAAGTAATATAGATGTTTGAACAAAATTTTCATTATTTGACCTGTCTAAAATTAATTTAATGTTCTTGTTAGAAACTTAAATTTAACACTAAGGTTAGATTTCATTTTCGGCTATAAACCACATATAGAGAAAATATATAACTTATATGTTTTACTTGCTGCATCTCGAGTTAAAGACCGGATCACTTTTATTCCATTAGAAACACTTATTAGAATTTAAGGAAACTTTAATAAACTTTCAAAATTTATCTTTCCGGAACGCTGTAAGCATGTAAATCTTAGATTCACTTAGATTTCGATGAGAGCGAAAAAGTGATCACATGACCTTTATATATATGCGCGCGCACTTCATTCTTTAATATCTAAACTATTGAATCTGAATATCAAATGTTACTTCTCAGAAAAATCTTATATATTGAAAAGAAAAATTTTAAAATTACGTGTCAATATCTAGATATTATGGATGAATATCTCCTATTTGAATATCTACTTTTCAATATCCAGTTTTCTCCGTGTGAAAAAAATTTGAAACACAAAAGAATAATTTTATTAATAAATTTTATTTTTGCCCAAACTTATTTCCTTATCGCTTCGAGCCAAATTTTTAAAAATGATGCGATTCTAATAAATCACTGTTCATTTTTTTAGGAAAAATATTCTCTACAACTGGACCGTTTCCGATATTTGAAAATGAATTCTTTAATGCCTGAAATTATAAAAAAACAATATTTCAAAACAAAATTTTTATAAACAAATTGAGGTATTTGATAATAATTAATTCAATTTCAAAAATAGGAAACGGTCAAGTTGTAGAGAATCTTTTTTCTAAAAAAATGAACCGTGATTTATTAGAATCGCACCTTTTTTAAAAATTTGGCTCGAAGCGATAAGAAAATAAGTTTGGGCAAAAATAAAATTTATTAATAACATTATTTTTTTGTGTTTCAAATTTTTTTCATAAAAAATAATCTTTTCTCTTTCAAATTAGCCCTTCAATAATAATATTGCTATTCTTGAAAGCAAAATTATCTATTTTTGCCTGAGGTCTAATTTTCGTGATCGTACTACCTTAATTTCAATTTTAAAGAAATTGAAATCCTTCTGTGTAAAAAAAGGCTCTTTTGACTGCGCTGGGATTCGAGCCCAGGTCTTTCGATTACCGGTTGATACGCGACTAATGATCCTCCGATAATGTAGGCAGTGGCAAAAATTTCGCAGTCAACTAAATAATTTTTTTATCAACGAAAATTTCATGAATGATGCTAATTACAATAATTTCATTGCAAAAAAGCTAGTGCTTGTACCGTAGGGCACACATTCAACATAAAACAAAAGAAAGTCCGTTGTCATAAAATACTACATTAAAAAATATTTAATTTTGTGGTTTCACCAATGACTATGGTAAGTAATTATGGAACTTCCCTTTGTCACTACTTCGAAATTTCAAATAAAAGTAAAATGAAATTTATTTATTGAGTTTAGTCTCTTATTCAACATTTTTCTAAATATAATGTACAAATTAAAAAATGTTCTCCATAATAAAAATTTGAAGTTTAATTAGAAGAGCAAAAAAAATTACTAAAAGCAGCTAATGAAAAAAAAATGATTTTCAAATTTTAAAAAATGTTCAAAGAAAAAAAAACCGCATTTAAGCAATATTTTTCATTAAACTAATATGTTTTATACGTTTTATTATTAAATAAGGCAATATTTTCACTGTAAAAAAAAGTTTTAATCAAAGTCTAAAAATCGGCAAACTTTAAGATACAAAAAAATGAGATCGTTAGAAAAGGACAGACTGTACCCTGGTACAATTTACACTGTTTTTTAAATCATATGAATTTTCATTAAAATTTACGATTTTCAAACAAACAAAAATACCAAGTTATTAAAAAATACTGATATTACATATCGATACCCACGTTCTAATATGTCGTATCCCACAAAATTTGAGAAATTGACTTTTTTTGAAAAATGGATTAATAATAATGTTCTACAGCTTGTATTAAAATCTTGTGAGTCAAATTGTTTATTTAATATTTTTAAATAAATATTCTAATATGTCGTATCCCACATGCCGATTTTCACGAATTCTAATATGTCGTATCCCACATCCATTGGTTAAGTCAGCGCCAGCGATGTGACAGTTAATTTTTATTTTGTGATTAGTCTTAAGTTTATTTTGAGAAATTATTTAATAAAATGAGTAAGAAGGTAATTACAAATAATATTTTTACAACTCCAATTAAATCTAGAGCATCCGCTGAAACCTCTGTTTGTAGATCGATTAAAAAGAACTAAAAGTAAATGGCAACAATTACAGGCATTAAAAAAAGTGTTGCTGAGAGATGCACACTGCTTCTATGATAATATAAAATATATTGATGATACTGACTCTGCTTCTAACCAATCTCCATCAATAAAAAATTTGGAAGCCGAGAGTAAAAATATAGTTAAAAACCTGAAGATAATGATATTAATTATTAAAAAAATTGTGATAATACCAGACGAAAGAGGACAAGAAATTTTCAACAATCTCAGCAAGAAAATGTACCTGAAGTAAAAAAAAAAAATTAGGAGTACTTAAAATGAAAAAAAAAATGTTTTAAGCAATCTTAAAGATAGTAAAAATAAAGTGTATCAATAATGTTATATTATAATAATTATGAATTAAACAATACAAAATAAGAGAGAAAAATGTTACATATGGGATGAAACAATATTTAATTATAAAACGACTAAATCAATTTTCTTTCTAAAATACATTTTAATTTTTTCTTCTTGCGTAACCCACATAAATATCATAAAATTTATTTAAATAATTTTTTTTCCTTTAATTATTATTATTTATGCATTTTTATGAACGTATAAAACAAAAATTTGTTTACATTTATTTATTTGTGCTACCAAGACGTTTTTATCGTTTCCTGAAAAATTTTCCAAATGTGGGATACGACATTAGAACGTGGGTATCGATATATTGAAACTTAAATATATACTGTTTTTCAATATCAGATAACAATTCATATTTAAAAAGTATTCCACTGTACGAAGCTTTCCCCTATATTATAAACTTAGGGTTTTTACATCGATCAATGACAAAACCGGTTATGCGTTTTTCCGTCGAATAAAAAAAAAGACGTCTGCAAACGAACGGAGCGTAAAGTCGATCGATTGGCCAACATTATGACATAAAATAAAACGAATCGCAGTGTGGTCGGACGACTTGTAGAACGACACGCACGAACCGGTACAAAGTGGTCCGAATCAGTATCGCAGGATATCTTAATTCCCCCACTACAACCTTTCAATTCTCATCTCTTGATGTTCTTCTCATTCTTTCCAATAGATTGAAGAGTGAGAAGGAAGAAAATAAAAGAAAGTATACACCTCGCATTGACAGAGAGAAAGCAAAAGCAGAAATTTACTGTCCAAGAGGTTAGAGTCGCAACTGTTAGTTCGCGTTTAAGCGGTTGGCAAACCTGGCCCAAACCGTCGCATCGGTTTACAATATCGTAAATCGCTCGCTAACCAGTTGGTTTCGCGGAATGCGCGGAATTCAGCTGATACCATTTGCTATCGCTGTGTCTCTTCCTCTATCTCCCTTTCTCCTTCTCTTTTTCTCTCAACCCCTTTGAATTTGTATCTGATTCTCTCCCTCCTCCTCACACCACATTCAACAAAGTCCGGGATGCATCCCTGGTAATGCCAAATTCACCCGATTCTCGATCACACCACTGATGTTGTTTCGTTCCCTTTCTAGCGCCGATCCTGTCTTTGTCAGAGGCAAAACAGCCAGATATTGGTCCGCAGATACATAGTTATCTAGTAAATATGTTGATTTGGTCAGCGATGCAATCCTGTGGTACTGAGTCCATTTACCATCAGTGTGGATACCAATTTTATGGGGTAGATATATTCTGCTTGAAAGCATTCAGCTTTGATAGTTAAAAAGAGTTTAAAATTTAAATTTTGTTTGTTTATTTTCAAAACAGTTCCAAATTGGGTGCTTTTAACTACGATATTTTCAAGTGTGAATCTTTTCAACTGTAATTTTACACGTAGTTGACATTATAAAATAGTAAAAAAAACTTGTAGGTCATTTACCACTCTCTAAGTCTGAATCAATTAGAATTTTTGAGAATTTCAATTAAAGGCATGTGATACTTAGAAGGTTAGCAAATTTTATTGATTTTAGGTTTCTACATGTTTGTATCTCAAGTAAATAAAATTTCCATTTCAAAATTTGGGAAATGGTAGAAAAAATAAAAATGGACGTAGATAGAATGACTTTGGTTCCAAAATTGAAAAAAAGGTCAATTTTGAGCAATATATATCGGAAAACATTTTTTTATTGTTAAAACCAAAAGTTGTCTATTTGCGTCTGTTTCTATCTTCTCTACCATTTCTAAAATTTTGGAAAAAAAATTTTATGAATTTTTTGGACAAAAGTATGTAGAAACTGGACCAAATTATTCACATGAACTTGCTACTTTTCTCAAGTATAACATGCCCTTAATGAATGACTTTTTGCTTTTCAATAATCCAAAAGTGATTGATTATCACTCAACAATGGTCGATTATTAGTCGGAAATAACTGATTGCATAGGAAGAGGTCAGTGACTGATTGAAATTATCAAGAATTTTAACTGATTCATATTAAGGCCATGGACCAACCGGATCACGTGACTAGGTTCCTACCTTACCAGTATTTTCAATTTAAGTAACCCCATTTCTGTAAAAAATAAGATAACAAGTTGAAAATTTGTAACAGTAAATAAAACTTACCAAGGCAAGTCTGTCTGGTCATAATTGTTTATAAATATGAAACAAAATTTCTTTAAAAGAAACTAATTTTCTAATTATAAACATGTATGACCAAACAGATCTATATTAGTGTATTTTATTTAATTCTACAAATTTTCAATTACCTATCTTATTTGTTATAGAAATGGGGTTACACAAACTGAAATGCCGGTAATGTAGGAATCTAGTCACATGACGAGGTTGATCCATGGCCTTAAGGCTATGTTTGACTTATCCGATCCCTACTCTAACGAAACTCTTTTTTGGTCTTTTGCATTTTTACTTTTATCGAGATATTGAGTTGAAACTTTCAGTAATTAAGTATAAAACAATAAAGAACGTTTATCTGGTCCTAAATTTAAATAATTCAAACTGAACCAATTAATTTTAAATATTTATAATTTAAAAATTTCCCAAAATAAATTTTTTCATAATTATAAATATTTAGGAGCAGATAGGCCTTCCTTAGTGCCTTTTACATAATTATTTAAAGTTTAAAATCGATATCTCAATTAATTTGGAAATGCGAAGGACGAAAAACAAGTGTCGGTAAGGTAGGGATCGGATAAATTATACATGGCATTAAGAGAATATGGATGAGTTTTTTCTAGCGACTCTAACGAAAAAATAATTGTTAAATATTATATATTATAAAATATTTTTCGGTACTTCCTCATCCTCACTCTCCTTTTACATCTTTTTAGAATACCACAATCATTTTTATTGGAAAATAGTCACATATAACTGAAATCAGTTAATTCAATAGCTGATTATTCCGCCTATTTTCGGAAATAATACAATTTTATGTTGCGTTTCTAGAAATGATAAATAAATTCATAATGGGATGAAAAGAGAGAGAATGACAGAAAGATAGCCATAGCGAGAGAAATATCTTCCCCGTAAATGGTAATCCAGTTGAAAACATATATTGAGTTTGGAGCCCAAGCAGCCATGCAAAATAATTATATGTAATCGCAAAACTCCCCGGAGTAGTACGTTCACGTGTAAACATCACACGAATATGTGTATAATTATATAACTTTGCTTCTAGCTATACGGAAAATTTAACCAAGAAAAAAGATTTGAGCTCTTCATTAGAAAATTAATTTAGTGAATCTGCCAAAAGAAATAACTAGAGTTTTATGATAGAAAATAATCCATGTAATAATGAACTTTGAAACTGTGATTTAAAATCATTTTAAATTAATTGAATATTAATATTAATGCATGTCTTCCTTATCCAGTCCCTATCTTACCGACACTTTTTTTCGCCCTTCACGTTTGCACATTAATTGAGGTATCGAGTTACAACTTTGATTAATTAAGTTAAAAGCACTAAGGAACGTTTACTTGCTTCTAAATATTTTTAATTATAAATGAAAAAATTCCTAACAATTTTTTTTCTTCATAATCATAGTTTTTTTCTGAATAATTTTGGTTTTCTAAATATAATTATCAAAAAAAAAATTTGTTGGAAATTTTTTTTTGATAATTATAAGTATTTAGAAGCAGATAAACGTTCATGTAAACAACTTGGGTCAGTTTCTACATGTTTACGTCGTGAATATATTAAATTTTGTTTCCAAAATTTGGAAAATAGTAGAGAAGATAAAAAAGAACGTAAATAGAGAAGTTTTATTTTCTAAAATGTAAAAAGTTCAATTCTACAAAGTCTATTAAAAATTTATTTTTTATTATCAGAACCAAAAGTAGTCTATCCAACTCCGTTTACATCTTCTCTACTATTTCCCTAATTTTGAAAACAAAATTTAATATATTCACGACGTAAAAATATTGAAAATGAAATCAAGTTGTTTACATGACCACCACTAAAATCACCAAAAAATCTCTCTTTCCAACAAATTTTCCTAATAACTAAAATAATAGTTCCCTTCAGATGTATTTTAAAAATAATCTATAATTCTTTCTGTAAGTGAAAATTTCAATAAAATCGAATCAGGTGTTTCAAAATTGAAAACATGAAATTATAATAAAACTGAATATCCCTCGAGCAGAAAATTTGATGTTTTTTTCAAAGTCAGCACTCTTATGTTTCGGTGTTTTGTGCAAAGCTAGAGCCAAGTCTGACTATTAATTTTTATCAGTATTAGTTTTAAAACAATGATTAGATTTAAAGTTCGTCGATTTTTCTCTGACAAGTTTAGCACCTCAGGGTCGTCGCGTGTGGATGTTGTTATGCTCGGGCCGCTTTTGGTGCATCCACCTGTATTTTATTTCGCGTGCAGTTACATTTTTGCGGTCGGCGCAACAATCCCCATCAGCTTCGTAAATATGTACGTGATTACTTTTAATTCCCCCTATTTGCTCGTCCCAACTGTCTGCCAGTGGTTAACCATGTGCACCGAACCGGGCCGCCATGCCATTGCAGCGGACGAATCCGCGCGTTCATTATCCTTGTTTGACCGACATGCCGACAGTTTTTTTTAGATTTTTACAAGAATTTTTCTTTTTCCAAAGCCCCTTTTACCCCCCCCCCCCACTCCGCCACAATTCTCTTCATCCACATACCAACATATTCCTAGCATCCACCTTTTTTCCAATAACCTTCCGACCTCCGGTATTTCCGTGTGTCTTGGCAATCCATCATTTTGTTCTACCACAAACCTCTGCTAATTAGTAGAAGAAAATTATGAGATGAAAATACTTCTGAAGGGTTTAAAAGAGTTACTTTGTGCTAAAGATGTTGAAATTTGTTTTTATGCTTCTAGAGCATGTTGCTGAAGTAAGAAAGCATCTGTTTTATCAATTTTTTAAAAAATAATCTTGATTTTAATATTATTCAAGATAACATTTCTCTCTGGTAGCAATACAAAAACTTCTTATATGTCCAAACTGAAGGCAAAATATTTTAATCCAATTAAATGTAATAATATTTTATCGGCTCAACAAAATATTCTTTTTTATTGTTTTATTAAAACAAATTATTTTTGTTGTTTTCAAGAAATGTTTTGGATGAACCAACTATTATAAATTGATCTGTTTTTTTGCGCATGTGTTATTATAAAAAAATAATAATTTTGTTGATTCAACCGAAAAATTTAGTTGTCAGCAAAGATACGCATACATGTTATGTTTCCGGTACACGTATTGTTTGAAAAATTTGGTTATATCAACCAAAACATTTGTTCGAACTAAACTTGTCCAAATAAATTCCTTGGTTAAATTAACCATCAATTTGGTCAACCTTATAAAAAAAAATAGTTGATCCCACAAACATTTTTATTATAATCAACCAAATATTTTGGTGAGTTTAGAAATGACTAGAATTATACACAAACAGCTGAAATCGATTTGTACATATATTTTATATAATTTATTAGCGTCTTTTACGGAATGTTGGATTTGAACAAATATTAAAATTTTGATAATGAAAGCAGTCGTGCGCGGATAAGAGATGATATCGTATCTTTGGAACAACGCCAAGGAAAGGCATATGGCTGTTTTGAGATCGCGTATGAAATTCACGCTACCGTGAATCACGGCCCGTAAACTTTGGTTTATGTATCGAGGTGGTTTACGTGATATATATACAATTCCGACAATGCTTACGCAAAAGTTTAATTGCTGTAATCGCGCACGCAGTCTAGTCGCGAAATCGCATTTCTGCGACGCGTTGTTTCTTTGCTCGTATTAAGTAATTTGATAATTTATTACCAAATATATTCTGCACCTAACTGGAAAATAATTAGACTTAGAGATAAGATTAGTATCTTATTTGTCAGAAGTAACAAAAGAAAAATAAATTGGACTATCTAATTAAGCTAACATTTCTTCAAGTATTGCAACTAGTCTTGATGCAATTGGCAAGGTGACTAATTAAAATTCTGAACAAAGATACATAAACATAGTTTTTAAATTTTCCCGATAATTGTTTGAAAATTAATCCAACCCAATTGGATTCAATACAAGACTTCAGAAACGAATAACACCAAGTTTTCTATCCTAATGAATCTGGTTCAATAAGAACTCGGTTTGATCCAAACAGTATTTTCAATCCTGATCATTCCAACTTCGGATTCATTCTGACTGTTTCGAATTGAAAATTCGGTTTAGATCAATTCGAGCTCGGATTTATTCGTTTTGATTCAGATCAATTGAGTTTCAAGTCTCGGATTAAATTCCAATCCAAAACTTTCGACAGGGTAAAATATGTAAAAGAACTTACTAAATTTTTTCTGGGAATAGAGAAGAGTGAGAAAAAATTCCAAGATGTTTTACAAAAAACGAATCATAGGTCAAAAACCTGAAAAATGTTCTTAAACGATATTTTAACGACCTTTAAGGGAATCTGCCACCTTTCATATTTTTATTATTTAAGTTTAGACCTTCCATATAATTTTTTTTATGTTTAGTACTTTTATTTAGAAAGTTTTTGGGTTTTTTTTTTAATTCCAGCACTTTCATGTATTTTTATAAATTCAAAATTTTGAGTTTCTTGCGCATTTTTTTTGACTTTGAATAACTTTTTCGATTTTTAACCAATTGTGATATATGTCATAGTTTTTATCAATATATTTAATAAAAAATGACAAAAATCGTGTATCCATATTCAAAAGTCCGCCAAGAATAAAATATTAAATATTTCCACTTAATTCTAGTTCCGGCTGTAGCCACAGGTCTACCGATTAAAACGCTAGTTGAATTTTTGATTTCATCAGATTAGCAGAACAGTTAGAATCGTGACAGCCATCGGCCAACTTTTTTTTGACACGGGTGTCGTTCCAGATGTTTGAAGTCAATTTTTATATTTTAATGTGAAAAAATTTGGAAGGACTCTTGAAAAGTTAAGAAATATATTATGAAAACACCAAAGTATTATATTTTTATTGTTCGTCACAAAAAATTGCAGAAAAAGTGTATAAGAAAAAACAGCTGTCACATAAGACGACCCCCTTAAGATCATGAATCAACTAAACCACGTGACGTCGGTAATTGCAATTACAGTATGTAAGATTATTAAAAACGTAATAACTTAAATGGATTTCCGGTACCAGAGAGACGTGACAAAATAACCAAAAGGGTCTGTCTGGTACCAGAAATCCATTTTAAGTATTAATTTATGAATAGCCTTACATATTGTAAGTGCAATTACCGACGTCACGTGGTCTGATTGATCCATGGCCTTAAGTGCCATGATGATTGTTTTTAATTTTTCTTTATATTTTTTCTGAGTCTTAAACTTTACAAAATACAATCTTAAGCGAACATGTGCTGAAAAGCGACTCACTGAGTTCGTTATTGTAGTTATGAATGGCCCATATCTTCTTGACCTATCGCGTTTGTTGTAACGTCAACATTGTCGTGGCATATTGGAAATTACGAACGAAGGAGCGTCATGAAGCACGAACGCGGTGGTTTCAAAGCCGTTCACCAACGACAGAATACTGTATATTACAATATGATTTATGGAGTACTGTGTCGCACACCTGCTACCAACTACTTTGCGAATCCTACACAGTAAAATGAAAGTCTTAAATCAATGCCTGACTTATTTTCAGTTTGTCTAAAATTAAGAAAAAAATTTAATTCAAGCTTCAATATAGACATAAGGGAATATTCAACTGTGACGACCAAAAAATTTAAGCATTTTTGACGAATTTTCTCTCAAAAAGTACTGCCTGTAGCGGCACAAACATTTTTTTCACTAGGATTTGTAACCTAGAATAAAAAAAAATTATAGAATACAAACAAATTTATTTACCTATTTATTTCTACGTGAATAAACTCATAGAGAGAAAAAAATAATCTTGCTGGCGCAGTTTATTTTTTTTGAATTTGTTTATTTTAGATCAAACTTTTTTCAAGTTTCTATTCATGTTGAAAGTAATAAATAAATATGTATTTTTATACGATAAAAATTTGTTTTTATATTTTCCGAGAGTACAACTTTCAGTGAAAAAAAGGTTTGTGCCGTCACAGGCAGTACTTTTTATGAGAGAAGATTTATCAAAAATGCTCAACTTTTTCGGTTGTCACAGTCGAATACCCCCTTAAAGTAGTTCGTTTACGAAAATTAGACCTCAGGCAAAAATAGATAATTTTGCTTTCAAGAATAGCAATATTATTATTGAAGGGCTAATTTGAAAGAGAAAAGATTATTTTTCATGAAAAAAATTTGAAACACAAAAAAATAATTTTGTTAATAAATTTTATTTTTTCCCAAACTTATTTTCTTATAAACAAATTGCTGTATTTGATAATAATTAATTCAATTTTTTCAAAAATAGGAAATGGTCATGTTAACTTTATAAAAAAAATTTTTTTGTTAAGAAATACAAAATGGCGGCTGAGTATTACCGTGTCAAAAAAAAAAAAAATTCGGCGGTCGTCCGCGGCAAGAAATTCTAAAAATTAAGATTCACACCTAGAACAAAAAAATTAATTTTTTCCTAATGTTTATAAGACTGTCCAGTGAAGTACCGAAGATTATTAAAAAAAAATTCATTTTTTGCAAAAATGTTATGCATGGTAACACTTGACTTTCGCCCAAAAAAGCGACCTTAATTTGTTTAACAGATAAACAATTGTCAACCAATCTTAAAAATCTTAGGTGCACCACTAGATAATTAAATTATCTTTTATTTAAAACAATATTCGTGTCAATCGGTTGACAATTGTTGAAACAGCATGTCTTGTCGATTTGAAAAAATTAGTTTCGAGAAAAACGCGTTTAAAGTTTTAGTAACGTAAACAAGTACTATAATTTTGATACATCTCTTCTAATCTGCTATACCCCGCACCCAGACTGAGAAAAAAATGCTATTGAATTTATAGCACACGGAGAAAAATGGATTATAAAATTTAATACCGAGGTACAGTGACTATGGGGCAGATATTTAGATTATAAATACTATAATCTAGATTATAAGCTGTATGATGTTAGAATATAGAAAAAATTGTAGGTTATGTCACTTATAATCTGGATTATACTTCTTATAATCTAGATTATGGTACTTATAATCTAGATAGCTGTTCTATAGTCACTGTACCTGGATATTAAATGTTATAATCCATTTTTCTCAGTGCATTTCTGCTAAAAGCATGTATATCATTGATTCAAATCAATATCTTATAGAATTGGTAGCATATGTATCAGTTTTATTGGCATATCTTTTTGAATCTATAATACACATGCCTTTGGCAGAAATTCTATAGATTCAATAGCATTTTTTCCTTAATGCCGGAAAAACCTATTAGGCTTAATTCTTATGACCCTAAGGGACCTTTTTATGCAATAACAAAAAATTATTTTTTGAAAATATAATTATATAATATGATTCTGGATTTTTTTAAAAGGGAGACCCTATTTCGACTTTGTTATTTCTAGGATGATATACTGACTACATTTTCAAAAAAATGGTCTTATTTATTCGCAAGACATGCTTAAAAATCATAATTCCATACTTAAAACAAGCCAAGATCTTATTTACGTTACATCCTGAAATAAGGTAATACTTAGACTTGTTGTAAGACTTTATTTTTTTTTTGTGTATCGTCACGCGCGAACTCTATCTCTTACGACTTTGGACACATGCTCCGTGAGAATATGCAATAAAAAATATAGGTATTATAAAATAATTCAATTCGTAAATAAATATACATTTTTTAAATAAGATATTCATACATTACATTCAAGAAATGGAGAAGGATTCTGTCAGAAAGAAACAATCGTCTGGACTTACCTGAAACATAAAATCAAAACCTAATTAGACAGTTAATTAGAAAACTCAAAACTCAATTATTAAACAAAGAAAAATATGCTTTTGGATACTCTCAAGATGCTTATCCCTATACTGAGATACTGATAATAGGTACAATACAGATGGTAATCTTTACAATATTTACGTACTGTTTACTATCAGTACAATACTGGGTATAGTACATATGGTAACCCGTATACTATTTTTATTAACAAATAGGGATAAGGATCTTGATGGTAAATTATCAGTATATTTTGATCTCCGGGTGCAAATTTAGCGTTGACAACTAATATCTTCGATAAACTTCCTAGAAAACAGTTTCTTTAAATTAAAGAAATTTTTTTTTGATATACGGCCAAAGAAACAATTTCTTTAAATTAAAGAAAGTTTTGTTAATTCAAAAAGATTTTCTTTGATCCAAAGAAATAGATTTGTTTACATTAAAGAAAAATTTTTTGAATCAAAAAAACTTTCTTTAATCAAAGAAATATTTTTTTAATTCAAAGAAACTGTTTTCTGGGTGTTCACTGACATATTGGAAAAAATTCAGTAAACCATGGAACCCCCAGAAAAAAGTTCTATTTCAATTTAAGAAATCACTTTTTCAATTTCAATTCGAACTAAAAACAGTTTTAGAACAAATATAAATTTATTTGATTTTAAGAAATCACCTTTTTAGCCTTTTTTAAATAAAAGAAATTATTTTTTCAACATTATTTATTTGATTTAAAAAAATATTTATTTGATTCAAATACGATACTGGCAAAAACGTAAGAAATAATTTATTTAATTTTATTATCTTTGAACGAAGACAATTTTTTCTTTAAATCAAAGAAAATATTACTGTTAATCACATTACATATGTACTTATGCGACTGCACAGACATTCATTTCTTAAATTCAAAGAAAAAAAAACAATCAAGTAATTTCTTTAAATCAAAAAAACTTTTCTTTAACCGTATAGCAATACACAAATTTGTTTGATTCAAAGAAATTTTTTTTTAATCAAAGAAACTTTTTTCTGGGTGATATATTTCCAACAAAACGATAATTTTACCTGAATAATAGAAAAACGTTAGAAATTTTCACAGAGAAGGAAAAAAGCTCAAGCCACGGGGATTTTAGAAATTTAAACTTATAAGGATAAATGAAGGACGTAATGATATTAAATTTTAGCTGTGGCTGTTAAAGCAAGGTATATCGAGTGACGCTATCTTATCTGACGTGAAATTCAAATCCATTTTGTCTTTCTCAGATTGTTTTCACAGAAGGTGAGGCGAGTCCCTCGAAATGGCTGCCCCGTTGCGCGCGGTGCCTAGTATCGGAAATATTTTCCTCGGCCGAGAATTTATTGGGCTCTCGTCCTGGAAATATTTGCAAATTCCTTCGCGACGAACTTCACGCCTCGATTAATAGCCCGATTATATCGCGAAATAACGCGCACGAATATCTCTGGCTTTTACGAGCCTCCCACGTTGAGCCCACGCTCTTAAACTTTGACTCCCGCACACGGTCTTTCAGTTTTTCGCACTCGCCACGTGAGAAACTCTATAATCATTAAATTAACAAATAATCCTTGTTGAATAGAGGAACTAGCTTCAAATGCCAAAAGTAAGAATAATCTTAAAGCCAAGACTATATATACGATGCTCTTTCTCAATGGGAATAACCGTTTCGACGTTACTAAATAAAAATAGAAATATGCGGATAAACTCCTGAAAAGCACTTATCTCCGATTAATTTGAAACTCACTACACCCACCTATTTTGAGGCACTGATTACGAATATGATAATGAGAATACCCGCAAATTTGTTTTTCGATGTCAAAACTAAAAAAAAATTTTTTATACTAGTTTTTTCATTTTATATATTGATCTAGGAAAAAAAGATTTTCTACAAAAGTTCTAGCAGATTAAAAGATCTATTTTTAATGTTTCACACATTTTTGTCCTAAAACCATTATTTTTCGAGAAAAATGAGATTAATGGAATCAAACAGACAACGTATTTTTTGGGGACCATAAAGTGGAAATTTTGGGACCCAGATGTTGTGAAATTTTGACCTGGTAGATAAGTCATGAAGAGGAGTTAAAAAATGAAGGGTCGAAAGTCCACTCTCTAAACCTGAATCAGTGAAATAGTCACTGATTAGATCAGTGAAAATATATCAACTGATGAATCAGTGCCCTGCTTTGATTTGACTGAGGAATCAGTGAACGCTTGACGTGAACATAACTTTTGAATTCGCGAATCCAAAAGTTTCATCTACACTTTACTGATTTATCGTCCCTTAAAAATAATAATTATTACGTAATTTCGTTTTAGTGTTGTTTAACCTAAAATAAACGAGTTCATCGATCGTTAACATATATTGCTGGTTTCATTACTCCCACCTGAAGCTTTCACTGATTCAATAAGTGAGTTCAATCTATTTCACTGATTCATCAGTCGAATTTCACTGATTCATCAGTCGAATTTCACTGATTCTCAGTGAAAGACTTATAGCTGCTGCCATCAGTGAATAGTCACTGCGAATCAGTGGCCGTTCACTGATTCAGATTTAGAAAGCATGAAGTGCTGGGTTGTAAGGCGAAAAAAGGGTGAAAAAATAACAAGACACATGAGATGGGAGAATAAATTGCATAAAATACTTGGTTGTACATGATGCACGGAAAAAACAGTATAGCTGTACTACCTATACTATAGTATATAGTGTCTCGACCCATGCGGTATAGGTGAGACAACTATACTGGTTTGCCGCGCGACCTATACATTGCTTCGCATGCACGCGACTCTAACCTCGAAATGAGAAAGAAGTGTCATTTTTTCGAGGTGTTTTTTCGAAGCGTTTGTCGATTTGTTTGGAGCATTTTTTCTTTCTTTGAAAGATCATTTTTTCGTATCGCGTATTGTTTTATCACACGCGAAAATTCACAAGGGCGATAACAATGGCATAATATTTCGTTTACGATCGCTATACATGGTATTGTCTTATCAACGAACTTGTATAGCTGTCTCTCCTATACTCGTATAGTTCTGAAGACCATACCGTAGCATTGGTCTGATAGCAATATTTTCTGGTTCTAAGGACCAAAATATAGTTCTCTTAGCTATACTGTTTTTTCAGTGCGTGTGTCTTGTATTATTTTTGGGTTTTTAAATTCGATCAAATATATCACTAATTTTCTCGGAAACTATCAATTGTAGAAAAAATGCATGTTATAAAAAATGTGTATCTCGATGAGGTCTACAAGTTGAATTTGAAACATTTTACAAAATTTTGCATATTGGTTGAGATCAACGCAAACAACCATAATTTCTATAGTTTTTTATGGTTTCACGATGAAAATTGACTAGTTGGGAATTTCCACTATTATATTCGTAATCAGCGCGTCAAAATACGTAAACATGGAGAGTTTGGCGGAAATCGGAAGGTTCACCTATTTAGAACTGTACCTTTAATGGGTTTTGGCAGTTTTTTTTTGTTTGTTGAAAATCTCATTTTTCCCGAAAAATAATGTTTTTAGGGCAAAAAATGTGTGGGGTATTAAAGATATATCATTTCATCCGTTACAACTTTCGTAGAAAATATTTTTTTCCTAGATTAATATTTATCGACATAAAATGGAAAAACATGTTAAAAACGTTTTTTTTTTTTACATTTTTAACCTTGAAAATCAAATTCGCAGGTATTTTCATCATCATATTCGTAATCAGCGCCTCAAAATACGTGAGTATAGTGAGTTTCAATTTAGTCGGAGGTTGCCAATTCGCAGAATAAAATAGTGTACAGTTTTCCACCTGTATTGTAGTAGTTATAATACAGATTTTATTCTATTCCATATTTACGTACGGGTTAGTATATGTATTATATTAAATACGATACAAATGGTAGTCCGTGTAATATTTGTATAGTACTGGATACAATACAGATGCGATATTTACTTACGGATAAATATCTTTATTAAGCTCGTTAAAAAATAGATGGCAAGCCTTATAATATTTTAGTCTTGAAATTTGGATCTGAGCGAATCAAAACCATTCCGAATTTTGTATACCAACCATTTCAAATCATTTCGTAACAATTTGAAAAATATTTTGAATCTTACTTGATGCAAATCGGTTGAAAATCAATCCGATTCAATCAAAATGAATCCAAACAAAGTTCACAATCCAAATCAAACCGAAAATCAGGTTTAAATCATACAGGCTTTGGATATCGGATTGAAGTGGATAGAGCCGAATTGATTTCCAACCGATTTTCACCGAACGAAATTTAAAACATTTCTCGGATTGGCATATTTTCTTTCCGTATACATTTAGCACATAAATAATAAAATATTTTCTGTTGTTTGTTAATTTCCAAATAAATGATTCAAATTAATTAAAACTCTCGAGCAGAAAATAACATTGCAATGTATCGTTTTCAATAGATAACGAAAACTCCAGGATTCTTGATGATTAATTATATTTAATATACATACATTCTCTAATCTTTTGATAATTGTCGCGTTCCAAGGAGTATTATTGCGTCATAAAGATAATTGTCTCATAAATAAAAATATTCATTTTAATGTTCCAGCAAAAATCGATTTACTGCTTCAAAAAGCATTCTTAAAATTTGAATATATAATGTGTATGAAAAAAAATCCCCCAAATGACCTATTTTTATCCTCGCAATTTCTGAACATAACATTTTCCTAGATTTGGTGATTTTATCCGTGTAGAATTGGGGTCGCTAATGAATTATGTTAGAGAGTGTCTGATAATTGAAAGGAAAAACCCGGATGACCTATTGTCATCGTCTGGAAGTCGTTAGAATCCGCAAAGTGAAACCCAGGGGATCGCACTTGTTGCTTGGGAACCCTCGATTAAGGCAACCTTCCCTTCATGACTGCACTTTTACGGAGTGGGGTTAAGTATTAAAAGAATTTACGAAGCAAACTTGTGGTTCTATCGTTTCCTGAGTCGAGAGTCAGAAGAAAGGATTGTTTCCGCCGACTAGTCGGGAAATCGATATCGATATGTTGAAGCTTAAATCGAGGGGTTTTCATTATAATATTTATAATATTTATAATATTTATAATATTTATTTACACTTTATATTTCATCGAATCAAGGATATTTTCTTTCTTCGCGCTTGGTTTTATATTCTTCACATAAAAATAAGTTTATTTCTTGTAATTTGATACTGAAACTCTAGTCAATTTTATAATATTGTAGATGTGAATTACATTTTCTCAAAGTTACTAAATCTGTTTTTGATTTCAAATGAAAAAGGAAATTAAATTTACTTAAGGCTCTATCAGCCTTAAAGAACACATTCTCATCATAACACTCGCGCTTCGCGCTCCATTTTCTGTATACACTTCTGTAACTTTCTAATAATTTAAATGATTAAAAAAAAAAAATCGTAGACTGCTTTCAAGCAAACAATTTTTTATTTTAACGCTTATTTTGTATCACACATATTTTGGTTAAAAAATGGAATTTATGATTTTCAATATTTCAAATCAAAACATAAAATATATATCTTGTCAAAAAATGTCCTACTGAGAATGTTTATATCTCATTTAGGCAAATAATTTTCCATCTTAACGTTTTTTTCGTATTTCACAAATTTGTTTAAATAATGGAATTTTTCAAATTTTAATCGTATTTTTTAAAATTAAAATGAAAAATATACGTTTTATCAGAAACTGTGTCAGACAAAATTTGTAGATCTTATTGAAACGAACAATTTTGCAAACTTACTTTTTTTTGTATTCTACATATTCAAATATTAAAGAATTTGACAATCTTTCTGTGGAAAAATGACGCTATCGACTGCGCTGGGATTCGAGCCCAGGTCTTTCGATTGCCGGTCGACTGCTCAAAAATTTCAAACTCAACTAATTAATTTGAAATTCTACATATTATTGTTAAAAAATTGAATTTTGGATTTTCAATAGTATTTTTTTAAATTAAAAAGAAAAATATACATCTTATGAAAAAATGTCTTTCAAGTTTTAACATACTTTAATTTTCCTAATTTTAGTTAAATCGAAAAATGTTGTTAGGATAATTAGTAGAGATTTATGAGAACTTTCAGAAACCAGTATTTGTATTTTAGATTTTTTCACAAAGTTTTTTTCAAAAACACAAAAAATTTTCCTATTTTGACAATATGCCAAAGCTCAATTTAATCCGATAATTTTATCAAGAGTTATCAAGTTTTCGTAAAAACCGTTTTTTCTGACTCAGGGGGTCTCAAAACGTAAAGATTTAATGAAAATTTCGAAAGTCATTTTTCACATAAAACTAATACCTTCTCATTTATGATGAGAATGTAATAAATATAAAGATAAAAGTAAGTTCATTAAATGAAGAATTCTTTAGGATGAATTTAAAATAGGTCCTATGCATCTGCACTAAAAATGTCTCGGTTAAAAGGTAGGCAGATTGTAGATTCAAGGATCCTTATCAAAATTGAAAAACAAGCAGAAGAAATAAAAGGCAAACAGTAATTTCCAATTACATTGGCCTAGTCAGAATCCTGAATACACATGAAACTTTATTTAATATGGCTGACCAGTAGCAGACTAGTAGTAGTTCTAACTACATAGTCTGACTGGCGCGAGATAAAATCCAGGTGTTTTAGTTTGGGTCTAAATAGACCCAGAATATGTTTCCACCCGTGAAGATAAATATTATCCTTTTGACATTTGCTCCTTTAATCTTCCTCGAAACTTGAAAAACATCAAGTATTTGAGCTGATATTACGATTGATGGTTTTAAAAGTTTTATCTTGGAAGTCTGATTAGGCTCTAGACAGGGCCTGGTTAGAAGCGTCATGACCAGGAGGTCTTGGCAATATTTTTACAGAGGCTAATTGAACCACAAGCTTCAAGAAATTTGTCTACACTTGTTTGCTTTCATTTCACAGAAGCTTGTGTGATTGTGTATGTAAACTTACACACAGGTGTATGTTGCGGAAAGATTACGTGATGAACTTTCTCACACGTGCCATCACGATCCAAACACTCGAGAGAAATCATTTTTCTCCTTCTCATCTTCTTTATTCACCTATTGACATCGTTTTTAAGTTATTCACGCAAAATCAAACTCAAGGAATGAAATATTTGCAGGTTACCATTAGTATGATAATGGTTACTATATCTCTATTGTAGTCAGTACCATATTTTTACTAAATTATTACTAAAAGGTCACAACTATATATTTTTAGTAAGCAGTACCAAAAATTTTGTAAGACTTACCAATGCTCAAAAGTCCATGGAACTAAGTATGCTATACTAATTTTATTTTGTAAAATTGATCAAATTCGTTTAGTTTAAGAAATGTAAATACTTCATTTCCATATGCAATATTTCGTGTGTAAACATGACTTTGGTAATAGTAAACTTTAAGAAATAATTGTACAGACGAATTAGATTTTACCTGCTTATTAACAGTTTTGAATCGTTTTTGAAATCGTTATATACATTGATTTCTTAAAATTTTGCTTTTGCTTTACATCAAAATGAGAAGAATTAAATCATGGTGATTTCAAAATGTTGTATTTAACCGAAATACAGAGTAAAAATTCATATTTGTGACCCTTTTTTACAAAAAAAAAAAAAAGAAAAAAAAAAAAAAATGGGTAACCACGACTAATACTTTCTCTGAATATATGTAACACATTTAAAACAAATAAGAATCGTTTTTATTAAAAATTTAAAAAAACTGCAAGTATTATCTGCCTTTAATTTTTTTCTCCGAATGATGTTCATTACATAGAAACAAGAACAATCGGAAAATCGTAGCTAGAGCATCTTTAGAAATCCAGAAAGGCAGGCGATGAAATAAAACGATTGAACAAGAGCAGTTCTAAGTTTCTGGAAGAAATAGAAAGGGAGTATGTGTCGAGTATTGAAGACACGGTGGCCGGAAGTGCCTGCTGTTTTCCTTTATCGATTCGCACGAAGCACCCTCTCTTCTTTCTCTTTCAGACATATCGCGCGCTTTTCTTCTCGACTCGCGCTATTGGCAAAGCGATAACTCCGGACGTCGACCATAAATCAAACTGGCAGAGTATTCCTCGCAAACTCTTGAGTCTCTTATTTTTTTCTCTTTATCTTTCCTTTGCACAAATAGAAACACACACAGTTTCATTCTTCCTCCGCAATGATCGTTTCTGCTTTTTCTGGTGCCTGTCTTACAAGATTAGAAATAGAGTTTATTTGTATTTTCAAGCTTCGGTTACAGTCAGTCACACCTCTAAAATTGAATTTACTTTTAAGGAAATACCTAGAGAAGCAAAATTTTCGATTATTTGTAAATAATTTATAATATAGTCTTCTCATATTGCAACCCTGCCTGGTATTATTCGACTAAAATTAATATTGCTGATCTATTCTCACCAATCTGGAGCAAATATTGTTGAAATTTCAAAAGTTCGATTTTTTTATCATATTGTTTTATAACCTAGGGTCTTAACTCTAATTTGCAACAAAGATTTTGTGAAAATTCTAAAAATTGACTGAGTTACGAGGATATTTGTGAAGAGTCGAATTTGTTAATTGCAGGCCTCACTCATAAGGTACATTTTTTTTAACAAAAATTGTGTATAAAAGAAAGTTATTAAAAAGAATAAACTCTTAATAAAAGGTAAATAAAGACGTAATACTTTTTATTTTTAGTAAGTAATAAATATATTCAAATTAATTAGTTGAGTTTGAAAGAGCAGTCGACCGGCAATCGAAAGACCTGGGCTCGAATCCCAGCGTAGTCGAAAGCGTCTTTTTTCCACAGAAAGATTTTGAAATTTAATAAATATATTCATATTTTTGTACACAACTGCACTTCACAAATTTCCGGACGTGAGTATTAAATAGGAAATTACCTACATATCACGACTATGTATGTAAGTCTAATTAAATTAAATTTCAATTAACTCTCAAGAAAATTTCTTTTTTTTTAAATGTTTTATACTTTGGTTAAAGAATGAATGTTATTTCTTTAAATTTCAGTCTTATAATAACATACTTCTAATAACACAATATGAGTTTTCTTGACTTCATTTTAAGTTTAAAGAAATTACTAAAACATTACTACTGTAACGGTTACATCTATGGACTTCTTTTTAAATTCTTAGGTTGATTGCGATGCTTTTACCTATTACACCTAACATTAACATGTCGTTCGTCGCTAATGTTATTGACTGAGGCAGTGCATACATCGACCAATCATAATTTCTTGAATAAAAGAGCTCAAAATTTAAATATTATTTAATGACAGTTTCAAAATATTGAGGTCATTAGAAGAATGCAACGTTTGCATACCTCGATTTTATACAAATTTTAGAAAATGCACACTAATGGCTGAAAATAAGGTACTTTAGAGACCAAATCGTGAAAATAGGGGACTTTAGGGACCTCAACTGAATATAGAGGACAATAGGGGATATAGGGACCGGTCTGTGAGGCCTGTAATTGTAAATGATTGAAGTTTCTTTTTTTATTTTTGATCGAAAATCAAAATTTTTTTTCCACAGCTTGTCAGTTTTGTAATTTTTGGAACTTCAAAAAAATACCCGGTCTTTTTACTGTTTTATCATTGTACTGAAAGGAAATTATTTATTGCAGATCACCCTAGTTGCAACGACGGCCCTTTGTTTGAACAATATTAAATTTATTGTTTATCAATATTTTTCAATAAAAAAACCGCGACATCCCAATAAAATCATTAGAAAAAAATATTGAAAATCGAACCGTTTTTTGGTCCCCAAGCTTAGGCAGACCCCTTTTAAAATTAGACCTCAGGAAAAATTAGATAATTTTGCTTTCAAGAATAGTAATATTATTATTGAAGGGCTATTTTGAAAGAGAAAACATTATTTTCGATAAAAAAATTTGAAACAGAAAAATAATTTTATCAATAAATTTTATTTTTGCGCTAACTTTTTTTCTTATTGCTTCTTACCAAATTTAAAAAAATCCTGCGATCCTAATAAATTACGAATCATTTTTTCAGAGAAAAGATTCTCCACAACTTCACCGTTTCCAACTTTTGAAAATAAATTCTGTAATGGCTGAGACCATTAAACAAAAAGTTTCCAAAACTAAGTTTTTATAAACAAATTGCTGAATTTTATAATAATTGATTCATTTTCAGAAATTGGAAACGGTTAAGTTATAGAGAATCTTTTCCTTGAAAAAGTGATTCGTAATTTATTAGAACCGCATAATTTTTTAAAATTTGGTATCAAGCGATAAAAAAAAAGTTGGGGCAAAAATAAAATTTATTAAATAAAATTATTTTTTTGTGTTTCAAATTTTATTTATGGAAAATTATGTTTTCTCTTTCAAAATAGCTCTTCAATAATAATATTGCTATTCTTGAAAGCAAAATTTTATATTTTTGCCTGAGGTCTAATTTTCGTAGATGAACTACCTTTAAGGCCATGGATCAATAAATACAGTCGACTAAATCAATCAAATAAGTTTCCCCTAAGATTTTTCCACAATAATGAATTTTTTTAACTGAAACTTTAGGATATAATAAAGAACATATTAACAAATGGCTGTAGACTTTAATTTGAAACTGATTTAACTGATTTTATTGATTTAGTCAGCTGTACGGATTTATCCATGGTCTTAATGAATCAGAAAGAAAGTTAAATTTAAGGCAGTTGTCGTGCCAAAAACGAGTTTTCTAGAAAAATAGTTTATCCATGACTTCAAGACTTGAAATGATACTTTCAGTCGTGTCTTATGCTAGAAAAAACATTTTTTATAAAAAAAATTTAAAACTTACGAAAAATAATACTTTTAATAATTTTGTTTACAATAGAATTTTTCTTTACTATCGTTTTTTACCAATTTTTGAAAAATTATTGGTTTTTATAAATCATGGCTTTTTTTTCGGGGAAAGTATTCACCAAAACTCTGCTGTTTCCAATTTTGAAAATAATTTTAAAAATCTTCAAATATAATCATTTTTTAAAATTGTTTTAACGATTGCAGCCACTGAAAACTTTATTTTCAAATTATAACATGACATATTTGACAATGTGTCTACTATTATATTGACCCAAAAATTACAAAATTTTTGGAAACAGTAGAGCATTGGTGAATATTTTCCCCGAAAAAATAAGTCATAATTTATAAAAATCCAACAATTTATTGTATAAAAAAATTGGAAAAAAGCGAAAGAAAAGAAAAACTCTATTACAAAAAAAACATTATTTATAGTAAATTTCAAATTTTTTCCACAAAAAGTCATATTTTTTCTGTCATAAGACGCGACTGATATATCATTTCAAGTCTTAAAGTAATAGAAAAACTATCATTCCAGAAACCTGATTTTTGGCACGACAACTAACCTCAAAATAATGAAACTAATATTTAAAGTGCAATGAGTACCCCTGGTGAACACCTTGAGCATTCGAGAGTAGAAGTGGGAGATAGTTTAGGTTAGGATGCACCAGGCCAGGAAATGCACTTGACGCACGAGACGCTGCGTGGACGAGACGAAAGAGGGGGAGGAAGAAGATGAGTCATCAGAGATACGGAAAACCGGTTTGCCACGGTTAAAATACTCTCTTTCTCCTTCTCGCTCCTACTTCTCATACTCTCTTCTCTTTCTCTTCATCTCAGTTCTCCTCTCCTCCATCTCTTTTTTTCTCTTCTGGCTCGTTTACTATCTTAAGGTTCCAATCGCACAAAACCAAAGGTAAATCGCCATCGTCAATTGTCACTTTGTCTCACTGCGATCACATAACGGGTGTCTCAAAATTGTTTTTAATTTTTCCTCAATTATCAATTATTCAGAATTGATTCAAATCAAAAGACAAAGGCCAAAAATTATGTATCGGTAAATGATTTCCAAATTGAAAGAAATTTTTTGTCAAAAATGACAGATATGCCATGTTCTTCCCGCCAAACACAAGATTTATCTGAAGACTTAAGATTTGGTTTCGATATTGAAACAAGAGAAAAGATCGAATATCATGATCGATGAATTTAGTTTCCGCATAGCATTACAAGAACCAGGGTCATCATTAATCCGGAGAGAATCGTCATTTATCATGTTCCATGAATGATCTAGAAGAGTTCTGTGAAGTTTATGCTGGTATTGATAGTTATATTTGTATTAATTCATAAGTCATAGATGAGTGAGTGAACCCAACGCTAGTCAAGATATCTTCAACGCAACAGGGGTCATCTTTCAACTGGGAATGGAATCAATCAGATAATTAATCTTGATCGAGAAATATAAGACGATTGAGTACCATCTCTTCTTAACTTTTAAGATTTGTTAATCCTAAAAACTACTTATTTCATAATTTGCTCTTTAAACCATACTGTGGCGAAATTTCCGAAAGAAAATCAATTCTATTCATTCCGATTCAATCCGAATGAATTTGAAACCAAGTTTTTAATCCAAATCATTCCGACCTCGAATTGATTCAGATTAAAATTTTGATTTAGATCAATAAATCTCGTTCGATTCAATGCGGTTAAAACCCAATTCGATTCATTCTGGTTTAATCCGAGATTTTAACCCGAGCTCGGATTTATCTGAACCGAATTTTCAATCTAAATCAATCTGGGGTCGAAATAATTTGGATTGAAAATTCATCTTGGATCATTTCAAGCTCGAATTAATTCGGATTAAAAACTTGGTTCGGATTCATCCGAATCAAAACGAATGAATTCGAGTTCGGGTTAATCTCAACTAAATTTTAAATTCGAATCAGTCCGGAGTAGAAACGATTTGGATTGGAAAAAAGGTTTAGATTAACCCAAGTCCGGATGAAAAAGTTTGAAATTTAAAACGTTTTCGGGATTGGTTCACTAGTTACACTTCAGAGAGTAAGTTGTACAATATTTTCATTTTTAATCAAGTATCACCTATCTTCATAATAAATCGTCAGCATATTTTCTTTCCGTGTATATCCAGCACAGAAATAATGAAATATTTCCTTTCGTTGATTAATTTCCTATTAAATAATTCAAGTTTTAAATCAATCCGAGCTTGGATTGAAATCTCGGATTGAACGAGAATGAATTGGATTAATTTTTAACTGATTTGCATCAGGCGAAATCCAAAATGTTTGATTCGGATTGAAATTTTGGTTGAGATCAATGAATCCCGTTTAATTCAAATTGGTTAAAAATCAATCCGAATTATTTCGGTTTAATCCATCTGAATCCGATTAATTTTTCAATCCGATAAATTCAAATTTGGATTAATTCAAGCCTAATTTTTAATCCGAATCATTCCGACCTCGGATTGATTCAGATTGAAAATTCGGTTCAAATCAATCCAAACTCGAATTGATTCGAGATCCAAAATGTTTTTAGGATTGGTTCGGAATCGCCCGGAATAGCACTGATTCGTTCGGATTGAATTACAATCCAAAACTTTCGCCAGGGTATCGTTTATGCGAAGATAAAATCAAATTCCTATATTGTAAACATGGATTTACGTATTATAAACTAACATTGAAAAAATTTGAAAAGTAAACAGAAAGAATGAATCTGAATTCGCTATTTTATTGTGTAAAAGGGATTCTCGATATCGAGATCGTGAGTAATGACAACCTAAGAAGACATAACCTGCATTCTGTGTGTAAATGTATGCGTTCAGTCGCATGTGTTTAGTAAGTAGCCAATCATTTAAACGGTTAAACCGAGTTCGTTCCTATTATTATCATTCCGCATTGACGGATATATAGTTACTACCTGGCGGAGAAAGGAGAATAGAGGTTATCGGAGAGAATGACTGAGATAACAGGGCACCATTGTTTAAGGTGCTTGGTATGAACGTAATCCGCATCATGACAATGCTTACGTTACGAGGCGATAGTAACCCACATCCGAGAGGAATAATCTTGTCGGATATATAAATCAAGCCTTGATATCTATCTTAAGACTTGCTATCTAAATTTTACAAAATCTAACGAAATTTCAACCTTTGATTAATTAAAATTATTGCACGATGTCTATAGAAACATTTTTTCTAATGTAATTTCCTGTCAAAATTATAATCTGCGTTAAAGAGAATATTTTTATATAATTTTTTATTTAATCATATTTAATTGAGTGGCCTATTAAATACGGAAAAGTCAATATTTTCATTTAAAATTCGAGGACCAATAGTTTTGATTTCTCCGAATCAATTTTCAACTTGAAATATAAAAGGAAGAAAATATTTACTTTACAACTAACTAAATAATATTAGGACATTATTTAATTAAAGTAAAACCTTCTTATAACTAAAACTAATTTTCATTAAATCTGAATAAAAAAGAGCTCAATTTCTTCATTGGGATATTTTTTACAATTATACTTCTTAAATTTCATATCAAATAATTTTTTTATGATTTCTTGAATAAACAAATTTGGTTCAGTGAGTAGTTTATAGAAAAATTATTCTAAAAAAATTTAACGAATAGAATTCTAGAAAAAGTCCCAATAAACAAAATAAACTATTGCATATTGTGATTAAATAAAAATTACCCGATTTGTAAAAAATGTATTTCTGCTTCTTTCAAAATGCATTGAAATTAATTTTTATTCGATCTTCCTCTAAAAGTCTAAAAGAAAAAGAACATTAAAATTTGGAATCAATCTAAAACTTCAAATGATGAGAGTAAGATTTAGACGCGCAAGTATTTGAGAAAATCATTTCCGTTCCAAAAATCAATGTATATTATAGACAAAATAATAAACAACAAGGATTTTTCTTCTGAAGAGTTTTTCCATAGATCATGAATTTGATGACAAAAATGTCTCATTGTCACGTTTTTTAAAAACCGGGTTCAACAAATTTTAAAAGAATGGGTTTTGGCCATTTTTTAAACAATGTAACGAATAAACCTGAAGTACTAGAAACATTTGCCCCTTTTAAGAATTCTGCACAATTCGTGAATAGCGTTACATCATACTTGTCAGTCTCTATGTTTTCCATTTATATTTATACATCCGCAATGCGTAAGAACGCAGGCATCAACATTGCATTCATGTGAGTTTGTAAACACAGCTATATAAGGACATTTGTTCTCTAAAACAAAAAATAAGTTGACAATAATATACCAGGATCTTAATACCAAAGGAAGAAGTACTTAATACGTAATCATCTTAATACTTTACACACACACACACAATTTTGTTAGATTGAATGTGTTGCAGCTAAGGCAGAAATTCGATGTTGATTGATATTAATCTAAATGGTGGATCTCATGAAATTGAATCATCGAACCAGCAAGAAATGATATTACCAAAGTCATCATTGGGAAAGGTCAAATACCAATAATGACCCGCATTCGAATAGAACAAAATCGTTTCTTCGTTCCGCTCGAATCGTACTAAACGATTCAAGAAACAATCGAAAGGGCGACTTGTTATCTGAAACAATAGAAGGTCGATGAATTTAAGGACAATCTGACATCTCTACAACCACAAATTCCCCTATACTTAACGACTATGATAAATCAATTTTCTCAAGATGATAATAAAACAAGAATTAAAAGATAACTTCAAAGATTTAATGTTAGATAGAGCTCTGAGGGTTGAATTCCCACAGCACTCGGAATCCGTCACCGTCCTTGGTTTTTATTTTTCTCTATCTTGATCTCGAGTAGCCGATTTTCTTTATTTCGTCGGCCACTGTAGGCAATGAGAGTGAATGAGAGAAAAATGAGAATCACCTGATGCGGGAGAGAAAAAGAGAAACAGATCTTCGCCTCGCTTCTTTCTATGTCGGCAACACTGAAGACAAAACATCGGCTATTCTCGGTTACACTTCATTGCCTTTCGGTCTCAAATCTACAATGACTGAAGAATCTCAAATACACGAGATCGAAATAAGTTTCGCCAAATACCCATTCACTTAGCTATCTGAGTCTATTTGGCTTCAGAATTATCTTGACGACCGCTCTTTTCTGAACTACTTCACTATATCCGAGTTCTTTTTTAAATATAAATCTTCATTCTCAAATCCATTCCTCTAATTTTTTTTCATTGAATACCTTATTATTTATTTAGAATTCCTTATAACTGTACAATTCTTCTCAGTCATCCACAATAATATTTCGGGATCATTTATAGATTGAAAAATCGCAGTCAAAAGGATGAGAAATTGGATCTGAAATGTATAAAGCTAGTATAGATTGACAGGTATTTTTTTTAATTACAGAGAGGACTTGTCCGTGGGGTCATATCTTGGGGAATTCTTGATGTAAAAAAGTGGTCGAGACAACGACAATCTTGATCTAGCTAACAGATTCATTCGTCAGCGTCTTTGGCTTATTAGAGTCCGCAAAGTTTCTTCGTTGTGGGTCTGATTAATCGGAAGCAAAATTTAAAAGACTGCAGACTATAGGACGATGCACTTGAGTCGTAGCCGACTATCCCGGTCATTAATCATTCCCGTAGAAGACGTTCGTGCACCTTCATTCCAGGGCATCGGAGTAGATTAGTCCCTCGTTGCAGTCAAACCACGTGACGTAAGTCACCATTAAAGATAAGAAGTCTTAACGAAGGACTCTCGAAGATGAGATGATTCTGGTGAATTTTTCCGAGTTATATAACTACGATGCGCATTTTAAATTGAGATTGTACTTTACAGAGGTTCTCTCTTGTTGAAAACCGTCCAATCCCTTTCAGTAACATTGGATAAAGTAAAGTAACTCGCCCTCACGTTCCTGGTCAGAACTCGAGTCCCTGGGGATCCTGGGAGTTATCCTCTAGATTTACCTGTAGAGGTTGTGGAAGATTTATAGCTTGGAGAGGGTCATTGGTGACTCGAGGTTGAGACCCACAGAAAGCACCTGGAGAGTGGTGGTGCGTTCTATTAAGGGATAGACTGCGAAAAGATGGCAACGACTCTCAACCAGGTTCGTTGAGCGAGGTTAGGTCCGGTTAAGTAAACGATGACGCATCCCAAACGACCAACAACTTCACCGGTACAGCCATAATATCTCTCTTTTTCTCTCTCTCCGTATTTTGGACCTGAAGATCTCGGCAGCCTTACTATTTCCGGTCTACTCGGATCTGGGTCGCAACAAGTTTCTCACGGAGATTTTGCCTAGAGAGACTGAACCCGAGAGCACCTGTAAACCCTTCTTCTTGAGGTTAGGCTACGCGTTACTGTGAACTTCTGCATCTTTCAACGAAGGTAAAAGACCATCTCCGGGTTATCATCATAGTCAATCGTGCGTGGAGAGCCTAGAGAGCGATTCCAAGGTACCTACATCAATGGAAAAATTAATAACTCTCCGGCCAATAAACAGATTTTTTCAAGTTCAAGCAAAATAAAAAATAAAATAAAAACACAAGCTTTAAGTTGAAAAGCTAGTGATCTGATTAAAATCAACTAAAAAAGTAAAGGTGAGTTTAAGTAAGAATTCAGTAAAACGAGAGGTAACTAATTAAATTGAAAAAAATCCATGGAAACTTTAAATCCAAAAAAGGCAACCGAACTAAGATTTAAGTAAATTTGAAGCTAATTCTTGAATTATTCATCTAAACTCATTTTCAAACTGAACTCAGAGTAAATTTAAAAGAGACAATCAAGTTGATAAACTACTATTGAAATGTCAAAAAATTTTCAGCACTTTCTTCCAGACAGAAGGAAAAATAAAATTTGTTAAATGCGAGAATAAGGTATTATTAACACTACTAAAGATTTCTAGCGAACTTCCTCAAGCAGATCAATCTACGGAGTAGGTAGGTTTAAAAGTAAAGTTTTCAAAGAGGAGCGTTGCATCTTTATCTCGAAGAAAACCGTTCGTCAGCTTCTTCGTGGGATTTTGCTCCGATAATTCGTGAATGACGGAGCATGGAAGTACCCGGAAACTTTACGAAGCGTTTAATTTCGAAGCAGCGGGTAAGACCGCGAATCCTGAATATTATGAAGGTAATGGATTCCCTCGAATATATTACACACTACCACGAAAGATGCTTATGCCTTGCGACGATAACGTTTTTCCGCTCTCTCGAGAGAACAATCAAGATACTTGAATTTTTAAACAGTTCCGGTCTTAAGAAAGAAAAATATCCAGATACATGAAGAACATGTAAGACACTTCTATTTACTTGCACGCTGGACTAAATGAATTTAAAAGCAACCTGCAACACATTACCGATGTCGTTATTCTTCCTCATTTGAATGCGGTCTTCAGCATCTTTCTCTAACGGTAATTGTCGAGTTTTATAATTGTTTATCGTTATTATACTGCCTGCTGCAAAATTTCCGGTTTCGCGACATTATCATTTTTCCTCTCTTATCCTTAGAGGTTCTCAGAATTTTATTGTGTGACCTCCCATAAGGAAACCAGCGTAAACTGTGATGATTCGTACGCATCCTCGGCTCCTGGGAAAATAATCTTTAAGTCCGTGACGTAGTATTGTAGCGTTGAGCAATATTCAGACTCCCTCGTGAATTATCTAGTCGATGAATGAAATAGGTAGATGAATCGCGACTCTACTTATCCGAGTGCAGTTTTACTTCTAGATCTTTTTTTTTAATTCTAAATGAAAATTGCCTAGGCAATAAAAAGATTAAAACATACTGGTATATACCTTGCAAATATGGGGTCCCTAGAGGTGTCTTTAAGAATTAATTATCGTCTTGACTTACCTGAAACAGAAAGAGAAGATATTGGTTAGAGATAAATAAAACTATCCCATTTTCACTAATATATTATTATTAATATTTGAATAAATGGCAGACACAATTCAGGATTAAATTCATGATACATTTTTTAACGAAAACCCAATTCTATCATGTACTTACAGTTTTGAACGTTCATTGAACGATGAAAAATATTTTTTTAACTAGATGATTGGTTTCTTCCTTATTAAATTGAAAAATATAAAATTTATAGAAAATTTATAAAACTTGGTACGTTTGCATTGGTTTTTTAAGGTCCATAAATGAAGAAATCTATTTAATCACTCTTTTTGTATTATATGTCAAGTACTTTAGTTATTCCGAAAAAATATGTGAAATTACTGACACCATCTTTTTTGTATTTTCTAGATTTTAATAAATACCACTGATGAGGGTTTCGATTAGAGCCGAAACGTCTGATTAAATAGACTTCTTTATTTATGGACCCTAAAGCCAATGCAAACGTACCAAGTTTAATAATTAATTTTGTTTTGAAAGAAAAAATGTTATCATCGTTCAATGAACGTTCAAAACTATAAGTACACTGAAAAAAAATGGTTAGTAAAACCAACTACTTCGATTTGTAAAATATGCCTCAGCTATTTTATTAGTTAGCACAACAATTTTTTTTGTTGGTGTTACTATCTCAATTATTATTACAAGAACTTGGGTAGTAACACCAACAAAAAAAATTGTTGTGCTAACTAATAAAATAGCTAAGGCATATTTTACAAACCGAAGTAGTTGGTTTTACTAACCATTTTTTTCAGTGTACATATTCTATCCGGAAAGAAACTTTAGTTCCGCAACTCGGATATTGCAAGGAGTATTAACTAGTTGATTATTTTTTCTCACCCCGTAAGGAAAGAACAACGTAATGCTTTTCGTTATTCCACGTAACACCCACGCCTGGCAACCTGCCAGGACGGAGACCTCGACTTCTCATTCCTGCACGCTAATCGAAAATAATTGCGCTCTATCAGGTAACTCCCATCTTTCAATGCTTCATTCATAGAATTATCTTCCATCTCGAGGGCGACAGGAAACTCGACGACCTTCGCTCCTCTAAAATTGTGTACCGGGAAATTATCAACTTTCCAAATTGAAACTAATTAAGCAATCGATTTTGATTGAAGATATTATCATACATGTCTTTAGTTACGGCTGTAGATGAACTTATTTATATCTAAAAAAGTATGAGAAGCATTGCAGGATGCGTAAAAAAATTCTTGACCACTGATACAAAGTATCGAGTTATGAACTCAATGCATTACTCGCGTAACGAGCAGCCGATAATAATAAGTGTGTGTAGTGCATTATCTACCAGATAGAGTTCTGGACAACTTTCTAACGATGCATCCTTTTTCATCGAGACTAATGAACTGTTACGGACAACAGTCTGTACAATTTATCAGAACAATTTATACAATGCTAAGTGGCGTGATAATAAATTACAATTTCATCGTACAAGGCGGACAACAATATTGGCAAGCCTTATTCAACAACTAATAGAAGTCATTCTCATATTTTCATTGCCCCTCCTTACGGTATCTAATCGAGAGATAACGATCAATTGTCCCGTATTCTCAAGCTGCTATCACAAAGAAAAAGTATCAAACCTTTCGAGTTTATTGCAAATTAAGTTTCGGCAATATTCCTCATAGTAATGCACTCAAGCGCAAGTTGACAAGAAAACATGATGATCTATAATTTTTCTCGTCTGTTAATAAAATATATTGATCTTGACTTGTCAGTGGCACAGTGACTGTCAGGAGTCTTGAGATGTCGAGTAAGATCAAAACATAATTGTGTCGAAGTGTCTAATTTAATAATGTCTTTCAGGAGAAGAATTTTGTTATTTGATGCTTATTTATTTCTCAAATAAGGATATAAAACACCATTATTCCGTTACTTTTCAAAATTTTCTTGATCAGATGCTCATTTCTGTTTCTTCTAAAATGTTCTCATCCGTTATTATTGTCGAAAAATAATTTGCCTCTTTAAAAACATCGGTGAATATAAAAAAAAAAAAAAAAAAAACAGCAGTAAAATTTAAAAGTTTTCCTCAATTGAACTCGACTTTTCTTAAAAAGTCAAACTGAGAGCGAACTAAATTCAAACATTTCACATTCTTCGTATTCATTAGAAATAAAATGTGTAATCACAAAAATCCTGATCAAAACTTTTTACAAAAATAAATCTGAGATGCAGTTAAGAAAATATATAAAAGTTTCGGATCTTGCTTTGTAAAGACCAGGATAAAATATTTTAACTCAAAAAATTCTTATACGTAAACAAGACTGGCATGCGGCCCTGCAGTCTGGCTGATAATAATTGGTACTCAGAGGATCAAGACTCCAAAGTGGCCGTCAAGCTTGCTAAGGAAGATAGTCCTTTCCATAATGCGAGATGGTGGGTGTGTGTGCGTAGGCGCCCTCATTTGCGATCTGCAATGTTCAAGTGCGTTTAGGCAGGCGTGAACACCCGTCAACGCCATTATTACCGGTGTGAGATGAAAAAGCACTTGGTGAATCACGAAGTTTCCCAGACCTCGATAACTCACTCAAGCGGGTTTGCTTTATTTTACACACCACTTCCTGCTAAACTGTTCCAAAACTATATTAATTTCATAGTATCGTCCCAGTATTAAAGTAATTCCCACCTCTATAACTGATTCAGCGATATTGATAAATCTCAACAAATATAAATGTCTCAATCTTCAGTCGACATTGGATTAAAAAGATATCATTGACGTAGGGCACCTAAATCAAGCAAGAGTTTAGCTTGGTCGTCATTGCCACTGAAACTCAAGTCAGATCACGATCGATGGAAAGAAAAAGATAATTAAATTTGCGCGGGGGCCAACTTGATTCGAAGAAGCCAACTAGTCAAGCGAATATCTTGCCAAAATCCCCACTACTGTGGAAATTCATTCATGGCTATATGCACGTATATATTCGCATAACTAACGTAATTAAAACGCAAAAATAAAACCGTTTCGAACTATGAGGAATGGAGCAATTTATTACAAAGTTCTGAATCGAAGATTCTAAAACTGAAGAAAATATTTCAATTATTTAACTCTTAAGGGGGGAGATACCTCTAGAACCCTTAAAAAAAGCAGTTTTTTTCAATTTTATTCTGGGAGAATGAAAAAGAAGCAAGTCCGGATTTTTTGCATATATTAGAAGGCATTATTTAACTTCAAAAAAACAATTTTTTCATGATAGAAAAATACAAAATGGCGGAAATATGACGGATGCCGTCGATAGCGTCGCTGCTAACATTTTTCGCGGCCGTCAACTTCCTGGCTAGGTTTTTCATCTGAAACGATAAAAGAAAAAACTGTAGAAATACTATTTTTCTCGAAAAAGCGCCCTACCACGCACTTGAATATAGAATTATCTATAAAATACCGTTTCATTCAAGTAAATCGGTTGAATAGTTTGCTCGCAATCTTGACGGCCGGATAAAAAAAGTTAGTTTCGAGAAAACGAGCCTCAAAGTTTTTATACATGAAAAAATATGTCCGAAATATTTGGAGTAGACCAATAGAACTTTGGGATTATATTTTTGAATAGTTCTTCAATCGATTTGAGCAAAAAAAAATGTTTTGATTTTTTGAAAGTTCTAGAGGTATCTCCCCCTTAATAGTCCAAAAAATTACTTCCACAAGACTCCATACATTGCTCTTTTCACAATTTTTAAAAACGTTATAATTTATTTAATAACAAGTTAAAAATTGTTGACGGACAACTGACGAGAATGCATCCTATCTGTTACTAAAATCAAAGATATACAACATTCTACAGCGATATGACAACATTTTTCTATGAAGAAAGGAAAGAGAGAAGCTCAGTATAGACTATTCAATCCCAAAACAAGAAATTCTGGATTCACTTCTCAATGCAGACAAACTTATTCATCCTTTTCGAAATTTTTATAAAATCTTCAAAATTCCATAATAATTTGAAACTTATCGAGAAAACGGTGTTTATAAAATTCTATAATGACATATCGACATCTGTCTGTGAAAAGAGAAATATCAGACACTTGAATAGCTCAGTTTCGAGTTCATTTGATCGAAAATCGCAACCAGATCTCATACCAAACCTAAAGCTCTCCAAAATTCCACGAGAAGATATTGGCATCTTTCTGTGAAGAAAGAAATGCCAGACGCTTGTGTAGCCCAGCATTGAAGTAATTTAATGGACAATCAAAAAATTTCAGCGCAGACGAAAATTCACAAAATTTAAGAAAAAATTATCAAGAAAATCTAGTTTAATAAATAAAAAAAACTAGAACCCTGGTACAAATAAAATTAAAATGTAAATAAGCAGAGGAAAAACCTATGGATGAAAAGGTCGTAAGGGGATTTCTTTATTTTACCTTCAAGGGTTTTCTTTAGGTGCTCAAGCTTTTAGGCAGAAGGAACACTCAACTATTTTAACCGTGAAATAACTCAGACCCTGTCAGGTTGCGAGGATATAGGAGAGCAAAGAGAGGTTAGAAAAGGGTAGTGGAGGGAGAATACGCAATGATATGTAGCTCCTAAATATAGAGCGCCCAAAACAACCATAGACTCATTTTGCTCTTTCCACATTCACTTCTGTTAGTAACGTTACCATCACCCTGTACTTTTTGCAAGTTCTTTAGTTCTATTCTAACTTATGATTCCTGGAAATGAACAAAATTCAAGACGAAGGCTAATCTTCCATTGAGAAACTTAATCATAAAATACTATAAGTACCTTTCAACACAAAAGGCTAATCAAGATCCAGAAATAAATAAATCTCTATCCCTTGAGGAAAGTTTATATCAAATTACAGAATCTAACTTTAAGAACATAATATTGTTGAGAACCGCTGGAAAGCTAGTGAGAAGAAAGAAAAAAAAGACAACTAAACTGGGTGAGGACCGTAAAAAGAAATGTAGATCGTACGATTATGGAAAACATTGTATCCATTAACTGCGGTTTTTATCCGTTTCTCAAAAACATCAATGATACTCTCGCTTCCTCGTGCCCTGTCATCTTCTTCCGCGCTCTGGATCAGGCTTACGATCTTTCTTCTCGTTTCAAGGTAGAAAACATTTTCAGAGAATATCTCATTGTGATTCAACGCTCACCAGCTTTCATCACTATCATTATCTAAAGGCTTCGTTTCTATTGCTGCTTTAAATTGTTGCAGCACCTTCTCTAACTCAACACAAAACATTTACGTCTTCAATTCTCTTTTGCACTGAAGTATCCTTAGCGACCCTGTGAACCCTGTGAATCAATCAAATTCAACTGAACTTAAATTAAAAACCAATTTGTATTGAAGTAGACTAACTGGTTATGTTTAATCATCATGAAATGAAGATGTAAACCCTGAATGGAAGCTGCTTGTAAAAAGAACGCGCATTTAATTGCAGATTCATCTGCACACGTTCCTGAGGGGATACCTCTTAACGAAGACTTATGCAACTGCGTTACGTTCGGTTACCGTTATTACCATTTCTACTGCTGTTGATCCCGAGCGTAACGACTCGTTTACACGTGTCTCTACGTGATAGCATGCACATATTGGCTTAACATATCTTCTGAGAGTGTTTGTGATCCTTGCACCGGTGGTAAAGAGAGCGAACATGCTAAAACCTCTCTTATAAACAGTTACCTCTATAGCACTATAAAACCGCCTCAAATAAAACCACTAGGACAGAAAAGGAAAATCAGAAAGCGAAAGAGAAAACTGATCACAAACATTCAAATATTAAAACTTTGATTATTAGAATTATATATATTTTAGTTTTTAGAAATCTAGAAAGAATTTTAGAAAAATTGGAAGATCTTGAGTTCTATTTTACTAGGTGTGAAAAACGAAATAGACAAAATGCTGGTCAATGTATGATACGTTCCTGAAGTCGAAGCGGAAGGGGAGAAAAGACTCTGAACCACTCCCTCCATGGACTTCTACAGGTAATGGTTGTCGCACCTGGCCGACTGACAAAGTAGAAGTAGAGTCTCTCGCTCAATCTCAACTGTGATGTGGCTTGCATGAATCAGCCGATTCGCGACTGGATTTCATGGAAACATCGGTTAGACACCCCGCTCTTTGACGTATGCCTGAAGAAATGATTTACAGCGTCGTATTTTTATCTCGAATTCGAGATTTGTGAAAGTTCTTGAGATACTGCACGACTTTCGGTTCATGTGATTTTCCCCTTTTCTTCCAATCTAAAAAAACAATCCCATAAAGAGTTGTCCTAGTTTTCTACAAAATGTTTCCAGGTGTAAAAGGTTGTAGTATTATTATGATTGTGAAAATATATGGCTAGAACTAAGAATGAATTCTGCAAATTTCCCTCACGAAACTGAAAACTACCTTTTACATCGGGAAGTCGTTATCGTGTTATTTAAAAAGAGCAATACACGTAACATTTTTTGCATTTCCTTTCAAACTCCTCTCTCTTTCTTGCTACTTCACGTGCTGGACTTCCATTCATTCGCTGCTGTAATTATTATGAAATACAGTGGTTATTATACCGTTGTCTGACGTCACACAGGTGCAGCATGACATCCATCTGCGTCTTGTGTAGGATAAAAAACAAGAGAAAACTTGAATCCCTATTTGGAACAACATCCACAAGAATGTCATCCATTCGCTCTTAATTAATCTTCAAATTACAAAGAAAGAAACAAATTAAGCCCTGCAGGGTTTTCATTAAAAATAAAATGTTTCTCAATTTGGTATAAAATTTTAATCGTAAGAGTTTGGAGTTCTTAATAAAACAAAGTGTTGTCGAGGAAGATCCAAAGGGAAGAGAAGGTTAGAGCGTGAGTTCGGCATGGGTTCTATGTACTTCGGAAACTTCGTTCATATGAGGTTCCGATCTAATTAATTGCTAAACTAGTCTCTCAGAAGCAAGCATCGCTGCTTATTAATCTAATTTTCGCCAAGTTTGATGCTTCTCGTTATACCGATCGTCGCCTATGAAAGGAAAATTTATCGAGTTACTGATACTGTGATCACTGATGAAGTTTCACATTCAGCCTGAGACATCTTGATTTTCTGATAGAAATTTACTTTAGTAATTTCGTGAGATGCTAGCTTGATAAAGACGAATATCTTTGCCAACGTTAAATAATTTTAAAACCTGATGCTATCAGATCTAAATTATGCATTGAGATTTTCCCGATGACATCTGCTAACTGGCGCAAGCAAGGCACAAAGCAAAATGCAACATGCACGTGACACGCGCCTTCAGAGCTATTATTCTATCAACGATAGAGTGAACTCTGATTCAGACACCTTTGCAAATTACCTTCAGGAAACGAAAGTGCGATACGGCAAGAGATATAGCTCGCTACAAGAAACAGTCATCTGCAAAAACAATCTACAATTATATGGGTCAGAATAAAAATTCAAACTTATTTTCATAATAGATTGCCATGCTGAATATAGTATAGTATTTCGTTGAAAAGTATAAATCATTTACTTCCTATGCAAATGTAGTAATAGTAAAATAAAATTAGCATTTTGGACATGTACCATTTGTGTTCTAAACGAAAGTTCTACTGATTTGAGTTAACCAGGACATTGGCTGTTTTTGCCATTTTCTTTCTGCAAGCAAAATTATTTTCTGTAAATTGTTGAAACTAATCGCAATGGTCACATTTTACTCTGAAAGAGAAGAGGAAAAGAATAAATGGTCGCATCACTAGAAGGCCCAAAAATGACTAAAATTTTAAGAAACGTGCCATAACATTTAATTGGACTTGTTTGGACTCAATATTGGTGATATTCTACTGAAACGCGTCACTCTGCAGCCCGTTACATCTTACGTACATACGAGAAAGCAACGCGCTGCATCTCGCATCTGTTGTTGACCCCTCTTTCTCCCTTCAGCTCCATACGAAAGCCCCACGATCCACCCTTTCTCCGGCTGACCAATAGCACGAGAGAAACCGGCTTGCAATCGAACTCGGGACGCTGCACACTCTCATACTCAACGCACTTTGCAAGTGGAAAAAGGATAGTTGATCATACGATATTGGAGAAACTGAGAGAGGGATAAAAAAACAACCAGTCGTCAAGACACTCCTCGACTAGATGATCCCGAGGCCCTTAATGTCAATTTCTTATTTCCACTCTTTCAACGAAGCCTCCTCAAGTGTTCTAATACCAAGGTCGTCTAATTGGATTATAATTTAGTACACAGGGGGAGATTTAGATGGTTCAAAGTTGAAATTCACGTCTCTTGCTAATATTACATTTCTAGCATTGTAATTGTTAATATTCATGTTCTGAATTTTTTTTATGAAAGAATAGTATTAATTAGAGACCTTGAGAAGAGTGTTACACCTGTTATGCTTAGATCGACACATCTTACTCAGGGATTTCGATTCAAGCTGGTTTTAAGTTTCAGGAAAGAAGCTGAGAGAGGAATTAAAGAAGAGGAATAAAGAAAGCGCGGAAATACTGGAATAAGGTGAGATGAGACCGAAGAGCTGGTTTCTCCTTTGTTCCCACGTCGTATTCTCTTCTCTCTGATCCAACCTAATGTCGTCGGTCTTTTCAAGATTCACTGTTACAAACAAAGGAAAACTTTTAGTCTCGGACACAGCATAGATATTTATGTACGTGAGAGAAAATTATAAGTAACAGAGGAAAATTTTTAAATAAAAAATTGGTCTAGTTCCCGTTTACTTCTTGTGAAAATATGTCTATAATTAGTAGTTTTCGTAATTTTCTCTATTACGCAAGTGTGGAATAGTCGTTTTGATAAACATGTAAGCATTAGTTGCTCATGTTTTCATCATACACTGATGTTTGATAAGAGCTTAAATTCAACAAGGAAATGATAGACCTAAACTAGAATTCGACAATGATTGTTTCAGAACAGGTTCATGACTCAAGATGTAAATATTGACACAACTATGAGGTAATCAATCTTGTGAACATTTTTCAGCAAAAATTGTGAAATGTTCTTTACATAATTGTCGTAGGGTATACTTCCTATTCAGCAACGTGTTAGTAAAAAAAATAAAAAAAGGAACATAGATGACGAAGCAGACCCATCTTCGTGGAATGTACCTTGCGGTTTAGAAATTTAGAAATAGTTGATGGACATTACAAAAAGGATGAACATCAATTCCACGTAAATCACAATAATTGATTTTACTTTCTGGCAAAGAAACGACTGGTAACAATTCACTTTCTAGTCATTAGCCCAGGATATGTTATTTTGTAATGGAGAGAATGCACGGAAGAAACAAATCACTAGGTTTAATTAGAATCATCTAATTAAATATTCTAATATTAGAGTCAAAGAAAACCAACACGTTCAATTCTTATTCTTGCAAGTGATATGCTAATAGAGTGATTAGCTAATCTGATTGCCAAATAACCCAGAAGTTAGATCAACCATTACTATCTATTGATCATATCTCCATTCAATACACTAAAAAAGTGTTTACTGAGGTTGGTAGTTAGCAAACTATGGTACTGCTATTTTATAAAGTAGAATAAACATTCATTTTTTCTTTTCTCACGATAAGGTCTTTTAATTCATCAGATGTACTCCTAAAAGAAACCAGAGAAGCCACAGGTATCTGTTGTAATAAAATATAATATCTTCTAACACGAGAACCAAACATCAGTTTAAAGTCGAAAAGACCCTAAGAAAAATTTCCAGGAAATCTTAGCAGGTTCTCTTCTAAAAAAAAAGGTCTTTATAATAAAGGTGAATGAGAAAAGAGGGTCAAGATGTTAAAAGCACGAAATCAATACTAAATAATACCTAGAAGAAATGAAGGAACATTTCCTATTGTCACTGCTGCAAAATTTGAGGAAGCTATTTCTTCTTTATCCAGATATTGAAACTTTGGTAGGTTTCATTGAATCATAAAAGATTCAGAAAAACACGGAGGATGTAAGCGTAGTGATTACCTGAAAGGGAAGGGAATTTCAAAAGAAAATGACGAAGGAGATGGAAGAGCCGCTAAATCTCGGTATTTTGAAAGGGCTAAAAACAAAGAAGAAAAAGGAAAAGAGTCTGTCCTAACCAAGGACACAAGGACATGGAAGTGGTCGTGGGTAAATTGACCGGTGTTACAGGGGTTCTGTGAGAGTCCGCGAAGGATAATTCGGAGCCGGCTTGTTCTCAAAGGACCCGCGGGACGATATATCAATGCCCTGCTTGCAGAACAATTCGAACTATCTGCGATACACAAAGAAAAATACCAAATCGAATACCTGGGATAGCGCAACGAGCCGCTCATGCTCTCTTCGTTTCCCTTCCCTAACCTCCCACCCTAAAATCCACCACCCGATGGTCTGTCCTTTATACACACATGGACTGCCTTCAGCGAGAATAATGCCAGGACTCCATTGGACCAACTTTATTCTCCATGCTTCATCGACTTACGCGTATGCTATCGTATGTGTACAAAGAGAGGTCATTTGGAGGGGGAAGGTGGATGAAGAGGGGAAATATTCGCATAATCGAGACTCCAAAACGGGCCTTATCGACAGAATAAATTAACCGGTGGCAGGAAACGAAGGTTCCGAGGATAAGACACTCCCCGTTTCCGTCTCGCTACCAAAACTTTACAGAAGATCTTTTCTGATGAAATAAAATTGCGATGTGATGAGGGTGCAAATTTTTGTGTCAATCGAATGATAGATTTGGATATAATTGAACCAGTTTGATGCTGCATTGTTAATATTGGCAACCCAGGAAAGAAATCGACCTAGTGATGAAACCTAATTGGGTAAGTCGGTCTGGCTGCGAGCCAACTGAATGGCAGTTTTGAACCCTCATCCTTACTCGTCGATAAGAAAATCCATCAGATTAAGTAACACGCGAATCTTTCGTTCTTGTTCTCTGATCCTTAGTATCTAAACCAGAAATCAAAATTACAAATTTCGTTAAAGGGTTCTATTCAAAATTCAAACTCGAAGGTGTGAAAATAAGTAAATATGTATGAAAACACAATTCATTCTTGGGGTGAACGAACCAGTAAAGATGGTCGCTATCCGTTGTCAAATGCAACACGCATTGTAACGAGTCGAGCGCGCTCTTGGAAATGTTGACCTCTAATGACGACACGATCCTTTGTATTACGATTACGTAGCAGTTTACGGCGAGAGCGCCAAGTGGTATTCCATAAACCGCTACTATTGAGAGTGATACAAAATGAGAAAAAGTGGAGAGCAAAAAACAGTTGTAAAAGGTAGAGAAAGAAATTGTGTAACATCTAATTCATCGTTTTGACATGTCCAGCTGAGAAGCGTTTTTCATACAAGCTAAATATATTTCAACCCAATGAGACGCAAAATATTGATGACAAACTCCTGCAACTTGGTGCTTCCTACATAAAAATGAAAAAAATGATTACAAATGTTGAAACAAGTGCAGACGAATTTACACACGCTATGCTATCATATGTATATAATATATTTTGAGGGGAAGTGATTCTTGTGTATGTACGACACGTATGGCAACTGACGGATGGACAGACGATCACGTGAGGCGTGGTGGCAAGACGCGGGTCCAACGGCTCGTCCGCTCGGCCATGAATTATTCATAACCCAGACGAGAAGTCGAGGCCCCTCGGAACGGCCTCTTCCACGCCTGTGTCCGTCTGTTATGCCTTTACTTACTCTCTTTTGCTTTACACAAGTATTACTCGCTCGTTACTCTTTTCCCTCCCATCGAAATTATCCCTCAGAGATCGGTCCCCTTCTAAATTCAAGATCAAATCGATTAAACTTCAAACTTAAACCTCAAACACACTCTGACGTAATCTGCAACTTTTAAACCAGCGAGATTATCATCACAAGTTATGGTCGTTTAAAAAAACTTGAAAGTTCAACAACTTTTTAATCACACAAGTAACATTTTCAAGATAAATAAAACTTTTGTGATAATTTCAAGTGTTGCATGCTTTCTAGATAAAAGGGTACCATATTTAATTAAAGTTGTTGAAGTTTCCGACAAATATTTATAACAGTGTGTGGAAAATAATTTATTACTTGACTTAGACTTTCGTAAAAGCGTAGATAATTTTCCAATTGAAGTCGTTAAGGTCCTGGGCCTTAAAGACCCAATCTGAGCAATGAGTAAAGTCGTTAGCAGGGCACTTTAGACACGAACGTAAGCGGAGATTCCCGAAGGAAGATTCGAATCTCACAGAGTAACAGGTGATCCATGGCAAACGAATTTCTCATTCTCGATCTTTCTCTCTTGCTAAGCATGATCGGTGTATAGCTGGAAAGGTTAATACCTCAGAGTATATGATTGTACTGCCCACGTCCGTCATAACGTTTATTTTGTAAAGCGCATCTCTGCAAAAACAGTCAGTTCACGTCGTATCTACCATAATGAAATTTCATAATACGCTCGTAAACTGAGACGAATGTGCTGAGAAATGTCAGGACAATTTCAATTTGAATAAACAATATTCAAAACCAGTCACTATAAAAAGTTCCTTATTCCTTTGAAGAGATTTTTTCAAAAAAGTATACCGATGCTTAACTTTTAAAAAAATCAACAATGGAAACATGGCTAGCGAGAAATAATTTAATTTAACTACGACACCAAAATGAATTGGTCTCCAGAAATGAAAGATTATAAACACGCACCAGAGTTAAATTACATTTTGATGCACGCAGAGTTTGAGGTTGGTTTTCTGCCAAGGTAAAAATCTCAAGAACCAACTTTTTCTTCCTTCTCTTCCCTGTGTCTCGTTCTTTCTCGCAGTAAAATGCGTGCTACCGTATCTGTCCTGATGCAAACTTGCAATTTAATGCGTGTCCGGTTTACCGCGCTTAAACATCAAGTGCGTCGAGCATTATAACAGGTGAATTATATTTTACGATACCAACATCAAGCCTAATTCCGTGTTAACAACTTTTGGATAGATGATAATCACTAAATTACAAATTTATGACTTTATATCCGACTCCTTACGTTTCCCTCACTCAGACAATAATAATTGAAATCTAAAAGCTCAGAAGCATAATTCGTTCTATCATAAAAGTAACTTGAACAATTCAAGAGAAACTTCACTTTCTGTCTGAAATTAGCTTTCGAGACCAAAACGAGGCATTTCGACTAAAAGAAGTTGCAACTTATTTTTCCCGAGAGTAAAACTAGAAGCCCTCAGGTTTCTAGAAAGGTTTTCTTTTGTTGCAAAAATAATATCTCGTCTTCAAAGAGAAGTTTCTCGCTACTCTTGTAACTTTAAATAAACAAGGTCCATGGGATGTCTTTGGGCTGTCAAAGTCAAATCGATCTGCGCGTTAACCCAGTACTTTCGTTCCGGGTAATTAAGCATCTTAGTCTCGAGAGATAGTAAGATGGTACTTCACATTGGAGTCCGTTGCTGTCGAAAGTCAACAGCGTAGCTTGATTCGCGAAGCAAAGCGCTTGCGGCTGATTTTTGTTAGCGTTGAGAAGCAAGTTGATTCTTGATGAGGGACGGGAGGAGAAAGAAAAGCGATGGTGCGTCAGCTCCCGCCAGAAATAGCGCGGGTATACTTAGATGGCCCTCCGTCCAAGAACTAACCAAACCTATGGTTCTTCGGCCAACTCGCGACTCGGATCCTAATGAAAACGACATGGAACCAACGCCACAGGGCCGCGCTCTTTGCCAAAATAACGTCGGTCATTGGACTAAACCTAGAACAGTGAAAAAAAATAAGAATCAACCATTATACTCTGATGATTATATCAGAGATGTTTACAACAGTCACCTGATGGACTATTTTTGCTTTTTGTCTCTCCAGCAGGACAATAACTGGCGCAAAGAAGGAAACAAATCGAATTGTAGACGTCCGAAACGGAGGAATAAAAAAAATAGAGATCGATGGGAGCAGACACTGTATCGAAGCAACAAACTGATTTCCTCTGAAATAATGTCTTCGCCTTCAAAGGATTTCTTTTCATCAAGTGGCGAGTTTCTTGCCAGCATTAAACAGTTTCACTGATCCGTTAAATCGAAGGTTAAGGTAGGTTACGGACTGGGCAAACACGGGAACGGATACGGCACTGGTAAAGAAGGCGTGCGGTGAGCCAACGTGACTAAACGAAGCGGAAAGAAGAGTGAAGAGTGTCATGATCCGTGAGCGCACTCTTGATAGAGGCATGACGCAGCCGTTAATGACTGCTTTGTTAATCCAATCTGGCCCAGAGACCAATAATGCAATAATGTAGAAAATTATACTCTGGCTCGGATTACCATTCTCACTTAATTCTCAAGATTAAAAGTCCCGAGTCGTTTACTTCCTTTCTTAAAGTTTTGAATCTCCTTGAGTTCTCAGATTGTCGAAAACTCAAGGACCATGTGACTTAATTATAAATGCATTTATGTAAGATAACTATTTTTTGTATACAAAAAAAATATTTATCGTGTTATAAATTAGTTAAGTGTGAAGTTGAAAACAACGCGAGTCCTGGATGATTAAACAACCATGATAGCATTTGACGATTTTTCATTTGATTGTACCAAGTATTATGAATTAAATCAAGGGTCAATACAATCTACCATTTTAATTAATAATAAAGAATGCTGTTAATACTATTCTAGTGATTTTTCAAGTGATTAAATGGGATTTCGTAATTGAGCTTGTTGATCACCTCGATGCAATCTATGATTTAATTACGTGGTCCGATTGATAAATGACCCTAAAGGAAATTTTATTTCTACTTTTATCCCAACTAAATCAAAAATACAAACGCATTAGTTTATATCCTACCCCTTGTATCTAAAAGGGGTAGGATATAAACTAATGCGTTTACTATCTAGTAATCTTTAATCGATTTTCAAGAAAACATGAAAAGTTTCCGAAACTTAGCCTTAATAGAACTTTTATCTGAAAATTAAGCGAGTCTATTATACGAAGATGGTCTTGGCATCTCGGTTTGAGATCGGTCATTACGAGTAGAGCTCATTGCCTTTTCCTAGAATCGGATTTTCGAGAGGTCGAATTTTAACGTCGTAACTGTCCCCCTGAATGCACGATCGGCCTAATCGAGGAGTAGCTTCCCGGTGAAAACGGGTTTTACAGTTACGAGAGGTGGTGTTTACGAGGCGCTCTCGATAAACGTTATTTGCGCGTAAGAACAGTACGACCCGTATTAACATCGAGTAAATGGAAATTGCGTTTATACTGGTCATCCGGCTGCGACGTTCGCGGCGCGTTTACGACGTCGTTTCCACGGTTTTAATGAACAATGAGGATGCACCTCGATTTATAGTCCTTCACTACCCTGGGAAATCGAGGGTTAGGATGGTGCCTATAACTTCCTGCCTCGATCCACTTCCACACACTGGATCACAAGAAAAGTCACCCCATGAATGCAAATAGCGTCAGTTTTCAAATTTAGTCGTAAAATTGTTCAATGAAAACGATTAGTTAAAACTTGAAAAAGTTCTAAATATTTAGTTCAATTCTATGAATCAACTTTTTAAATTTTATTTAATAAAGTTACACTGAACAAAATCTCATTTACTATTTTTTCTAAAGTACACAAGATTTCGATTCTGAGAACTTAAAATTTCTGCTTGAAAGTTGATCTTATCTTTAAGATTTTGTAATAAATTAATAAAATGCAACTTTTTGTAGATTTAAGAAAGATTTTGAACTCGGTTGGAATTTCTAGTTTCTTGACATTCTACACTCTATAAAAATAGAATTGCTAAATGTCGAGAAAAATGTTACTTCTTTTTCTGGATCCCATGATGTAACTTCTTATTCAAATTTATGGACGAATACAAATTTACAGCTCTGTATAAATTATTATCTTTATGATATACAAATCCAACAATGCTTTCCTTCAATTTTTAACTCTCAAAATGTACTTTTTTCAAAACTCAGTAATCCCATAAATCATAATTTTTTAATTTGAAATCTTAAGAATTTTTATTTGTAACATAAATGCTCCAAACTTTTAAAGCAAAAACCATTTAATATCCACAGAATGTTATCATCAAAATATGACTACTCAAACTCAGACCAACAAGATTCTTAAAATTTAAATCAGCGATCACCTGAGATTGATTATTGATTACTAAAGCGCCATTAAATACTTCATGATGACTTATGTGGTCATTTACAATTTTTCAAGATTTTTTAAAAACAGGTTTCAATCTTCCCGGCATCAGTTAAGATCCCAGCATCAACGGAGATGGAGACATAATTTCTAAACGAGAACTTAATCCCACTAATCCAGTCTTCCTCCATTTCGCTGGCAATGAACGACTGAATCAGTATTCCGTTGAAGTGGCAAAAAAGAATGAAAAAATGAAGGAACTCTAAAAGATCCTTAAAGAAGAGGGTGTAAAATCCAGTAGAAGGTGCGAGCCAAGAAGGAAGGATGAAAAAGAAGATGAAAGACGAAGCAATTTAATTTTCTTCGTACCGGGCGTACAATATCGCGGAGGGAGTCGACGTGTAGCGGTTTATTACATTTTTTCCTGCTCTCTCGAACAACTAATGGACTGCTCGAAATAGTGCCAAGGCCACTGTATAACGTCACCTCAACACTGCACACACCAAAGTGTCTGAAACCAGAAGGGCACTGAAGACAACACGAGGATTAAATCCGATTTCTGATCAAGAGGAATTAACGTGTGACTGGAGCGTCGCTATGCGGATTTATAATGACGTCGAGGGAGATTCGATAACGAAATCGCTTGCCTTGGGATTCGCGAAGAATAAAGATCGAAGAAATGCCGCAAAGCAAGGAATTAATTAAGCCGACATTAGTCACTGATAATTTACCAATTGATCGTCATTATTCATTCATCCCAATTACCATAACTATTTAGTAACAGCGTCATTAAATTGTATGCTTACTTCAGCACATTAGCCTTTCAAGATCCAATACGCATTTGGATCGAGATCGAAACGTTCCCTTTATGATGCTGTTTTATTCAATAAAAATATTTCTTCATTAAGGTTGGCTATCAAAAGATGAAACAAAACTGCATTTACCGAGTTTTTGATTTTTGGTTTAAGCTGAGTTAAAAGGAAGATAAATAGAAGTGACCCTTAGTTCAGGTACGTCTTGAAACTAGTAGGTGTCCCCTAAATAATGAAAATTGGTTTTAAATCTTGTAATCTAAAGGTCCAAAGCCGAACAGGTAGTCAATCTTAATTTTATTCAATGTAGCATAAGTTTTTCGTCCTTGAAACTTTTCAGTGAAGTAGCTAGAAAGTTTTTACGGTGTTTGAAGTTGGAGGGTTAGTTTGAATTCACCCAGTATAGAAGCTTTCTTCTGTGAAAAGACCACCTTCTCATTTATCTTAAGTTCGATCTCGGTCCGGTTTATACACCAGAGTCGTAAAAAGTCCGAGACCTGTCTAGACTAGGGCGCCAGGCATATCAGCTTTTGCCTTTTTTCCAACCTTCAAACTAACTATCCTCACGCGTTATTTTCTTATCAATGATAATCGCTACATAATATCAGGCAATAATACCTCTCTTGCAATGAAGAATAAAATCTTGACCACCCTGAAATCCGTCAGTCCTCAGTATTCACTAGAGTCCGTATTGTAAGGCATTGTATTTAAATTTCTCCAGTCCTGAAGGCGTCTCCTAAAAAACGAGCACAGTCATAAACACGTAAAATGAAACGGTTTTAAATAAGTTTAACTTAAAATTATAATAAAGAATCTATAGAATATTTAGGGCCATGAATCGGGTAGGGATTTTAGGATATTCGTGAGAGCGCGTAAACACGGCATGTTTGTTCGCGTGTTTCGGGTATAAACGAATGAATCCATCGAGAATTACTGAGAGGGTCAGGAGCCGGAAAATCAGGGGGAGGTTCACCACCTGGCTGATCCGATCCCCATCGTAGCTTGTGTAGAACTCCATACTCTACTATATTGCCATGTTACCCCCTATCTACAAAATAATGCATCGCACGCCATGCTATTCGCATTGTAGTACGTCTGCATACCAAACTACCACGCGATTCCCTAGACGCGTCACTTCCGCTCCACCTGCGACTCATTTCTAATGTTTGTTAAATATACCCCCTCCATCTCTTATCAATTATTCTTCATATATCATCTTTTCGCTTTATCTTATCAACGATTACTTGCAGTGACTACCGTCTTCAGCAGATAGAACTTTATTATCAATTGGTCATATATATTTCGCAGACGTCGCGTATACGTTTTAATTTTGTGGAATTAAATCGTTTTTTTCAGTTTTCCTAGGATAATTTATTAGTGAAGTTATCACAGTTATTTTAAAGGTAATTATTAATAAAACGATTCTCGAGAGATTTGAGGAAATAACAAAGGGTTGATCGCACTTGAAATCTGATTAAAGCCCTAATATTATATTGAAATCTTTTAAAATTAGATTCTCATAAAATAGCCTCTCGAATTTGCAATAAAGTGTTTTAGGGAGAAACTAATTTATTTTTTATAGTTAGACTAAAACATAGAATTATGAGAAAAATTGATAATTAATATAAATTTCATTCATCACTTGTCTCAACAATATTTTTTGTCAACAATCACCTGATAAATAATAAATTACACAATTTTTGTTTTAATTTGATTAGTTTTTTAAATCTTAAAACAATCAGGTAAATCTTTCTTCACCAAATAACGCAAAATGAAGATCTGTGAAATTTCTTGAAATCTGATGTATAGTAGAAATTTGAGTGATCAACCCCTTAAGAGATGATCTCTAGTGTATATTTCTTTAGAGGAATTACGATATTCATTCATGCACTCTGTGATGCATTCTTTAAGATCTCAAATAAGAGCGCGAGCCAAAATGCATTGAGGTTTTCTGCTGAATTCTAATCCTACGCATTGCAATTTCCCAAACTTGTGAATTTACGATTATTTCCTTACTGTATCGGATGATTCAGGAATTCAAGTGTACAATTCATCCAAAAATAAAACTAATTGTAGATGCCAACTCAACATGAAGTCTAATTATGTCTACTCAGAGAAGTTGAAATCTTTTAAGCATTCCTGGAACGTTCATATTTATTGAACAATGAGAAATTCAACAGTGTTTGGGGAAAAAACGCACAAATTTACATGATTGCGAAATAGAATAATCTCTCAACGACAGAATTCATTACAACCAGTTTTCCCACTCCAATTTTGCAGTCTTCCTCACCATCTGACCTTTGATAATCGTATAAAATGTCGACTTTTAGTGAATCGACTTGACTAATGAGGCAGAAACACGTGTAGAGAAGCAGAAGAGTGGGGATTTTGCAGTAAGTGAGATTAAAATTTTTTTTTCAAACTTTAAGCAATGAATAAGATTACAGACATTTTGATTCAAGATTGCATTTAGAGAAAATTGAGCTAACGAATATGTTTCTCATACTAACAAAACAAGTTCAATATTAGCATATTATAAGAAACCAACAAAGATGTGCAAGATTAGAACAATTGTATCATGTTTGGCTTGTACATCAAACTTTCTTAAAATATAGGATCAATACTCTTTATTTTAATTATTTTCATTTAAAATTCAAGTCTATTTTGTGCCATTCCAAATACTAATACGATAGTTCAAGTTCAACAACGAGCAATTCATTTCTTTGCATTATTTTTTGGGAAATTTGCCTGATAGAAAATATCCCTTTAAGAAATGGAAATAATATGAAGAAAAATTTAGAATGGGAGTAGGCTGAAAGGACACCTTTAACAGTAATTTTAGTCCGACTATTTGGCACTCGTCTCCTTTAAAAAGGAAAATCGCGAAATCGAGTTCGCGATGAGAGCAAACCAAGAAGAAAGAAGAGAGTGGTTGTGAGAAAGTGGTAGAGGGAGAAAGGCGGTAAAGAAAGACGGTAAGAGAACTTCTGTGCAGGGCTAACGCAAAATTCCATTTTCTCTCTTGCAGCACAAACCGCAGGACATACGTCTATTTATATCGTAAAGAAGCGCAGCTTAATGAGTCTAGAAGCTGTCACAGAGTGAGATACGATCACAGCATGTCAGCGAACTGGATAAAGAGAGCAAACTATCATCAACAAAATCCACTGTTTGACTGAAAAAACACTCCTAATTTTTTCAAAATAAAAAAACAAATACTTAACATCGATACACATTTTTCCTAGTTTATTTCACTTTTTCAGAAAAGAGGGACAAAATTTTCGCATATTTTTTGTAAAAATCAATATTTTTTCTTTTGGAAAATGGATAATGCAATAAGAAAATTGGAAAAGTAATCCAGATGTCATGCTACAAAAAATAATCAGTATTATTGGATTTTGCATGATAAGATTATCGATAAGATAGATAAACTTGATATAGTAATTGAAGAACGAAAAAGAGAATATATTCAAAATAAGTTATTAATTCATAAAAGGATATACAACATTTAATTAACTTTTAGAAATGATAATTTTTTTATTTTTCTCTACTTGTTGTAAAAAAATAACAATGTAACCAATGGTTATTTGAATCTAAAATCGCTTATTTAGTTTAATCTAATAATTAAATTTTAATCATTAAATGGCCTTCAAACTGATTTTGAAAATTGAATTATTTTCAAAAAAGATTATCCCTTCAAATTTGAATTAAGGTATCCAATTTTAACTGATCAATTAATCAGTGTCATTGTATAAAAAAACAGGGCTGTATTGTTTATATAAAAAGTGTTTCTATTAAATTTAAAAATTATAAGAAAAAACTCTCTGGACATCAATCATTTGTAATCATTATCGAGAAGCACTTGACATAGAGTGACTCGGGGTGAACAGAAGTAAACAATGCAAAAGTTTTTCCGCGAAATCGTTTTCTACGGGAAAGTGCATTGTTCGAACATCGATGCCAACTTTACGCAATTTAGCTTCTCGGAAATAACTAAGATTTTTTATTTAATTTTCAAAAACAATGATCACGTAAACACTTCCGGTCAATTTCTAAAACCGGTTACAACGGTTAAAATATAAACTTCAAGACAAAAACGAAAAAGCAGAACTATCGAATTTCAAACTCCAGCTTCTCTGTCCCGTCGGCTTCAATCTGACTTTTTGGTGAATTTTAACCTTGTTTTTAAATTTTAATAAATTAGGAAAGCAAATTAAGTACTATACAGGATCTGAATCAAAATATCTTTAGAGTTGCTAATAAATCATGCGAACTTTCAAACTACCTTTCTTCTGATCATCCTTGAATAAAAATTAATATCTTTTGTTTCATGAAAAAAGATTATAAAAAGTATAATTACATAAATCAAGTAATATAGAACATTAAATATTCAATAGTTGTTTATTAATATTCCAGAAACTTTTTTCATAAATGAATTTAAACGAACCAAAATAATTTTTTATCAAAACAAAATTATTTCCCACTTAATATTTACACTCCACATTCCAAAACTAAAAGATGAAAAATCAAATTAAAAATAATAAAACAAAACGACAGTTGACCATTGTGAAAACCGAGCCGCGAAATGTAATACTTGTTTGAATCACTCATTGAGAACCGCGGTCTTCTGAGAAACCAATTCACCTCAGAGCTATCAAATAAAAAAAAGGTTCAACTCACTCCAAAAATAATGCACGGTATCCATCCAAATTGGGCAGAAACGTGTGGTCCAGTGCCCGCGAGTTTGGCGAACGAAAAAAATTCGTTGGCCTTTCGGAACAGCAACGCGCGTCTCCAGAAAAAGTACGAAAGCGTGAGAAGTAAAGCACACAACTGCACTAGCACTAAATGGAGTCGTTAAAAAACCAGAAACAAACAAACAATAACAGCCGAACAACAACAGGCAGAAACCTGATCACACACGCCTTTTCCCGCCGTTCCCGAAGGCGTCACACTCTCTCATGTCACTGATTCCAAGAACACATAATCATAATTATTCACGAGGATTTCACATCCCAATCGAAAATTCAAATTCAAATCAACAACCAGAATTCAAAAAACACATCGAGAGACTCCGAATCACGAGTAAAAACCGGAAAATTGTCACCAGGGACCGATCCGTACAGGTTGTTTTTTTTCTTTGTTTGAGGTTAGGTTTTTGAGGTTAGACGAAAAACTGTTGGAAATATATTATTTAGACAGACTCGGCGACCGCCTACTCTGTTTTCACAGACACTGTCTGTCTCACGCACGCACGATCGGTACACGGTAGGTGGACTAACTCGAACGGCAGCGACAACAGACATCAGCTCAGCAGCAGCTCGCAGGGGTTTCGACTCGCGGCCGCCCGTCTCGTTTCGGAACGATTCGAGGCGTCGTGATGGTGTTCTGTACTTACCACAGGCTACAGGGCGAGCTGGTTCAACGCGATGGCACACGCTTTTCGCGAAAATTCGCACGTTATTATTCCTGGTCCCCCGGAACGAGAGTCCTACTCTGTTTTTGGTATGTCAGGAATGCACAGGAATGGTAAGAATCTAGACACGCATACGCTGCGCAACCGGTCTGCGCAGAATAGAACGAAGTTATACGAAGATCTACGAGTTGTGTCGAATGAAAGGAGGGAAGGAGAGGTGACCCCCTCTCTTTCCTGATTCAGAGGCACTTGTTGAGTGGATGAAAATATTAATTCATTTGAAAATTTAATTTATGAAATTGGAGTACTTTTTTCTAAATTTAATTCTCAATTATTATCTATATGACAGCAAATTTTTTTATAAATAAAATATTAGTTTATCAGGTGAACTTATCTAGATTTTGAGACAGTCTCAAATCAAAATGTTTCTATCTTCGATCGTCATGAATTTTAATATTTGAGCCTCTGGATAGTGTAAGGGCATATAGGATTAACTGATATTCTTGGATGGTTCAGAAACTTGACAAAATAAAAAAATGTAATATCCAAAACATACAATATTTTAGAAAATTAAAGAGCGCAACTTTTTTACCCTATGAGAAAAAGTTGTATCTGATGTTATTTTTGAAAAATGCTATACAAAATTGTCTAAATAATCATATATGCCCTTACATTATCCAGGAGCTAAATTTATGAACTGTTATGAACGTTATCAAAACTGTTCTGATTTTAAAATGAAAATGTAAAATCGCCTAAACTTTAATTTGTTCAACATTAAATTGGTAAAAAACCAATATGCTGTAATATAATTATAGATAGGACTTGTATCGACCCTTTGATGAATATTCGATATATGTGTAAATTGGCTTTAGGGTCCAGAAATGATGAAAACTCAGTTATTACATTCTTTCAAGTCGAAACGTTTGAAAGAATGTAATAACTGAGTTTTCATCATTTCTGGACCCTAAAGCCAATTTACACATATATCGAATATGCTGTAATATAATTAGAAATTAATGTTTTAATGTAATATTTATAAAATGTACTAAAATACTTCAGATTTAAAATTTTTACCTGAAAATGTTGTTATTTTAATGTTATTTGTCAGTCTTTTTTCCCACAATTGAATCTTAGATTAACCACAAGCTATAAAATTCAAATATTTTTTATTTTTAGTCTATATATATATCTTTTCTTCTATTTTTAAAAAACGGTGAGTAAGCAAAGTCAGGATTATTTTCATTTATCCAACAATAAAAAGAAAAACACTTCTGATTCGTTGGCAATATTAGTTTATCGCGAAAAACGACAGCGGAAGACGGATGTTTATGTTTCTAGGAACTAACTTGAATGTCTATATTGCATATTATATTCTACGCAATTCTTGTATATGACCGTTTTTTAACAAATTTAAATTGACATAAAGAAAGAGATGAAAAAAGATAAAGATTGAAGTCATTTAATTTTTGAATTATAATAAGAACACAAAATTCTAATTCATCAAATGAAATTTTATTAAAATCTATTTTGAAAATCTTTTTTCCTCTAGAAAATATAAGCTTTGGAATAAAATGAATCAATGGTCGTTGGTATTAAAAGTAACGATGACATTTTTCTCGTAATTCGTCGATCTGCGACTGCAATAGTCCAATTTAAAATTAACCAGGGTGCAATCCATCTCAAAATAAAAGTGATGATCGGTCTAATAATAAATCCGTACCTCCTCTCTCCTCAGCTTTTCAGCCAGTGTCTACAAGTTTGATTCTAGTCGTCGAAAAGGGGCGATAAATAAAATTCGATTCACTTATATAACAATAAACTCCCAAACTCAGCGCCAGACTGAATCAATTCTAAGAATCTAAAAAGAAACCAAAACTTGAGCTCGAAAATACAAAACGTATGAAATAAATCAAAGCTTGATATGAATCATAATTATTTATCTAACCAAAAGAACAATTATTCTGGCAGAGCAAGTGAGTCATTATGATAGTCAATATTGACTCTTCCTGACGGAGAAATGCGATATATAAATATTGCAATCCACAGACATTCCTGAAATAATTATGCATCCGAAATATTCTATTATTCTCTTATTTTAGTGAATAGAAAAGAAATAAATTATTGAAAAATCATGCAGAGAAAAAAATGTTCGAATTTATAAGTCTTTAAAATGATCTGGTTGTTACTATATACATAGATTATAGGATTATATTTATAGAGTTATTCAAGCGAGAGATTAGCTTCTTTTTGTTTATGTAACTGTGGTGGACACAAAGATGACTCATAAATATAATTTGACCCGGAAGGGGATGAGTCTTTAAATTTTAGTAAATCTTAGCCCAAGGGTCTCCAACCTGAACCTGGACACAAAACCAGTGACCCAAGTTCACCCCTGACACCTTTACGTTGCTTCTAAGCTTAAACCTAAACTTTAAATTTAAACGGGACTTCAGTTCAACATAAAAGACATGCACGCCCCTTACCTTTCTCTCCTTCTTCCTTGTTACTACCTGTCGTCCTTAGTGTCCTCCCTGGATATTTCCTTACATCATATTATTGTTATTCCACGTTATGTATCACCCCTAAAAAAGAAAAAAAGAATTAATGCTTTTGGAAGATTTCTCTGATTTAAAACACAGTTTTAAACAGCTATAATAACTAAAACTAAAACCAAAAACTATATTCAAAATGGTTTAACATGATTCAATTTTGACTTAATCAAATTTTTTGATTGAAAAGTTATTATTAGGTCAAATTTTCTCATCCAAATATTAACTTTTTTGCTATCCCTCATGCAAGTTTTGCATTGGGAAAATTCTATTCATCATATACCTTGCTTATTTCCAAAATCTGTTTCCGTTCCTATCCCAACTACTGCGAATCGCGTCCAAACTCAAAGATTTTAGACTTGATCGGAATGAATTTCAAGTGGACGTGCGGATTTTTTTAGACTAAACTTGAGACTCGGACAAATTGAAATTGTGCCCAGGCTTGGATTTTTACCGGATTGGTTCACATTGATGCGAAAACAGATTTCGAATTGACATGGAATAGGGTGGATAAAATTTCTATTAAAAACGTTTATTCTGTAGAGAGCATTTCTTAAATATTGCCAAACAATGTTTGAATTTATAGAAGATATATTAATAGTTACTAGCATTAAAAATTTTAATTGATTAAAAAATCAACAATATTTTAAAGGCTTCAGAATTTAAAGGTTTTTAATTTAAAAAACAAACCTAAAAATTTGGAAGACAGTTGAAAGTGCTGTTAAAGAAAATATCTTTTTTTCCACCTTGCTAAACTTAGGAACACAGGAAATAAAGGCTTACAAATTTAGAACAATTAAAAAACGGATTGAAAAGAATCAACTTCCGTTTCCCATTTTGGATGAATTATGATACACAATTGAGAGTTTCACGTTATGCAACGCCTCGCTTTACATTCAATTGAGAGTCGACGATGTCCGGAATCGCATCAGGTTCGGTTAATCGACATGAGACACGACATGTGAATACCTGACTGGTGCAAAAAATTCGCAGCGTTGTCGCAGCAAACCTAAGCTTATAGAATTGTTTTTTCGCGAAACGAGCGACTTTTCGGAAGATTACGAGACCGGTAATCGGAAGAGTTTGAAAAAGAGGCACACTCGATTATAATGTGCAAGAAGATCCAACGTCAGCATCGATTCAATTTGAAACACTTTCAAAGACATTCTATAGAAATCGATTCGATTGCTGGAAACCAATCTGATGAAATCTAGACAAAAGAAATCATAAAATATTATGAGAAATATATACAAGTTGTTTGAGAACTTCTAAGAATCAAGATTCTATCATCTAATTCTATGGACACTAAATAAATTAGACTTCAAAGAAAAAACAAAACAATGAAGTTTAAAACAGCTCTATACAATGTTCTGCGGATTAATAACGATTTTTGAGAAAAGAGGAAACCTTGACCTAAAATTGGAGTGTAATCTTTTATTTTATACTTATCATGACAAATCTAGATTGCAGGGTCTCAATAAAAAATATTGAAATCAGTAATATTATGAATTTCACGATATTGATAATCTTTCAAATCAGTAATGGATTAACAATGATCGAAGAGACCGTTGGTTCAAGCATTGCATTCACTTTGAAAGTCTGAGGGTCGGAAAGGGTTATTGGTTGAAATCACGACCTCTTACAATCGTAATAGTGGACATTGGAAACCCGATGAAGATGAAGAGCTCCGTTAAGATAAGATGCCACTTGTTTCGACGATATCCATCACTTCCAGTAGCCTCACCTGATGACTATCTTCAGATACAGTTTATCGAGCACTATCACCGTCAATATCCAAAATCCAAGAAAAAATCTATGAAAAATTCAGTATAAATTAATAGTGATACAGTGACTCTTTTATTTAATATTTTAATTTCTTATGTCACTATTCCATGCGAGTCAGTTTCAATCAAATTAACTGTTTACGTGTTTATTCTTTGAAAATAAACGTCCAATATAAACTGGGATACATTTTTACTTTAAATTCCATATCACGGTTTTAATTTCTTAGTTGATTTAAAAATTTTCTTTTTCTTCATACGGTACACTGAAAAAGATTGTGGCTTGAGTTTTCAAATTTCATAGGAGATTTAAAATTCTTTAAATTATTTTTATAACTGATCATTAGTTTGAAAGAAAAAATAAAGCGATCACTGAGAAGGGGAACGAAAATAAAAGAAAGTGGAAAAAATTATGAGACAATATGAACTCTGTAATACTCATCATTTTTTATGCTCGTATGCCTCATTTATTCATCAAGCGCCAGAGTTTGAGGAAAGTTGAAGAAGACATTTCTTATAAGCGGGAAATATCGCACGAGCACGGAATTCCAAGAGAATCCTCTCGGTGTAGAGATTTACTCAAGAATACTCAAAGTATTAAAATATCCTATTTCGCGTTACTAACGCCCTCTAAATTCTTCCCTTATTTGTCGCTTTTCTCCCCAGGGTTGTACAAATTGAAGAGCCTTTGTTCTACGAATTATTTTCATTTAAAGTTGCTGAAAGTTCCAATGCTGATTATTTAAATCGATAAAGACCAGATACTTCCCAATATCAGCCTTTCTAAATCAAATCACCGAACTTTGAAAGTTAAATATTTCCAAAATATAGAAATTATTTGGCAATAATGTAAAGAGTATGATAAAGCAATCGAGGAATAATTTGCGCGTCCCTGAACAGAACGCTGGAAAACTGAAGAAGAGGAAAACCTCACCTGGAATACCTTGACGAGCACATTTTGATCAAATTCTTTCCTCGAGAGGCATTCCAGAATCCTCTGAGAGATATTATTACATATTTAGGTATTAAGAAAAGTTAGTAATCTCGATGCAAATCTTCCATCGCTTCCACCTCATCAGACGCGTAGGAGTTCTTATGTTGAAAACTTCTTCTATCTTCAATCCTTTCTAATGATAAGAGATGTGTTTACCGACCTTTTACTTTTTTTCGCCTCGAACTGTTCGTGAGAAAGTTCACTTCACTTCTCTGCTAGAATTAAATCTTCTAGAACCTTTTTTCAGTTTTTCTATTCCATTCGCAAGGATCACAGCAGTTCAGTAATTCAATTTTAGGCAAAATAGGGAAATGTATAAAAAAATAAGTGGTGAATAAATTTTAATAAATAAGCCGTTTATGGAGGGGACAACATTTAGAGGAAAGACATTATAAGGAATGCTAGTCATGAAAAATATTAATAAACTTTGTCACCTATACGTTGGTATCTTGGGTTTACCAGTAGAATAATGTATGTACATATTCGGGTCTTGCATATCTCAACATACCACTCTCATCGTTTCCACATTGCTCTCCAGTTCCTGGCAGCATCTTGAATCTTACTCGATGAACTTTGGTTGGGGTTGGACAGATTCCATTCGATATTCGCCCTAGAGACTCAGGAGTGAGAGACATACCGGAAGTTGGATGTATCGGAAACGCACACAGGCTACGAAGATTCACTGAATTAGGTACCAAGTTCACCAAGTCACTCCGTTATTCACACTTTATCCAAATCTGAAAAATCTCCCTTGACAAGGAAACACAATACAAAACTTATAAATATTGTTCCAAAATATTTTGATAACTTGGATATGAAAATTATTGGAAATCTTTTAATTTGAGGATGAATGTCAATAATAAATGAATAATAAATTCAACTTCAAATTTGTTCAGATTGAGGGGTTGATCATTTTTAAAAACAGTTATAAGCACCAAAGATTGATTTTGAGAATTTCAAAAAGAAACCATATTAGCCACAAATCATTGAATTTTGTTTGGATCTCAAACATTACTAGAATTATTTGTTGTTAAATAACATAAAATGAAAAGATACAGTCAGAAAAAAATTATTTTTGGACGACCATAACAGCCCTTGTAGAAGAAAATAATTGGACCCGATTGGGATCGATTGATCCGGTTGACCTCATTTCAAAAACATCATAGAAACCGATTTATTAATCGGATTCAATCAGGCGAGACTATTTTGAATCCAATTTATATCAATCGGTCCCAATCGGGTTCAATTATTTTTTTCTACAAGAGAGATGAATTTTTTTTTAATTTGTGATATCTTGAAATGTGGTGTACACTCAAAATTTAAGTGATCAACCCCTTTGATTAAGATTAAAAGTAAAAGTCTTTTTATTTCGAATTCATTAAAAAGAATCGAATCGATGGTCGAAGTTGGTGACAACAATAAATAATATTATATATAACCTGCTGCGTTCGATTTGTCATATTTCACGGCAGATTACAAATGTCGTAACCTACAGGATATCTGCATATAATACATCTAAGCTGTACAAGCAGAGTCGTTATTCGCAGGATTTTGATGTAATAACATCGCAAGTGATTTACAGTCAAGATACCTGTCAAGTGCCACTGATTCGCCTTGTTTGATTGACTTTGTTAGAACATTACGAAAAATTTTATTTTATTTATATTAACTTCAAGAATTATATATTCCGTAAATGAAATAACTTTAATTCTTGGTCAAGTTGACTGAAAATTGTCAAATTTAAGATTCATTGCTACGTCTTTGGTTCGTATAGCCAAATCTATACATATCCTAATTCCCAGATTCAAAATTAATATGAATTTTATAAAAATATTATGAGTATCATTTTTTTTATAGATTTATGGAAGATTTAGATACAGAGGCAGAAATGTATAGAGCTCTCGCTCTAATGCACTCAAATGAAAAAAACAGCACCGAAAAACTCAGACTGATGCTGGATTCTTTGATAGAGAAAAAATTTGGCCCTGAACAAACTATCACGTACAAAATGCCAAGGAACTTTTTGAAAAAAGTGGAAACTTGCCAGCAGGTTTCTCAAATATTTTCAGAAACTGATAAATCTTCTGGTAATAATTTTGTATAAAAATTTCCCATTTTACTTTGCTAAAGTAAAAAGTGGAAAAATATTGTGTAAAACAATTTCCTAGGGATTTTTAAAGAAATTATGTTATTCCAAAAGGTGAGATGAACTTTTTGTCTGATACGATAATGACAGAAACGTCGATGAAGTCTATGAAAATTTTTACATCAGAGTCTGACGATTCAGTTGACACGGATAACGTACCGAGAATATCTATTCCTGATGAAGAATCTGGAGATGGAGCTTTCTGTCTGGTGTGATTTTTTCTATCTCGTTCTTAATGATAATTCTAATTTTTATTAATATTATAATTTCGAAAAATTATCCCTTTATTGTAAGGTTTGTAACGAATCAAAGTTGGGACTCTTTACACTCCTTGAGTGTCAAAAATGTCAGGATGTCTATCATCCTCTCTGTCATCAACCCCCAGTCGAAATTGACCTCTACGATCCACAATTAATTTGGTTCTGTGGAAGATGTTTTGAAGATCCGAAACAGAAAAAAGCAAACTTGAAAAACTACAAGAAAGAGAGAAGATTGGAAGTAAGGTCGCTAAAAGGATCAAAACGGAGCAAGACCCAGAGTCTAAAACGAAAACTTGAGGACACCTAAAATTAACAAATATTATTGGATATTAATTAGTTGAGTTTGAAAATTCACGATGTAAGAAAAATGTGAATTACTTTTGCTGATGAATATGTCTTATATATTTCTAGAAGGAGTTTTGCAATCCTGGGACTTTCGCACAAGCATAATTTTGCGTTGGCATTGATCAAACTTTTATCAGATTACAAGAAATTTTCTATTGACGTTTCCGTTCTTCTCGACCTGAAAATTACAGCAGTTGAATTCGTCGTACGTTTGCGGCGATTGTTGCTCTCCATTAAGGTCAAGCGAGTTCAATTGCCTTAGGAGCAGTACTGACTTTGAAGCGGACCGACATCGATCACTCTCACTCTAATTGATTGATCATAAAAAGAGCGTTAGAAAATCACGTACTGAGATGCGTCAACGAACACACATAAAGTTGCGTCTTCACCAAACCCAACACACATCTTCTTTTCTTTCTTTCACAACCTCAGATCAAATTTCAAATACTTAAAGCCTTTAAAAAATTGCTCCACAAATCACACCTAAAAGTTTACAAGAAGATATTTTTTTCTAAAACAGTTTAAAAAATAGTTTTTCAAAACAGAGATCGGTTTCACAGTCTAAAATCGAAATTGAATTTTCTGACAGATATGTTTTATTCGCTTTTGGCGTAATCTCTTACATTTCAATCTTTAATGAGATTCGTTAGTTTTCAATCATAGGTCGCATTTAAACCGATTTCACAATTCTCTATTCGATAATCTTACACTTCATTATGATTGTTATTTTACATTCCTCATTCCCTATTAAAAGAATAAATAAATAATTTAATAATACAAATAATCTTTGTAGAATAGGCGACGCGATCACACAAGCTTCACCATCGTAAAGTTCCTATCACTCTCCATTTTGTCTTTATACTTTAATCTCTCTTTTTATTGACTTACTGATCTCTCTCTTAATAAAGTTACGGTTGACAAAAGTATTATATACTTTTTACAAATATTTCCCAAGTTCATTGCAAATTTTAAATTACAAAAAATTTCCAATCTTCAAAACAAGTATTTTTTATGAAATTCTACTCGTTACAAAGGGCAATTTGAAAAAGCAAAACAATCAATAAATAATGTCGAGAAAAATTTTGTCAACGTGTAATTTTTTTCGAATGATTTTCTTATTCGTAAATTATCTCAGACTGAACTATTCCTAAAGAAGCGCCACGATGAGACATTCAGCCCAATTCTCTCGAGAGCGGTCGTGCCAAACGGTTGACATTAATTAAATAGAACTTGTAACACGTGTCAAGGGTATTAGCTCTTGCATTTGACACTACGCTCCCTGGCAACGACAAGTTCTTTGCACCATACTTCGTACGAAACACAGGAATAAAATATCTACCATGATCGACAGTGAGTATCTTCAAAAATTATATATCTTGAAAGCCATTGGAATAGACAGTGACGATGCTGCAGAGAACACTTCCGGACTTGAATTATAGAAAGAATTCAATACAAAAACAAAACTTTTGGAATAACATCGATTCCAAAATCCATTTTTTAAAAAGACATAGGCAGCAATTTGAATTCTCAAATTCTTGAGATATTTGTGCAGTTAATAATTGACATATTAAAAATTTTAATTTATCTTATAAATTGAGTTTTAAGTCAAGGAGAGAAACCAGTGAAATTTCAAATCATTTGAGTATAAATACTAAAGGATTGGCAATTTTTTTCTAGTATAATATTATGTCAGCAAAGAAATTATATACTTTTTCACAATTTTTTAGTTTTTATTTCGTCACTAAATAACAATATGATTAAAATCAATCAAGTGATTGATTTAAATCTTGAAAAAAGTAAATGTAAATAAACAAGCTTGCTAAATTATCTGTCAGTTTAACAAGAAAACAGATACATTTTTCTTTCCTTTCCACCTTACTCCTTTTCCATTTTCTAAACTAATTTTTTAAATTGCGATTTGTAAAATTTTTCTGCTCTTGTTATAAAAATATAATAATAGAAGCAAAATATGTGTCACAATATTTTTTTACAATTTTCATTACCCAATTCAGTAATTTTTTCTACTCTTTTTTTTCAAGATTTCAAATAATTATAATTTTTTATTATTATTATTTTAATTGGGTAATATTTTCGCACACCTTTTGCAAGATTTCAAATAATCCAGCGGATATATTTTATAATATTCCTATTTGTTAAAAAAAAATAACAAATTATAGAAAAAGTGAGTTGGTTTCATTTATACACGAAATTTTTTCTACAGAAAATGTTTTTTATAGTATATATAAAGATCTGTTTTAATTAGAAACCAAAATCGGAAAATATCTCCTGAATTTTGCAATTTTTCAACTATATCTTCGTATTTTCTGCAAAAAAATTTTGTTTATAAATGAAACCGACTCGAAAAAGTATATACATTTTTTTCACACAAGGTATAATTTTCGATGAAATATTATATTAGAAAAAAGATTGACAACCCCCTGGTATACGTGCTTCGATAACTTAATTTTTCCTTTTGTAGGAGCTTTTAAGCTTTGGCCCTCACAGTCGATCGGGTTTGCTATGAAATAAACAATATATAAGATTAGCATTTCAGATAAAACATAGTAACTACAAAATTTCTTATTTAACTATACATTATTTTCTAGATTCAAAAAGGAAAAATAAAGTGGTTAATTAAAGATCTTAGAAAAAATGTCGGTTAGACGACATAGTTCTAGGAATTTTTTCATTTTCTTTGAAAAGTTTACCTGTTTTATAGAAACTTTTAATCTTTGTTTGATAAACATTCCAAATAATTTACGTGCGATTTTATCTTTAGTGCATCACTTGGCACGTATCTGTTAAATATAACTGTAAATATATTTATAGTAACTAGAATAATAACTGCGATGGTATGTCCTTATATTGATAATGAATTCGGAGCAAGGTCACACAATTAATACTCATTTAAAAAAAGTTAATAAAAATAGAAACCAAAATAAAGTTTTTTTGTGCAGAAAACAAAATATAGCTAGACATTTTTTTTCCGAGAAACGAAATAAAATTTTACCTTGTGTATAATCATGAATGGTCTTCGAAAAATGTTATTTTATGCAAAAGAATTATTTAGATTTAACAAGTAGTTTATCTATAATAAGAAATTCGAGCAGTGACAGGCGGCTGTTTTTCAAGTGAAAGAATTTTAAATTGTTTCAATTTTAATACATAACCGAATTAATTTCATTTCTGAATTGACATGCAAAATTTGTATTACACATATTTTCACCAGTAAAATTTTTTCAAAAAATGCTTCTTTGCTGCAAAAATTGAAAAATAAGATTCCTTCCTGTACATTCACAATGAGGGCAATTCCCTTAGTGTTCGACGAAGTGAAATTAGCTATTTATGTAAGTGAGAATGCCGAATTGTATTATTTAATTGCTCGAGAAGAAACTTTTGCCATTAATGCGTCGAGAATATCTTATATGTTTTTTTCTCTAGAAATTTCACAATTAAAAATACAATAATTAATAATACACTTATTTTCCCATCGTTTAAACATTTCAGAAACGGGCGTGTATTCAAATTTCCAATCACAAATAAGCTACTCCAATTATTTTACTAATTCTTTTTGCATCAAATAAAATTCTTTCTCCATGGTTTTAAAAATCATAACAGTAAAAAAGATATATTATTACGTTCACTTTTCTTATAATTACTTACAATCCCTCATCCATTTTCGTATAGTTCTTACCATTCTCATTACTAAATTCGAGCATTTATACCGCTGCGAGGCGCTGCTGCTCATTTCCTTCAGTGCTGTCAGGTTTAAAAAATAAAAATTGGTAGAAAATTCGATTTTTTTTCAAAACATAAAAATTCATTGCAGCTATAAAAAAATCTTAAAACCCTACAGATTCCTGATGGAATCACAAAAATAATTTCTCTACATCTGAAGAAAAATTCGTAAACCTGCCAGCACTAACTTCCTTGCTCTACTTAATCTGTTCAATGCTAATCTATACGTAAATAATTACAAACCAGAGTTGAAAATTATTTTCGCTCCTACATAGATTAATCGGAACAATCCAAGATTATCTCCTGTGCGGTCAGTTAAAGAACTTAAGTTTGATATATCAAAATATAGAATACCATAAAATGATGACCACATACGTGTAAAAATGTGCAAAAAACGATAAGTATTATCAAGTTTCGAGTGATATCTCAAGTCACATTGAGACTACTGGCATCCAGAACTGACTTAAAAAGCGTACCTTCACTATAATTCTATACATTCGCTACGAATACGCCTAAACTCTACGCAGTGTATATGATGAAACAGAAAAAATAAATACAGAATTTCTACTGACACTGAAACATAATTTCCCTGGAGTTCCAGATGTCAGTAAAAATTTCAATTTGAAAGCGATGATTAGAAAAAGCTTATAAATGAATAAAATGAGAAAATGAATGAATGGATTCTCCCAAAAGGGATTTTAGAAATGTTCCAAACATTGGACATACTTAAAAATGGATCCCCCCTGGAACATGAAGACAGTTTAAGAGAGCGACGCTCCGATTTATAATAGTTTAGTGCTTGTTGCTAAAAGAGAACTTCACGATGTAAAGCACATATTCATTCTCTGAATGTATTTCTCGCAGCCCTATTGGACTATAAAATAATATCGCGAGACCTTAGTGATTAGTGATAATATAAAGGTTTTTTGCGTATTTTATTTGATCTGAAGATACCTTTTCACGGGGCAGCTTTCTTATTAAATGTCCAAAGTAATTTTTCATATCGAGCTAGATAAGTAATGTAGCATTAACATACTCTACAAATTGCACAAATAGAAACACTAATCACTAAGGGGATAATTTTCGTAGGCTAAAAATGAAAAGTATGATGAGGCTGACTTCTTGTTCAAATCCCGACGCGGACTGGCCTATGTATGCGCTCTAAAACGCCAGTCCTATGTATATTGTAAATCGTATATTAATATTAATTTATATATCTATATATATACCTTATCTACGAAGTTAAAATAACATTTTTTTAAAGCGGTTAAAGTCACATCGACTAGAATGATTGAATCGACTAGAGTTCTCACTCAGTAATATACAGTTTCAACGTAGGTATTTCAACCACCTCCTTTGACCACTTACACAACAGTCTCCCGAAACTCATTGAAAATCCCTTCATCTACAACTAAATTCTTTTGTTACATTTTCAACTGCGATGTTTTCTGGTACTTTCTAATCTTACTATAAATCTTTGCTAACAGATACTATAACGAAAGGCCCTTACATATTTCGTCAAGTGCCTACTGTCAAACCATGGAAATGTAGAAAATAGATAATTTAGAAAAGAAAATAATCGACTTGTTCACAGGAGGTAGTTGGCAATGACGAAAAACGATTTTAAAAGAATTCCCAGGAGGCAAGAGGCACTTGGAAAACGAGTTTTTTTATCCTGATAGGTTAATCCCGTTTCGTGGCGTGTAAACCGTTTCCTACGACCAGGTGCTCGTGAGGGAAGTCTAAGACAACAGTCACGTGAAATCCCATGTTCGCTGAGGCTATCACGTATTCGCAAAGTGAGAACCAGCTAAATGCTATCGATAAAAATTAAATTTTGTTAGATTATCTTCAATAATAATTTCAGTTAAAAAGCAAATTGATCGAAAACATTTTTTTCCAAATAGTCTTAAAATAATACGCTAAAATTACAACAAAAAATTCTTACCCAAGTCATGACATAAAAGTCGATGCTTCAAAAAGAAGATAATAAGGCCTGCAGTACTGACGAGACTCATAATAAACAGGCCCTGTTTATACCGAAGACTTTGTGCATTCGGAGTGATTCGTCGACCCAATCTTACAGCTGTTAACATGTATGTAAGCGAGCTGATCATGAACAGTATAAAAATCTTCTCATGTACCGCTGAAACAATATTTTTTTGTTAACCGATAGACGTTAATCACGGACGCAAAATGCTACTTAAAAGTGGTTAAATCTTAGTTAAAATTTTAGAGTCGATTTATTCAAATTAAAATCTTACTACGTACCAATACTGTAACTTTACATTTTCAAAATATGGAAAAAGTAATTTATTACGTTTTATGTCATTTAACCAATAAAATAACTCAAAATGTTTACTCTTTCCTTTAAAAGTATGCAAGTTCTGATAAAAACGTGTGAGTAAAGACTTCAGTAAAGAAGCCAGTGATTATGTGATTATGTTCAAGATATTTACCATAATTTTCCCTATTTGAAATATAGGTGACGCCGCATAGAGCAGCGATCTCGGCAATGTTGAGCCAGTAACACAAATTTAAAAGTCTAGAGGCCACAAATTTTTCAGACACATCTTCGATGGTTTCAAGGATTTTTCGGTAATAGGAATGATAAACGCTGGCAATCACAAATCGTGGTCCAATGTGCAAAGCTATGCTGATTCGCCAGAGATATCTCTGAGGTGAAATACCCGTGATTGCAGAGATCGATGGAAGAACATTGTACACCTGAATTGAATTCATCAAAGTAAAAATAGACTTCAAATTTTCTTTTTCTGCTATAATTCGTATCAATAAAATGATATAAGATCGATGGAAGTTTCATGCTTACCCGACAATGCGTTTCGTGAATATCGTCTTGCTGAAATATGTATGCTGTAACGAAACAAATTATTAAACTCACTAGAGGTAGTACAACTGTGGTGATACAAAGCTTTCGAAATGGTATCGCCAAATATACGGAATTCTTATTGCTCCCTATATTGTTTATCTCCATTTTTGTGTTTCTAGACAATTCCTAGGTTGACTCAAGTACTAAGATCAACTCTTTGTGTTTAATTTAGCTTTCATTGCATTTTTTATTCCATAAACGTAAACCTGAAACAGAAATTTTATATTTTTAATTATTTTATTAATGGCAGTAAATGTACATATTTGAATAAACATTTTTAGAAGGACAGCAATGAAAATAAGTTTTATGGATTAACATTTGTCTCATTCTCTATTCTTTGTTCGACTGTCTTTGAAAAAGAGGCATTGCTTTTTAAACTGCTTTTTAAATTTGAAATCCAGAGTTGGTTGACGAATAAAAAGTTACATTTCAAAGTTTCAGACAATGTTCAAAATTTATTTATTTTAAATTTGTTTTTAAAACCCTCAAGATAATTTTTCATATATTTAATTACATTATCAGTTGTTTCATTCCATGCGAAATTCAAATAATATAGAATACTACTAGACTGTGGGCATAAAAATGAGAAAATTAAACTTCAAAACAAAGTCCCAATATCAACGAAAGACCCTAACTTAAATGATCTTACACTGCGAAAAATGCGCCTTCAACAAGAAAATAATTTCACAATCAATTTAATAGTTTTATAAACACAAAATCCATTTGCACAAAAACTACTTAAAAATTAGAAAACTGATGCATAAAAAACCTTTAAAACTGCATAAGTTGACACGAGCAAATGGCGAGTGACATAGAACATATATAATAATGCAAAAGCCAAATTGTCAAAGGAAGTTGGAAGGTTACCAAAATCCTTAAATCCAAGTTCTATTATGATCAAAATTTTGCAATAATTTATGTAAATAAAATTAGAAACGAAGAAGGCAAGTTGAACAGAGATCAAATTTTGGGTATATGATCGATCCGCGCTGCCAAATTCTGCGATTCATTACAATCTTTCAATGAAGTTTTGTTTTTAATGACAACCCAGATCCAGCTTGGCGAAAATAACGAAAATGTCAAAATGCATAGACACTACGTACATATAAATGCTATGTTGATTCTTCGGCAGAGCAATGCGCATAGACACTGCGGTGTTTTATCTTGTGCACATCATTCATCACTGCACGTAAAAGTCAACTTCACTTTTCACAAAATCCTAGATTTTAACTGTTATTTTCTTATTACTCTGACGGTCGAAGCGAATACAAGATGAATAAAAAAAAGGAATTAAATTTACTTTGTTTGTGGAAAATAAGTGTCGTCTGCTCTCTCCATAACGAGGTGTGTTCTAAGAGTTCCTACGCGTTTTCAAGCTTGCGCAGATTCAAAGGTAACGACTAAAATTAACCAATCACCAATAAGAGGACTGGAATTAAAAAGATGGCTCTCATATGCTCTCACCTAATTCGTCAATTGTAGAAAAACTTCCAAACGATTCTTTTATTAAACAGTTTGTTTTATTCTATTCTGATTCTATTTAATAATGATAAATATGTAACACTTTGATACAAAATATTCTCTATTTGTATTTTCAACTGCAATTTTCCTGAAGTTGCATTTCTTTTTTTCAAGAACATCACGTGACTGGTTATCCAATACCCGGCAAAACTGAATTTCCTATTTGTGGCCTTAGAAGCTCAATAATAAATAAATCGAAAATTATTTATGATTACTATTTTTTCTCTTACTTTAAAAATTTTATTTTGATTACTGATTCAACAAAAAAAGATGTCGTTGTGGGTGAAATTGCATGTCTTTTATTATTACGCACTCAAGAGATAACTCTTAGATTCGCACTTCCTCTTTCCCTCAGTTCTCGTATTTTCTCACTTCATCAGTAGAAATCAGCTCTTACAATCGATCCACGAAAAGCGATTGTAGTCAAGCATTAACACGGATAGTAAAATTACTGTGTATTTGCAAATTATGTAAAAAAAGAAAAAAGAATCATTGGCACTCAGTTCACAAAGCAGCGTGAATCAATCAGCTGTTTGGACTTGTGGGATAACCTGAAAATTGTTTTGTTTTGCTCGTTTTGCTTTGCGATCCTTCAGCACGTTGGCGTCTCGAATGTTTAGTGTTTATGCTGTGTGATTTCAAACAGTTGTTTTATTATTTTACATATCAAGAGACTAATGATACAGAGGAAAAAATGTCTGGAGGAAGGGGCATCCTTAGTTTACGCTTTAATCAAGACCAAGGTAAGATAATCAACTTGAAGCAATAATTATTCAGTCGTATTTTCGCGTGTACATATAACCTCCATGGATCTGTTAATAATCAAATTCCATCGATTTCATGTTTAAATAGCAATATTTTACTCTTAAATCTATATTAAAATAAGTATTTTGTTTTATAGAAGCAATCAATTTTGAAATGGAGTAATTAATTCTCACGAAGCATATCTGAAAAAGAACTTTTTCACATGTCACTCTTTGTTCGATCAATCATTTATTTCTAACTTTCACTTTTTAAATAAAAAAATGTAGCTTAGGAATAATACTTTATCATTTATTTATATTTATAAGTATATTGTTTACTCTGACTTACCTGGTTTTTAAAGCAAGAAAACACTGTATCTGCTTTTTCCGCTCATTTTGTCAATTTTATATTGGATATGTGATGATTTGGCCTTTTATGTGTAATGAGACCCATTGTCTTGCAAAAATAGTGTTCGTCGACATAAAAATCAATACGTAATCAGGAAGTTCTTGTTGATAAGATTGTTACTCATATTTGTTTGAGAGTAATTAAAAGAATACTTGAAATACAGATTTGAATTGCATAAGTCTTGTTTTTCATTTTTTCATGATTCAAATCAAAGTTATATAACAAAAAAATAATGAAATAGATATTTAAAAAATTAATTGTTTCACAATTTTAATTTATATCCTACAAAGTGAAACTTCAACCTTTTCTTTAATATTCACTGAACAAGAAATATATTTTTAGGGTGTTTTACGTGTTGTATGGAATCCGGACTTCGAATATACAATGTCGAGCCGCTGGTCGAGCAAGCACATTTCGAAAGCGATTTAATGGGCAGCATCGCGATAGGAGAAATGCTCTGGAGAACAAACATGATCGCAGTTGTAGGTGGTGGATCGAAGCCTAAATTCGCAGATAATACAGTTTTGATCTATGATGATCAGGCAAAGAAATTTGTGATGGAAATTACTTTCACAGGTCCCATCAAAGCAGTCAGATTACGAAGGGACAAGTAAGACTAATTGACTAGACTTTTTATAAATTTCCCTTAATTTTTCTACTTTCAGTATTCGTTTTTTATATGCTCGTGTTTTAACAAATTAGATTGATAGTTGCCCTTCAACGAGAGATCCACGTATTTTCCTTCCCGCTGCCCACTCGAAGGTTACTTACACTAGAAACTAGGGATAACCCAAATGGACTAGTGGAAGTCGCAACCCTTGCCTCCGCTCATAGACAACTACTCGCTTTTCCAGGTAAATCAGGTTTTTCATTAACGTGATCCAGAATTAAATTTTTTTTAAATTATGCATCTTTATAATAATATCGTCTCTGTCTGAAGGACACAAACTAGGGAGCGTTCAACTGGTTGACCTGGGTGCGACGGAAACTGGAAGTTCGAGTGCTCCAGCAACTTTAGCTGCTCACCAAGTAAATACTTAGACTCAAAAAAAAAAAAAAAAAAAAAAAAAATTCATTTTGAATGAAGATAGCTTAGTTTTATTTTTCTTTAAGGGCGCATTAGCATGCTTAGCAGTAAATGCGAGTGGAACGATGGTAGCCACTGCCTCTGCACAAGGAACATTAGTCAGAGTTTGGGATAGTATTCGAAGGCAACTTTTAGTGGAATTAAGAAGAGGGACTGATCCTGCCACACTTTACTGGTACTCAAATTAATACTGTTCATTTTTATTTATGAACTGTAATTTTATTAATCTTATCTTAAACTTTTTTGTTTTTACAGTATAACGTTTAGCAGGGACTCTGAATTCCTTTGTGTTTCCAGCGATAAAGGGACGGTTCATATATTCGCTCTCAAAGACACACATCTTAATCGAAGATCTACGTAATTTATTTTTTATTTTTATAAGTACCTTTTAAATATATTAATTTTTAAAGTAGATAACTTCAAAATTCATATCTATTTTAGATTTTCAAAAATGGGATTTCTGGGAAACTACGTTGAAAGCCAGTGGGCTTTAGCAAATTTCACGGTGCCACCTGAGTGCGCTTGCGTTTGCGCCTTTGGTACAAAAAATTCAGTGATTGGTATGCATTTCAAATGTCAAAATAATTTTTGAAAAATCCTTCAATAAATAATTGTTAACTTTGAATATGTTTGCAGCTGTTTGTATGGACGGAACCTTTCACAAATACGTCTTCACGTCGGACGGAAACTGCAATCGAGAGGCGTTTGATGTTTTTCTCGATGTATGCAACGACGATGATTTTTAAATTGTGTGATATTTTTCCTAAGTTAATTTTTATAATAATTGTATTTAATAAAAAAATAAAGAAAATGTACAGTCTATGATATTAATAACAAATTGACATAGAAAGCATTTATTTTATAATTGTTCTATTTATAATTGAATATTACTATTAACATCATAAATATGATTAAGTTGTAGGCAAAACATCGACGGGTTTCTGTACTTGATCAAGGTTTAATCACGTTTCTCTACTTGATTTCTTTACTTGATTTCTTATATCTTCTGAAATTGAGAGAACTTTTTTTATTTTTATTTGACTAATTCTAATTTTAAATCTAAGGTCTACATTAAATTTCGTTAGATATTTTAACATCTGGAACAATATCAAATTTTTGAATAAATCAAAAGAAAAATAAATTGCAGGTCCCTGAAGTTGCTATTGTTCCTTCGTCGAATTACTATATTGACTCATTATATAAATGATATGTAATAACAAAATACTCACTGTAATGCCCAGGATCAATAATTGGACTAATGTGAGCTGGATACAAAGCCATTATAAAAACTCCAACAAAGCTTGTAATAAAAATGGCATATTTTTGATTATGTGATAATCTCCTTAATCCCTTCCTGAAAAGAAAATCGGATTTACTTTTAATTTTATCCATTGCTTTTTAATTCAATTTTTAATAAAGAAATCTATCCGCTAAAGAAGGACCGAATTAAAAGTAACGAAAATTAATCATATTCAATTCTTCGACGTTTTGAATTCCATTCGAATTCTCCGCAGTAAGTACAGATTTCTATTTCTATGAAATTCAAGTATTTCCCCTTTAATTATACTATAGCTAAATAAACCATTCAAGTTTCTATAAAGAGCTATTCAATTCACTTTATTCCTATAAGGTAAATATAGTAATAATCCTTGTAGAAGAAAATAATTGGTGCCGCGAATGACCTCATTTCAAAAGCATCATTGAAAACAATTTATTGGTTGAATTCAAAATAGTATCGCCTGATTAAATCTGATTTAAAAAATCGGATTCAATGATGTTTTTGAAATAAGGCCAATCAGATCAATCGGTCCCAATCGGATCCAATTATTTTCTTCTACAGGAGAAGGTGATATGAGCCTTGTCCCTTGTAGTCGGCTACTAACAATTATAAGTTTGTGGTTATCTTTTACTTACATCATGACAAACACATTACCTCGATGTTAGAAATATTAAGTAATTTATAAAGAATAACTGCGTTAACAAAATTACATCAATTATTCACACTTATTTAGGAGCACTATCGCACGTATCCATGCATGTCGGCATCAGGGTTGGGTAACGACACGTTGGAAGTTGGAAATTATTTTTTGGATATTCGCTGTTCTTACTATACTTTCTACAGTTTCTACTGGTGCGAGATTATTGGGGCTGAGCAATTGGATCTTTTTCGTAACCTCAGAGCGCGCTCTGAGCGTAATGTGTCTGAAACAAAACATCCATCGATAGCTAGCCATTATGGTGCTTTTATCATAGAGATATTATAGATAGAGGAGACATGCCGTAGGCCGCTCTGTAAGTGGCAACGTCAGTCTGCAAACTCGGTGAGAGCGAAAGAGAGAGACGATAAGTGGTTTTTTCTGTCTTTGTCTACGCGTACCGCACTAGCCTCGGCGTTAGCCTCTTTTTTTTTTTTTTTTGGTGAGGAGGAAAAATGGCGAAATCTTTTATAGACGTTGTACAGGACTCTCCTAGGACGGGTCTAGGCATACCTGTTAAAACCAAAAAACCTTCTCTCACGAACCAATACACCGCCCGCGGAACCGCCTTTCGGCTTTAAACTTCGCGGGCAGTTGGTTCCAGCTTTAAGTCGCGTACGACTCTTCCGTCGTCCGTTCGCCCAGGACTTCCATCCGCGGGCACACGCCCGTTTGGCAGGCCGGCTAGCCGCGCCAACCAAGGGAGGAATAAGAAGATTCCTTCCCCGGTCGACGCAAAACGGCCAAGTCCGCCCAAGACGCAGGGCCGCGGGTGTAGGCCCCGATGCGATTTCTACTGGCCCCCTTTGTTGCCGCGCTCTGCACCCCCATCGAGCTCCCTCGTCTTCATCACCAGGGTGACGAATGACTCGATAAGCATCCATATCTGTTCAGACTGGAGCATGAGAGAGACCATCGTGTCAACAGTGAGTTGTGCGCCCACTGCCCGACCGACAGCCTCCCTTTCCGCGCTCCACCTGGTACAGACAAAGAGTATGTGCTCTGCATTTCCCACAAGGGAACCATGGTAGCGACACGACTCATCGTCTCTTATCTTGAAGCGCTTCAGGTACGCATTAAAGCAACCATGGCCCGAAAGCGCTTGCGCCAGGTAAAAGCCGACTTGACCGTGCTTTCTATCCAGCCAGGTGGCGAGTTCCGGGATCAGACGGTGTGTCTATCTCCCGATTTGGTCACCATGCCATCTCGTCTGCGCCTTCCATCCTTGAGGATGGCCTCCTTCGCGCGAGCGATTTCCTGCAGGTTTGTTAAGCAGGTGAGCTCCTTACGGAGGTGAAAGATCTCTTTCCTTTCCTCCGCCAATAAATCTATTGGTGGGACGCTTGCCAGGACCAGCACCGCGCTCGTCGACACAGTTCGGTATGCTGAGATAATTCTCATCACCACACCTCTCTGTGCCGAGAACAGCTTCTTCAGGATAGCATGGTTGTTAAGGGCACTTGTCCAGATCATCTCTTCCATGAGAGACCATTTGTCGCCCTCGTATATCACCCACCTGTCGCTCAGATAGTCATCTATCATTCGCAACAGGTAGTCTGGAACCTTTTTGCGCACCATCGCCTCGATGCAGATGTTCCATCTCGCGGTATTGAACGCATTGCGTATGTCAATGCTGATCAACGCGCAGAATCCCTTACGCTTGCCAGTTCCTCTTCTTGCTTTAGTGGCGATGTCCACCACTGCCTGGATGGCGTCAACTGTGGACCTGCCTTTCCGAAAGCCGAACTGGTTTTCCGAGAGACCATTTTCGCGGACAATGTGACCCTGTAGTCTTTGTAGGATCATTTCCTCTAGGAGCTTCCCCATTGTATCCAATAAACATATAGGTCTATACGATGAGGCATCCCATAGAGGTTTGTTTCCCTTCCTCAGCAGGACCAACCTCTGCTTCTTCCAGTCTGCGAAGAACCTCCCCTCCCGAAGACAGGAGTTATAGACTTCTAGGAGGATCTCTGGGTAGACTCCGATCACCTCTTTGAGGATCTCGTTCGGCAACCCGTCGATCCCCGGCGCTGTATTTGCCTTGAGCCTTCCACCCGCTCTCTTTAGTTCTTCGAGAGTGAAGAGTTCTTCTCTCCGGACCACGCAGGAGCTTCGGTCTTGTCTTTGGAACGGCTTTACATTCGGGAACAAGCTTCGCACGATGTACTTGACTCGATCGGCATTATCCAGGCCCGGGGTCTTTTTCTAGTCACCAATCTCTTAGCGACTATTTTGAAGGCGAGACCCCATGGGTCCTTCTCGACTTCCCCGATCAAGTCGTTCCAGCAATGAAGTCGGCTTTTCTTTATGCCTTGCCTCAGAGCTGATTTTGCCTTTTTCCATGCCTCGCGCAGCAGAGGATCACCCTTTGAGCGGGTGAAACTCCGCCACGCTGTAAGGCACTTTCGACGCAGGACGGACAACTGGTCGTTCCACCAGTACATCGAGTCCCCGGTACGCCTGTGCCCGCGGCGAGGCATGGAGTGGTCACATGCTGCGACCACTTTCCGCCTCGCCGCCCGCACAGTGTCCTCCAACGACCCAGCAGACCTTGCCCAACCAAGCTCATCTATGAGCCAGGTTTCTTCAAGATGTTCGCGAAGCTTGTCTTTGCTGAGTCGTTTTGTGTTCCAGGAGGGGCTCGTTACCTTGCCGCCCCTTCCCGTATTCACTGGGTTACTCCGTTCCTGGATGCTAAACTCAATGCACTGATGGCAGTGATCCCAGAATGCGTAAGATTTTTGCTCCCACCATGGATCCCACCAGCTCATGGTTTCTTCCTCGCTCTACTGCACGAAGTTGGTTGAATGAGGAAGACGCAATGAGCTGGTGGGATGCATGGTGGGAGCAAAAATCTTACGCATTCTGGGATCACTGACTGATGGTCACTCAATGTTATTACATCGAGGACGCACCAGTTGCCTATCCTTGAGGCAAGACGGGGCGCGGCAATCGTGAGGTCGATAATCGACCCCCCCCCCCCCCCGCTCCTCGTCTGAACGTAAAATCCCTGCCCCGATTCAATACAATCAGGTCATTCCTGGCGACCATCTCACCGACCAAGATTCTCCTCCTGTCCAGACGGGCTTCTCAGCACTCAGGGGACTTACTATTAAGGTCGCCCGCAATAAGGGACCACCCACTAGCCTCTTTGAGGCTTTCCACAAGTAGGAGGATCTGGGTCTCAAAGATCTCGAAAGGATCGTTGGGGGAGAAGTAGCAGCTGTACACACGTACCCCCGCCACCTCCACCCAAACGAACCCCGCGTCGGTCTCCAGCAAATCCGCGATGCTCAAATCAGGGCTGCAGACAAGGATCCCAGCCCTCCTTGATGCATCCTGGTACCAAGCAGAGTTTTCGGACCATTTGTGTTGCTCACTAATGAGCAACACATCGGCCCCCCTCTCCCTGGCAGTCTGCATCAGAAGGTTCTGGGCTTCCTTCCCTCTCCCGAGGTTGAGCTGCAGGAATTTCACTTTCCACCTCTCAACCTCCGGAGCTCCGCCCTAAATATTGGGCAAGAACCGCTCCCCGAAGCATGGGTGACATCTTTTTCACCCCTATCAGTGCAAGTCAGGCACCGCGGGAGAGCCGTGCATTCCTTGGCCACGTGTGACGCGCCCCCACACCTCCAGCAGGCATCCTTCCTGCCTGGAAGCGTGCAGCCACGCGGCACATGGCCATATCCCTGGCACCTGAAACACCGGGCAACCTCGACATGCTCTCGGATGCGGCAGTTCACCCACCCTACCCTTAGCCTACCGAGCCCGAGCAAGATCCGGGCGTCCGCCTCGGTTAAGCGGACCACCGCAGTCTGCACACCGCCAAAGCGTTTGTACAGCCTGCACTGGTCCCCGAGGTCAGGCTTGCCTAGCGCGATGCACAGCGCGGCAACAACCTCTTCTCTTGTGACTGTCTCGTCGAAATCCCTAACTTCAAGGGACCTCTTCGAGACCAAAGATTTAACTTCGGCCTTCTCCCCGACCGCCTGGTCGAGCGCCTTTTCGAAGGTCGAGACGTCACCCCCCTTTTTGAGGTCCAGAAGGATCTCCTCCCTCCTGGTTCTCCGAAAGGAGAGGACCTCCGCTCCTGCATTTTGGGGGTTTACCTTCGCCTTCATAGCTCTCAGGATATCGGCGTAGGACTCTCCATCCTTCGCCGACACCCTGATAGCGTCACCCGACCTGGCGGCCGGAGAGCGCCTCGGCAACTTCCCCTTTGTTTTGGGTTACTACTCCATTTTTCTTGGAATTCAAAAATATAAATACGTACGTTGAGTACCGGGACACCCTGTATAACAAACACGGCTCGCGTATCTGAAAAACTCGGCACAATGCGCTCAGCTGTTATATTCAGTGGCGCCTCTACCGATATTATATGCAACGAGAACTGCATTTAGAGTACTTTATTGGCACATTCCGTTGCTCAACAAGTAGGATTTAACAGTATAGATCAATCAACTTCTGTAGATGAATTTGCTAGCCTGCAGCCTGAGAGGTAGAAAAACACCTTTAGCCAATTCTCTCAATTTTCTCAAATTCACTAAGTTTCTTTTTCAGTTTAAGTGAAACAGGAAATTCAATTTACTTAAGGCTCTATCGGCCTTAAGGAACACATTCTCAACATGACACTCGCGCTTCGCGCTCGATTTTCTGTATGCATTTTTGTAACTTTTTAATAAATTACACGATTATTGATAAATTTATTTTCTTCCAAATATCTCAAAAAGGAAAAACAATCGTAGACTTTATTTAAGGAAACGATTATGCAGAACAACGCTTATTTCGTATCTCACATATTTTGGTGAAAAAAATCGAATTTTTTCAATATTAAAAATCAAAAAATTAAAATATACATCCTGTCGAAAAATTTCTCGATAAGAATGTGTAGACCTTAGTTAGCCAAACAATTTTTCATCTCAAAGTTTTTTTTGTATCTCACATATTTTGTCTAAAAAATGGAATTTTTGAATTTTAAACGTATTTTTTGGAATTGAATCAAAAAATATATGTTTTATCAGAAACTGCATCAGACAAAATTTGTAGATCTTTTTGAAACGAACAACTTTGTATTCTTACGTTTTTTACGTATTTTACATATTATTGTTAAAAAATTGAATTTTGGATTTTCAATAGTTTTTTTTTTTTAATTATAAAGAAAAATATGCATCTTATGAAAAAATGTTACAATTCAAATTTGTAGGTCTTTATGTAGAAAATAATATTGTATCATAACGTTTTTTCGTATCTCGTATAATTTAACTGGAAAATGGAATTTTGATATTGACTTTTTTTTAATTTGAATATGCTGTAACATTTCTAATTTTCATTTAATCAAAAAATGTTATCAGGATAATTTTTAAAGATTTATGAGCACTATCTAAAACCAGTATTGAAATTTTTGATTTTTTCAAAAAATTATTTTCACAAACACAAAAGTAGTGCTCAACCCCTCAATTTTGATTGGATGTGGCTGGTTAACGAACTTGTCCTTACTTTTTCGGCTCCGATAAAGTGTACCAAAGCTAAATTCAATCTGATAATTCTATCGAGAGTTATGCCGCACACGACCTACAGACAGACAGACAGACAGACACTTTCGTAAAAACCATTTTTTCTGACTCAGGGGGTCTCAAAACGTAAAGATTTGATGAAAATTTCGAAAGTCATTTTTCACATAAAACCAATACCTTCTCATCCATGATGAGAATGTAAAAAATTAATTTCATGAAAAATGACATCTCTATCCTTATGAAAAAAAGTATTGGTAAGTATTCGATCCAGTACTATTTTCGCGAAAAAGTATGGGATTTCTAATACTTATTCGCGAAAAAAGTATTACATCCAATACTTACCAATACTTCATTTTCATAGGGGTACCCGCAGTAAAGTATAAGTATATTATAATTTAATTATAATTTTTATTGACATTATACCAGATTTAAAATTTTCGCGCCATTTGGAGATTTTCCACATCCGGGGAAATCGAGGTGTGGACCAATAAAAAGCTCCTGACTTTTTGTCTCGACCGTTGGCAACGCTGGTCCAGACTCTTTTTAGGAATGATCGAGAATCGCGTGATAAATATATGTTAACTTCGGAACTTCCCAAGGTGTCCCAAGGAAATGGTGTCTAATATCTAAATATACATATGTTTTATAGTTGATTATAGTGATAGATTCCGTAAAGTCCGCGAAAATGAAGACTGTGTTTGTTACAGTACATTTTGTGTTTTCAATTATTTGTAATGCAGGTAGGAACATTTTCGAAACATTTATTTTATAATAGTTACATCCTAGAGTTCTGTAGCCGAGGTAGAGATCAACTGTACAAGTGTTATAGATAATTGACAAAATATTGTTGAGATGATATAGTCTTTAAATTTAGAACAATTGCAAAAACTTGTTTGTTCGTTACGGCTGGTCAGTGTATATAAACGCATAAATCTCTTACTTCCCAGTGGACACGGGTATATACTCATCTCTAACTACTTTTGGTTACGAAATTTAAGAGTTCGATTTTAGAAAAATATATCGAAAATTTTTTTTCATGGTCAAAACCAAAAGTAGTCTATCTACATCCGTTTTCATCTTCTTTATCATTCCAAAAATTTAAAAAGAAAACTTTATGTACTTTAGACACAAACGTGTAATGTTTTTAATTTTAATGTAAGTCATTTTTGAGGTTAAATGTGTATTTTTTTTATTAGTAGTACTACCAAAAGTTTTTCAAAAACTTTTGTTAGTTGCCTTTAAAATTTAACTCTTATATTAAGCTTTTTTATTCAAGTGGAAGTAAAGGAATTTTCACATCAAGGTTCACATACTAAAATAATAAGTAAATAATTAAATGTTTGAGAAATAACTAAACTGTTAGAAAGGTTCTGAAATTCGCGATACTCTTGAGCAAATGTATCCTAAAATTGGAAAAAATTGACTGAAATTTATTAGAGATTCAAATTTATAATATTTTGAATAAAAGAAATTCACCAAAAACTATACCTACATAAATCATTGCTAAAAATATTAGTATGAATTTATCCAGATTTATTTAATATTTGCTGTAAAGTCTAAAGTAATTTTAGAAACATAATGAGCAACTATAAAAAACGATTTGGAATAATACATAAGTACATATGTTAAGAAAAATTAACCATTCGTTTTCTATTATTTCTAATTATTTTGTTCCTTTTACAGATTTACATGAAGAGAGGTTGAGGTCCAAAATGATATTCAAAACTAAGCCTCTTGTTTGTTAGAATGATATATCTTCTTTTAAAAATCTCGTATCTGGAAATATCGTAAGTATATAAATTTATGACAATATTTATAAGAACCTAGTGGACATGTGGCGTTGGACGTCTTAAGAAGCCTGAAATTGAAGTTCTTCTAGCGTTCTTAAGACATCTTAGAGATGTTGAATGTCCCCGTGCACTGGGAAAACTTGAAAAAATTTTGAAATTCATATTTCCTTTTTCATATTTCAGGCATACTTAGGCAGTCTTCTGCACAATGACGAAAACAAAGCTGTAAGAATTTGTTCATCCATCAATGAACAAGGTTCACTTTTCTGTATACATATAGGTATATATTTAAAATCATTCATTTTTCCCAACCTTACTTTTTTTTTCATTAGGCGTTTAACAATACCCATATTAAGTTTTGAGGCCTAGAATGCTACAATAAGAAAAAAAATGCACGGTATCAACAAAAGAAAGAAACTTTCTCTGTATACGTCTATTAAATTAATGAAAATTATTTGGATATTTTTGTATTGCATGTAATATTATTTTTTTTAAATAAATCATGGAACATTGTTTACAGTATTAACTAAAAAGCATTTTTTTGCAAGATACACCTGTTATCAAGACCACATGGGATAGCTTTCATTTAAAATAGAATATAATGAATCTCAGTATCGTTTTTTAATTGGTTTCTTCAATCCAATGTATCTTAATCAATTCAGTTTGCAAAAATTAGTACTAAGCCGATTTTTTACAGACGTGATGATCCTTTAATATTATCATAGAGACCATAAATTAATATATATGCATGTCTCTACTATTCTATCGATTGCAACTTGAAGTTACAGTGGCAGATAGAGGTTACTGAACTCCGAAACTACGTCAACGAATGATAAAGAGAAAAAACACGCGATGATATTAAGTGATATCAGTTATCACTGATCACCACAGCCGTCAATTCAACTATAAGTCAGTTGCGCAGTTAATAACTGCGCAATTCTTCCCTGTTTGAGCTGAAAGCTAACGAATCGTAAATATTTGCGAACACCTGTTTACTCCCGCCGATTTGTTGAATCCCACAATGTCCCACTGTACTCCAAAAAAGGGACACAGCAGTCTCAGTTTCAGCACGCTCCCACTTTCATGTCTTACATATGTCAGTGTAAATATGCACGTAGTAATAGTTAGAGCTCTTTAGAACTCGGAAATATATTCAAAGTTTATTAATGAGATTTCATAAAGTCCACGAAAATGAAGTGTGTGTTTGTTACAGTGTTTTTTGTAATTTTAATTATCTTTGATGCAGGTAGGAATTATTTATTTTATATTAAATTTTGAAGTAAGTTGAAAAAAATAATAATGTAACTTGTTGACGTTTTTAACAATATATACCTTTGGTTTCTCTATATCAAACTTTTCCAAACTTTTTTGCGGTATTAACATATCTGCACACAGAAAAGAGATTTATGGAATTCATAGAAAGTTTGGCACTTTTATTTGGACAACATGACTTTTTAATAGATTTTATTAGCAGTTAAATTAAGGCCGTATGGTAGCGTTTGACGTCAGCAATTTAAGTTTATTCAAAGTTTATTTAAATTATTATTTTATTAATAAAGTGGTCATATTTAATTGCTGACGTCAGACCCTACTACACGGCCTTAAATTAACAGATTTAAAAGAATGTTCAGACTCATTTTCTTACATTTGGGTCAGAATTCCTGAAAAAGCCACAAAAAAATGACTAATTTTTGTTTTCGTCGAAATGATGAAAAAACGATAGGTCACTATCATCCTAATGACTTGACAAAAAGAAAAAAAAATAATTTTTTTTTTTCAACAGTTTATTATTACATGAAGTTTTTAGATACTTCTTAAATAAATACATTTTCCTAATAAATCAATCAACCGATTTAGAACAGCTTTTGGAATTTGGCAGAAAAATATAATGAAGTTTATGCAATCACTGGAAAAATTCTCAAAAAATTTTTTTACATGATTTTTTAATAACTTTTTTATAAACAAATGATTTTTGATGGTGTTCTGCACTTTTTAAAAATCTGAAAAAAATTACAATATGTAAACAAACCTTGAGGAATCCAAATCCGTTGAGAAAAGTTTGGAGCCGAAATTATTTTAGAAGCTGTAATTCGAAGAAAGTTGCGCGGCGTGCCCTATCTATTGGAGTGCATTGCACTGTACGCCTCTCGCGCCATTGTAGTTGGGAAGTGATTTAAATTGGAAGTTTTGATGATCAAGGATAAAGTATAATTGTATTCGTACGATTTAAAAAGGCGATTTTTTTATTTAACATTTAACAATAATTAGGCATGAAAAAATTTTTAATTACAATAATTTGTGAACATCGAAATCCGTAGATGAAGAAATGACTTTGCATGCAACACTTTTTGAATCAATGGGTATGAAACAATGATAGCTTCGCGTTCCTTTGATTGTTTCCACTCTTTCAAAACGTTTCTGTCACTTTTCTGATTCCTTTATAAATGCGAGAATGTTTTTTTGAATTTAATGGATTACAGCACGCATTTGGATTCAGCATCTTGGACGATTGACGAAAACTCAAAAACTAACTGAGGAGAACCGACTAGAATTCTTAACCCACTAATTTGAAATTTTACGACGAAATTCGAAAAAAGACTATCTTATCTAGAAATAAATGATGTAGAAAAAGCGTGAAATAAAAGAAAAACAATGAACCTTTGAAATCGCAAGTCATCGTCCTGGAGACTCAAAAAATCTCCAAAAATGCGCGCATAAATTGCAGGACAAATGAACCGTTGAATGCGATGCCTTCCAATAGATAGGGCACGCCGCGCAGCTTTCTTCGAATTACGGCTTCTAAAATAATTTCGGCTCCAAACTTTTCTCAACGGATTTGGATTCCTCAAGGTTTGTTTATATATTTTAATTTTTTTCAGATTTTTAAAAAGTGCAGAACACCATCCAAAATTATTTGTTTATAAAAAAGTTATTAAAAAATCATATAAACAAAATTTTTTGATAATTTTTCCAGTGATTTTATAAACTTCATTATATTTTCCTGCCAAATTCCAAAAGTTGATCTAAATCGGTTGATTGATTTATTAGGAAAATGTATTTATTTAAAAAGTATCTAAAAACTTCATGTAACAATAAACTGTTGAAAAAAAAAATTATTTTTTTTCTTTTTATCAAGTCATTAGGATGAAAGTGACCTATCGTTTTTTCATCATTTCGACGAAAACAAAAATTAGTCATTTTTTGTGGCTTTTTCAGGAATTCTGACCCATTTATATTTTTCTATTACTGTGATTTGTTAGTAAAAGTGTGGAAAATATTATCTCAAATAAAATGAGTCATCAAAAGTTTGAATCATAAAGATTCAGCCTCTGGATAATTAAAGGCATATAGAACTACTTAGAAAATTTTGTATAGTATTTTTTCTAAAATACCATCAGATGCAACATTTTTTCACAAGGGAAAAAAGTTGCGCTCTTGAATTTTTTATAAGAATGTATGTTTTGGAGATTAAAATTCTACAAATTGCCAAGGTTACTGATGCGTGGCCGACCATTGACACTTTTTTCTTGGTAATTTTTTCCTACATCTCTTCGAATGGTCCAAAATTTCGTTACAAAAGCTAACATTGTACTTTTTGGATCTAATTTTGGACCCGTTGGAAGATATGTAGGAAAAAATTACGAATAATGAGTTTTTGGTTCTTAACCATAGAATTTGAATCTGAAATAAAAAATAGTCCTTCATATTTAAGGTCATGGATCAACCAGTACAGCTGACTGAATCAATAAAATCAGTTTCTCCCAAGATTTTTCCACAATAATGAATTTTTTTAGTTGAAACTTTAGAACATAATAAAGGGTATATTAGCGGATAGTTGTAGACTTCAATTAGTTACGTCCTTAAGTTTAGCAAAAAAATTCATCGTCGTCGAAAAATCTAAGAGAAAACTGATTTTATTGATTTAGTCAGCTGTACTGGTTGATGTACATTTAATAATTTATTTCTGACTCAGATGCATTCAAGAGTGCAGGACATGTCAAGGCTGGCTCTAAATTAGAAATGAAGACTAACTATCGGTTACAAATACCGAGGGAAGTGCAAGGGATTGGATTAGGAATACTAACAAAAATACCAGTAAACGCCTATGTCCTAATAGACAGAGCTGAAAATTATCCCGCCAACGGTGTCTTGCTTACTCCTAACGATGCCTTAATTTCGGCTGGAGTTGTTTACGAAGAGAGAGAGAGAGACTCGCCTGAGGAATACAATACTTTTTTTGGTGACCAATTCGCCAATAATAATATTGAACGTAGTCTCTGACGAATACTCATACATCCAGAATACAATGCGTCAAGAACATATGCCGATATTGCAATGATAAGCGTAAGTAGTCTTATTCAATATTCAAGGCTTCAAAGTATGAAGTCGGTTCGATATTATTTTATATCAGAATATGTGTATATAAAGATATTTCTGAACATTGAAGCCTTTGTGATTTTAACAATCAATTCATGATGATCAATTGCATGATCCCAGAGTTTAATCGAACCCCCGAGAAAAAAGTTTTCAATACCAAAATGAAGAAAATGATCCTTTGGATTATGAAATTTATTCAAGCAAATATAAAGAATGATTTTGAATAGTATATAATATGTTGAGAAAAATTAAACATTCTCTTTCTGTTCTTTCTAATTATTTTGTTGGTTTCACAGATTTTCACGAGGAGAGGTTGAGGCTCTCCAAAAGGGTATTAAAAACTAGGTCGCTTGTTCGTCGGAATGATATATTTTCTGTTGAAAATTTAGTATCTGGAAATTCTGTAAGTTTATAAATTCACGAAATTTTCTACAAGAAGCTAGTGGACACGTGTTTTTGAACATCTTTAAGAAACCTGACATTGAAGTTCATGTGACGTATTGGGTTGTCCAGGAAGTAATTGCCGATTTTTTCATATAACTTAAACACATGTTTTTAAATACATGGAATTAACTTTAATCAATGATATATTTTCTATTTTGTTCAATGACCTTTTACCATCTTTCTGGTAACTTCATGATTCCACGCTCATAGAACTTCTGGTCTTTATCGGCAAAAAACTGAACCAAGTGCGATTTCACAGCTTCATCATCATTGAAAGTTTTACCATTCAAGGAGTTCTGCAAAGATCGAAATAAAACAATCCATTTTTCATCACCAGTGATAATTCGTTTCAATAAAGTATCGAATTCATTGCGTTTAAGATGCAAATCACAAGCGTTGATGCGTTTTGTTCAATGAATTTCTTTCAATTCATGTGAAATCCAAATATCAAGTTTTTTAACAAGTCCAAGACGTTGTATATAACGATCGATTGTTGATTTTGGTATTTTTACATTTCTTTAATCTCTCGCACAGTTATATGACGATCCGATTCGATTATGGCTTTGATTTGGTCATCATTAACTTCATTTGGCCGACCTGAACGTTGCTCGTCTTTGAGTGAAAATTCCTCAGAACAGAATTTATCAAATCAATTTCGACACTGTCTGTCTTTTAAGACTTTTCTTTATGGAAATAAAAAAGCAAAATATGACGAAAATGCTCGTTCTTACACTCCATCTTAAAGTTGATGCCAAAGTAAAGACTGTAAACGAAATTACGCGCAATTTGTTTGTAAAGCAAGCTAAGAGTGACAGCTAACAAATGCGAGAAGGAAAAAATCATGACATTGACAGAAGTCATTCAAAAATATGGTGAAAATATGTGAAATCGGTAATTCTGGTACAACCCAATACTTTTATGCACATATATTGGTATATATTTCAAGACATTCATTGTTCCCAATCTTACTTGTCGTCCGCCAGGCATTTGACAATATATTTCTTCCAAATGTAAATTTATTCAAGTTTTAAGTATCGTAATCATGATATAATTTACGTTCTTTTCGTAAGATAAACATTTTATTAACATTAGAACATTTCTAGCAGTGTATATTTTTCCTACTTTGCTAGCTTTAGTTACCCTCAATACAGTGCATTATGTTGCATATAGTCTCTTGATCAAAAGGTTGAAAGTTACAGGTCCAAATTTGGAATAATTCATCAGATAAAGTACATGTTGTGATAAATCCCACAAGAAATCCTTGATGCTGCACAGGACTGCCTTTAGGAATCTAAGTGATCGAACATTTTTAGTCTTAAATTTACTCTTAGAGAACGGATGCAGCAAAGAATACGAGGGGCACTATTTATATTTTGAGTCTTGGCAACACTGAGTGTTCCCGGGTGCCATCTGACATTTGCACTAGAAATTTTGACATTTTTGACCATAACCACCTGTAGAGCGTATTATCATTTGAGCGTTATTTGTATTGTTTACGGTGACTTGAAAATTGTGCCTCAGCAAACAAATGGAATTGAATCATGAAAATTTTCTTACGATGATTTATTACGATTTTCGACGTTTGAGTTTTATCAATACAAGAATGCATCGATCAACTTATTTCCACTTTTGGCGATGAAGCCCCATCTTATGCCACTGTGTAACGCTGCTATAACGAGTTTAACCGTAGCCACCATTTTTGGTGACAAATTACTGCTTTTCATTATTGGGCTCAAAATATAAATAGTGCCCTTCGTAATAGTGCAAGTTACTTACGCCAAACGTGTACTCTTTACTATCTTCATTACAAAATATGGATATTTCGTTTTCAGGAGTTGCTTCGTTAAAAATTAATCTCTTGATATCTTCTTGCTTCAATATATGCATGAAACATAATATTTTCATTAACTCGGAAAACAAAATTTTCATTAAAAAGCGGATTAGTGAATGAATATACAATGAAAGAGAAATATAAATAAATATTAGTAACGTTAAGGCCATGGACCAACCTGACTACGTGACCAAATTCCTGTAAAAGTTCATGTAAGGTAGCTTTTTTATTTTACTAAATATCTAACTGAAAATTTGGAAATTACAACAGAAGACGATAAAGAATGTCTGTTAACTTCGCTTGAGTAAAAATGTTGCAACAATTTTCATAGTCAACTGTAATTATTGCAAATTATCTTGCAAATTAAAAAATTTATCTTACATGAATTGATTGATTTCCATCGTGAAACACGACTGGAAACAATTAAATTATTGAATTCTATTGTGTTTCTTAATCGTTCTCATTCGGGCCAATCGAATCCAATCGATTATTTCTAGAAGGGTCGTGTATTTTTACCTCTTTCCACACTGTGACTGTTATCGGATCCTTTTCCCACACAGTTGCATGGTTAAAAGTATTCAGTGATAGATAATCATCTTCGGTGAATTTCTCTCGCAACTAAAACGAAATTCAATGTTTAATGTTAGGTACTGAATAATTTTAATACGTTTTAATGTGGTTTAAATATAAAAAATAGCTCAATCGATTCATGTGGAAGTCCTTAACTGCTTAACTCTCGTACAAAACTATAATTACCTTCGCAAGTGCAAATTGATTATGGGGAGCAATTGGTTTTTTGAGAGAAATTTTCATCCTTATTCCAACGCCATCTCTGTTAGGGTTAAGTACAACCATTCTTGGCATGTTCACTTGAGATATTTGATCATGACAACTCTTGAGAACTAAAAGCATATCTGGTGAAACCTGCACTCCAAGACATAAGTGTACGTTTGATTCACTTCTAAAAGAAGCAATAACTGGGGTTTTCTCTGTTGATATTGGTATAATTTCTGAGTCGATATTTATCAAAGCACCTAAAAAAATTAAATCAGCAATTGAATAATTTAGCACCAGTGTTTTGTACTCTTCATGAAAAAGATGTTAATGATTCTGGATTTCTGGTATAGAGAGGTGTGCACTATAGCAGCAGCGTTGCCACCCACCGAGACAAAAAGTCATAAGCTTTTTATTAGAAGACTTACAAAAAAATCAGGAGATTGAAGAAGTTTAGGATTCATAACTATAATAATTAAAATACAATTATCATAAAAATATATCGAATGAAATAAAAATGATAAATAACGTTAGGTTACTTGTTGCGTACAAGCAAATCAACCCCAATCATAATTAGCTTGCCATTTTAGAAATCTTATTTTCTTTCCATGTAGTATTTTTTTGGTGTATAGTGTATAGCTATAAAACTTCGTAATTTGTACGTTTAAAATATAAAAATTACCTTCTGCATAAGCTACAGCTAAAAGCGTAACAAATTTTATACTTCTCCAATACCCCATCTCATAAACAACAAAATTTTATTCAGGTTGATTTCTATTACAGTTTTATCTAGTAAAACCGATTGTTGGCGACACGTATTGGATATAAGCCTGGTAAGTGCCACGTTGACGACTGCAAGCTTCAATCCTACCTTCAGCGATAGAAATTGCGCGCCATTCGCCATATATCTCGACCACGAAGTAGTATAAGGAGGCCGAACTTATGTAGAAACTTGATCCGAAATCGGTCGCAGTGACTATACAATAAGTGACAAGCTCGAAGAAATGCAACCAATTTTAAGTCTGAATCACATGCGCACTTCTTCAAATCTATCTTTTTCTTTTGGCAGAGAATCTTAAAGTAAGAAAAGTCTGACGTCACATGTCAACGAATATGAATACGTAAATAGTGTTTTGCAAAATCTTCAATTGAAAACTGAATAAATTTTGAACATCGAAGCCAGAAGTAAGTATGTATACTGTTAAATTGAGTAAGTAATTTTTAAATGTACCTTGGTGTAAATCACGAAGTAGTGTAAATCGAAATAAAAGTTGAAAGTTGAGGTTATGACTGGGTGCAATTAAAAGATTTGGATGAAATATTGAATTGTTTGTATGCTGTATCTACAATCTTCTTTTGAAGCGAAGCACTCAGGACAAAAATTACACAAAAAGACAATGAATAAATGAGAAATTGCACGCCGGTATTTAACCTCACTAACTGATTTATTTGTTCAAATGTGACGTCGAAGACTTTTCTCACTTTAAAATTCTCTGCCAAGAGAAAAAGATAGAGTTAAAGATGTGCGCATGCGAATCAGACTTAAAATTGGTTGCATTACTTCGAACTTGTCACTTATTGTACAGTCACTGCGACAAACTCGAATGTATGGAGTTCGACCTCCTTATACAGTAAAACCTGATTTATCGGGACGCCCTTGAAATGTAAACACCTCGTTTATTGGGATTTGGAGGGGCTCTCCACTACCACCTGCAGTCTCATGGTGGGTTGCCATGACTTTTGTTGTATGTTGCCATTTAGTAATGGTTATTGATGGTTATGTACATAAGTTGTAATGTATTTGCAAATTGTGTAAATTTATTTGGTTTTTCATGACGGAAAATGAAGATAGAAATACAGACGAAGGTATGTAAAAAAATTGACATAATAAAACTCCTGCAAATGAAACAGCTGGAAACTATGTCACTAGGTACAAGGAGTGGTGGCTAGAGGAGAAACAAAATATCCCGATAAAAGAGGTTGCGAGATCCTGATAAGTGAAAATCCCGATAAATGAGTGTCCCGATAAATGAGGTTTTACTGTAGCTTATACTACTTTGTGATCTCGACGATCTCGACCATCTTTTTTGCAACTAAAATTGAAGAGAGAAAAGTCGCTCAAGTTGAGAGAGAAAGTGATTCATTCACAACGCGTTCGACAAATATTGCATATCGAAAGCCAGCGATTTTCAAGGTCCAAAAAATTTAAACGCAGACTTGAATTTAATTGTAATTGATGATGAAATTGCAAATTAATATTATCTACAAGATTTGAATACTTTGTGACTTTAAAATACCTAATGTGGGAAATTCTAAGATTTTTTAAAATTGTGTTGATTTTGTGAAATTTGAAGATGTGGTAAATTTGGAAAATGTTCATAACTTAAAGAATTTTAAACAATTTAATCATAATTAAGAGAATTTCAGAAATGTGCGCTCGGACGCAAGCACTTTTCATTTTACCTCCTATATAACTTCGTCAATGAAGTGTTCCACTCTACAAAATATACTGCAGCTTGTAATAATTATATTTACATTGCTTTCGAAATAAAAATATAAAAATTTTGCAAAAAATTGAAGGAATTTTTGATATTTTGAAAATGTGAGAAATTTTTTGAACATTTTGTGAATGCAAGAAGCTTTTCTTTGATTTTTTCATTTGTCCAAAAAAAAGATTCTATAGTCCCTATTGTAAAATACTACATCATATACAACGTCGTAAATGACATCGTAACTGACATCGTCTACGACATCGTATATGACGGCCTATATATAACGTCGTATACGACATCGTAATTTGGGATAGTATGCGATGTCGTTTACGATGTCATATACGATATGATAATCTTTGAAATAAATATTTCTTGCATAATATAATTAACTCTGTAATTGAGCGTTAACATTTGGCAAAGAAGACATCTTCTATATTGTAAATGTTTATACCTGAAGTTTTGAAATAAATTTTATTCTCTGGTAAGAAATGGTACCTTTTGCTATCCCTTACTTTGTATCTTTACTATCTTTCCTATTTCACTATTTGCCTGTAAAGGAATTCAAACTGCTGGATGGCCATACAGCTATATACGATGTATTTTACAATGGAGGTGTCATTTTTTATATTCTTCGATGTTGAAAATAATGATGTTTTTGATTAAAAATTCTGCATTCAACCAAGGTTTTTCATTTTTAAAAAAGGATTCCTTCCTTCCTACATAGAAGAGTTTAATAAATATCACTGATGAGGGCTCCGATCAGAGCCGAAACGTCTGATTAAATAGACTTCTTCATTTATGGACCCTAAAGCCAGTTCGCTAGGGAATGCAAACGTACCAAGTTTTATAAATTAAATCAAGGGTCAATACAATCTAACATTTTAATTATTTTGAAATATTTATGAAAAAATTGTTTGAGGAATTAAACATTAGGGCGCATGTCAGGCGATATTAAAATGTTCAACGTGAAATTAGAATTTTGAATGCATTTCTTTACTCTCATAAAGAAATTCAAAGGATTCTTTCAGAACATAAGAGCAATAAGTAAATTATTTGATTAGGAATATGTAACATAAAAATGCAGAAAACTATAAAACATTTTGGTAACAACTTTGACCCAGAAATCCAAAACAAGAGAATTCGTAGAAACTCGTTATGTTTGATTTAATACATTAATAAAGTCCAAATACAGTTCAAGATCTATACACTAGAGGCCTAGAAATCGTAGATCAATTAACAAGACTGCAATTTTACCACATTTCTCAAGTGCACATGGATACGAGTTCTCGGAACGTTGGGCTAGAAGGTTAGTGAAATGGACCATGTGGGGTGCGCAAGAACATTGAAACGTCACGAAATCAAGCAGATTTTCACTGGCAGAAAGACTACAAAAATCGTTCAATTTTTAGTGAAATAACTTTCTTCTTCTCGTAGAAGAAAATAGCGCCAGTCACAGTTATTTTATCGAATTATAAATTTAGTTCTCTTAAATGTAGTGGTTAATGAATGTTAAAGTGTTCGAATAAAGGACTAAAAATATTATTTGATAGTACATCAATTGTGTTCTAATTTTAATAATATAATTATTATAAAAACTCGAAGCCTATCTTTATAGGCGACCACATATCACCCGCGCGATTTTATATCAAAGCCATCATCACGTCAGCCAATCAGAAAGCGTCGACGCACTGCTTGGTTTCTGAGTTTCTGGTTCTGAGTTCTCACTCTCAGACTCTCAGTCGTAAAGAGTAATTTATTCAAATTCATTTTATTGTATTTAAATGTAATAAAAAAGTAACAGCAAGGTGTACATATCACAAGGGTATCACATTTGTATTTTTTCTAGTAAGGTAGTCTCGGCGCGACTGCGCAGAAAATTAAGGTTTGTGTAAACTTTAGGCAGTCTTCAGCAGCTAAAGTGTAGCTGCTTTACATAGGTTAGGGAGCACTGCCTGTTGACTTCCAAGATTCACTGAGTCAACGGAGTCAACTACTCCTACTGACAATTCATGTCATTGCCAGGAATTCAGTAATGAGAAATTTGCAGATTCAATTACATTTATTTATTTTTAATTCTAAGATGATTTTTGTGTATAAGCATCATCGAAAAACATAACTGGATTTCCGAATGTATTCGAATAGAACAAAAGATTAATGTTAAACTGTTCAAAAATAATTTAAATATATCTTGAGAAAATGGCTTTCCAGAGACAGTGGTTGTTTTATTATACATTAGCTAGTATTGTAAGGTTCTTATTGATGAAATCAAGGTACCAGAACATTATTAGTGATCGGGTGGAAGTATCCACGGCTCTCAACTCTTGGAAAAGAGGTTAGTTTCTATAAACTTTTTGCCTTTAATTATAAATTAAACAAATATTTAATTTATTTTACGTTTAGTAACCATTTTATTCTTTTTTCTCACTTTAAGTAACCGAAGGAGTATATCTTCGAAATTTTGGGATAGATCCCTACAGTGGTGATTTATTTCACGAAACGCCATTATGCCTTGTAGGATTCGATTTAATGCAGAAATTCTTAACAGACTGGGCCCTAAAATTACTTTTTATCATCGCAGATCTCACAGCAGCATGCTTTTTAGCTGCCACAGCCAAAAACTACTTTGTAGAAGTGGTAAACTACTCATGTCTTATTTTGAATTTTAGTAAAAACTAGAAATTGTATTTCCATTTTCATGAAAAACAATTATTCATTATTTTATTTTAATTCAAGGTAAAGCGTGATGAAGAAGAAAGGTCGATCCAAAGAACAGAAGGAGGCAAAACTCTTCAAATTCCAACTCTTACGAAGCCTCCCTCAATGCCCCACGTAGCTGCAGTCTATCTTCTTAATCCTTTTATAATTCTAAATTGCGTAGGACTCACAACAACCGTATTTACAAATTTGCTCTTTTCCATTGCTCTCTACTCAATGATTAAACGTTCCATCTTCTTTAGCTGCATCTCAATATCACTTCTGACCCTTCAGGGTCTCTACCCTGCAATCTTGATGGTTCCAGCGTCAATCTACATCATTCGCGAGATAAAAGAGAGTGAAAGACCCTTCGCCATAGCAAAGATTATCTCTTCCTTCTGTAGCTGCTTAGCTATGTTAATTTATATTTCATACTACATAACTGGAAGCTTTTCGTTTCTTGAAAACACTATTGGTTTCATCCTTACTGTTCCTGATTTAAGACCAAATATTGGATTCTATTGGTATTTCTTCATAGAAATGTTTGAACACTTCAGGTGGCTTTTCATTGCCACTTTTCAGATTAATGTCAACTTGTTGTATGTGGTGCCACTAGCTTTGAAATTACGAAGGGATCCAATGCTGCTCGCTTTTATGTATCTGGCCATTTCTACAATTTTTAAATCATATCCCTCAATTGGAGATGTTGGATTTTATATGTCACTTTTGCCTCTATGGAAACACCTGTTTCAACGTAAGTTTTCAATTCTTTTGTAGTACTTTACCGTCGGGAACTATCGATACGATTACTTTTCATCAGTTAATCAAGTTTTGAAAATGTTCATAACTTTAATTTCACATTTTTATCCTCGTAATAGTACGAAGGCAAATAAAATTGTGTCTAATTAGTCTAGATTTAAGAGAATACGTCACATTTTCTAAAAGATATTGTCTGATATTGCAAAAGCGCATCAAATTAAATGTTTTTAAGGGGATTAATAATTTTGAAAACACGTTTTAAAGTACTCGAGCTCATTTTAACATCTTATATAAACTGGTAAATAATTATGTTACTTCCCAGCCATGGTTGATCTTTTCTTAACTAAAAAAGTGTACGTATTCTTGTATTTGATGCAAAAATATAATTTGATTGAATTATAAATTTCAAATACATTTTTCAGATATGCAACAAGTTTTCATAGTTGGCTGCTTTATGTTCTTTTGCACTGCCTTCGCACCGACAGTTTGGCACTTGTGGATTTTTTCGCGATCAGCCAATGCGAATTACTACTTTGGGGTGACTTTGGCTTTCGGCATCGCTCAAATTTTTTTACTATCGGACATTCTCTTTGCCAGTGTCAAACGAGAATTTGCCCTTCGTCACGGTCTATCGATGGAAATCAACGGAATGAAAGCGAAACTACTTCTACAATAATACACTGTAATAAATGATTAATTACTAAAAAATGAGTCATGTAAATCTAAGTCCCCACAATATTTAATATAGGACATTATTCATTCATAAAATTCTCTAAACATCGAAGAAATGATTAAATATCTTTGATTTTTCCTTTCACTTCAAACTCACAAAATGAGTAACTTATATGTATATGTATATTATTAAATTACAATTAAGCTGAATGATCATTAGATTTCTTCGCATTATTTGCTGATTTTATAAAATAAACAGAGTGTGAAAAATGCTCAGAAAAATGTCTTCTATAAAAAGCACAATCTTTTATTATTAATTTACAGCCATGACTCTTGTAATTGATATTAACGATTTGGGTAACCATTTCTCAAAGTAGAAAACATTGCTTTGTACACTATCCCACTTGTACTTTGAATCGAAGTATTGTAATTCATAACGAATCATGTTGTAAGTGCAAAGCTATTTTTACTTTCCACTTATTAATAATGACTTAGTTTACCCGTAAAATGCTTATCTATTGAAAGCCCTGGATTTGAGCTCTCAACTTTCTCATTTGCGCACCGTAAATAAGAAATTTTCGATTAAAATAATTCCGCAGCGTGATCAAAACTCTTAATGAATTTTCTAGTATAAAATTATTAATAACCTGTGTATATCAAACACTGAGAAGCTTTAAAGTGAAACATCTGTTCAACATAAATCTTTCTCGACAAGATAATTGAGTACAATTCATGATAGTCAACGTTTAAAAAATCTCTATCAATATCTTTAACGCTTATATTTACACAAATTATAAAAAACAGAAAACAAAACAGAACCTGTTTAAGAACTTGTCTGCCTCAAAAACTTCAATATCCTGGGTATGTTCAGGAGGACCACTTGAGAGAACACTCCGAGTCTTCCGTCTTCTTATACAAGTGTTCTTTCCATGAGTAGAATAAAATGCAATACCCGGAGTGCACCCGATTGAGAAGCCTGAACACACCTTTTACATTTTACTTTGAAATCCTTAATAGCTATCGTTTTTCCTTTAAATTGATTCCTTACCTCTTTTTCATACTCCTATTACCTATAATAATACTATAAAATGTCAACTTGGTTTGCTGTATACTTGCTCCCTTCAGCTCTTATTATATAGAGGCAGGTTTGGTTATCACATAAAATTTTATAGAAAAATATGAAATCGTCGCGCCTGTTCGATACTTATTTAAAACTACGTATTATTGATTCATCTTTAAACTTCGTCTCGAAAATCCGAAATACATGATATTTAAAATTTGAGGTTTTCAAGCCTCAAAGTTCCACATCAGAGAATAAACTTCCAAAAATATAAAATGTCTGCAAATACTTTTCAGAGATAAATATCGATTAAAATTTAAAAGCAAGGCACTACGTAGCACCATTGAGTTTGCACAAAGTAATTACAGTGGTTCATTGATTATCCTAGATTGAACAAATTTTAATCGCTTTTAAGATTAATGCGATCGATTTCTTTCTCCAGTTCAAAGACATCATTGTCTTCATTATCGATCGAAAAAGCAGAACTGTAAGATGAACCACTTTCATCATTAATCGAGAGCCTTGAGTTTGTATCTAAAGCCGTTCTAACGTCCTTGAAAACCTCATTCGTAAATTCGTTGGATATGTCAAACTTTTCTTCAACAGTGACACTATTGTTTGAACTGCTGTACGTTCCTGAGTCTGAAAAATAAAATGAAAATGACTATTATTTATTTGTTCAAAATAAAAGACTTTTAAAGTGGGCATTTTTTCCATTTCTTACCAACTTCCGTAGTTCCATTGTAGAACATGGGCGAAGCGATTTCCACTTCCCTCTCCGGTTTTTCAGTTTTTAATTTAGGTAACCTTCTTTGCCTCTGTGGGGATTCATTCTCCGGTAACTGGTAAACTCTCATCTCCAAAATCTCATCCGCGTTAATAAAAAGTGGATTTTCTGTTTCTTGGTACTTGGTCTCTAATCTATTGTTTAGAAGTCTTTTCATCTCGTTCACAGACATATCGCTTAAAGTGAATTTATCACCCCGACAGGCTCCATTAATTTGGCAGTATTTGATAAATTCACGCCAATAATAGTCAATTTGTAAGACTTTTGGGTTTCCAACAACTATAAGGAGAGCTTTTGCTCGAGTGATTGCCACGTTGAAACGCTGCAAATTAATTGTATTTTAAATTCTGTTTTATAATCAACAAAGAATCTTTTTATTTATTAGAAATAGTAGTACCTTTTCATGAGAGAGAAAACCAATGTGAAACCTTTCGTCGTGCTGGAATAAAACTGATCTCACAGTGGACAGAATTATCACATTTTTTTCTTGACCTTGAAAAATTTCAACTGTCCCGACAGAAATGTCGTTCCATCCTTTTTTCTCGAGTGCCTTCAAAATTACTGACCTCTGAAGCCTGAATGGAGTCACGATTCCGATGTCTTTCTCTTCGATTTTAGATTCGCCAAGCATTTTTCCCATCAATTTACTTACGTAGTTCATCACAATTTCCACCTCGTATTGATTGCAGACACTGAAAATGTTTAAGATTGAAAATATTGAACAAATTTTTGAATTTAAATACTAGAATTTCTTCTTGCCTAGGGGAGTGCACATCCCTTCTTTCTAGCCCATGAACAGCGTGAAAGATAATAGGGAACTTTTTATTTGGAAGCTCTGACCAATTTTCTGCTCTATAGATTTCTTTGCCTCCACATGGCACGAGTTCATTATCGTAAAACATCTGATTGGGTAGTTGGAGAATCGCTATGTGGCTTCGATAATTTTTCACCAACTTGGTTATAAAGTTTGGATCGTATTTATCCTGTTCTCCTTTCTGATAGATTTGAAAGGACTCCATTAGTCTTTCCAGCATAGACTTTCCTAAGAATAATATCAAAATTTTCATCCTGAAGTACTCTAAAAAATTTTAAACATAATTCTTAGTACCTAGTAAATGTTGACCAAGCTTTGTCATTACAACTGGTCCCAACTGTTTTGGATCTCCAGACATGACAAGTTGCGCATGAAACCTTCCTATATGACCTTCATCTTCTGCACTCATCAATCCTATGGGAATTAAAGTTTCTGGCTGTGTTGCTTGGCCAGCTTCATCGATGAAGATATAATTAAAGTGACTCTCCCATAAATTCATCGTCACTAATCTAGATGAAAATAAATATATCAATCAATATTGAACTAAATATAAAAGTGGACACAAAACACAAAAGATAAGATAGAAAAGATAGTACCTTACACAAGCTACAAGCGTCGTTATGACTATTTTCTTCTTTATGAGTAGTTCTCTTGGTAAGAAGATAACTTCGTCCTCAACGAAATTTGAACAAGTGTAAATGCTGCTGTGTACGTCCCTCCTAAATTAATCATTACACATGAAAAATTTTTTAAATTTAAGATTTCTAATACTAAAAAACTGAAAAATAGATATAACCATACGAAAAACCTTACGAGTCTCTAGATGGACTGAACATTCTATAAATCAATTTGTCAGGAACATTGCGGACCAATCGTTTTGTAATTTCATCGGCTGCTGCATTCGATGGAGTACAGACTAAAATTCTGTTATTGGACTGGTCACAATACCATATTTGAGAAATGGCTTCCACTATTGTAGCTGTTTTTCCAGTTCCTGGAGGACCGAAAACCAAATAAGGCGAAGGATAAGCTGTTCGTCCTAAAATTCTTTGAATTGCCTGTATTTGCTCGGGGTTGCTCTTTATGTTATCGTCAAACCAATACAAGTCTCTAAACGAATTTGAGCAAATGAAAATCTGTTAAATCTTTAAGTTCTTAATTTAAACGAATTATTTACAATTTACTTACTCCTTTGGTTTGTTGTAAACTTCCCTTTTTACTGGATACAACAAAGGAGTTAATCTGTATTTGTTAATTAAACTGACTGCATAGTGACAAACTCGAACAGGCCAGTTTGGCCAGCGAAACTTCACATGATATTTGACACCATCCATAAAAGCATTTAGAAAGCTATAAAAATATTGCCTCGGATTAACAATTAGAGCAGTCGACCGGCAATCGAAAGACCTGGGCTCGAATCCCAGCGCAGTCGAAAGCGTCTTTTTTTTCCACGGAAAGATTTTCAAATTCTTTAAATATTAAATACTTAATATTTAGTATTGAGTTCCACTCAAAACTTACTTAGATTGAGGTCTCACAGTGATATAGTCCTGACCTACGAAATTTACTACTAAATTGTATTTTTTTTTATTCTTAATTTCATGAACTTCAACTATATCGTTCGGCAACAAGGAAGGCCTGTCTTCAGCCAGGCCTGGAACACTGATTACAAATTGACCTGGAGAGTAAACTGATCGCTGAATTTTTTGATTTCTCAAATTGTACTGTTCCATTGATTTGTTGTTATAGTACTCTTCCAGGTAGAGGAGCAGTTTTAGAATTATCAAGTAATTCTCTTCTTGAATGTCTCTTATTTCTGACAAAAGTCTTAGAAAGTTAAGCCATTGCTCTCCTTTATATGAAATTCCAGGATATCGTGATAGCCCATGTATTAAAACACCGAACAGCTCTTTTGGAAGTGGGTACTCAGGAACTGGGAGCATAGACGTTGGGGCAAAGCTGCTGTACTGCGTACTATAAATTTTAATATGTACTGCAAATTATTTGTTTAAATTTATTCATCTTTAAATTCATTTATTTATCGAGATTTTATTTTTTAGTTTTAATATCAACTTTAAAAAAAAGAATTAGAAGAAATTCCATATAAATAAATAGGGGGGAAAGTATTTTGTGAAAAAGTAGTATAAATTCAGAAAATAGGAAGTTTTTGATCTAGAGTATTGCATTTACAATGATTCATGAAACTGTATAGTTTTATAAACTATTCCTCATAAAGACAAAATAATGTTTTATAAAGGGATCAAAACAAAGAGTAATTTATCAGCTATATCAGTTACACGATGCATTCCAAGTACAACAAGTATATGAAACGTTCTCATATTACCTCCAAAGACCTCGACTCATAGTTGGTATATAAGATTTTACACTAACGCTTCGTTAAAAAAACATAAAAAATACTTTAATTATACATATAATATATGAAACATTATATTTGAATGTTGATTTTAAACATTTTAACGAATCAATATGATAATAAATAGATATGATAAAATAAAACTACATTAAAATTGAGTAAAATTATCAACTTACTTTAATCGTTTTTTTCGACTTCTAACCCTTGACTTTCTATTTATTTTCGAATTTGCGTCTTCAGCCATTTTTTGGGGAATTTATTTTTCTTAGTATTGTTAAAAATAATTTTAAGTGTTAGGTCCTAAAACTTGAAATAAAACAAGATCAGCATTAGAATTTGAGAAAATGGAATTACTTATCGATATCAAAAAGCATAGGAAATAATGAAAACATGATAAAAACATAGGAATGAAAAGGTATAAAAAATTATTTATGTTTTTAGATATTTATATTTTTACCGTTTAATTTTGTGTGTAACGAAAATAAAATAAAATTACACAACTCTCGGTGGCAAAGGGGAAATTTTTTTTCTATTTTGATGATCAAGGAACATAACCTAAAAATTGAAACATCAGTTGTAAAGAGCATAAAGAGATGGGAATTCTTGGAAAACTTACCTGGCGATAGTCGTTAATTTTTCTCCAAAATAAACGGCACAAAAAACCATAAAATAGTATTGTTGAAAAATTGGTTGTCTACTTTTTTAACCAATAAATTTTTTTTTCGAATTTTCCTGCTGTAAAATTTTGAATATCCAGCAAACGATTATCACAAATTTAGTGAAATTTAAGCACGTCAGTACTATAAACCGAAATTGGAAATTGAACTTATTGAACAGATCAAACTGTTGTATTTCAATCCAACAGATATAAAATGAAATTTGATGGCGTCTGTGTAGTTCCCAGAGTTTCCCAATGCCCCGATGGTTTGCTCCAGGTTTGCTTGCTTAGATTCGCTGGTCTTGCTGTGTCTTGCGACTTACGACTTGCGGCTTGCGGTTTGTCTTGTGAGATGGATGGCACAAAGTTAGCACCGTTAGCACGAAGGATGAAAAGGTTGGAAGTATACAGAAAGTAAGACGTAAAGAAATCAATAGCCAATCATATGTTACGGTTTTGCACTAAGCTGGAAATAGGAACTTAAGTCAATTTGATGATCAATCAAAAATTTGTATTATCTGCCAGTTCCCTTAGCATTAGAAAACTTGCGTTAGATGACACGACTATCGTTTCTTTATTTTCAAGTTGAAATTAAAATGTATTTAAAAAATGAGATGTATATATTTTTAGGAAATTTTTTATTGATTTAGAAATTTATTATTTATAGCTTTATTATTTTGTTCAACACTTTGATTCATTATTTTCATTCTTAATTTTATAATTAGAACATATAATTTAGATTTTCGTACTATATTAAAGGATACTGCGCATGCGTTGTATTGTTGGAATGCGTTAATCAGTAATTAAATATTTTACAATTTTACATATAGATTCGTTAATTACTTAATACTTACTTACTGATAATGAAATTCCTCACCTCGAAAAAGGTCTGTAGACAATTTATTTATGAAAATAGTGAAACAAATTCAAATAGAATCAATTTGAAAATGTGTACATTGCATTCGTTCCACGAGTTCCGACATGCCCGCCATATGAGTTTAGTTGCTTGAACGTATCATTTCGATCTTCCGAATTTTTGTCTTCTAATGTATGATTTTTTATCGACATGGGCTCAAAATTGATTAAAACCTTCTAGTAAAGACAGCTCGCGAGTGTTAGAACATACATTTCCTGCGAAATGTGAAATGTGATGCTATCTTATTTGTTATTGGTTGTTCTTTTTTGCAAAATAAACTCACTAGAAGTATTTAATAATTAATTTGTTTTTTTTTCTAAAATGTTTGAAATAATTGCAAATAAATATTAATTTCAACGTTTTATTTTATCATACAAATTTTTTTTATTATAGAACAAATTAAATTATTTTAAAACTTTAAGGCATCAAGTTTATAAGGCATGATGCACTGATAGCTTTTTAATTAATTTATTATTATTTTTCTTTTTAATCAAAATTATTTGCTGGATCTAATTTAATTTCCACTTCTTTCCGGGAATACTGAATTATTTTTAAAATTTGTAGGTAACGATTCCCCTTCTTTTATTTCTATCGTTTTTCCTAATGAAAAATATCCTATTCCGTAGTTGTTATTACATGAAATATTTTGTGGTAGTAAAATAATAAATCATCATTAATGAAAACTTAGTAAGAATGGTTGAAAATCAAGCTGAAGTAATTAGATTTTCGCGGAATAAATATGCAAAATTTAACGGTTTTTTTTGTCAAAAATAAATTATTATTCCGATCCTGAAGAATTTACGGATACTTTATCTGATATTACACTCAATGGAATATTTTGTAATAGACATCGCTGTGGGGTTGTTCGAGGTGATTCTTCCATAGGAAAACGCTGCTGAGCCTAGAAATAATGATGCATTCAGTATTAAATTGATTTTTAATAAATTTCATTACTTCCTTAATCTATCAATTATCGATTTCATCGTCCTCACCTGGTAGGGAACCCAATACGTTTTTATTTTATTCCTTCCATAATATATTGCAAAAACAATAGCCACTACGAGAATAATAACTGCTGTTGCTATTCCTGCACTAGCACCTGCAGTAAGATTTTCTGAAAAATAATTTTTCAATATAAGTTTACAAAAAAAAATTAATTTAATCTAATGACATTTTAATGATTACCATTTTCTTCTTGCTGTATTAATTGAACCTCGATCATATCAAAAGCCTCGTCAGTGATTTTAGCTTCTTCCAATCTTGCGGCACATTTCCAATATCCAATATCTTTCAAAGAAATATCTTGAATTGTAATACCACAATCCCCTAATTTAGTGCTCACGCCATGAAACCAAAATCGCGCAGTTCCAAAAACGAGAGGTCTGAAATACACCAAAATTTCAAAAAGAAAAAGATTAGTAATCAAAATTTTCAAAAATAAAACTTGTTGTACTTGTCGTTTGTTATTTCTTCACTGACATGAATTCCAATACCAGAAGGTGAGTAAAACCTGCAATACTGAAGCGCAACTTTATTTGGAACCGTCTGACATTTTAGGGAAACTGAATCTCTAGTGTTTTCCATGATAACAACTTTGCTTATGGCAGCCAAGGGAGTTTCTAAAATTTATATAAAATTGTGAGTCCGTAAGTTTACAATTTTCAGAAAAATTCAAGCGGCTTCAATTATTATTACTAACTTGATATTCGAACATCAATATTAGCAATCAGTTCAAATCCGGGTGCATTTGGTCCCATATGACACGTCCAAGTACCCTCATGAATTTGTTCAGCATTTGGTAGTCTCACAACACATTCTCCACTGTTAAATCCTTTTCTAACATCACTAATTCAAGTAAATGAGAAGTAGCAAATAAAAAAATTGTTTTAGATTTAAATAAGTTGTTGAAATGTTTACTATCGTAATTTTTTATTTGTTTATCGATATGGAATAGCTAGTTATAATTAGTTAGTTTTAATAAAAAATTATGCAGTAAAGGTCGCCTTGAAAATTTATTGCATCATGAAATAACAGTTTGACGTAATATTATGATCTAGGTTTCAGATTGATTTTCAATTAGTCATGAATACTTTTATTACCTGTAATATTTTACACCTTCATCGCTGGTAATAGAATCAGTAGGTATTATGATAGTGGTATTCGGGCCCAAAAGCCAACAATAACTTAGGGGAATATTAGCAGAACATTGAAGAACCAATTCACTTGATATACTTGTTATTACAGGACTAATTGATTTGAAGGCAATAGCTGAAAGTAATTATTAAAGTTTTTGAATATTTTAGAATATTTTTCGAACATGAAAAATCATATATGATTCTTTACGATCCACTGTCTTCTTCGAAAGATTAGGAATACGAATATAAGCTCCAAAAATATGTTTCCCAATTTCTCCAACAAGACAGTGCCATGTTTCAAAATCTTCTATTTTTGGATTTTCTATCGTTAATCCACATTCTCCTTTTGAGAGTCCATTTCCATAGTATCCATGCTTTCCTTTGTGTAAACCCTCGTTCAGGTGAAAAGCTTTCTAAATTACATAAAAGACGTAAATGTTTAGAATATTTCAAATAAAAGTTCATTAAATAATCAATCAAATACCTGATTTCTTTCAGGTTGTGTAAATCTGCACAAATTAAGAACTCCATAATAATTTAAAACGTTGCAGTATAAATGTAGGACTTCTTTTCCACTTTTCTTATAGCCAGACACAATCTGTTTCTCTATGAACGAAAAAAGCTGAATTGAATTATACTTTGAAAGTTCGAAAAATAATCAAAATGTAAAAATATAGTCATTAACTCAAAACAGTAATCTTTGCATTTGCCTCGACTTCTTCGATTTGTCCTTTCATTTTAACATTTGCGCACCAATTTCCAGAGTCCGCTGTTGTTGGTACTTCTAAATTAATAGAACAGTCCTCTTTCACAATTTCAAAAGAATATTTCTCACTGTATGGTGGTTTCACCTAAAAAAATGTATTTTTCTGTATAAGGGAATGCAACTTAATTTCGATTTTCTCAAAATTAAGCTTCTTCATCTAAAGTTTTTTTACCTCACAAAATTGACTTTTTTCTGATAAAAGAAGATTGTATTCCAAGCCACTCAATATATACAACTGCTGTTGAATGGACTTTACTCTGCCTGCAAAAATTTTATACATACACATATTACAAATATATATATATATATATACATATTACGGTTCCAGTTAAAATTCAATTAACACAAAATTTCACCTAGAACTTTGACGTCGACTGCATCAACGAGTCTTTGATTTGAACCATTTTTCGAAATGAGTCTCCACCATCCCTGATCTTTCTTCTGTACATTTTTCACTTGAACGCCACATTCTTTATTTTCTGACCAGAACTTGATTCGGTCATTTTCATTCTCATTTTCGTCAATTTTCAGGTTTATACTTTCGAGCCAAGGTGTGCGAACATAACAAGAAACTTCATCCATCATGGCTGTATCTAATCGTAGTTGCATGTCCTCTCCTTCTCGAATTTCCAATTCAAAAGGAAGTACTCTCCGAAGCGCTCCAAAAGTTTCTTCGAATTCGATTTTTAAATATTTAAAACAATTTTTAAAATACTCTCAAACAAGAAGAACCTACTGTTTTTTATATGTTTCATTTAAAACCTGAGTTCTCTTATTCAAATATTTATGTTTGTATTTAATTAATAATTGAATAATTAATTTTATTTGAATTAAAATCAAATCAGCTCCAAAGAAAATTCCATAAAGTAATTAAATAAATTTAACCAGTTTTCTTACCATTATGTATGAATATAAAACAAACGAAAATAGCCCAAACAATTTGCCTTGATGTCATTTTGGCTACTACATTGTTGCTTTTGAGAAAGATTAATTCAATTATTTTATCAGATAAGGTTTAGTATCTCTGATAAGTATTTGGCAAGAAAAATGTATCATTGCTGGAAATATTCTTTTTGTATTGAAAACGTTTATTTATTACATTTATAGTTTCGTTAATATCCTACTTGAAAGGAATTTCTTTCTTATCATGATTCACCATGATCATGATACATATCTAATTATCTATTTGTGTGAACTTTAGCACAATAATACAGATTTGGTTCAATTTTATTTAGGAACACAATCTTATTGATTGACACTGGAAAAGTTATTCTCACGGTAAAGTCAATTCTTCAACTTAAACAATGTCCGGTTTGAAATTTAAGTGACGGAGTTGCTCTGGACCTCATTTGACGTGTTTTTTGAGCTGTTATCAACATTTGATGCTGATTCCGATCCACAGTGATCAGCTGATTCATTTCGACCTGTCAAGATTGTAGTCTTCGAGTCGGCAGATGATTCAGAAGAAATTATCAGCTTATGATAACAACTTTGAATAAGGGGAAGGTGCGGCGCGATTTCGCTTGGTTCCGTAAAAAGTGAAGGAGGAACCTGCAGAAGTTTAAATTTGGTTATAAAATAATTTAACTGAAATTAATTAATATACCATTTCACAAGATTAAAAATTTGGACTATTTAGAACATTTGGTAAATGAATATAAAGAGTCTGATTTTAAATCAAATTTAGTTTTGTAATTATAGCTTCGTCAATCGTAATATATTTTTTATAAAAAAGGACTTACTCGAATGTCTTTAACTTTAGCTTCCCTAGAAGTGTATTCTCGTAAAAGATATCTTTGTCCAAATTCGTGATAAATGCGAGTATCATTAACTCTTAACATTACGTTATCGACGCGAAGAAAATAGCGCAGTAATATAAAGAAGTTAGTAGGCATCACCCTCTGTAATAAAAGGAAATCATTGTTTCGGAAATTACGCCATTTAACACTGTCGTTTACAAAATAATTTGTTGTAATTTTTCATTAAAGTACCATTTTGATGGAACAAGCTGCAATTCCATTATCATGTAGCTCGTCTTCAAAGAGAGTCAAGTCTACATAGAACAAAATTTTGTCCTTTCGTTTTAGTTTTTCGATGTCTATTCGCTCGTCAGTTTCCTCAACCGCAAAGTTTGACATTGTTCCCATGTAATCAGTTGTGAATGTCCAGTCAAATGGTTTAATTTTTTCTTCGAGGTATTCCTTACTTTCTGATCTAGAAGCAAAATATTCATGTTGGCAATCAATTTTTATTTTTGAAAGACAATATATTTTGCTCCTTTTAGAATAAATTTTGTTGATTTGAATATTATTGAAAACTTTTACCTCGATTCTTTCCAAGCTTCGGCACAAGCTAATTGAAGATTAATTTTCCCATTTGAAACGCGTTTTAAGGCGTCCAGGGCATTAAATTGTAACGTTGCTCCTTCCTTGTGTTTTAAAAGTAAAATGTTATTTGGAAACACCATATCTGGCATGTGAGGCATTTCCAGAGTTCGGTTAAATCTGAAAATTTTTTTTAAGAATGACAAACTAAAAAAATTATTTATTAAATGCTAAATAAATCATTGAATAAAGTTCAGTAACAGTCTTAAAATAAATATAAATAAAAGTGTATACGTACATGCAAAATTGACAAGATCCTGGATCTTGTTCACGACATCCTTCTTCACTTTTTGAACATTTCGAATGAAGAATATGGGATTGGGTATATTTTATATACCAAGGAGGGAAGACGTGTTCTTCTTCGTTTACTGGCAACCGCAAAATATCGATGCCACCATGAACCTTTATTGTTGTCATTTCTAAAGATTCAAAATATGAAGAAAAAACTATGAAAAAATGGTAGGAATTGTGATTTTAAAAAACAAATAGTAAAATTTAGGTTGATACTTTTTCTTACATCTTTCTAAAAGTGAATTGCAAAGTGAAATTTGATGTTAAAGACATAAGGTTAACATAACCTAGAAATATTTGGATAATTGAGGAACCCATCTTTATTAATTTGAAAGAAAATGTTTCAAGATCGGAATGAGTTTCAAATTGAGAATAATGAATAATACTAGCTAGTCTCATCAAATAATAGATTTGTGAGAATTTAAATAAAAAATTCTAGGTTTACTGAAAGGAATCAAGGCTCTCTAACCTGCTTATCAATAGTTTCGTTGATATTCTGGAATGATTTTTACGCCGGAATATTTATCACATTTCTGTTAGCATATTAGTTATTCCCTAACTCAGGATACAAATTTCGGCAAATAAGAAATAGTTAAATTCCTAATAAGCTTTTTAAAAAAGGCTGGCAGAACTAATCACTATTCACATAAATATGACACAGCGCGGCGTCTGCATTACCGACTGTTCTTTTCCTAATTTTTAAAAATTTTTTATACATATATTTTTAGAGCCGGTTGATCCACCTTCTTATGAGTTTTAGATAAATTTATTACATATTAAATCATATGGGATAAATTTATTTAGAACATATCAGAAGGTGGATCAACCGGCACTTTGTTATTCCATTTATTGTCCATTTATTTAACTATATTATAAATTTTATTTTCCAATAAATATCACGAAAATAGTATTTAGAAAACTTATTTTAACATCCATAAGCTATTCAATAAAATGATAAAATTGAAAAAAACTATGTAAATTATTATCTCATAGAATAATTTTTTTGAATTGATACAAACGATTTTCGTTATTTTTAAATTTCCCCCGTATGTATTCTATTGGTCTTCCCATCCCGTTTCATTCGTTATTCATTCCGTTATCCGTTAGTTTCGCGGCAATCCTGAGGATTGGTGCAGATTGGTGAGCATTGGCAGTTAGTGAGTAAGGTGAGAACTCTAATGAACTCTAGTGAGAACAGGTGAGAACTGAGAATGCCGGCAAATACCGGCAAATACCGGTGATTTCATAACCACTTGTTTTTAGATAAAACATCGCTTAAATGCTTTCATGTAATCGCTTCTTGCGTCCTATTTATGATTTAAATGGTATCTCACCTCACGTAAGTGCATCGAAAATTGTTGTCGAAAACTACATCTTTTGTCAGTTTTGCCTGAAGACTTGTAAACGGCTTAGAGAAAAAAGTGAGTTTGTCAGGTGGTTTGAATAGCCACCAGAATCAACCAGAATTGGAACATGGCTAGAATAATTTGCAAAATAACGGATATTTTTTAGTGCATTTTGACTAAATTTTAATATTCTAACACAGTTTTTCAAGATAAAGGATAGATAAATCAATTTAGGATGCAACAGTTGTACTTTTCATCTTATTAGGTCTCCAGTTTGAAGAAACCTTTGTTTTGGCAGAGTTTTGGTTTCAATTTTTCCAGGAGGGATTTACGCTTTGAAATGTTCATTCTTGATTTTTAGATTATTTTCTCAGAACTTTCAATTTTTTTAAAATGTTAAGAGAGTTATATTAAAATTACATATAAATTAAAGACAAATTTTCGCAGTATTCTTTTAACATATTAGGTTAGTTCTTCGAGATTTTCTCGATTGAAACACTTAAAAGTTTAAATAAAGTGTGCATTCTACAGACAAATGAAGAAATAAAAATTAAAAGAATTTCCAGGGAAAACTGAAATAGTTTGTTTCCTTATGAAAGTAATTTTTTCTTGTGCAAATATAATTTTAAATTCCTTGTAAATTAAATTAGTTTAAACGGTTGAAACAAAATATCTAATTATTTTAATCTAATAATAAATTTCCTAAGTTAATCATGATTTTGGTTAATAATCTGTATGAATTTCAGGTTGTAGATTATCGCTTACATTGTTATAGTGTTTCTGTAAATAATTATATATATATACACTATTTGTCTATTCATTAAATTTTTAGCTTCAGTGGATATGGATTAAAATCTAAAAGTCAGCCGGCCTGGAAGCTGTATTTAGGAGGATTGTCGGGCTTCGTCTCGTAGACCTGAAGGTTTGTAAAATTGATATTATTTCGCGAGAGACAATTTTGAAATAATGATTTAAAGATACGGTGACCATTTCAGTTTTATAAAATTATATTTCATTTTATTTCTGTCGGATGGTTTCATTTTTCGACTTTTTATTTAAATTTATATGGAATTATTACTATTTTCAGGACAGGAAGGAGGATGCAGAGGAAAGTGGCCCCTGCATAGTTCCCGGTCTCTTCCTGCAAGAGACGAGGTGTCTGGGGCTGGCCTGAAAAGGCAATGGTGCCATCGCTACGACGAGGGAGAGCCGCGATGGTGAGTGATTCTTTTAATTCCTCCTAAATCCATCCATGTCGTGTATAAACTAAAAATTCTGGAACGACACATGGAGGCAGGTTGTAATTAGTCATTACAAATCTCATAGTGACCGTTAGTAAAAATTTTTACAATTTCTATTAACGAGTGAATATTTGCTTTTTAATTTTATTTCTTAGCATAGGTTATAGGCTTTTCTTGGACTTTTTTCTTTTTTATTTAAAACCTTAAACGAATATAATCTTACTTTTCATCATCATTTATTCAAATTTAAGCACTGTTTATTATCATAGTGCGTATTAAAATTTTTATAATCCAAGAAACGTATTCGCGACGGGGAATTTTGAACATCAAAATATAATTAAGACTTGTTTTCTCGCGTTGGTTGAAATAATAATTTTTTAATGAATTTATGTATATTTTGATTCTACGAAACGCCGAAGGATATTTAATTAATTTTTAATAAAAGCATTTCCTCCCTTTGATGTCTAACTTTTTGATAATAGATTTGTGATAAATCTTATCTTTGATTGCCATTTTTATGTCAAACTTAAAAAGTAACTATTGAATTTAAGCATAAATAATATTTGAAATATAATTAAAAACCATGATTTTACTCGTCTATCAGCTGAAAAATTAATCAGGGTGTCTAATCACCGGAACATGACCAGGAGTAAACAGTAATTCAAAATCGAACCTAGGAGCGCGTCATCAAATAAGAATATCATAAAATATTATAGAAATTGTTTGGAATCTTTCAAAAAGTATTTTAAAAAACAGCCGAATTTAAATAACAAATAATGATTTCAATAACTTGTATAATTTCCGTTGTTTAAATTCTGAAACTTTTTATGCCCTTTCTACAAAATCTTAAACAATCCCTTGTATGGATTTTACGAATGTCTTATTTGGTGATGAAATAAAAAGAAACAAACGTAAAATATTAGCTCCGTTGTTCATATTTAAATGAATTGAAGCTTAAGTAGTCGTTGAAAAATGCGGAAGATAATAAGATTTCGAAAATAAATTTGGTTTTTAAAGGCATACTGCAATTGAATACTTTCGTATTTGTGAATTATATTAATAAATAAATTTATAAGTTTGGAAGTTCTGTGCAATTACATTTTAAAATTTGTTTGTATTATTTAATATTTACAACCGGAAATATTTGTGAATTTAGTAGAAGAAAATTAATAGATACCCTGGTCAATTTTTGTATTGAAGTGCACTACCTATTAAAACTATATTAGACCGTTTTAGAAAATATGTTACTAATCACTTTATTAGCATAGGATGTTTTCAGCTTCAAATTTTCAATGGTGCATTGTTGAAAATTTATCACCAATTTTAGATAAGAGTGATTGTGTCTAAAGCCACTGGCCAATATTTAAGGCTTTCAAGCTCAGGTGACGGATACGTCTCGGGACGTAATCCCTAGTGTAGGTTTTTTGCATCTGGGCAGTATGATCGAGGATCGTAGAGTGGGTGTATTGGTGAGAATGAGATTTTTACATTTCTTTAAATATAGCTACAGGAAGGTAACCAATTAATTTTTCTGGTGTGAATGCTTGAATGTAAGTAGGTAGGGCAAAGGTAAAATACTTGTCGCGCGCGTAAAGTATTTTACCCTGGATTAATATCCTAATTGGGGAAATGTTTTATTTTCCCACACAGTAAAAGGATATTGTAGGATATCCTATTTAAGTGGGTATTAGTTATGGTGAGTTTTGATAATGCCCTCATAGAAGAGAGTAACCTTTTATGGGGATTTATCTCTTCATTACATGTTTTGCTTCACGTTGTCACTATGTTGATTTTTTATTTTCAATTTCTTAAATATGAAATTATCATGATTTTATTATGCTTCTCTTTTCAGCTACTTAAAAAATCTCAAAGTTGAAATTGAATGATTTTTGTACTGATCTCTTGCTCTTTTTAAGGAAATATAATTTTATTCATTAATTTCAGGTGAAAGAATAAATTCTTTCTTTTTGCAGGTGAAAATTAAATAATTTTTTAATCGTGTTATTGTTTCAGTGAATATGTATTTTATATCCTTTTTTGTTTCAGGTTTTTAACAGTATTTTATTATTTCAGATTGAAATAGTGTCTTTTGTGCTAATATTTTTACTTTTCTGATATATTCTTTTCTGTTTCAGATTTGGTTCTAAATTCTCTTTTCCTACAATTGCTTTGAAAAATACTGCTAATGATTTTTAAATTGAAAGAACAATTATAAATTTTAATTTTCATGAAAATGAAAGAACTAATTTTCTAATCTCAAGAAATAACCACAATGGATAATTCTGATACTAATAAAAGAAAAAATGCACTCTTCGTATATTTCTTTGTGCCTATGTTTTCAAAAACAATCGTTAAATTAGATAAGAATGATATAGTTTCAAATAAAATTTCATTTCGTGCTGTTTCGTCTCATTCTGCGCTAATCCAAAATCTGTTTCGGCAACAATGCGAGCTTTTTCGAAACCAATCTGAATCAAAATTCCAATCCGTATAAATCCGGGCGCCCGTTCGAAATTTAATCCTACGGATTTCGAAATCAATCCGCACGTACCCTCGGAATTCAATATAAACGAATGCGAATACATCCGATGCAGCGAGGATCAGTTTAAATCCGTATGAATGCGTGCGTTCACGCGGAATTCAATCCGAATGAATCCGAGGCGCCTCTTCAGTCCTTCCTAATCTGTGCGTCCACTTGGAATTTAATGCAATGGAATTCGAAATCAATCCAAGCGTACCCTCGAAAGTCAATATAAACGAAACCGAGACACAATTTCAATCCGTCTGAATCCGTGTCTCCACTCGAAATTTAATCCAACGGAATTCGCAATCAATCCAAGCGTACCCTCGAAAGTCAATTTAAGCGAATCCGGGATACAATTTAAATCTGTGTGTCCACTTGAGATTCAATCCCAATGAATCCAAAATCAATCTGGTTCAATCCGTGCCTACTATTTAAAGTCAATTTGAACGAATCTGACACCAACCCGAGACATAATTTCAATGCGTTCGAATTCAAGCGTCTACTCGAAATTTAATCCGAATTATTGCGAAGCCAATCTGCGTTACCTCCGATGTTTATTTCAATCCGTGTGTTCACTCGAAATTTAATCCGAACGAATCCCAGGCTAATTCGAGCCTTTGATTTCTGAATAGAATTGGAATAGCTCGCATTGGTGTGAAATCAGATTCTGAAATATTAAGTCCAAATAGGACGGATACAGCGTTTTCATTCCAAAATTTGCATCAGGAATCTTTTCAGGGTACATGCGGTCAAAATAAGACACCGGGATACAATGTAACAGTAGATTTTCTCATGAATTACATGGTTTTTAAGATTTTTCTGTTTAGGAATAGCTAGAAAAATTATAATAAAATTTTGAAAACATATTAAATAGCATAAAAATATCTACAGTATTATTGGGATTTTAAAAATTAGATTTTTGTATTCAATGGTCGTTTTGAATAAAAATTAATTAGTGGAAATTTCTTGGAGTTTTTTTATATGGCTTATTATAAAGCTCAATTATTGAATTTCAATTTAATTAGCACGCTTTATGTATTTTTCAACACGAATATTTTATATTTTGATTAAAATATAAAGTGCAATTTAGGGCTGAATGGGATGATGAACTAGACCGAAACGAAACGCTGTTTCTCTGACGCCTATGACTCTCTTTTGGAGTCGGTAGACGTAAACATCGCAGGAGGTGTTTAATAATATGTGATGTAGTTTCACTGGGATTGATTCTTTAACTATATAGTAAATAAAGATCGATGGTTCGCAATTATAAAAAAGTTAACGACTGATAGTCGTAGTTCAAAGAAGTCTCAATTAATGAAGTTATAATTGTAAAAAGTGAATTGCAAATCAACGTATCCGTTAAATTAAAAAAAAAATTAATTTTTATTACTTCTTGATTAGAAACTGAAAATATTTACACGATTATTTAACACAAAAAATTAAAAATCTTTGTTTTTATAAAAAAAAAATAATATACATTTAAAGTTCCACTTCTCCTTCTAAGCCCGGAACGAAATAAAACAAGTGTACAAATTTTCACCTCTATTTTTAATTCGTAATTTTTAAATTAGAATGCTGGTTAATTACGTCACGATCAGTTACAATTTTTTACAAATTCAGACGCGAATCGAAATTACTCGATTTTCTTATTTTTTGATTTAAAAATAGCAAAGTGTTGTTTTGTAAAAAAGAAACGTATATAATCTTTATATTTTTAGCTTCTACTTTAATATACAATGGTTTTTAAATGTTCGGAATTGATTTGATTAAAGATTGTATTGAGGTACGTATAATTGGAGTGGTTTTGAAGAATGGAGAAAATGATGGTAACTCGGGAAAGTATATTCTCATTAATTTTTATTATATTTAGCAATTATTTCAGTTATATCTAATTTAGTTATATTTCAGTCATATCTAATTTAGTTAATTTTTGTTCCAGTAAAATTAGATATTTTATAGTGAAATATGTACCTATCCCTAGGAAAGGTTTCTCAAGTGGAGGTAGTGATAATGGCTCAACAGGATTTGATGCTGTTAGAACTTTTTATTTTGCTCGACGATTTTTGGAGTAAGTCCTATATAGTCTAACACATATTGTCTATTGATTTCACTTCAGTTGCTTTTTTACGCAGAAATAAAACTTTTCAAATCTTCTTTTATAATTGGAACTGGTCGATGGATCAATTAGGATAAGATTTCGTGAAATATGACGAAAGGGGAGTAAGACGCTATAAAGACCCGCTTTGTTATCAGTTTTCTCTACATTGTAGAATATGTCATTCTATCTCTTTTTATAAACCCATTTAATCATTTTTTTAAATTCATCTTTTCGTATCAAACTTCTAGTTTTCTCATTCTGCACTCAAAATCCAAAATTTCCAATTAGGATAAATTTAACTATCTTTTATGGTTGAAATAACCAGACTATTTTCTGAAAAGTGTAATTTTGTTATAGCTATTGCAAAGTTCATAGATCTATTGTATTTTTAACACTTCGAATTGAATATATTATTGAAATTCGATTTCTTTATACTTTATTACTCCCTATTCTTTGCCTTCTAAGTTCCACACGAATATAAAGTTCAGTGGTGCGGTTGCGCGTTTTAAAAAGCTCGAATCTCCAGATTCCACAGAATTGAGATTTCTGTAGTTCAGTCATTCAGATTCTGTCAGCTCGATCACTGCAGACTATAGTGAACATCTTATTTATAACTTTAAATTCAGAAACAGTTTTTAATCGATAGAAAAAAATGAAACGTTTAAAAAAAACAATAAAAATGTCTGATTCTTGTAATTTTTTTTTTATTTAAAATTCTATTCAGATTTTTCAGAAGTTTGATAAATGAATTACAGAACTAAAATGTCCTATTTGAATATTAAAATTTACCAGTGATTGGTTCACTTTATAATTTATTTCAAAAACAAAATGACGGTTTGTGATAAAACGGATTTTAATTGTGATTATAACGGGGTCGCGGATGATGAGGAAGATGACAAAGAAGTGCAGATAAGGAATCATGTAAAATATAAAGACGATGCGCTGGTTGTGAAAAGTGAAACCTTTAGAAAATTGAAAAAAATTGTCAGTCACGTTGGACTTTTGGTTGCCTTAATGCTTTACACAGCAGCAGGTGGTTTGGTACGCATACACAAATTAATTTTTTTCAATAATTCATTTTATCAAATTTTCATTACGTTTTAAAAAAATTGATCAAATCAAGGCGAATCAAATTACTGTTCATTAAGTTTCCTCTGCATTGAAGTAAATTCTCGAACACAGTAAATTTGAAAAATAAATTAAAAATTCTATACTGCATCAGGTGCTGCTTTTCATAGTAATTTAGTCTATTTAAAACTGTAATAATAAGGATAATCAACATTGAGTTTGAAGTAATTAGATCATTTTCAAAAATTAAATAAGGTTTTAATAAAATAAATTCTAATTGAAGGTTTTGTCAAAAAATAAATATTATTTTTCTTAGAAGAAAACATCCTGTAATAAATGATCGAAATTCATCGATGATGCCAAAAATGAAGATTGTTTCATAAAAAAATGCAATGCACAAGACATTCAGTTTTCGTAATGTAAATTGTAGCCAAACAATTTACCTTCAGATTCCAGGCAAGAGCATTAATATTCACAGACGCCTGACCACGTTTTGCAATAAACATTATAATCTGAATTTAGATCTGAAAATTCCACCCATTATCCATCTTTCAATTTTTTCTTTGTTTTCATTTCCTAAAGAAATTAAATTTAATCAGAAGATTGAGAATTGTTTTTATACGTTTGGAAGGGTTTCAGACTTTATAAATAGCACTTTAAAGTGTGGAGAACTTCGTGAATATTAGTTCATCATGGACCTAATGCTACTCTACATTTACCGTGACATCTTGCTGTTATGTAAGATCATTCGAAACGTGGAGATTATTGTTTCACCACTAATGTTGCTCATTCACTTCAAACTGATGGATTCCGAACCAATGATCGACTGCTATTTTCGTGCCTTCGAACGATTCTCTTATTTTATGAACTCATTTCATTTAAACACAGCCGTTAATTTTCGCAGTAACTAGTATTCGTGCGGTGCGAATTCTTGGGAATTGAACATTTAAATTTTATTAAATAGCATATTGAGGTATATGGGTTGAAGAAAGATTCGCTTTGATTTGATAAATCAAAGATATGCATACATGTAAAATAGTAATGAATTATTAACACTTGGAGTGAGAAAAAAATTGAAAGGAAGTCACGTTCGCATGGAAAGGAAAAGTTTTTTGTAAATTCATAAATAATTATTATAGATTTTTAGGTCAATTGAACTTCCAGCCGAGTTAGCTCGATTAACTAGGCTTCGAGATGCTCTGTTGGTCCAGAGACACCACCTCGTTAATTCTATTGTTAATAATACCGACGTTTCGAATTTGGCAACATTGGTGAGTAAAATTTAAAAAAATATATTTTGCATTTTATGCTTTTTTTTAAATCATGAACGTGATGTCAAATTACAGGTAAATATTAGATTAAAAGCTTATGAATCTGCAGTTCAGGAAGCTGCTCAAGCTGGACTTTTAGTAAATTTAGTGGCCGAAATTAATGAACATGAGCATTTAGGACATGACGAAAAACCTCCTGTGAAGACGGAGAGGTGGAGTGTTTTACAAGCTGTGTTTTTCGCCAGTACCGTTTTAACAACTATTGGTATTTATTACACAACTTTATTATTATTTTATAAATTACAACTCTGAACAATCAAAAATCAATAGGTTTTAGTTTGATAAACACAACTATTCTAAAGTACAAAAATTTTTAATCACGGGTAATTAAACTTTATTACTAAGTAAAAAAAAGTGTTCGGGGAACAAATCTTTTGTGAAAAATTACTATCACAGAAACGAACTAGAGAGATTTAAAAAATTACAGTATTTTATCTTTAAAACTTGATTGTCTAGTGTCACTCATTTTCAGATTTTCAAATCTTTTCTAATTTTCACTTTAAACGTTTTTGATTCAAGGAAATTTTAGTTTTTTCCTTTTTAAACTTCCTAAAATTTTCAGGTGTAAATAAAACAAAATTTTCAGTTGAGATGAGATTTAAGTTTCAAATTTGCCTTTTCAAAAATCTTGTAATCTTTAAAATTCTAATTTACTGATGTTTTTATTTTTATCATTTTATCCCTATTTATTTTATAATTAAAAATTAATATTCAAACAACTTGATTGTTAGAAAACTTGAAATATAAAATCTAAAATTTCTGTACTGATATTTCTAAAACTCGAAATTATTAAGGAAGATGTAAGTATGGAAGGGAAGTTAAAGTGGAAAAGAATTTAAAGCAGATAGTAATAAGAAATTATTTCAGTGAAATCAAAAGGTTTTTTGAAACACGCTAGAGTTTACATTTTGTCCTCTTTTTTTCTATTTCCTCTTCTATTTTTGATGAAGATCGTCTAAATTATCCTAAATCCAAATTTTTATCCATTTCCCCCTTTCTAATAAAGTTTTGCATACAACTACCTTAGAAATATTTGAATAAAATATCAATTTTAGATTATAAAGTATTATAAAACGCCTATCAATATCGTTACATACACGTTCTAGAAGTAAAAAGTGTTTTTAGACAATATTTGATTCATTCAATTGCTTTTCATGTATAACTGTATTGTCTGTGTTTAAATGTACGCATCGACACAGACCAGTGCATCGTTTACTGCACCATTACTTCTGTAAGTAAGAGAAAAATGTTGCATCTCTTGTCACGATATATTTTCCAAGGGGAAATATTGCATAAGAATCGCTTTTAGTTCAGTGCGCAGACATCTATTGAAATTGTTGCATCTATTCGAGCCTTTGTTATACAGAATATTTTCTCTGCACATGAAATATGCAGAGGAGAGTTTCTTTTCAAAAGCTTTGTATTCATATAGATCAAAAGATATCATTTGTTGCCTTATTTTCAGCGGCATGCCAAACTTTGTAACTATATCACTATGTCTTTTTATAATATAAAATAAAAGTTTCATTCTTCTTTTAATAGACACTTTTGCTTTTTTAAAACAAGCAGAGACAAATTTCTGATCTTAATTATTTTAAAGAATCCACGGAAGGTAACGTTTTTTAGATATTTCAACTTTATAAAAAATGTTACTCATTCATGTTTCTTTTTCAGGGTATGGAAACATTGTGCCATCGACAAGTTGGGGGAGGATCTTTTGCATTCTTTTTGCCCTTGTGGGAATCCCCTTAACTCTAACGGTGATTGCTGACTGGGGTAAACTTTTTGCTGAAGGAGTTAGCGAAATCGCTCTCAGAATCAGATCAAAACTTCCAAAAAGGATTAATTCGTGCATGCCTACAAACATGGCAGGAAGACGCTCCTTAGGTCAGTATAAAATTCTTCATTTGAAAAAATATGTTTAATTATTGATTATTAAATAACTAACATTGTCTCATTTTCCAGGCGCTTTTGCAGCTGTTGTTCTGTTATTTCTTTATTTGGCATGTGGAGCTGGGATGTTTATGTTATGGGAGGAGGATTGGGGATTTTTCGAGGGTTTCTACTTTTGTTTTGTAACAATGACAACAATAGGCTTTGGTGACTTAGTCCCCAGTACGTAAAATAGAAAACAAACTGCAAAATTTTCAGTATAAGAAAACTACTTCTAATAAAGATTAGGATCTATTAATGTTTCCTTTTTTTCTTCTTAGAAAAGCCAAAGTACATGCTGCTTTGCACTCTGTATATACTAGTGGGCCTCGCATTAACTGGGACCATAATTGAATTGGTTCGGCGACAATATGCCCAATCGTGGAGAAGATTGCAAGCTCTGAGTGGTCCTCTTGCCGAAACTTTAAAAAAGCTTGGGGAACATGCTGGAGGTGATATGACTGCGTTCAATTCAGATCTCAGGTAGAGTGGAAAAATCAATCTTGATCATTAATTTTGATAAACTACACAAAGCATTAAACGACGTAACTATCGCGATTATTTTTTAACAATTTTCAGTAAATAAATTTGCCAAACGTAGTTAAAAATGGATTGACTATTGCTAGAAATTAGTTGGCTTTTTGATTAAAAATTCAATTGGCCTCGATAGTTGTGTAAAATTTCAATTAAAATACTTGAAGTTTTTTCTAACTGCACTATTAGTTGAAATTTTATATAACCTCTATGGCTGAATGTATTTTCAACCATCAGCAAATTAATTGTCAGCAACGGTAAATAAATTTTCATTTTACAAACATTTTTATTTAAGTAATATTCATATTTTTATAAGAATAAAAATAATGACAGTAATCTAATTTTAAATAATTGTTGTCTTAAATTGAGGCTTGATGTTTCAGTAGTTTTTATTTTGGATTCGAAATATTAATGTTTTTTTTTCATTCTAGGCGTATCCTGACTGTAATATCAATGCCTCGTTTGAAGCGTGGTGGAACAGGAAGTCAGAGTTCCAAGGACCAGGAATGGGAGAAAGCTGTTGAAGCTGTCCTTCGGGATATCACTGCCTCCGCACCTCCACCGCCAAGCAAACCCATAATGCAAATTGTTATTTACGAATCGAGCGTATGAATAAGAAACTTTTTTGTATTTGTAAATTTTGTCTCCCTTCTTTCATTTATAATAAAAAAAATTATCTTTATCTTACGATGATTGGTTCAAAGTAGCGCGATAATCGAATTTGGAATTCGCCCCAATTGATTTTCAGTCACCGGAAAGTCAATTCAAGAGAGTGAAATGGAATCTACGTGGGGAAGAAGGATTTATTTACCAAGAATAAGGCGAATGCAATTAAGTGAAAAGAGAAGACGTTATTGGGAAATTATATTAAAAAATTTTCCATTTTATCTATGAGAATCAACCTCATCAATGTAGACTTTCATATATGCTTTGAAAAGAAGAATTTAATGTTGTTGAAGTTGGTGAGAAAAGTTTGAATTTAAAAATATTGAGTTTACTTAAAACCATCAGGTATTTGAATAATAATATTTAAAATTGGAATTTATCAATATATAAAAATTATTATGAATTTATCATTTGATTACTCGTGTGTAAATAAAAGTCTATTTTTTATTAGCAAGAAAAAGTTCGACTAAAATGTTCTTCATTTTTTTTGTTTCAAAAGGTTGTGTTTACTAGAGATTGACATTCAGTTATATGTATTAGTTAGTATTATTTATTTTTATTATTCTCTATTTATCACAATTTGATTTAATCTCTGATAGTTTTTGAACATACCTACCTAAATCTCTTAATTTAATTTTACTACTTTACTTTGAAAATTGGATTATTTAAATGAAATAAAAAAAAAGCATCTTATTCCATATCGCATGTGTAAATGTCAAAATACTCTGACACGTGTTGGATTCCTTCATCTTTATTATACAGGAACACATTATGAAAAATACCTCAGGAAGATATTTTCTTCTCTCCAAAAAGACTTTAATCAATAAACAGTTAGAAAATCTGAAAACAATATGATGAAAAACATAATTTAGAAATTACCTGTCTATTCTAACCAATTGCAAGGTAAATGATTTTATACTTTTTAGTTTGTGATATTTTGAGTAGAAGAACGAATTTTATACATTATGAAATGTTTAACATTTTTAATATTTCATAATATTTTTATTAGCCCAACAATTTTTAAATTCATATTTGGATTCCCGGCAACGATAATAACGCCGCCAAGACGTTGGTGTAAAATTGATAAACTTCTACAAAAAAGAGCTCTGTGTTGGCACAGTAGATTTCAAGATTAAACGCGCATGTTTCTGAAATTTACGACCAGGAACGAGAACATAATCACACTTATCGATCCCATCGCCTTCATTTTCCGACAATATTTTCCTTTGTCAATTTCCTCTAAAATGCGAGGGCCAGAAGAAAGAGCACAGGAAGTTGCTCCAAAATACCTGGCAGGCATCGCGAGAATCGCCTACGCAGTGCGTATATTTATAATCATCCCTTTTCATCCTTCTATTTCCTCTCTGACCCTGGCACTGACATAGAAATAAGTAAGAAGTTTGTATAGGAGTTGACTGTACGCTTTTGCAACTACATCCGGATGATTACGATTGTTTTATCAAATTTCAAATCAATATTAATTTTATAAGCTTAAATTCAAACATTTTTTGCAAAGTAGTATATTTCATTTTCCTGTCTTCCATGTTTCTGAACTCAGAGTCAGGTCAGGGATGTAGCTTTAATTTAAATTTCCTTTGATAATAAGTTTTAATTAAGTTTTATTGATTGTTTTTATTCAATTAAATATCACGTTTGAAGAAAAATGTAATTTAAATATTTTGTATTTTACTACTTTATTTAAGGATACTCAATTTTTATTTCACATTCTTAATTTCATTTGGATACATTAATTTTAAACAAGGTAGTGATAAAACTTACCAACTCTATCTTTCAGCAAGCAGATGTTATAACAAGGTACGAAAGTCAAGAAAAAAATGAATTACCTGTTGTTCCCAAAGATGGAAGTAAAAACATTTTTCAACTACCAATTTTCACGACAATTACTTCGACATTTTGTAAAGCGTACACGACTGTAAAGCATTCGAACGAAACAATCGCTAATATACTTAATCAAACTGAGGAAACTTTTGGAAAAAGTTCTAAGTTTATTGGAAGTACCATAGAGAAATTACCTTCTATAGATGTGCCGTCTGAAAGCATCATTGAAGATATTAAACTCAATCTCAGGTGATGACATTTTTGAGACCAAATTACATTTATTTATTTTTTGTTGTAATATTTTGATAAATATTAAATTCGTTTCAGAATAACGTTTTTAACAACAATAGAATGGTGTGAGAATATAGTATCCAACGTAATAAATGCCTATAATAATTTATCGATAACAAACGAAGACAAATCGGACAAAACAAAAGGAAATAATTCTAAGAGTTTTAAATAAAGGATCCTGAGGTTTTAGATTCTAAATCACAGAAAGTATTGAAATCTGTATAAATTTCTGAAATAATTCTCACTGTTTTTTCCTGGCGGAATATAAAATTCAATATTTTGTAAGTGGTTTAGAATATCTAAAATAGAAACAGTGCTGAAATCAAATTTAATTTCAATATTGTTAAAAAGCACTGTTCCTTTTAGATCATTTTCCCTATCACAACTAGTCTGAATTATACCTCAAGCTATTAATTGAATTAAATTAGATTTAATTAGCAATGGTTCTATAATTCAAATACATTTCAATTGCATACACATTCACACTTGCGTCGTGTACTGTACTTTATGAGTATTTCATAACTGTAAATTGAATTTTTGTCAATAATATTTATTATTCTTTTAGTTCATGATGCACAATTTCTCTTGTATCAGTTTTCTAGTCCAATCTGTAAATATAAGGACTGTAAAATGTTAAAGATAAATGATGAATATTAATTTCACGTTTGTAGGACTTTACTAGAAAATTCGTTTAACTTTATTTAAGATATGTAAAGCGTTACTCAAAAGGAAATACTGAATAAATTTGAAATTTGTGTCTAACTATAATGTATTAGCTTTGTTATCGTATTCGATTCCTCAACCAAGTTTATTCATTTCTGCTCTTCAAAAAGATTTATTTTCTAAAAAGTACGAGATGGCAAACCAATAAATAAATTATATCAAATTCACATTAAATTCCTGTGTTCCTCATAACATTTCAATGTAAAAAATTTTCTTTTTAAGCATTTATGCGAACTCCTATATTCTTATGGGACAGTGGCTTAAAAGGAGTAGTGTTACGAATCGATGGCTCTAAGTTTTTCGCATAAATATCTGCCGTAAGTTCAATCACAGGGATTTCCTTATCAGTTTTCGCTCTCTGTACAGCTTCGTCAATCTCTTTTTTAACTTCCCCTTCAATCTTTTTGAGTTCTTCTTGACTGACAAGATCGGCTTTGATGATCCTATCTTGGAAACCAGTGATAGGATCTCTCGTTTTTCTTACTTCTTGAATCTCTTCTCTTGTACGATAACTTGTTCCAGGATCAGACATACTGTGCCCAGAGTACCTGTATGTTCCAGCTTCCATAACGATTGGTCCTTTTCCAGAAGTGCAATGATCTAGTGCAAACTGAGTAGCTTCTCGTACAGCTAAAACGTCCATGCCATCTACCCAAATTCCTGGGATATAGTCTCCTCTCGTGTGGTATTCTGTGCTAGCTGCAGCTCTTTCCGTACTGGTACCCATTCCAAACCCATTGTTTTCACAAACAAAAATGCAAGGAAGATTCCAGAGTTTGGATATATTATAAACCTCGAATATTTGACCTTGATTGGCTGCACCGTCTCCATAAAGTGTAGCACAGACTCCACCATCTTTTTTGTATTTATGAGCGAAGGCAATTCCAGCTCCCAGAGGAGCTTGAGCACCAACGATACCATTTCCACCATAGAAATTTTTGCTGTACATGTGCATAGAACCACCTTTTCCTCGAACGTTCCCAGATTCTTTCCCTGTGAGTTCAGCTAGAATTTCTAAGATTGAGACCCCCATGAGATGAGTCCAACCGTGAGAACGATAGGATGTTATTACAGAATCTTTGTCTTTTCGAAGAGATCCAATCATACCGACTGCTACAGCTTCCTGGCCAGAGTATAAGTGACAAAAGCCTCTAATTACCTTTTCCTTATATAAATTACCACAGGCAGTTTCCAATCGTCGAATAACTATCATTTTTCTATAGTAGTTAAGTGCATCTTCTTTGGTAACCTTGACGTTGGTACAGGGTCCATTTTCCAATTTGTGGAGGCGATACGGCTTTGTTTCAAAAGAAGCCTCTGTGGCGAAGTTATTTTCCTTCAAGAATGATAATCTTTTTCTAAAAATCTGAGAGGTCCTGATAAACTTTAAAATCATTTTACAGCTTCTGCTTTTTTAATGAGAAATGTGAAGTAAAAAAAAAATCAAATTTTTCTATTTAAATTGAATGGACACCATCAGGGCTGCGTACTGAAACTCTCACCATGGCGAATTTAGAATGAACCTATCAGAAAATGTTTTGAGATTTTTCTATTTTTTGTTCTTTTGTATCAGTTTTATCATTCGTGGAAGCACGGTGAAAAATAATTGACGAATGACAACGGTGACAATTTCTTGTCCCTACTCAAGAGTATGGTAACAAAAATAACACCGAGATCTTAAGATCCACTAATGATAAAAATTATATAAAAATAATAACATTTGTAAAGCCTGTTTCTGATAGGTTCAATCTCACCAGCTGTCACCAGCCAAGATGAGATTTCCAAGATGTACCCCAAATCGTCTTGTTTTTGTTTTAATAGATGTGATACTAGCTTCATATTTTGAGAACTGTCTGAATTTAAAATACCTATAGATTTTTTTGAGTAATTAGTTAATTTGCTTGAGCTCAATTTTTGAAAAATTGAATTTTCTAGGGATTGAAAACTTTAAATCTTATTTAACGGCATGTGATACTTGAGAAAGGTAACAATTTTATGTTAACAATTTGGTCCAGTTTTTATATGTTTGTGTCTAAAATACATAAAATTTTGTTTTCAAAATTTGGGAAATAGCAGAGAAAATGAAAACGGACGTAGATAGACTGTTTTTGGTTCTGATAATAAAAAAATATTTACGATGTATTTTGTGAAATTGAACTTTATTCCATTTTCGAAATAAAAAGTAGTCTATCTACGTCCGTAGATTTCCGTACTTTCCACAATTTAGAAAACAAAATTTTATGTAATTTGGACATAAACATTTAGAAAACTAAAATCAATAAAATTTGCTAATTTACTAAGTATCACATGCCCTTAAAAACCTAGAATTATTCTACATGAGCAATAAATCTTGAAAAGAAATACAAAATTAATCGAAATAATAATTAAAGTTGTTGATAACAGTCACAATGTGTTTGAAGTTTGGCGCCTCACTTTCAACTGTTTATTCTCAATAATCGAAATAATCGATTTTACTAACAGATGGCCTTTGAAAATTTGTGACGCCATTTCCTTGATTCGCAGAAAACTATCTTGTCGCGTTGCCGCCAATTTGATACGTTTACATCACACACATCAATTGGTTTTAATAGGAATTTTTTTAGTAGTTTACTTATTTGAGACGTGTTTTGATATCAAATGCCGTAAAAAGTGTCAAGTAATGCGAAAGTTTTGAATCGCGATTTCGATTTGGCTGAACGGAATGAAGAGCTTCTGTTTTCTCTGTGCTAGTGACGAGGGTGTTTTCCTCGATATTTCTGAGGATAAATCTTTTTTCTGCAAAATCGAGACCTGTTTGTCTCTTAAGGTAATAATTTTTCTTTACCTTCGATACGACACTAAGTTCGCGAGAATGAAAGGTTATGTTATTTCCGCAGCTCGATCTCCGACTTCATCTGGCGGCAGAAAGTTGAACGTACGCCACTACGATAATAACCTTGTGAGGCTTCGTTTTTATTTCTTTCGCTAAGAGTTCGGTCTGCGAGATGCTGCCGCAAAATTAATCCTGTTATCTTGCGCTTGTTGCTTTTGTCAAGGTACGATTCATCTCGCGAGCCGAAGTGATTTTTTCTGTCATATATTTTGTCTATTTTGCACCCGCATCGCTTTAAGGTTATGGTTGTGCTTTAGCTTCACTTTTTTACACATCTAACCATTGCAAATTTACGCCCGTTAATATCCTTAAAATTAACCACATTGTCATTGTTTTTTAACCCCAAAGCTGGATTTTATCTGTAGCTGATTGCTTTTTATATGAGAGTTAGGTTATGTCGACATTTTGATTTACAAACCTTGTGCGGATGGTCTGATTTAAAAACTAATTTTTGCTCGTATGTGTTCAGGAAGAAGTTATCCATGTTAATTTTTTACAAATCACTTATTAATTTTGGTTTATTCTTGCGCTTTTAAGTTTGAAATTTAATTAAATTCATCGGTGGCATTTCTTAATTTGGGTTTTGGTTTTTAAATTTTATTGTTTATTAAATGTTCACTGCTTTTTTTTTCTTTAATTTAATTTTAAATACTTGAATAACATTTATTTGTTATTTTGTATTTAACATTCGATTTCCGACTTGCATTATATTGTATATAATTACTTTAGTCGCATTGTTTGTTAAATGTTTGGTGATTAAACATCGTAATATTAATTATTAGTTACCTAGAAATTATTAATTTATATTTTTTTGTGCAACAGGCTTCTAAGGACGATGCGCTATCGACCAAGCTCTGTCATAAATGCGCCTATGAGATTGATAAATGCTGTGATTTTGTCCAAAACTATAAAAAGAAGGTAGATCAAACAAGTTTTAAGAAAGTTAAGAAATCCAACTGTAATTTTTGCCAAAAGCCTGGTAAGGAGGGTTATCTTTTTAAACTGAGAAAGACTAATAAATATAACGACGCTTTCGACAAGATTTATTATCTCTTTGAAGACGATGTAAGTTTATTCTTGGAATAATATATCTTTTTATTTTTATTGCTTAATTGATATCACTACATCCCTTTTTATTGCAGTTAAGTGATGAAACGGAAGTTTGGATTTGCTTGTGGTGTAGATATTCCCTAGATGTTCTGTTTGATTTGAAGAGAATTTCTGAAGAAGTTTCCGGCAAACTGCATAAAATAATTGACGAAGGAATCGACGTTGATATCTTGCCAAGGGTAATTTTCATATTTTCAATACGCATTTTAATCAAAATCTCCCAAAGAATATCGAATCCACAATTTTTAGACAAATTTTAAACAAAATTTAATTAAAAATAATGTAATTTCTATTTTATTTTTTAATATCAAGAAAAATGAAAAAGTTTTCTTACAGTTATAAAGTTTAATCATAGCTCAACTCTGTTTAAATAATTTTTTTTCTTATCTAGGTCTTGAACTTGAATATTCATTCTTGATGTTAATAATATTAGTATTTTATTAATTCCCTGTATAGCCCCTGCACGCCTTTCACAATTCTTCCCTTGCCGACAATTTTACTGCCCATATTGGTTACGTATTCTTGATGTTGATAATAACCTTGACTTTTTTCCAGACGAGAACACACGTTGTATCTCGTAAAACTACGCACATTAAAAGACCGCAGATCGACTTACAAACTCCTTCCGACACGGATAGTGATTCAAGCAAAATGGTACGTGGAGCAAAAGATTCTGGTAAGATGAGCGTCGACAAGCTTAAGAAAAAATCAAAGAACCGCTTTTGCGAAGATTGCCAGGCTGAAACTGAAAAAGGTGTAGATATGTTTAGAATTCACAGAACTGGACGTACAGTTTGTAAGGATTGTTGGATAAGAATGGATCCAGAGAAAAGCACAAATAAGAACAAGCGAAAGAGGAATATAACCGATCCTAGCGATACAAAATCGTGCAAAGTATTTTTGAAAGACGTTTTAACAAGTCCAACTAGTGCTGATTCTCAGTCTTACAAAGTCGCCAAAGGTGAAGATGGGAGTGTTGTCTACAAAGTAACAGATGATAGCTCCAGTAACGAAAGCACGTTGAGTACAAAAACAAAAGCACAACTAAAACAACTTCCAGATATGAAAGAACCCCTTCGTGTACTGCCGAAGAGGAACCGGAAAATCAGCGAAACCGTAGAAATTTCAGACAGTGAAAGTGAGGTTGATACTAAACGAAAAACACGACGACGTGAAAAAATTGTAAGTCCTAAAACAGACGAAAAACCAACGAATGTTGAAAAATCCACAAAGTCCGGGAAATCTAAACCTACCAAAGTAGAAATTCCTGCCACCAAAACGAAATCTAAGAGAGCTAATGGTAACCAGAGCTCAGATTCGGAAGCTTCGCGAACTAAAAGAAGTAGAAGTAGTTCTGTAGAATCATTTGTGGGTACAACAAGAAGTTTAAGGCCTCAGCGAAAAGCAGCCTTATCGAGAATCGTAGGAGATAATGATTCAGTTACTAGTGACGATTCTTCCCAGGTAGAGTATATTCCAAAGGGATCAAGAAAGCGAAATGAATCAGTCGGTTCTAAAGATAAAAAGACTAGTTCGATCTCTAGTAAAGAATCTTCTCCTGCAGTAAAGTTCAAAAGTCCTCCTAATGTTAAACCACCAGAAGCTAAAAAACCTCTTGCAAGACCTAAGAGGAAGAAAGATGTTGAGGAACGAATTTCTTATACGTGCGCTGCCTGTGGAATCGATTTTGATGAAAATAAAGAATATAAATTACACCAGGAAATGCATCTGAAGAATGTGGAGATAAAAATTCAGAGGGTAATTGTCGACGAAACACTGGAAATCAAAGATGAGAATGAAAGATTGCCTAGTATAGAAGAAGAACCTGAACAGGACGAGAATGAGAAACAGGAAAAATTAAAGGAGATAGAAAAGAGAATACAGGATACAGAAAATCCAGAGGAATTAGAAGATAATAATGAAGTTGAAATTCTAGATGACACTGAGTTCCAAGATAAAGCTGAATCGTCTGTAGAGGACAAAAGTAAATTATCTGATGAAGTAAGGAGTAAATCAACTGTTGAAGCTAAAAGTAAATCGACTGTTGATAGTAAGAAGAAATCAACTGTTGAAGATAAAACTAAATCAAGTGCTGAAAGTAAAAATAAATCAACCGTTGAAGATAAAAGTAAATCAACTGTTGAAGATGAAAGTAAATCAACTGTTGAAGATAAAAGTAAATTAGCTGTAGAAGATAAAAGTCAATCAGCAGTAGAAGGTGAAGTAGAATTAATTCAGGATGATGAAATTGAATCAGCCCAGTCGAACAAAGTTGAATCAACTCAAAAAGCTAAAACAGAGTCAGGTGAGGAAAATAAATCAAAATCGATCAAAGAGGATACTAAATTAGCTGAAGATAAGACAGAATCAATTCAAAAAGATGAGATTAAATCAGTCCAGGAGGAGAAAGCAGAATCGGTCCAGGATGAAAATTCAGAACCGGTTATAGAAAAGGGCAGAAAAGAATCGACCCAGGAAGAAAAGTCAGAATTAATCTCAACAGAGGACAAAGTTACAGAAGATAAATCCCAGGATGGTGATTCGCAAGACGAAGAACGCGAAAATCTCGAGGAACTTCTACAGAGGGAAGAGCTGGAAGTAATCGATGAAGTAGTAGATTCTGCAAGCTCTGCCATTGATCCTGATGAGGAACACGATAAGGAAAATTTCGATGAGAAGAATGCCTCCGTTGAAGAAGAAAGTGAGGTTGACTTTAAGGTCGCCGACACTGGCAGTTCAGAGGAAACCCTTGAAGAAACTTTTAAAGTCAGTTTCGAATCTCCTGCGGAGACTGGAAAATGTGTTGAAGATTTATCAAATACAGAGACAGAGCCTAAGGAAAAAGAATCTTCAGAACAAGCAGATTTGCTGGAAAGAAAAGATTCCTTGGACAAAGAAATTTCTTTGGATAAAGAAGATTTTCTGGAAAAAGAATGTTCTTCTAATAAAGGATGTCCCTTAGAAAAAGAAGGTTCTTTAGAAAAAGAAGATTCTTTGGAAAAAAAAGATTCTTTGAAAAATGAAGGTTCTTTTGAAAAAGAAGGTTTTTTGGAAAAAGAAAAGTCTTTGGAGAAAGAAGATTCGTCAAAGGAACAAGATTCTTTGGAAGAAGAAGACTCTTCGAAGAAAGATTCGAGCGAATCAGCACAGAAAACACTCTCTCCACATTCCACACCAACGAGGGACACACTCGAAGATGAACTAATAAAAGATGACCAAGTAGTACATGATAATACAGAAAAAGAAAACGAGAAAGAATCAGACAATAAAACAATAGAAGATAATGAAGTGATAGATGACAAACAAGAAAAATCAGAAGTAATCGAAGATCAAGTTGAATCAATCGTGGCTGATGTAGTCGTCTCGGAAACTCAGGATATTCTTGAAACAAATTCCATCTCATCAAAGACCAATAAAGAGAATTTGGAACAGGAATCCTTGAATAAGGAAATCACGAGTACTGTACAAAATGGGCTTGAGCAGCATGGTAATCAAATTGACGATAAAAACAAAATTGAAGATTCACATGTTGAAAACGAACCTGTAAGTAAGGCTGAGACTACAGCTACGGAAGTTCTTGAGGAAGTTTTCGATCTCGCGACGTCACAAGTGGATGAAAAACAAGATTCAGAAAAAACAAGTTCCATTTCTGTTCCTTTACAAGATAATCTCGAAGAAATATCAAACGATGCCCTGAATGGATCAGACATGCCTTCTTTAGAAGCTGATGATTCTGGAATCAACAATTTGTGAGTTTAAATCGCGCTTCGTCTTTCTCTGTAAATTTCTAGACTTTGTGAAAGTTTCTTCGATCTTACTTGGAGTTACTGTTTCAGAGGGAAAGATACAATTTTATATATACAAATTCATTTATATAAATATATATTGATTGAATATACGTATATATATTCTACTTCATTATATACTTAGTATACTTATAGTAGTTTCAAGCTGAACTTGTTTTTTGTTATTTGTAACCAAATTTAATTTTTGCTGAGCGTAATAAGTAACTGACAAATTCTTAGATTTTTCGCTAGATACAATAACGATCTGGATAATCATCGAATCGTTTGTATTTACACCGCAGTCGATGTAAATAGTATTATTGCATGCTTAAGCAACTCCGAGTTTTCGATATATAATTTTGATGGGACTTGAAAAAAATTAGTTTATGATCGCGGTATATAATGTGTTTGAAATTGTTCGAAACACTAAGAGTGGAAAGAAGTGTGTATGTAACGTATGTGATAAAAGTGTAAGTAATGTGATTATCATGTTTGCTATATATATTGTAGGAAGAACACACTGCGCAACAAAAATTGAGAATAATAATTAATTTTTAATCTAAAATTTTCATGTATTTTAGAGTTTATCGTCAAAAGAAAAATGTTTTTTGATTTTAAAATTTATTGTATACAGTGGTGTGTTTTAAAAAATATTTCTTTCCTATTCTTTGTGAGTAGCGAATCTCTAATAACATTGGTAATATCGATTTATGAAGAACATCAATTTGATCCTATTCATCTTTTATACTCGGATTTCTTAAAATGTATTAAAATTATGATTCAGTTTTTTTTTATTTCTTTTTAGAGGATTGAAAATAATTGAAGAATATTTTTTCTTTGATTTTAGAAGAGACATTCAGATTGTATAATTGTATGATTAATGAGTAACCTTTAAAATTACCTGCAAATTGGAAATTCAATAAACATCAAATACATCTAAATTGATTCTTCAATTTAAAAACATAATCTTTGTTTGATGTTTTATCTGGAGCGTCTTAAGGTGTCTATTATTAATTATAATTTTTATTCGTATTCTTGCATCTTGTAAAATATTAAGTTTTACGTTTAAATTAGTTTTAAGTTCTTAAGCGTGTTTTATAATGTTAATTTTATATTTTTTTTCTCTATTTTTTTTTTTCATTTTCTCAATTATTCTAAGTGAAGTAATGAAAGGTGAAGAATTTTGTTATTTACTACTTAATTTTGAGCGTCGAAGAAATTCCTATAAAATCAGGTTCCGAGCATGGAATTATCAAATCTTATTATGTTTAATTATAGCAATAGTGTTAGTATTTAAAAATGCACGTTTTATATACATTTTTGTTGGTACTGCAAAAATATAGAGGTTTAGATCTAATTACAATTTTTTTACTTGTTTCTTATTATTTTTACGTAATTACAAAAGTAATCAGATTATAGTTAGAAGGTATAGAGTTACCTAATTATATGTTTCCCCTACTATTTTTTCAGTATTGAATTTCATTTTGACTTTAAGTTTGCACTATTTGACATTGTGATTCATTCATTTGATTTTCTGATCCTTTAATTGTTATATTTCTTGCTTCTATCATTTCCTTTGCAGGAAATATTTCATCTTTCAGAGTTGAATGAGAAAACGTGGAGAAAAACGAGTCGAATGATATTTTTGAATTCTGATTTTCCAGTTCGTCCAGAAATTCTAAAAATTAAATTCGCAAAAAGAGAAAAATCTTTTTCTAAATATAGTTATCTGCTTTTTTAACTTCTTTACCTTATTTGGTCAAAAATACCTTTTTCTTCATCAGATTTTTTCTCTATCCAAAATGGCTCTCTGTTGCTTTTCCACTTACAAAGTTTCAAAATTGCTCCTGAATTTTTTCTTCCACAGTCTAGAATTAATTTTATATAATCTTTCAATACTTCTTGTCCTGTACAAAGCGAATTAATTTTAAAACATTATTTATTTTGTTCCAAAGATGACTTGGAAAAGAATCAATTTTTAATACCTTTAGAGACTCCGGCAAAACATCTTGCTTTATCACATTCATTAATAGCATTCAAACTTCTGTAGAGGGAAACTGAATACTCCAAATAAGGAGTCGCTATTTTCGGGTTACCCTAAATCAAGTTGAATTTCTGAAGTTTTCAAGAAAGCATCGCGTGCGTAAAAACATATTTAAAAACTTATAAATCTAATGGATTTTATTTAAGTTGAGATATTACTTGATTCAAAAAATGTTCTCCGATATAATAATGAGCTTGGGCCAGTTTATAGGGTAACTGAAATTCGCTTGCAGTCTCTTTAAATAATCTGAAATGCTTCATCGTGTTTTCTTCATCCTTAATTTCCTAGAAAACGAAAAAAAGATTAGCCTGTAAATTTACTTTATTTTATTTTTACATACTTTGTACGCAAAAGCCAATTGTTCGTGGGCATTACATATGCCTTCAAGATTTTGCAGTCTTTTCATTAATGCCAAATACTTGGAAAAATAGCGCAAAGCTTTTTTTGCATTGCCTGATTCGAGTTCACACTTTCCTAATTCATAAATAGAGTCCGCGATGTATTCTTCACAGTCACCTGTAGAATTGACATATTTTGTTACAAAATGAATCAAATTTAACTCTTGACATGTTAGCAGTGACGTAGCTAGGCCCTAAAGAGCCCTGTAGCAAAATTTCTTGGGAGGCCCTTTTTTGAATACAGTAAACTTATGCCTTATTATTCGGAAGTCCTGTATCATTAATATAACTGCTACAACAGTAGCTACGCTTCTGCTTATGATTTTTTTTAAAGTAATCTTTGTTTTCGATTAAAAATTAAAATAAATTCGTACAGTCTTGAGCTTTTTCAAGAGCTTGCATACAGGTCTGGATAGCTTGACTAGGATTAACTTTCCTTAATCTTTTTGCTAAAGACAAATAAATTTTGTGCAAAAGCATGCATATCTCGCTAAAAACAGTTTTTTGCTTCATTCCTAAGACCTTTGGAACACTCCATGGTTTATTTTCAGATTTTTTCCAGGCTTCATTCAGATATAACAATGCTTTTTCTAAATTATTCGCTGGTGAAGAAATTCAATTTTATTACTATTTCTTAAAGGAAAAGATTTAAAATATTCATAGATACGATTCTAACTTTCATTTTTCAAAAATCTGCCATAGAGATACTGTACGGTAGTGAGAGTTTGTCCTCCATCATTTCTTATTTGTTTAGAAACTTCTATGGCACTTTTAAATAGTTCTTCAGCAATCCAATACCATTCCGAGCTTTTTGATTGAAAAGAAAGAGCCATTTCGAGAAATGCTGCTGCTTCAATAATTGATTTTTCTGAACAATATTTTCTTATAAGTTGCAATTATTGATTGTCAGTAACAATATTAAATTTTGAATTATTTTGATGGTATGATGGTTTATCAATCGATAAACTACCTCTTAAAATATCAATGGGATCATTCTTTAATCAATACTATTTATTATCAATTTTAATTAAGAATTACTTTGTTTGTTGGCACGATTAGCAATCGATAAACCATCTCTAAGGATATCAATTAAATTATTGTTCGTTTTCAACAAGGAATTTTGCAAATTTTCATCATTTTTTCTTGAATCTTCGTTGAGCTGGAAAAGACGTCTTATGTAATCTGCAGCATTTTGTAAATTGGCCTCTTCTAAATCAAGAATCACCGATTTGTAGTATGGAATTCGATATCTATTGATTATCGTTATTTTTTTTGTTAAACATAAAAATAAGTTTTTTTTATAATCATATTTCCCTATGATTTGAAGTTTTTATTTTCTCAAAACATTACCTTCGGACTTCTGAGTGACTTAAAATTGGCAGCATTGCTTCGATTTCAGCTTTAACTAGAGGCATTTCTTTTCTACTTGCACGAGTGAGAGTTTTCATCTGAGAAAGATTTATCTTTAGTTCTCCAGTTCCTCTGTCCATTCCATTTTCTAATAAGTCTTTACGTCTTATCGTTAACTTTTCCAACTCATCGCATATATTCCCAACTGGATTTCGCATTATTGCCATTTTCAATTATCAAATTTTAAAGGCTGACGGAAGCTTCTAAATAAACGTTTTCTATTTCTCCAAATGTCAAGTGAAATTTTTGTGTCTTGAACTATGCAACATATTTTATTCATTATATGATTCACAACTATATTTTTAAAATTGTATCTTGACATGTTCCTGCACATGTCCTTTGTTATATTGACCCACAGTGATATATCTGTGATATTTAATTTGGCATGGGGTCAGTTTAGTTACAAATTGTTTATGTCGTAAAAAACATAAACATCAGAAAGGCAAACGTTTCGGCCACAAATGGGGGCCCTCTTCAGTGCCAACAATTTTAATTTGCATTAAAAATAATAATTATAAACTAAACAAGCAAAACTCATGCAACTTAATATTTATTTTCTTTTTTTGGTTTTTTTTTTTCCTTATAATAAAATTATTCATAAAAGTAGAATTAGAACAATCTGGGATTTTCCTGAAGCCGATCCCTGCTGTAGATCTCCTACAGTTTGGAAATATCCGTGACTGGTGGATTTTTCATCCCCCCTCCTTTTTGAGCTTCGTGACTTTGATCTGCTGTAAAACCACTTTGGTTGAATCAAGGAAATCAAGAGGGTACTTAAATCAAAGATCTACGTCTCCAGAACAATCTGGGATTTTCCTGAAGCCGATCCCTGCTGTAGATCTCCTACAGTTTGGAAATATCCGTGACTGGTGGATTTTTCATCCCCCCTCCTTTTCGAGTTTCACGACTTTAAGCTGCAGTTAAACCACTTTGGTTGAATCAAGGAAATCAAGAGGGTACTTAAATCAAAGCTCTACGTCTTCAGAACAATCTGGGACTTTTCTGAAGCCGATACCTGCTGCAGATCTCCTACAGTTTGGTCATATCCGTGACTAGTGGAATTTTCATCCCCCCTCCTTTTTGAGCTTCGTGACTTTGATCTGCTGTAAAATCACTTTGGTTGAATCAAGGTAATCAAGAGAGTACTTGAATCATAGCTCCAAGTCTCCAGAACAATCTGGGACTTTGCTGAAGCCAATACTTGCTGCAGATCTCCTACAGTTTGGTCATTTCCGTGACTAGTGGAATTTTCATACCCCCTCCTTTTTGAGCTTCGTGACTTTGATCTGCTGTAAAATCACTTTGGTTGAATCAAGGTAATCAAGAGAGTACTTAAATCAAAGCTCTAAGTCTCCAGAACAATCCGGGACTTTGCTGAAGCCGATACCTGCTGCAGATCTCCTACAGTTTGGTCATATCCGTGACTAGTGGAATTTTCATCCCCCTCCTTTTTGAGCTTCATGACGTTGATCTGCTGTAAAATCACTTTGGTTGAATCAAGGTAATCAAGAGAGTACTTAAATCAAAGCTCCAAGTCTCCAGAACAATCTGGGACTTTGCTGAAGCCGATACCTGCTGCAGATCTCCTACAGTTTGGTCATATCCGTGACTAGTGGAATTTTCATCCCCCCTCCTTTTTGAGCTTCGTGACTTTGATCTGCTGTAAAATCACTTTGGTTGAATCAAGGTAATCAAGAGAGTACTTAAATCAAAGCTCTACGTCTTCAGAACAATCTGGGACTTTTCTGAAGCCGATACCTGCTGCAGATCACCTACAGTTTGGTCATATCCGTGACTAGTGGAATTTTCATCCCCCCTCCTTTTTGAGCTTCGTGACTTTGATCTTCTGTAAAACCACTTTGGTTGAATCAAGGAAATCAAGAGGGTACTTAAATCAAAGATCTACGTCTCCAGAACAATCTGGGACTTTGCTGAAGCCGATACCTGCTGCAGATCTCCTACAGTTTGTTCATATCCGTGACTAGTGGAATTTTCATCCCCACTCCTTTTTGAGCTTCGTGACTTTGATCTGCTGTAAAACCACTTTGGTTGAATCAAGGAAATCAAGAGGGTACTTAAATCAAAGATCTACGTCTCCAGAACAATCTGGGACTTTGCTGAAGCCGATACCTGCTGCAGATCTCTTACAGTTTGTTCATATCCGTGACTAGTGGAATTTTCATCCCCACTCCTTTTTGAGCTTCGTGACTTTGATCTGCTGTAAAATCACTTTGGTTGAATCAAAGAAATCAAGAGGGTACTTAAATCAAAGATCTACGTCTCCAGAACAATCTGGGACTTTGCTGAAGCCGATACCTGCTGCAGATCTCCTACAGTTTGGTCATATCCGTGACTAGTGGAATTTTCATCCCCCCTCCTTTTTGAGCTTCGTGACTTTGATCTGCTGTAAAACCACTTTGGTTGAATCAAGGAAATCAAGAGGGTACTTAAATCAAAGATCTACGTCTCCAGAACAATCTGGGATTTTCCTGAAGCCGATCCCTGCTGTAGATCTCCTACAGTTTGGAAATATCCGTGACTGGTGGATTTTTCATCCCCCCTCCTTTTCGAGTTTCACGACTTTAAGCTGCAGTTAAACCACTTTGGTTGAATCAAGGAAATCAAGAGAGTACTTAAATCAAAGCTCTAAGTCTCCAGAACAATCTGGGACTTTGCTGAAGCCGATACCTGCTGCAGATCTCCTACAGTTTGGTCATATCCGTGACTAGTGGAATTTTCATCCCCCCTCCTTTTTGAGCTTCGTGACTTTGATCTGCTGTAAAATCACTTTGGTTGAATCAAGGTAATCAAGAGAGTACTTAAATCAAAGCTCCAAGTCTCCAGAACAATCTGGGACTTTGCTGAAGCCGATACCTGCTGCAGATCTCCTACAGTTTGGTCATATCCGTGACTAGTGGAATTTTCATCCCCCCTCCTTTTTGAGCTTCGTGACTTTGATCTGCTGTAAAATCACTTTGGTTGAATCAAGGTAATCAAGAGAGTACTTAAATCAAAGATCTACGTCTCCAGAACAATCTGGGACTTTGCTGAAGCCGATACCTGCTGCAGATCTCCTACAGTTTGGTCATATCCGTGACTAGTGGAATTTTCATCCCCCCTCCTTTTTTGGCTTCGTGATTTTTGATCTGCTGTAAAACCACTTTGATTGAATCAAGGTAATCAAGAGAGTACTTGAATCAAAGCTCCAAGTCTCCAGAACAATCTGGGACTTTGCTGAAGCCGATACCTGCTGCAGATCTCCTACAGTTTGTTCATATCCGTGACTAGTGGAATTTTCATCCCCACTCCTTTTTGAGCTTCGTGACTTTGATCTGCTGTAAAATCACTTTGGTTGAATCAAGGTAATCAAGAGAGTACTTAAATCAAAGCTCCAAGTCTCCAGAACAATCTGGGACTTTGCTGAAGCCGATACCTGCTGCAGATCTCCTACAGTTTGGTCATATCCGTGACTAGTGGAATTTTCATCCCCCTCCTTTTTGAGCTTCATGACGTTGATCTGCTGTAAAATCACTTTGGTTGAATCAAGGTAATCAAGAGAGTACTTAAATCAAAGCTCCAAGTCTCCAGAACAATCTGGGACTTTGCTGAAGCCGATACCTGCTGCAGATCTCCTACAGTTTGGTCATATCCGTGACTAGTGGAATTTTCATCCCCCCTCCTTTTTGAGCTTCGTGACTTTGATCTGCTGTAAAATCACTTTGGTTGAATCAAGGTAATCAAGAGAGTACTTAAATCAAAGATCTACGTCTCCAGAACAATCTGGGACTTTGCTGAAGCCGATACCTGCTGCAGATCTCCTACAGTTTGTTCATATCCGTGACTAGTGGAATTTTCATCCCCACTTTTTGAGCTTCATGTCTTTGATCTGCTGTAAAACCACTTTGATTAAATCAAGGTAATCAAGAGAGTACTTGAATCATAGCTCCAAGTCTCCAGAACAATCTGGGACTTTGCTGAAGCCGATACCTGCTGCAGATCTCCTACCGTTTGGTCATTTCCGTGACTAGTGGAATTTTCATCCCCCCTCCTTTTTGAGCTTCGTGACTTTGATCTGCTGTAAAACCACTTTGGTTGAATCAAGGAAATCAAGAGGGTACTTAAATCAAAGATCTACGTCTCCAGAACAATCTGGGACTTTGCTGAAGCCGATACCTGCTGCAGATCTCCTACAGTTTGGTCATATCCGTGACTAGTGGAATTTTCATCCCCCCTCCTTTTTGAGCTTCGTGACTTTGATCTGCTGTAAAATCACTTTGGTTGAATCAAGGTAATCAAGAGAGTACTTAAATCAAAGATCTACGTCTCCAGAACAATCTGGGACTTTGCTGAAGCCGATACCTGCTGCAGATCTCCTACAGTTTGGTCATATCCGTGACTAGTGGAATTTTCATCCCCCTCCTTTTTGAGCTTCGTGATTTTTGATCTGCTGTAAAACCACTTTGATTGAATCAAGGTAATCAAGAGAGTACTTGAATCAAAGCTCCAAGTCTCCAGAACAATCTGTGACTTTTCTGAAGCCGATACCTGCTGCAGATCTCCTACAGTTTGGTCATATCCGTGACTAGTGGAATTTTCATCCCCCCTCCTTTTTGAGCTTCGTGACTTTGATCTGCTGTAAAATCACTTTGGTTGAATCAAGGTAATCAAGAGAGTACTTAAATCAAAGCTCCAAGTCTCCAGAACAATCTGGGACTTTGCTGAAGCCGATACCTGCTGCAGATCTCCTACAGTTTGGTCATATCCGTGACTAGTGGAATTTTCATCCCCCCTCCTTTTTGAGCTTCATGACGTTGATCTGCTGTAAAATCACTTTGGTTGAATCAAGGTAATCAAGAGAGTACTTAAATCAAAGCTCCAAGTCTCCAGAACAATCTGGGACTTTGCTGAAGCCGATACCTGCTGCAGATCTCCTACAGTTTGGTCATATCCGTGACTAGTGGAATTTTCATCCCCCCTCCTTTTTGAGCTTCGTGACTTTGATCTGCTGTAAAATCACTTTGGTTGAATCAAGGTAATCAAGAGAGTACTTAAATCAAAGATCTACGTCTCCAGAACAATCTGGGACTTTGCTGAAGCCGATACCTGCTGCAGATCTCCTACAGTTTGGTCATATCCGTGACTAGTGGAATTTTCATCCCCCTCCTTTTTGAGCTTCGTGACTTTGATCTGCTGTAAAATCACTTTGGTTGAATCAAGGTAATCAAGAGAGTACTTAAATCAAAGCTCCAAGTCTCCAGAACAATCTGGGACTTTGCTGAAGCCGATACCTGCTGCAGATCTCCTACCGTTTGGTCATTTCCGTTACTATTTGAATTTTCTTCCGCCCTTCATTTTGTGCTTCGTGACTTTGATCTGCTGTAAAATCACTTTGGTTGAATCAAGGTAATCAAGAGAGTACTTAAATCAAAGCTCTACGTCTTCAGAACAATCTGGGACTTTTCTGAAGCCGATACCTGCTGCAGATCTCCTACAGTTTGGTCATATCCGTGACTAGTGGAATTTTCATCCCCCCTCCTTTTTGAGCTTCGTGACTTTGATCTGCTGTAAAACCACTTTGGTTGAATCAAGGTAATCAAGAGAGTACTTAAATCAAAGCTCTACGTCTCCAGAACAATCTGGGACTTTGCTGAAGCCGATACCTGCTGCAGATCTCCTACAGTTTGGTCATATCCGTGACTAGTGGAATTTTCATCCCCCCTCCTTTTTGAGCTTCGTGACTTTGATCTTCTGTAAAAACACTTTGGTTGAATCAAGGAAATCAAGAGGGTACTTAAATCAAAGATCTACGTCTCCAGAACAATCTGGGACTTTGCTGAAGCCGATACCTGCTGCAGATCTCTTACAGTTTGTTCATATCCGTGACTAGTGGAATTTTCATCCCCACTCCTTTTTGAGCTTCGTGACTTTGATCTGCTGTAAAATCACTTTGGTTGAATCAAGGTAATCAAGAGAGTACTTAAATCAAAGCTCTACGTCTCCAGAACAATCTGGGACTTTGCTGAAGCCGATACCTGCTGCAGATCTCCTACAGTTTGGTCATATCCGTGACTAGTGGAATTTTCATCCCCCCTCCTTTTTGAGCTTCGTGACTTTGATCTGCTGTAAAACCACTTTGGTTGAATCAAGGAAATCAAGAGGGTACTTAAATCAAAGATCTACGTCTCCAGAACAATCTGGGACTTTGCTGAAGCCGATACCTGCTGCAGATCTCCTACAGTTTGTTCATATCCGTGACTAGTGGAATTTTCATCCCCCCTCCTTTTTGAGCTTCGTGACTTTAAGCTGCAGTTAAACCACTTTGGTTGAATCAAGGTAATCAAGAGAGTACTTAAATCCAAGCTCTAAGTCTCCAGAACAATCTGGGACTTTGCTGAAGCCGATACCTGCTGCAGATCTCCTACAGTTTGGTCATATCCGTCACTAGTGGAATTTTCATCCCCCCTCCTTTTTGAGCTTCGTGACTTTGATCTGCTGTAAAACCACTTTGGTTGAATCAAGGTAATCAAGAGTGTACTTAAATCAAAGCCCCAATCTCCAGAACAATCTGGGACTTTGCTGAAGCCGATACCTGCTGCAGATCTCCTACAGTTTGGTCATATCCGTGACTAGTGGAATTTTCATCCCCACTCCTTTTTGAGCTTCGTGACTTTGATCTGCTGTAAAATCACTTTGGTTGAATCAAGGAAATCAAGAGAGTACTTAAATCAAAGATCTACGTCTCCAGAACAATCTGGGACTTTGCTGAAGCCGATACCTGCTGCAGATCTCCTACAGTTTGGTCATATCCGTGACTAGTGGAATTTTCATCCCCCCTCCTTTTTGAGCTTCGTGATTTTTGATCTGCTGTAAAACCACTTTGATTGAATCAAGGTAATCAAGAGAGTACTTGAATCAAAGCTCCAAGTCTCCAGAACAATCTGGGACTTTTCTGAAGCCGATACCTGCTGCAGATCACCTACAGTTTGGTCATATCCGTGACTAGTGGAATTTTCATCCCCCCTCCTTTTTGAGCTTCGTGACTTTGATCTGCTGTAAAATCACTTTGGTTGAATCAAGGTAATCAAGAGAGTACTTAAATCAAAGCTCCAAGTCTCCAGAACAATCTGGGACTTTGCTGAAGCCGATACCTGCTGCAGATCTCCTACAGTTTGGTCATATCCGTGACTAGTGGAATTTTCATCACACGTCCTTTTTGAGCGTCGTGACGTTGATCTGCTGTAAAATCACTTTGGTTGAATCAAGGTAATCAAGAGAGTACTTAAATCAAAGCTCCAAGTCTCCAGAACAATCTGGGACTTTGCTGAAGCCGATACCTGCTGCAGATCTCCTACAGTTTGGTCATATCCGTGACTAGTGGAATTTTCATCCCCCCTCCTTTTTGAGCTTCGTGACTTTGATCTGCTGTAAAATCACTTTGGTTGAATCAAGGTAATCAAGAGAGTACTTAAATCAAAGATCTACGTCTCCAGAACAATCTGGGACTTTGCTGAAGCCGATACCTGCTGCAGATCTCCTACAGTTTGGTCATATCCGTGACTAGTGGAATTTTCATCCCCCCTCCTTTTTGAGCTTCGTGACTTTGATCTGCTGTAAAATCACTTTGGTTGAATCAAGGTAATCAAGAGAGTACTTAAATCAAAGCTCCAAGTCTCCAGAACAATCTGGGACTTTGCTGAAGCCGATACCTGCTGCAGATCTCCTACAGTTTGGTCATATCCGTGACTAGTGGAATTTTCATCCCCACTCCTTTTTGAGCTTCGTGACTTTGATCTGCTGTAAAATCACTTTGGTTGAATCAAGGTAATCAAGAGAGTTCTTAAATCAAAGCTCTACGTCTTCAGAACAATCTGGGACTTTTCTGAAGCCGATACCTGCTGCAGATCTCCTACAGTTTGGTCATATCCGTGACTAGTGGAATTTTCATCCCCCCTCCTTTTTGAGCTTCGTGACTTTGATCTGCTGTAAAATCACTTTGGTTGAATCAAGGTAATCAAGAGAGTACTTAAATCAAAGCTCTACGTCTCCAGAACAATCTGGGACTTTGCTGAAGCCGATACCTGCTGCAGATCTCCTACAGTTTGGTCATATCCGTGACTAGTGGAATTTTCATCCCCCCTCCTTTTTGAGCTTCGTGACTTTGATCTGCTGTAAAATCACTTTGATTGAATCAAGGTAATCAAGAGAGTACTTGAATCATAGCTCCAAGTCTCCAGAACAATCTGGGACTTTGCTGAAGCCGATTCCTGCTGTAGATCTCCTACAGTTTGGTCATTTCCGTGACAAGTGGAATTTTCATACCCCCTCCTTTTTGAGCTTCGTGACTTTGATCTGCTGTAAAATCACTTTGGTTCAATCAAGGTAATCAAGAGAGTACTTGAATCATAGCTCCAAGTCTCCAGAATAATCTGGGACTTTGCTGAAGCCGATACTTGCTGCAGATCTCCTACAGTTTGGTCATTTCCGTGACTAGTGGAATTTTCATCCCCCCTCCTTTTTTGAGCTTCGTGACTTTGATCTGCTGTAAAATCACTTTGGTTGAATCAAGGTAATCAAGAGAGTACTTAAATCAAAGCTCCAAGTCTCCAGAACAATCTGGGACTTTGCTGAAGCCGATACCTGCTGCAGATCTCCTACAGTTTGGTCATTTCCGTGACTAGTGGAATTTTCATACCCCCTCCTTTTTGAGCTTCGTGACTTTGATCTGCTGTAAAATCACTTTGATTAAATCAAGGTAATCAAGAGAGTACTTGAATCATAGCTCCAAGTCTCCAGAAAAATCTGGGACTTTGCTGAAGCCGATACCTGCTGCAGATCTCCTACAGTTTGGTCATATCCGTGACTAGTGGAATTTTCATCCCCCCTCCTTTTTGAGCTTCGTGACTTTGATCTGCTGTAAAATCACTTTGGTTGAATCAAGGTAATCAAGAGAGTACTTAAATCAAAGCTCCAAGTCTCCAGAACAATCTGGGACTTTGCTGAAGCCGATACCTGCTGCAGTTATCCTACAGTTTGGTCATATCCGTGACTAGTGGAATTTTCATCCCCCCTCCTTTTTGAGCTTCGTGACTTTGATCTGCTGTAAAATCACTTTGGTTGAATCAAGGTAATCAAGAGAGTACTTAAATCAAAGATCTACGTCTCCAGAACAATCTGGGACTTTGCTGAAGCCGATACCTGCTGCAGATCTCCTACAGTTTGGTCATATCCGTGACTAGTGGAATTTTCATCCCCCCTCCTTTTTGAGCTTCGTGACTTTGATCTGCTGTAAAATCACTTTGGTTGAATCAAGGTAATCAAGAGAGTACTTAAATCAAAGATCTACGTCTCCAGAACAATCTGGGACTTTGCTGAAGCCGATACCTGCTGCAGATCTCCTACAGTTTGGTCATTTCCGTGACAAGTGGAATTTTCATACCCCCTCCTTTTTGAGCTTCGTGACTTTGATCTTCTGTAAAATCACTTTGGTTGAATCAAGGTAATCAAGAGAGTACTTAAATCAAAGCTCTACGTCTCCAGAACAATCTGGGACTTTGCTGAAGCCGATACCTGCTGCAGATCTCTTACAGTTTGTTCATATCCGTGACTAGTGGAATTTTCATCCCCACTCCTTTTTGAGCTTCGTGACTTTGATCTGCTGTAAAACCACTTTGATTGAATCAAGGTAATAAGAGAGTACTTAAATCAAAGCTCCAAGTCTCCAGAACAATCTGGGACTTTGCTGAAGCCGATACCTGCTGCAGATCTCCTACAGTTTGGTCATATCCGTGACTAGTGGAATTTTCATCCCCCCTCCTTTTTGAGCTTCGTGACTTTGATCTGCTGTAAAATCACTTTGGTTGAATCAAGGTAATCAAGAGGGTACTTAAATCAAAGATCTACGTCTCCAGAACAATCTGGGACTTTGCTGAAGCCGATACCTGCTGCAGATCTCCTACAGTTTGGTCATATCCGTGACTAGTGGAATTTTCATCCCCACTCCTTTTTGAGCTTCGTGACTTTGATCTGCTGTAAAACTACTTTGGTTGAATCATTGTAATCAAGAGAGTACTTGAATCAAAGCTCTACGTCTCCAGATCAATCTGGGATTTTGCTGAAGCCGATCCCTGCTGTAGATCTCCTACAGTTTGGAAATATCCGTGACTGGTGGATTTTTCATCCCCCCTCCTTTTCGAGTTTCACGACTTTAAGCTGCAGTTAAACCACTTTGGTTGAATCAAGGAAATCAAGAGGGTACTTAAATCAAAGCTCTACGTCTTCAGAACAATCTGGGACTTTTCTGAAGCCGATACCTGCTGCAGATCTCCTACAGTTTGGTCATATCCGTGACTAGTGGAATTTTCATCCCCCCTCCTTTTTGAGCTTCGTGACTTTGATCTGCTGTAAAATCACTTTGGTTGAATCAAGGTAATCAAGAGAGTACTTAAATCGAAGCTCCAAGTCTCCAGAACAATCTGGGACTTTGCTGAAGCCGATACCTGCTGCAGATCTCCTACCGTTTGGTCATTTCCGTGACTAGTGGAATTTTCATCCCCCCTCCTTTTTGAGCTTCATGACTTTGATCTGCTGTAAAATCACTTTGATTGAATCAAGGTAATCAAGAGAGTACTTGAATCATAGCTCCAAGTCTCCAGAACAATCTGGGACTTTGCTGAAGCCGATTCCTGCTGTAGATCTCCTACAGTTTGGTCATTTCCGTGACAAGTGGAATTTTCATACCCCCTCCTTTTTGAGCTTCGTGACTTTGATCTGCTGTAAAATCACTTTGGTTGAATCAAGGTAATCAAGAGAGTACTTAAATCAAAGCTCCAAGTCTCCAGAACAATCTGGGACTTTGCTGAAGCCGATACCTGCTGCAGATCTCCTACAGTTTGGTCATATCCGTGACTAGTGGAATTTTCATCCCCCCTCCTTTTTGAGCTTCGTGACTTTGATCTGCTGTAAAACCACTTTGGTTGAATCAAGGAAATCAAGAGGGTACTTAAATCAAAGATCTACGTCTCCAGAACAATCTGGGACTTTGCTGAAGCCGATACCTGCTGCAGATCTCCTACAGTTTGGTCATATCTGTGACTAGTGGAATTTTCATCCCCACTCCTTTTTGAGCTTCGTGACTTTGATCTGCTGCAAAACCACTTTGATTGAATCAAGGTAATCAAGAGAGTACTTAAATCAAAGATCTACGTCTCCAGAACAATCTGGGACTTTGCTGAAGCCGATACCTGCTGCAGATCTCCTACAGTTTGGTCATATCCGTGACTAGTGGAATTTTCATCCCCCCTCCTTTTTGAGCTTCGTGACTTTGATCTGCTGTAAAATCACTTTGGTTGAATCAAGGTAATCAAGAGAGTACTTAAATCAAAGCTCTACGTCTCCAGAACAATCTGGGACTTTGCTGAAGCCGATACCTGCTGCAGATCTCCTACAGTTTGGTCATATCCGTGACTGGTGGAATTTTCATCCCCCCTCCTTTTTGAGCTTCGTGATTTTTGATCTGCTGTAAAACCACTTTGATTGAATCAAGGTAATCAAGAGAGTACTTGAATCAAAGCTCCAAGTCTCCAGAACAATCTGGGACTTTTCTGAAGCCGATACCTGCTGCAGATCACCTACAGTTTGGTCATATCCGTGACTAGTGGAATTTTCATCCCCCCTCCTTTTTGAGCTTCGTGACTTTGATCTGCTGTAAAATCACTTTGGTTGAATCAAGGTAATCAAGAGAGTACTTAAATCAAAGCTCCAAGTCTCCAGAACAATCTGGGACTTTGCTGAAGCCGATACCTGCTGCAGATCTCCTACAGTTTGGTCATATCCGTGACTAGTGGAATTTTCATCCCCCCTCCTTTTTGAGCTTCGTGACTTTGATCTGCTGTAAAACCACTTTGGTTGAATCAAGGAAATCAAGAGGGTACTTAAATCAAAGATCTACGTCTCCAGAACAATCTGGGACTTTGCTGAAGCCGATACCTGCTGCAGATCTCCTACAGTTTGTTCATATCCGTGACTAGTGGAATTTTCATCCCCACTCCTTTTTGAGCTTCGTGACTTTGATCTGCTGCAAAACCACTTTGGTTGAATCAAGGAAATCAAGAGAGTACTTAAATCAAAGATCTACGTCTCCAGAACAATCTGGGACTTTGCTGAAGCCGATACCTGCTGCAGATCTCCTACAGTTTGGTCATATCCGTGACTAGTGGAATTTTCATCCCCCCTCCTTTTTGAGCTTCGTGACTTTGATCTGCTGTAAAATCACTTTGGTTGAATCAAGGTAATCAAGAGAGTACTTAAATCAAAGCTCTACGTCTTCAGAACAATCTGGGACTTTTCTGAAGCCGATACCTGCTGCAGATCACCTACAGTTTGGTCATATCCGTGACTAGTGGAATTTTCATCCCCCCTCCTTTTTGAGCTTCGTGACTTTTGATCTGCTGTAAAATCACTTTGGTTGAATCAAGGTAATCAAGAGAGTACTTAAATCAAAGCTCCAAGTCTCCAGAACAATCTGGGACTTTGCTGAAGCCGATACCTGCTGCAGATCTCCTACAGTTTGGTCATATCCGTGACTAGTGGAATTTTCATCCCCCCTCCTTTTTGAGCTTCGTGACTTTGATCTGCTGTAAAACCACTTTGGTTGAATCAAGGAAATCAAGAGGGTACTTAAATCAAAGATCTACGTCTCCAGAACAATCTGGGACTTTGCTGAAGCCGATACCTGCTGCAGATCTCCTACAGTTTGGTCATATCCGTGACTGGTGGAATTTTCATCCCCCTCCTTTTTGAGCTTCGTGATTTTTGATCTGCTGTAAAACCACTTTGATTGAATCAAGGTAATCAAGAGAGTACTTGAATCAAAGCTCCAAGTCTCCAGAACAATCTGGGACTTTGCTGAAGCCGATATTTGCTGCAGATCTCCTACAGTTTGGTCATTTCCGTGACTAGTGGAATTTTCATCCCCCTCCTTTTTGAGCTTCATGACTTTGATCTGCTGTAAAATCACTTTGGTTGAATCAAGGTAATCAAGGGAGTACTTAAATCAAAGCTCCAAGTCTTCAAAACAATCGGGGACTTTGCTGAAGCCGATACCTGCTGCAGATCTCCTACTGTTTGGTCATATCCGTGACGAGGGGAATTTTCATCCCCCCCCCTTTTTGAGCTTCGTGACTTTGATCTGCTGTAAAATCACTTTGGTTGAATCAAGGTAATCAAGAGAGTACTTAAATCAAAGCTCCAAGTCTCCAGAAGAATCTGGGACTTTGCTGAAGCCGAAACCTGCGGCAGATCTCCTCCAGCTTTGTCTTTTGCGTGACTAGTGGAATTTTCATCCCCCCTCCTTTTTGAGCTTCGTGACTTTGATCTGCTGTAAAATCACTTTGGTTGAATCAAGCTAATCAAGAGAGTACTTAAATCAAAGATCTACGTCTCCAGAACAATCTGGGACTTTGCTGAAGCCGATACCTGCTGCAGATCTCCTACAGTTTGGTCATATCCGTGACTAGTGGAATTTTCATCCCCCCTCCTTTTTGAGCTTCATGACGTTGATCTGCTGTAAAACCACTTTGGTTGAATCAAGGTAATCAAGAGAGTACTTAAATCGAAGCTCCAAGTCTCCAGAACAATCTGGGACTTTGCTGAAACCGATACCTGCTGCAGATCTCCTACCGTTTGGTCATTTCCGTGACTAGTGGAATTTTCATCCCCCCTCCTTTTTGAGCTTCGTGACTTTGATCTGCTGTAAAATCACTTTAGTTGAATCAAGGTAATCAAGAGAGTACTTAAATCAAAGCTCTACGTCTTCAGAACAATCTGGGACTTTTCTGAAGCCGATACCTGCTGCAGATCACCTACAGTTTGGTCATATCCGTGACTAGTGGAATTTTCATCCCCCCTCCTTTTTGAGCTTCGTGACTTTGATCTGCTGTAAAACCACTTTGGTTGAATCAAGGAAATCAAGAGGGTACTTAAATCAAAGATCTACGTCTCCAGAACAATCTGGGACTTTGCTGAAGCCGATACCTGCTGCAGATCTCCTACAGTTTGGTCATATCCGTGACTAGTGGAATTTTCATCCCCACTCCTTTTTGAGCTTCGTGACTTTGATCTGCTGTAAAACCACTTTGGTTGAATCAAGGAAATCACGACAGTACTTAAATCAAAACTCTACGTCTCCAGAACAATCTGGGATTTTGCTGAAGCCGATCCCTGCTGTAGATCTCCTACAGTTTGTTCATATCCGTGACTAGTGGAATTTTCATCCCCCCTCCTTTTCGAGTTTCACGACTTTAAGCTGCAGTTAAACCACTTTGGTTGAATCAAGGAAATCAAGAGGGTACTTAAATCAAAGCTCTAAGTCTCCAGAACAATCTGGGACTTTTCTGAAGCCGATACCTGCTGCAGATCACCTACAGTTTGGTCATATCCGTGACTAGTGGAATTTTCATCCCCCTCCTTTTTGAGCTTCGTGACTTTGATCTGCTGTAAAACCACTTTGGTTGAATCAAGGTAATCAAGAGAGTACTTAAATCAAAGCTCCAAGTCTCCAGAACAATCTGGGACTTTGCTGAAGCCGATACCTGCTGCAGATCTCCTACAGTTTGGTCATATCCGTGACTAGTGGAATTTTCATCACCCCTCCTTTTTGAGCTTCGTGACTTTGATCTGCTGTAAAATCACTTTGGTTGAATCAAGGAAATCAAGAGGGTACTTAAATCAAAGATCTACGTCTCCAGAACAATCTGGGACTTTGCTGAAGCCGATACCTGCTGCAGATCTCCTACAGTTTGGTCATATCCGTGACTAGTGGAATTTTCATCCCCCCTCCTTTTTGAGCTTCGTGATTTTTGATCTGCTGTAAAACCACTTTGATTGAATCAAGGTAATCAAGAGAGTACTTGAATCAAAGCTCCAAGTCTCCAGAACAATCTGGGACTTTGCTGAAGCCGATACTTGCTGCAGATCTACTACAGTTTGGTCATTTCCGTGACTAGTGGAATTTTCATCCCCCCTCCTTTTTGAGCTTCGTGACTTTGATCTGCTGTAAAATCACTTTGGTTGAATCAAGGTAATCAAGAGAGTACTTAAATCAAAGCTCCAAGTCTCCAGAACAATCTGGGACTTTGCTGAAGCCGATACCTGCTGCAGATCTCCTACAGTTTGGTCATATCCGTGACTAGTGGAATTTTCATCCCCCTCCTTTTTGAGCTTCATGACGTTGATCTGCTGTAAAATCACTTTGGTTGAATCAAGGTAATCAAGAGAGTACTTAAATCAAAGCTCCAAGTCTCCAGAACAATCTGGGACTTTGCTGAAGCCGATACCTGCTGCAGATCTCCTACAGTTTGGTCATATCCGTGACTAGTGGAATTTTCATCCCCCCTCCTTTTTGAGCTTCGTGACTTTGATCTGCTGTAAAACCACTTTGGTTGAATCAAGGTAATCAAGAGAGTACTTAAATCAAAGCTCTACGTCTTCAGAACAATCTGGGACTTTTCTGAAGCCGATACCTGCTGCAGATCTCCTACAGTTTGGTCATATCCGTGACTAGTGGAATTTTCATCCCCCCTCCTTTTTGAGCTTCGTGACTTTGATCTGCTGTAAAATCACTTTGGTTGAATCAAGGTAATCAAGAGAGTACTTAAATCAAAGATCTACGTCTCCAGAACAATCTGGGACTTTGCTGAAGCCGATACCTGCTGCAGATCTCCTACAGTTTGTTCATATCCGTGACTAGTGGAATTTTCATCCCCACTCCTTTTTGAGCTTCGTGACTTTGATCTGCTGTAAAATCACTTTGGTTGAATCAAGGTAATCAAGAGAGTACTTAAATCAAAGCTCCAAGTCTCCAGAACAATCTGGGACTTTGCTGAAGCCGATACTTGCTGCAGATCTCCTACAGTTTGGTCATTTCCGTGACTAGTGGAATTTTCATCCCCCCTCCTTTTTGAGCTTCGTGACTTTGATCTGCTGTAAAATCACTTTGATTGAATCAAGGTAATCAAGAGAGTACTTGAATCATAGCTCCAAGTCTCCAGAATAATCTGGGACTTTTCTGAAGCCGATACCTGCTGCAGATCTCCTACAGTTTGGTCATATCCGTGACTAGTGGAATTTTCATCCCCCCTCCTTTTTGAGCTTCGTGACTTTGATCTGCTGTAAAATCACTTTGGTTGAATCAAGGTAATCAAGAGAGTACTTAAATCAAAGCTCCAAGTCTCCAGAACAATCTGGGACTTTGCTGAAGGCGATACCTGCTGCAGATCTCCTACAGTTTGATCATTTCCGTGACTAGTGGAATTTTCATCCCCCCTCCTTTTTGAGCTTCGTGACTTTGATCTGCTGTAAAATCACTTTGATTAAATCAAGGTAATCAAGAGAGTACTTGAATCATAGCTCCAAGTCTCCAGAATAATCTGGGACTTTGCTGAAGCCGATACTTGCTGCAGATCTCCTACAGTTTGGTCATTTCCGTGACTAGTGGAATTTTCATCCCCCTCCTTTTTGAGCTTCGTGACTTTGATCTGCTGTAAAACCACTTTGGTTGAATCAAGGTAATCAAGAGAGTACTTAAATCGAAGCTCCAAGTCTCCAGAACAATCTGGGACTTTGCTGAAGCCGATACCTGCTGCAGATATCCTACAGTTTGTTCATATCCGTGACTAGTGGAATTTTCATCCCCACTCCTTTTTGAGCTTCGTGACTTTGATCTGCTGTAAAATCACTTTGGTTGAATCAAGGTAATCAAGAGAGTACTTAAATCAAAGATCTACGTCTCCAGAACAATCTGGGACTTTGCTGAAGCCGATACCTGCTGCAGATCTCCTACAGTTTGGTCATATCCGTGACTAGTGGAATTTTCATCCCCCCTCCTTTTTGAACATCGTGACTTTGATCTGCTGTAAAACCACTTTGGTTGAACCTAGGTAATCAAGAGAGTACTTAAATCAAAGATCTAAGTCTCCAGAACAATCTGGGACTTTGCTGAAGCCGATACCTGCTGCAGATATCCTACAGTTTGGTCATATCCGTGACTAGTGGAATTTTCATCCCCCCTCCTTTTTGAGCTTCGTGACTTTGATCTGCTGTAAAACCACTTTGGTTGAATCAAGGAAATCAAGAGGGTACTTAAATCAAAGATCTACGTCTCCAGAACAATCTGGGACTTTGCTGAAGCCGATACCTGCTGCAGATCTCCTACAGTTTGGTCATATCCGTGACTAGTGGAATTTTCATACCACCTCCTTTTTGAGCTTCGTGACTTTGATCTGCTGCAAAACCACTTTGATTGAATCAAGGTAATAAGAGAGTACTTAAATCAAAGATCTACGTCTCCAGAACAATCTGGGACTTTGCTGAAGCCGATACCTGCTGCAGATCTCCTACAGTTTGGTCATATCCGTGACTAGTGGAATTTTCATCCCCCCTCCTTTTTGAGCTTCGTGACTTTGATCTGCTGTAAAATCACTTTGGTTGAATCAAGGTAATCAAGAGAGTACTTAAATCAAAGCTCTACGTCTTCAGAACAATCTGGGACTTTTCTGAAGCCGATACCTGCTGCAGATCTCCTACAGTTTGGTCATATCCGTGACTAGTGGAATTTTCATCCCCCTCCTTTTTGAGCTTCGTGATTTTTGATCTGCTGTAAAACCACTTTGATTGAATCAAGGTAATCAAGAGAGTACTTGAATCAAAGCTCCAAGTCTCCAGAACAATCTGGGACTTTGCTGAAGCCGATACTTGCTGCAGATCTCCTACAGTTTGGTCATTTCCGTGACTAATGGAATTTTCACCCCCCCCCCCCTTTTTTTGAGCTTCGTGACTTTGATCTGCTGTAAAACCACTTTGGTTGAACCAAGGTAATCAAGACAGTACTTGAATCAAAGCTCTACGTCTCCAGAACAATCTGGGACTTTGCTGAAGCCGATACCTGCTGCAGATCTCCTACAGTTTGGTCATTTCCGTGACTAGTGGAATTTTCATCCCCCTCCTTTCTGAGCTTCATGACTTTGATCTGCTGTTAAATCACTTTGATTGAATCAAGGTAATCAAGAGAGTACTTGAATCATAGCTCCAAGACTCCAGAACAATCTGGGACTTTGCTGAAGCCGATATTTGCTGCAGATCTCCTACAGTTTGGTCATTTCCGTGACTAGTGGAATTTTCATCCCCCTCCTTTTTGAGCTTCATGACTTTGATCTGCTGTAAAATCACTTTGGTTGAATCAAGGTAATCAAGGGAGTACTTAAATCAAAGCTCCAAGTCTTCAAAACAATCGGGGACTTTGCTGAAGCCGATACCTGCTGCAGATCTCCTACTGTTTGGTCATATCCGTGACGAGGGGAATTTTCATCCCCCCCCTTTTTGAGCTTCGTGACTTTGATCTGCTGTAAAACCACTTTGGTTGAATCAATGAAATCAAGAGGGTACTTAAATCAAAGCTCCAAGTCTCCAGAAGAATCTGGGACTTTGCTGAAGCCGAAACCTGCTGCAGATCTCCTACAGTTTGTCATTTCCGTGACTAGTGGAATTTTCATCCCCCCTCCTTTTTGAGCTTCGTGACTTTGATCTACTGTAAAACAACTTTGGTTGAATCAAGGTAATCAAGAGAGTACTTGAATCATAGCTCCAAGTCTCCAGAATAATCTGGGACTTTGCTGAAGCCGATACTTGCTGCAGATCTCCTACAGTTTGTTCATATCCGTGACTAGTGGAATTTTCATCCCCCCTCCTTTTTGAGCTTCGTGACTTTGATCTGCTGTAAAACCACTTTGGTTGAATCAAGGAAATCAAGAGGGTACTTAAATCAAAGATCTACGTCTCCAGAACAATCTGGGACTTTGCTGAAGCCGATACCTGCTGCAGATCTCCTACAGTTTGGTCATATCCGTGACTAGTGGAATTTTCATCCCCCCTCCTTTTTGAGCTTCGTGACTTTGATCTGCTGTAAAATCACTTTGGTTGAATCAAGGTAATCAAGAGAGTACTTAAATCAAAGCTCCAAGTCTCCAGAACAATCTGGGACTTTGCTGAAGCCGATACCTGCTGCAGATCTCCTACAGTTTGGTCATATCCGTGACTAGTGGAATTTTCATCCCACCTCCTTTTTGAGCTTCGTGACTTTGATCTGCTGTAAAATCACTTTGGTTGAATCAAGGTAATCAAGAGAGTTCTTAAATCAAAGCTCTACGTCTTCAGAACAATCTGGGACTTTTCTGAAGCCGATACCTGCTGCAGATCTCCTACAGTTTGGTCATATCCGTGACTAGTGGAATTTTCATCCCCCCTCCTTTTTGAGCTTCGTGACTTTGATCTGCTGTAAAACCACTTTGGTTGAATCAAGGAAATCAAGAGGGTACTTAAATCAAAGATCTACGTCTCCAGAACAATCTGGGACTTTGCTGAAGCCGATACCTGCTGCAGATCTCCTACAGTTTGTTCATATCCGTGACTAGTGGAATTTTCATCCCCACTCCTTTTTGAGCTTCGTGACTTTGATCTGCTGTAAAAACACTTTGGTTGAATAAAGGACAGCATGATGGTACTGAAATGAAAGATCTACGTCTCCAGAACACTCTGGGACTGTGCTGAAGCCGATCCCTGCTGCAGATCTCCTACAGTTTGTTCATATCCGTGACTAGTGGAATTTTCATCCCCCCTCCTTTTTGAGCTTCGTGACTTTGATCTGCTGTAAAATCACTTTGGTTGAATCAAGGTAATCAAGAGAGTACTTAAATCAAAGCTCCAAGTCTCCAGAACAATCTGGGACTTTGCTGAAGCCGATACCTGCTGCAGATCTCCTACAGTTTGGTCATATCCGTGACTAGTGGAATTTTCATCCCCCCTCCTTTTTGAGCTTCGTGACTTTGATCTGCTGTAAAATCACTTTGGTTGAATCAAGGTAATCAAGAGAGTACTTAAATCAAAGCTCCAAGTCTCCAGAACAATCTGGGACTTTGCTGAAGCCGATACCTGCTGCAGATCTCCTACAGTTTGGTCATATCCGTGACTAGTGGAATTTTCATCCCCACTCCTTTTTGAGCTTCGTGACTTTGATCTGCTGTAAAATCACTTTGGTTGAATCAAGGTAATCAAGAGAGTACTTAAATCAAAGATCTACGTCTCCAGAACAATCTGGGACTTTGCTGAAGCCGATACCTGCTGCAGATCTCCTACAGTTTGGTCATATCCGTGACTAGTGGAATTTTCATACCCCTCCTTTTTGAGCTTCGTGATTTTTGATCTGCTGTAAAACCACTTTGATTGAATCAAGGTAATCAAGAGAGTACTTGAATCAAAGCTCCAAGTCTCCAGAACAATCTGGGACTTTGCTGAAGCCGATACGTTCTGCAGATCTCCTACAGTTTGGTCATATCCGTGACTAGTGGAATTTTCATCCCCCCTCCTTTTTGAGCTTCGTGACTTTGATCTGCTGTAAAATCACTTTGGTTGAATCAAGGTAATCAAGAGAGTACTTAAATCAAAGCTCCAAGTCTCCAGAACAATCTGGGACTTTGCTGAAGCCGATACCTGCTGCAGATCTCCTACAGTTTGGTCATATCCGTGACTAGTGGAATTTTCATCCCCCCTCCTTTTTGAGCTTCGGTACGTTGATCTGCTGTAAAATCACTTTGGTTGAATCAAGGTAATCAAGAGAGTACTTAAATCAAAGCTCCAAGTCTCCAGAACAATCTGGGACTTTGCTGAAGCCGATACCTGCTGCAGATCTCCTACAGCTTGGTCATATCCGTGACTAGTGGAATTTTCATCCCCCTCCTTTTTGAGCTTCGTGACTTCGATCTGCTGTAAAATCACTTTGGTTGAATCAAGGTAATCAAGAGAGTACTTAAATCAAAGCTCTACGTCTTCAGAACAATCTGGGACTTTTCTGAAGCCGATACCTGCTGCAGATCTCCTACAGTTTGGTCATATCCGTGACTAGTGGAATTTTCATCCCCCCTCCTTTTTGAGCTTCGTGACTTTGATCTGCTGTAAAATCACTTTGGTTGAATCAAGGTAATCAAGAGAGTACTTGAATCAAAGCTCTACGTCTCCAGAACAATCTGGGACTTTGCTGAAGCCGATTCCTGCTGTAGATCTCCTACAGTTTGGTCATTTCCGTGACAAGTGGAATTTTCATACCCCCTCCTTTTTGAGCTTCGTGACTTTGATCTGCTGTAAAATCACTTTGGTTGAATCAAGGTAATCAAGAGAGTACTTAAATCATAGCTCCAAGTCTCCAGAACAATCTGGGACTTTGCTGAAGCCGATACTTGCTGCAGATCTCCTACAGTTTGGTCATTTCCGTGACTAGTGGAATTTTCATCCCCCTCCTTTTTGAGCTTCGTGACTTTGATCTGCTGTAAAATCACTTTGATTGAATCAAGGTAATCAAGAGAGTACTTGAATCATAGCTCCAAGTCTCCAGAATAATCTGGGACTTTGCTGAAGCCGATACTTGCTGCAGATCTCCTACAGTTTGGTCATTTCCGTGACTAGTGGAATTTTCATCCCCCTCCTTTTTGAGCTTCGTGACTTTGATCTGCTGTAAAATCACTTTGGTTGAATCAAGGTAATCAAGAGAGTACTTAAATCAAAGCTCCAAGTCTCCAGAACAATCTGGGACTTTGCTGAAGCCGATACCTGCTGCAGATCTCCTACAGTTTGGTCATATCCGTGACTAGTGGAATTTTCATCCCCCCTCCTTTTTGAGCTTCGTGACTTTGATCTGCTGTAAAATCACTTTGTTTCAATAAACGTAATCAAGAGAGTAATTAAATAAAAGCTCAAAGTCTCCAGAAAAATCCGGGACTTTGCTGAAGCCGATACTTGCTGCAGATCTCCTACAGTTTGTTCATATCCGTGACTAGTGGAATTTTCATCCCCACTCCTTTTTGAGCTTCGTGACTTTGATCTGCTGTAAAATCACTTTGGTTGAATCAAGGTAATCAAGAGAGTTCTTAAATCAAAGCTCTACGTCTCCAGAACAATCTGGTACTTTGCTGAAGCCGATACCTGCTGCAGATATCCTACAGTTTTCTCATTTCCGTGACTAGTGGAATTTTCATCCCCCCTCCTTTTTGAGCTTCGTGACTTTGATCTGCTGTAAAATCACTTTGGTTGAATCAAGGTAATCAAGAGAGTACTTAAATCAAAGCTCTACGTCTCCAGAACAATCTGGGACTTTTCTGAAGCCGATACCTGCTGCAGATCTCCTACAGTTTGGTCATATCCGTGACTAGTGGAATTTTCATCCCCCCTCCTTTTTGAGCTTCGTGACTTTGATCTGCTGTAAAATCACTTTGGTTGAATCAAGGTAATCAAGAGAGTACTTAAATCAAAGCTCCAAGTCTCCAGAACAATCTGGGACTTTGCTGTAGCCGATACCTGCTGCAGATATCCTACAGTTTGGTCATATCCGTGACTAGTGGAATTTTCATCCCCCTCCTTTTTGAGCTTCGTGACTTTGATCTGCTGTAAAATCACTTTGGTTGAATCAAGGTAATCAAGAGAGTACTTAAATCAAAGATCTACGTCTCCAGAACAATCTGGGACTTTGCTGAAGCCGATACCTGCTGCAGATCTCCTACAGTTTGGTCATATCCGTGACTAGTGGAATTTTCATCCCCCCTCCTTTTTGAGCTTCGTGACTTTGATCTTCTGTAAAACTACTTTGGTTGAATCAAGGTAATCAAGAGAGTACTTGAATCAAAGCTCTACGTCTCCAGAACAATCTGGGACTTTGCTGAAGCCGATACCTGCTGCAGATCTCTTACAGTTTGTTCATATCCGTGACGAGGGGAATTTTCATCCCCCTCCTTTTTGAGCTTCGTGACTTTGATCTGCTGCAAAACCACTTTGATTGAATCAAGGTAATAAGAGAGTACTTAAATCGAAGCTCCAAGTCTCCAGAACAATCTGGGACTTTGCTGAAGCCGATACCTGCTGCAGATATCCTACAGTTTGGTCATATCCGTGACTAGTGGAATTTTCATCCCCCTCCTTTTTGAGCTTCGTGACTTTGATCTGCTGTAAAACCACTTTGGTTGAATCAAGGAAATCAAGAGGGTACTTAAATCAAAGATCTACGTCTCCAGAACAATCTGGGACTTTGCTGAAGCCGATACCTGCTGCAGATCTCCTACAGTTTGGTCATTTCCGTGACTAGTGGAATTTTCATCCCCCTCCTTTTTGAGCTTCGTGACTTTGATCTTCTGTAAAACTACTTTGGTTGAATCAAGGTAATCAAGAGAGTACTTGAATCAAAGCTCTACGTCTCCAGAACAATCTGGGATTTTGCTGAAGCCGATCCCTGCTGTAGATCTCCTACAGTTTGTTCATATCCGTGACTAGTGGATTTTTCATCCCCCCTCCTTTTCGAGTTTCACGACTTTAAGCTGCAGTTAAACCACTTTGGTTGAATCAAAGTAATCAAGAGAGTACTTAAATCAAAGCTCCAAGTCTCCAGAACAATCTGGGACTTTGCTGAAGCCGATACCTGCTGCAGATCTCCTACAGTTTGGTCATATCCGTGACTAGTGGAATTTTCATCCCCCCTCCTTTTTGAGCTTCGTGACTTTGATCTGCTGTAAAAACACTTTGGATGAATCAAGGTAATCAAGAGAGTACTTAAATCAAAGCTCCAAGTCTCCAGAACAATCTGGGACTTTGCTGAAGCCGATACCTGCTGCAGATCTCCTACCGTTTGGTCATTTCCGTGACTAGTGGAATTTTCATCCCCCCTCCTTTTTGAGCTTCATGACTTTGATCTGCTGTAAAATCACTTTGATTGAATCAAGGTAATCAAGAGAGTACTTGAATCATAGCTCCAAGTCTCCAGAACAATCTGGGACTTTGCTGAAGCCGATTCCTGCTGTAGATCTCCTACAGTTTGGTCATTTCCGTGACAAGTGGAATTTTCATACCCCCTCCTTTTTGAGCTTCGTGACTTTGATCTGCTGTAAAATCACTTTGGTTCAATCAACGTAATCAAGAGAGTACTTAAATCAAAGCTCCAAGTCTCCAGAACAATCCGGGACTTTGCTGAAGCCGATACCTGCTGCAGATCTCCTACAGTTTGGTCATATCCGTGACTAGTGGAATTTTCATCCCCCCTCCTTTTTGAGCTTCGTGACTTTGATCTGCTGTAAAACCACTTTGGTTGAATCAAGGAAATCAAGAGGGTACTTAAATCAAAGATCTACGTCTCCAGAACAATCTGGGACTTTGCTGAAGCCGATACCTGCTGCAGATCTCCTACAGTTTGGTCATTTCCGTGACTAGTGGAATTTTCATCCCACCTCCTTTTTGAGCTTCGTGACTTTGATCTGCTGCAAAACCACTTTGATTGAATCAAGGTAATAAGAGAGTACTTAAATCAAAGATCTACGTCTCCAGAACAATCTGGGACTTTGCTGAAGCCGATACCTGCTGCAGATCTCCTACAGTTTGGTCATATCCGTGACTAGTGGAATTTTCATCCCCACTCCTTTTTGAGCTTCGTGACTTTGATCTGCTGTTAAACCACTTTGGTTGAATCAAGGTAATCAAGAGGGTACTTAAATCAAAGATCTACGTCTCCAGAACAATCTGGGACTTTGCTGAAGCCGATACCTGCTGCAGATCTCCTACTGTTTGTTCATATCCGTGACTAGTGGAATTTTCATCCCCCCTCCTTTTTGAGCTTCGTGACTTTGATCTGCTGTAAAATCACTTTGGTTGAATCAAGGTAATCAAGAGAGTACTTAAATCAAAGCTCCAAGTCTCCAGAACAATCTGGGACTTTGCTGAAGCCGATACCTGCTGCAGATCTCCTACAGTTTGGTCATTTCCGTGACTAGTGGAATTTTCATCCCCCCCCTTTTTGAGCTTCGTGACTTTGATCTGCTGTAAAACCACTTTGGTTGAACCAAGGTAATCAAGAGAGTACTTGAATCAAAGCTCTACGTCTCCAGAACAATCTGGGACTTTGCTGAAGCCGATACCTGCTGCAGATCTCCTACAGTTTGGTCATTTCCGTGACTAGTGGAATTTTCATCCCACCTCCTTTTTGAGCTTCGTGACTTTGATCTGCTGCAAAACCACTTTGATTGAATCAAGGTAATAAGAGGGTACTTAAATCAAAGATCTACGTCTCCAGAACAATCTGGGACTTTGCTGAAGCCGATACCTGCTGCAGATCTCCTACAGTTTGGTCATATCCGTGACTAGTGGAATTTTCATCCCCCTCCTTTTTGAGCTTCGTGACTTTGATCTGCTGTAAAACCACTTTGGTTGAACCAAGGTAATCAAGAGAGTACTTGAATCAAAGCTCTACGTCTCCAGAACAATCTGGGACTTTGCTGAAGCCGATACCTGCTGCAGATCTCCTACTGTTTGGTCATATCCGTGACTGGTGGAATTTTCATCCCCCCTCCTTTTTGAGCTTCGTGATTTTTGATCTGCTGTAAAACCACTTTGATTGAATCAAGGTAATCAAGAGAGTACTTGAATCAAAGCTCCAAGTCTCCAGAACAATCTGGGACTTTGCTGAAGCCGATACTTGCTGCAGATCTCCTACTGTTTGGTCATATCCGTGACGAGGGGAATTTTCATCCCCCCCCCCCCCCCTTTTTGAGCTTCGTGACTTTGATCTGCTGTAAAATCACTTTGGTTGAATCAAGGTAATCAAGAGAGTACTTAAATCAAAGCTCCAAGTCTCCAGAAGAATCTGGGACTTTGCTGAAGCCGATATTTGCTGCAGATCACCTCCAGATTGGTCATATCCGTGAATAGTGGATTGTTCATCCCCCCTCCTTTTTGAGCTTCGTGACTTTGATCTGCTGTAAAATCACTTTGGTTGAATCAAGGTAATCAAGAGAGTACTTAAATCAAAGCTCCAAGTCTTCAAAACAATCGGGGACTTTGCTGAAGCCGATACCTGCTGCAGATCTCCTACTGTTTGGTCATATCCGTGACGAGGGGAATTTTCATCCCCCCCCCCCCTTTTTGAGCTTCGTGACTTTGATCTGCTGTAAAATCACTTTGGTTGAATCAAGGTAATCAAGAGAGTACTTAAATCAAAGCTCCAAGTCTTCAGAAGAATCTGGGACTTTGCTGAAGCCGAAACCTGCTGCAGATCTCCTACAGTTTGTCATTTCCGTGACTAGTGGAATTTTCATCCCCCCTCCTTTTTGAGCTTCGTGACTTTGATCTACTGTAAAACAACTTTGGTTGAATCAAGGTAATCAAGAGAGTACTTGAATCATAGCTCCAAGTCTCCAGAATAATCTGGGACTTTGCTGAAGCCGATACTTGCTGCAGATCTCCTACAGTTTGGTCATTTCCGTGACTAGTGGAATTTTCATCCCCCCTCCTTTTTGAGCTTCGTGACTTTGATCTGCTGTAAAATCACTTTGGTTGAATCAAGGAAATCAAGAGAGTACTTAAATCAAAGATCTACGTCTCCAGAACAATCTGGGACTTTGCTGAAGCCGATACCTGCTGCAGATCTCCTACAGTTTGTTCATATCCGTGACTAGTGGAATTTTCATCCCCCTCCTTTCTGAGCTTCATGACTTTGATCTGCTGTAAAATCACTTTGATTGAATCAAGGTAATCAAGAGAGTACTTGAATCATAGCTCCAAGTCTCCAGAACAATCTGGGACTTTGCTGAAGCCGATACTTGCTGCAGATCTCCTACAGTTTGGTCATATCCGTGACTAGTGGAATTTTCATCCCCCCTCCTTTTTGAGCTTCGTGACTTTGATCTGCTGTAAAATCACTTTGGTTGAATCAAGGTAATCAAGAGAGTACTTAAATCAAAGCTCCAAGTCTCCAGAACAATCTGGGACTTTGCTGAAGCCGATACCTGCTGCAGATCTCCTACAGTTTGGTCATATCCGTGACTAGTGGAATTTTCATCCCCCTCCTTTTTGAGCTTCATGACTTTGATCTGCTGTAAAATCACTTTGATTGAATCAAGGTAATCAAGAGAGTACTTGAATCATAGCTCCAAGTCTCCAGAATAATCTGGGACTTTGCTGAAGCCGATACTTGCTGCAGATCTCCTACAGTTTGGTCATTTCCGTGACTAGTGGAATTTTCATCCCCCTCCTTTTTGAGCTTCGTGACTTTGATCTGCTGTAAAATCACTTTGGTTGAATCAAGGTAATCAAGAGAGTACTTAAATCAAAGCTCCAAGTCTCCAGAACAATCTGGGACTTTGCTGAAGCCGATACCTGCTGCAGATCTCCTACAGTTTGGTCATATCCGTGACTAGTGGAATTTTCATCCCCCTCCTTTTTGAGCTTCATGACTTTGATCTGCTGTAAAATCAATTTGATTGAATCAAGGTAATCAAGAGAGTACTTAAATCAAAGCTCCAAGTCTCCAGAAGAATCTGGGACTTTGCTGAAGCCGATACCTGCTGCAGATCTCCTACAGTTTGGTCATTTCCGTGACTAGTGGAATTTTCATCCCCCCTCCTTTCTGAGCTTCATGACTTTGATCTGGTGTAAAATCACTTTGATTGAATCAAGGTAATCAAGAGAGTACTTGAATCATAGCTCCAAGTCTCCAGAACAATCTGGGACTTTGCTGAAGCCGATACTTGCTGCAGATCTCCTACAGTTTGGTCATTTCCGTGACTAGTGGAATTTTCATCCCCCTCCTTTTTGAGCTTCGTGACTTTGATCTGCTGTAAAATCACTTTGGTTGAATCAAGGTAATCAAGAGAGTACTTAAATCAAAGCTCCAAGTCTCCAGAACAATCTGGGACTTTGCTGAAGCCGATACCTGCTGCAGATCTCCTACAGTTCGGTCATTTCCGTGACTAGTGGAATTTTCATCCCCCTCCTTTTTGAGCTTCATGACTTTGATCTGCTGTAAAATCACTTTGATTGAATCAAGGTAATCAAGAGAGTACTTGAATCATAGCTCCAAGTCTCCAGAATAATCTGGGACTTTGCTGAAGCCGATACTTGCTGTAGATCTCCTACAGTTTGGTCATTTCCGTGACAAGTGGAATTTTCATACCCCCTCCTTTTTGAGCTTCGTGACTTTGATCTGCTGTAAAATCACTTTGGTTGAATCAAGGTAATCAAGAGAGTACTTAAATCAAAGCTCTAAGTCTCCAGAACAATCTGGGACTTTGCTGAAGCCGATACCTGCTGCAGATCTCCTACAGTTCGGTCATTTCCGTGACTAGTGGAATTTTCATCCCCCTCCTTTTTGAGCTTCGTGACTTTGATCTGCTGTAAAATCACTTTGGTTGAATCAAGCTAATCAAGAGAGTACTTAAATCAAAGATCTACGTCTCCAGAACAATCTGGGACTTTGCTGAAGCCGATACCTGCTGCAGATCTCCTACAGTTTGGTCATATCCGTGACTAGTGGAATTTTCATCCCCCCTCCTTTTTGAGCTTCGTGACTTTGATCTTCTGTAAAACTACTTTGGTTGAATCAAGGTAATCAAGAGAGTACTTGAATCAAAGATCTACGTCTCCAGAACAATCTGGGACTTTTCTGAAGCCGATACCTGCTGCAGATCTCTTACAGTTTGGTCATATCCGTGACGAGGGGAATTTTCATCCACCCTCCTTTTTGAGCTTCGTGACTTTGATCTGCTGTAAAATCACTTTGGTTGAATCAAGGTAATCAAGAGAGTACTTAAATCAAAGCTCCAAGTCTCCAGAACAATCTGGGACTTTGCTGAAGCCGATACCTGCTGCAGATCTCCTACAGTTTGGTCATATCCGTGACTAGTGGAATTTTCATCCCCCCTCCTTTTTGAGCTTCGTGACTTTGATCTGCTGTAAAATCACTTTGGTTGAATCAAGGTAATCAAGAGAGTACTTAAATCAAAGCTCTACGTCTTCAGAACAATCTGGGACTTTTCTGAAGCCGATACCTGCTGCAGATCTCCTACAGTTTGGTCATATCCGTGACTAGTGGAATTTTCATCCCCCCTCCTTTTTGAGCTTCGTGACTTTGATCTGCTGTAAAATCACTTTGGTTGAATCAAGGTAATCAAGAGAGTACTTGAATCATAGCTCCAAGTCTCCAGAACAATCTGGGACTTTTCTGAAGCCGATACCTGCTGCAGATCACCTACAGTTTGGTCATATCCGTGACTAGTGGAATTTTCATCCCCCCTCCTTTTTGAGCTTCGTGACTTTGATCTGCTGTAAAATCACTTTGGTTGAATCAAGGTAATCAAGAGAGTACTTAAATCAAAGCTCCAAGTCTCCAGAACAATCTGGGACTTTGCTGAAGCCGATACCTGCTGCAGATCTCCTACAGTTTGGTCATATCCGTGACTAGTGGAATTTTCATCCCCCTCCTTTTTGAGCTTCATGACTTTGATCTGCTGTAAAATCAATTTGGTTGAATCAAGGAAATCAAGAGGGTACTTAAATCAAAGATCTACGTCTCCAGAACAATCTGGGACTTTGCTGAAGCCGATACCTGCTGCAGATCTCCTACAGTTTGGTCATATCCGTGACTAGTGGAATTTTCATCCCCCCTCCTTTTTGAGCTTCGTGACTTTGATCTGCTGTAAAATCACTTTGGTTGAATCAAGGTAATCAAGAGAGTACTTAAATCAAAGCTCCAAGTCTCCAGAACAATCTGGGACTTTGCTGAAGCCGATACCTGCTGCAGATCTCCTACAGTTTGGTCATATCCGTGACTAGTGGAATTTTCATCCCCACTCCTTTTTGAGCTTCGTGACTTTGATCTGCTGTAAAATCACTTTGGTTGAATCAAGGTAATCAAGAGAGTACTTAAATCAAAGCTCTACGTCTCCAGAACAATCTGGGACTTTTCTGAAGCCGATACCTGCTGCAGATCTCCTACAGTTTGGTCATATCCGTGACTAGTGGAATTTTCATCCCCCCTCCTTTTTGAGCTTCGTGACTTTGATCTGCTGTAAAATCACTTTGATTGAATCAAGGTAATCAAGAGAGTACTTGAATCATAGCTCCAAGTCTCCAGAACAATCTGGGACTTTGCTGAAGCCGATACTTGCTGCAGATCTCCTACAGTTTGGTCATTTCCGTGACTAGTGGAATTTTCATCCCCCTCCTTTTTGAGCTTCGTGACTTTGATCTGCTGTAAAACCACTTTGGTTGAATCAAGGTAATCAAGAGAGTACTTAAATCAAAGCCCCAATCTCCAGAACAATCTGGGACTTTGCTGAAGCCGATACCTGCTGCAGATCTCCTACAGTTTGGTCATATCCGTGACTAGTGGAATTTTCATCCCCCCTCCTTTTTGAGCTTCGTGACTTTGATCTGCTGTAAAATCACTTTGATTGAATCAAGGTAATCAAGAGAGTACTTGAATCATAGCTCCAAGTCTCCAGAATAATCTGGGACTTTGCTGAAGCCGATACTTGCTGCAGATCACCTACAGTTTGGTCATATCCGTGACTAGTGGAATTTTCATCCCCCCTCCTTTTTGAGCTTCGTGACTTTGATCTGCTGTAAAATCACTTTGGTTGAATCAAGGTAATCAAGAGAGTACTTAAATCAAAGCTCCAAGTCTCCAGAACAATCTGGGACTTTGCTGAAGCCGATACCTGCTGCAGATCTCCTACAGTTTGGTCATATCCGTGACTAGTGGAATTTTCATCCCCCTCCTTTTTGAGCTTCATGACTTTGATCTGCTGTAAAATCAATTTGATTGAATCAAGGTAATCAAGAGAGTACTTAAATCAAAGCTCCAAGTCTCCAGAAGAATCTGGGACTTTGCTGAAGCCGATACCTGCTGCAGATCTCCTACAGTTTGGTCATTTCCGTGACTAGTGGAATTTTCATCCCCCCTCCTTTCTGAGCTTCATGACTTTGATCTGGTGTAAAATCACTTTGATTGAATCAAGGTAATCAAGAGAGTACTTGAATCATAGCTCCAAGTCTCCAGAACAATCTGGGACTTTGCTGAAGCCGATACTTGCTGCAGATCTCCTACAGTTTGGTCATATCCGTGACTAGTGGAATTTTCATCCCCCCTCCTTTTTGAGCTTCGTGACTTTGATCTGCTGTAAAATCACTTTGGTTGAATCAAGGTAATCAAGAGAGTACTTAAATCAAAGCTCCAAGTCTCCAGAACAATCTGGGACTTTGCTGAAGCCGATACCTGCTGCAGATCTCCTACAGTTTGGTCATATCCGTGACTAGTGGAATTTTCATCCCCCCTCCTTTTTGAGCTTCGTGACTTTGATCTGCTGTAAAATCACTTTGATTGAATCAAGGTAATCAAGAGAGTACTTGAATCATAGCTCCAAGTCTCCAGAATAATCTGGGACTTTGCTGAAGCCGATACCTGCTGCAGATCTCCTACAGTTTGGTCATATCCGTGACTAGTGGAATTTTCATCCCCCCTCCTTTTTGAGCTTCGTGACTTTGATCTGCTGTAAAATCACTTTGGTTGAATCAAGGTAATCAAGAGAGTACTTAAATCAAAGCTCCAAGTCTCCAGAACAATCTGGGACTTTGCTGAAGCCGATACCTGCTGCAGATCTCCTACAGTTTGGTCATATCCGTGACTAGTGGAATTTTCATCCCCCCTCCTTTTTGAGCTTCTTGACTTTGATCTGCTGTAAAATCACTTTGGTTGAATCAAGGAAATCAAGAGGGTACTTAAATCAAAGATCTACGTCTCCAGAACAATCTGGGACTTTGCTGAAGCCGATACCTGCTGCAGATCTCCTACAGTTTGTTCATATCCGTGACTAGTGGAATTTTCATCCCCACTCCTTTTTGAGCTTCGTGACTTTGATCTGCTGTAAAATCACTTTGGTTGAATCAAGGTAATCAAGAGAGTTCTTAAATCAAAGCTCTACGTCTGCAGAACAATCTGGGACTTTGCTGAAGCCGATACCTGCTGCAGATCTCTTACAGTTTGGTCATATCCGTGACGAGGGGAATTTTCATCCCCCCTCCTTTTTGAGCTTCGTGACTTTGATCTGCTGTAAAACCACTTTGGTTGAATCAAGGTAATCAAGAGTGTACTTAAATCAAAGCTCCAAGTCTCCAGAACAATCTGGGACTTTGCTGAAGCCGATACCTGCTGCAGATCTCCTACAGTTTGGTCATATCCGTGACTAGTGGAATTTTCATCCCCCTCCTTTTTGAGCTTCATGACTTTGATCTGCTGTAAAATCACTTTGGTTGAATCAAGGTAATCAAGGGAGTACTTAAATCAAAGCTCCAAGTCTTCAAAACAATCGGGGACTTTGCTGAAGCCGATACCTGCTGCAGATCTCCTACTGTTTGGTCATATCCGTGACGAGGGGAATTTTCATCCCCCCCCCTTTTTGAGCTTCGTGACTTTGATCTGCTGTAAAACCACTTTTGGTTGAATCAAGGTAATCAAGAGAGTACTTAAATCAAAGCTCCAAGTCTCCAGAACAATCTGGGACTTTGCTGAAGCCGATACCTGCTGCAGATCTCCTACAGTTTGTCATTTCCGTGACTAGTGGAATTTTCATCCCCCTCCTTTTTGTGCTTCGTGACTTTGATCTGCTGTAAAATCACTTTGGTTGAATCAAGGTAATCAAGAGAGTACTTAAATCAAAGATCTACGTCTCCAGAACAATCTGGGACTTTGCTGAAGCCGATACCTGCTGCAGATCTCCTACAGTTTGGTCATATCCGTGACTAGTGGAATTTTCATCCCCCCTCCTTTTTGAGCTTCGTGACTTTGATCTGCTGTAAAATCACTTTGGTTGAATCAAGGTAATCAAGAGAGTACTTGAATCATAGCTCCAAGTCTCCAGAATAATCTGGGACTTTGCTGAAGCCGATTCCTGCTGTAGATCTCCTACAGTTTGGTCATTTCCGTGACTAGTGGAATTTTCATCCCCCCTCCTTTTTGAGCTTCGTGACTTTGATCTGCTGTAAAATCACTTTGGTTGAATCAAGGTAATCAAGAGAGTACTTAAATCAAAGCTCCAAGTCTCCAGAACAATCTGGGACTTTGCTGAAGCCGATACCTGCTGCAGATCTCCTACAGTTTGGTCATATCCGTGACTAGTGGAATTTTCATCCCCCCTCCTTTTTGAGCTTCGTGACTTTGATCTGCTGTAAAACCACTTTGGTTGAATCAAGGAAATCAAGAGGGTACTTAAATCAAAGATCTACGTCTCCAGAACAATCTGGGACTTTGCTGAAGCCGATACCTGCTGCAGATCTCCTACAGTTTGGTCATATCCGTGACTAGTGGAATTTTCATCCCCCCTCCTTTTTGAGCTTCGTGACTTTGATCTGCTGTTAAACCACTTTGGTTGAATCAAGGAAATCAAGAGGGTACTTAAATCAAAGATCTACGTCTCCAGAACAATCTGGGACTTTGCTGAAGCCGATACCTGCTGCAGATCTCCTACAGTTTGGTCATTTCCGTGACTAGTGGAATTTTCATCCCCCCTCCTTTTTGAGCTTCGTGACTTTGATCTGCTGTAAAATCACAATGTTTAGCATAGTATTGACAGGCAGTACTGGCATTACTCCACGGTTATAACTGGCACAATACTGTGCCGCTTGTAAAAACTGTCTGGCCTCCGACTTTTCTACTTGGGGTACATAAAATGATAAAGCTACAGATAAACAACTTTAAACGTATTTCATTTTTATTTTTAGTAGGTGGAAATTCTCTATTTAGAACCGGGATTTCGTGAATAAAATTTAGTAGACACCCTGCATTTAGTAAGTTATCGCCAACTGAAACTTGTGTGGTAATTAGGGAAGGTGAAATGTTCTGTGAAATAAATATACACTATATAAACAATAAAAATATATTTTAACTAAGGTATTTTCAACGAGTACAATGTGGTCGAGCGACGATGTGATCGCTATGACTGTCGGCTAGAGTACTGTCCTTTTGCCCTGGAAGACGTTCTTCCAGGAGCTTTCTAAAAACCCCTAATTTAAGAGAAAGTATAGAAAATATAATATCTGCAAGTTCTTAAACTACGTGAGAAAAATCGGTTTTGCAGTGTTTACTCAGGAGACACCGAAGTCTGCGCGCCAGGCAGTTTAGACTCTAATCCTTTAAATTACTTTACTGCACTCTACCTAGATGTACTGCTGTCGTATACAATATAACTGAATATAATTCTGTGTTCGACGAATTGTAAAACAATATAATAACTCCACGGCAAGGATACAAAAATATTAAAATATTAAAATTTTAGATTTAAAATATACTCGCTACACTTGAAAATTAGAAATAAAGGTAATGGAAATAAAGATAAGAAGATAATTTAATATTTTGCAGTTTACCAGCTGCATAATTTATTGCATGAGATAAATATCAACGTAAATGATAATAAGTAAAGCTATAACATCATACGTCCACTAACATGATAAATTTACAACATGTACAAAAAACGTGTACGTCGAAAACCATCGCTCACCGATTTTGGTCGATTAATTCTGACCACGCGTGTCGCTTTATGTTCCCCTAGTACACTTTTAAAAATGTATAATGGTTCTCTCTAATTCATTAGTTAATGGGCCTTAGCTGTTGCTTTTCTTGGCTCCAACTTGACTCTGAAGCCTTCAGCACGCTTTAATATAATGTCAGCCTGCAGTCTAAAGTCGCTCTCCTTCACGGTTGACTTGACGCGGAAGTTCCTCAGGATAGTTGAAAGAAGAATTTTCAACTTTAGCATTGCGTATTTACGTCCTACGCACGATCTGGGTCCAGCCGAGAAGGGAACGAAGGCATAGTAGTGACGATTTGCCGTTTTTTCAGGCAGGAAGTTGTCTGGGTCAAACGTATCTGGGTTAGGGTAAATATGTGGCTGTCGATGCAATTTCAAGGTTGCAACTACTACCGTGCATCCTGCTGGAACTGTGTAATCCCCAGATGCTGAAAATATCATAGAGGAATTGTTAATTTGATATATTTGATTTTCTTAGTAAGTATTGAAGCGAATACTGATAATTAAATCAAATTATTTTCTTCATATAATGACTAACCGAGTTTGAGGTCAGTTTTCAGTTCTCGAGCGATTATAGGTACAGGTGGGTACAATCTGAGGGTCTCCATGAGGCAACGTTCCAAGTACTTCATCTCCAAAGTATCCTGGAAGGTGGCAGGTCTGTCACTGTCTCCAAAGATTTCGTCGAGTTCCTGGATAACTTTCTCTTGGATTTCTGGGTGGCAACCCATCATGGACAGGAAGAAACTGGATCCAGCAGCAGTTGTGTCGTGACCCTGAACAAAATAAAAAGAACAGTTTTATGTAAGATCAGAAAGTTTGAAGCTGATCAGAAATAAATTTGTTTCTGGAATCTTACCTCAAACATGATGGTGTCGACTTGTTCCTTGACTTCTTGGTCATTAAGAACAACTCCATTCTGGGCAGATTCGACCAGAAGGTCGAGGAAGGCCAACCTTTTCTTTTCTCCTACGTCATTGTCGTCCACATCCAAATCGTCCTTAAGTCCTGCAGATTGACCGAAGGAAAGACCTTCCACAACTGTTGTGTTCTGGAAGAATAGATTAAGTTTTAGTTTATTTTACAAGGGATTGATTGATGAGATATGATTATTCAGGAAACTTTAAAAGACCTTGTTTTCCTTCTCCTGATTTCTATTTTCAAGGGTGGGGTTGATGATGGCACGCTTTCCACTTTTGTATTCTTCCTTCTTGCGTTTTATGACCTTCTTGGTAAGTCCGTGGATGATATCCAAAAGCTGCATCTGATCCTTGCTGTATTTTGTGAGGTTGAAAAGCCAGTCGGGCCTGAGCCAGACACGCGTGTGACGTAGATGAAGGATGTCACACATCCTAAGGAGATTTATAAAACAAAATGATTTTTTGTATTGAATTAATTTTCTTATGATTGAGATGACTTTTTTTTAAAGATTCAAAATTTAACTTACTTCATGACAGCCATGGCATATTCGAATCCACTGCGGTCCTGGGTGCTTTTGGAGACACCCATGGCAGTTTCCAGGAGGATCTCTACGGTTGCCTCAGACATGTAATCGTGAATGTCAAATTCTTTTTCTCCCTCTTTACGCATCCTGTCAACGACCGAACGAGAGTTGGCATTGAAGAGGTCGATGAAGCTCTTTAAAACGTTCAAGTGGAAAGTAGGTGCAATCAGTTTTCGATGTGCACGCCATTTTTGACCTGCAATTCGATACTCATATACATCCAATATGAAAGTTTGCTCCTTAAATTTATTTCCAATTCACAAGATTTATCATTTGAAGATTTTTCTAATAAAGAACTTTTCTTGCTTCAGGAGTTTGAGGATATTAAAACTGTTTGAATTATATGAAGACTTTATGATCTTGGAGGAATAATTATTATTAATTGTATCAAATTATGTGAGACTTAAGGAAGAATGAAAGATTGAGTAAGATCGCGGCTGCTTGAGAGGGAAAGCAATCTAGTGACTTTTCTTCCGGTTCTTACTCTCACGGTCCACCTGCAATTCACTCTAGAAGTCAATAGACAGGTATTCTGCTTTGATACGTACGAATTTTCTCATTTCTGTTTTTACATTTAGTGTGATGCTCGATTACGAACTCATCTTCATTTATTTTCTTGTTTTGTGCATATTCAAATTCGGAAATGCATAATTTTTTGTATGATTATGTATTTTTACTTTTTCACATCTTATCCCTCATAGCAATAGAATTTTTAGAATATCCCACGTGGGACATTTGAATGTCCCAAAATTGTCACATAACCATACCAGGATATCTTGAGACAAAAATGGAATATCCCACGAAATTTTATTGCTATGAGGGATAAATCAGAAAGAATTAAATGTGCAATGGGATTTCATAGTATTTAAAGATTTTAAACATTTTTCAATTAAAAATTTATATTAGTTAGTAGAATAATGTATTTAAATAGTTAAATCTTGAATTTGCGTTACAGAATCAGAGGAGAACGCGATGATTACACTTTCCACAATCAACCGTATAAACAAAATTATTAGTTTCGCTATCAAAAAAGAAGAATAATCTTCCTCGATGGTAACAGCTCACTAGAAAGTAGCGTCGATTTACTTTCTTCTTACGGTAATTGAACGCGAAATTGTCTCGCGGAGGTGAATATTAGATAGTAGATTTCCTTCTTGAAAAAGAAAATATACTGACTTGCATAAACAACATGTTATTAAATAATTATTTAACTGTTTTGATACTCTTAAATAAAGGTCCAGGGATAGGAAACTGTTATTTTGTACTATTAAGACTCTATAGCGTTAATTGTTTTTCAGATTTACGTAAGAAATGCTCCGATACGTACCTGTGGAAATAAGAAGACCGTTGCCTAACCAGGGCTTAAAGAATCTATATTCACTGGACTTGTCGATGTAAACATTGCTGGATAAGATGACTTCAACATCACGTGGGTCGATCAAGAACACTAGGAGCTTAGGTCCAATCCAGAGCTTGATTACTTGGTCGAATTCAAAGGATCTTTCGTAGAATTTGCGGAAGATAGCTGTGAACAATAGCTTTCAGATCAGTCTAAGGGAATCAGTATTCTTTTTAATTTTTAATTTATTTTAACACGTTCCGTGCCACGTGGGGCGTATACGACCCACGCTGCGGCCTGCACGTAATGACTTCAAAAAGTCCGACAGGGAACGTGTTACAAAGTCTATCTTTAAGGTACTTGTCGTGCCAAATATCACGTCTCTTAAAAAAGTTTTTCTATGATTTTAAAACTTGAAATGATATTATGAGTCATGTTTTATGAAAAAAAGCATTCTTTTTTACGACAAAAAATTTAAAAAATGAAAATGCTTTTAATACTATTTTTGTAATAGAATTTTTCCTGACTATCGCTTCTTACCATTTTTAAAAAAATAATTGGATTTCCATAAACCATGGCTATATTTTTCGAGAAAAATATTCTCTAGAACTTAACTGTTTTGATTTCAAAAATAAGTAAACAAATCTTCAAATATAGTTTTTTTTAAAAATGTTTCTTCTAAGAAATTATTTTAACAATATCAACCATTGAAAGCTTTATGTTCAACATTTAAAACAGTAGAGTTGTAGAGTATGTATTCCACAAAAAATTAAACCTCGATTTATAAAAATCTAAACATTTTTCAAAAAATTGGTAAGAAGCGATAGTGAGGAAAAATTCTATTACAAAAAACACTATTAATAGTATTTTTTTCGTAAGTCTTAAATTTTTTTTATAAAAAACAATGTTTTTTCTTTCATAAGACATGACTGATAATATAATTTCAAGTCTTAAAATCATAGAAAAACTTTTTTTAGAGACGTGATTTTTGGCACAACAAGTACTTTAACTCATCAAATTAAATTTAACTTTCTAATATTTACATTTTTTATTCAGAATACATACCATCGGAACTTCCCATAAATTCGAGGGCGTTTCCAAGAAGAGGAAGTCCAGTAGGTCCAGGTATTTTTTCTGCAAGTTCGATCATATGTCTTCTTGAAATTCTGAAGTAAATGTAGTACAAAACTAAGGCTGGTACGAGGAGGGATAAAAATACGGTCGTCGCTGAAAGTCCGGTGGCAGAGGTCGCGGCTACAGAGCCAGCCACCACTTCCGGACCTGCTGCAGACATCTTTCTTTTTTACTCTGCAAGATAAAGATCAGTTTTAAAAATTTTTTAATCAGTTAGGAAAACTTGATAAAATAATGAAACAATTATGTGCAATTATTTGAATAAATACTTTAAAACTATCTAGAGTTTAATCTTTGAATAACAATTAATTTAATTATCAAGTTAATTACTGTTTTGATCTGATTATTTATTCATATCACTCACTAATACAATTTCAAAAACACTATTTATTTGAATTTATTAGATGAAAACACTCAAGAATTATTTGAAATTTTTAGTAAAAAGTAATCGATAGATTATTATGGTGTTGAAAAAAATGTAATCCAGCTGTTTAAATTAATTGATATCCACTTGAGCACTGAACCGTAATATTTTTCACTTCGTGGTCTTCTTTGGTGAACTTTAAGCTGTAAATCCAAATTTTGGTTGCAAAAAAATATTCACCTACTTTTCTTTTTAGTGGACGAGTTCTAGTCGATGAACCACTATCGAACTACCTTCCCTGTTGTAATGCAGTGCCTTTTATAACCGGTGCTATCGTCAGCTCCCTCCTTCCTGGGCCAGAGGTTCGTAATAATTAAAAACCGTTTGTCACTTGTATTAGAATAACTGATAGATTCATATGTTACTCGACAATTTTGTGGAAAATTTATGAGCGTACCCGGAAAAACTTCATTTTGGAATAATAAGAGTTAGAACATCAATCTAATTAAAGTCCCTAAAATATTTTCTTTATATGTAAAATTCTTTCGCAGAAGAATGCTAGATTTAAAAAAGTTATCTTATCTGATCTGATTTAAAGTTCATAAATGAATCTGAAGAAACATTTTATACGTAAATTATTATTATTTGGCTCAATTCTTTACTTTTACAAATGGATTCTTATTTTCGAGCTGAGCATAGTTTCTCCTTGCAATTCTCTTTCAGAGTTGAATTCCCCATAGCAAAATAATGAATATTTGGAAAATTCTACACAATTAATTTATATGCGATTGAACTCTGCACAATTAAATCCTTTATACAATAACTACATAATAGTGCAAAATTAATTAAAAAACATTATCATGTGAAGAGTCAATTTTTGCATAATAAATTACATTTTCACTTATTGTTAAGTTTGATAATTGGAAATTATTTTTGTGGTATGGTTCATTTCTGATTTATTTCAAACTTTGTATTGAGGTTTACTGTGTGAATTTCCTTTTAGTAGAATCAATACAGCCCCTTAGTAAAATATATGCGAAATAAATATTCATTAGAAAAAATTTTTGCCCATATACAATTTATGCTATTCTTATTCTTAAGTAATGAATTTATTAAATCTTCTGTTGTGATTGTTTCAATTGAATTTGAATTGTCAAATTGCAATACAATGACTGAGAAATTTAACAAAAAATCAAAATAATCAAAGAATTTACGAACGTCATACCTGTTGATCTTATTTATATAGATACTGTCTATTCGATTTTGCAGAAAGATTATTTGCAATTGATATTTTAAAAGTAATAACGTAATTACCTGAGGTTATCCCGATTTTGATATCAAGTTGCCAGGGTCGAAGTTACTAAAAGCTATTTATTAAATTTCAACGCTCAGGTTTGTTGACGTCAGTGCGAGAAACATATACAATACGCTCGTTTAATCAGGCAAAGGACATTTGCAATGTTTATAAACATATCTATTTAAAAATTATTACTGACCGCGAAAACATTTATTATATAATAATAATGTTCTATTTAATATATCGATAATTCAAACATTAGATTACTTTTGTTTTTTTTTTATAGAAAAAACATCAGATAGTTGAGTAATGTTGCTGTTCATTTTTCAGGACCTGGAAATCGTTGCATTTGTTTCTGAGAAGTAAAATTTAAGATTTTTAGCAGTGCAATGATGACGAGTAACCGACACGTGAATTCGAAGTGACCTGCTGTGATTGGATTAGCAAACAATACCCAAGTTTTACGTTGACGAATATGATACGATTTCTGGATCTCTGAATTTCAAGTACATTGAAAAATTGATGCGTAAATAATTCCTGCAAATCAACACAACAGTTGACCTTTTATTTGCATTTTATTTCAAGCTTCTAATATTTAATAAAAGTGTCGAAATTTAATTCATTCTCGAAAGTACATTTTAATACGTATGAAAATATTTACACAAAAATTGTTTTATTGTATTTATGAAAAATGTAAAAGGAAAATTCGGTGAAAGTATAGTTAAAATTGAAATTAGAATCGCTTTTGAAATTGAACATTTGTTATAAAATTCCTTTTCTTGTCTAACAAAACATTTTTTTAAATCTGATAGTTTTGAAAAATATAGTGGACGTGAAGTGCAAAAAAAATGGTATATTAAGATACAAACGTTGATTTTCTTGTATTAAGATTAGTTTTATTTCAGTTTCAGATACAAGAATTTAGTTACAGCTTCATTGATTTTATAACTTATCAACTGGTTCTAATTTAGGCTAAATGTTTTATTGAAAAGAATGAATCCAGATTCATTTACTCAGACATAAAAAAGGAAAAACATCTCAAAGACGCGTCAGAACGCAAATAAAACCCCAAGGGCCAGTTCCATTTTCATTTAACCCGTTTCCGCCGAAAACGCCACTCGCGGTACATCGGTCTTCGGGAGCTCATAACGAATGTTGTAGGCTTCAAAAAAAATTCAGAGAGACATATTTTTAAAGCCCTTCTCCATAGCGAACTCAAAATTGCTTCGACATATCATTAATTATAAAAAAATATTGCATAAACAAAAAAAAGCATGATTTTTCCACTCTCTTTTTTTCAAAAACTGAGTTTTCAAGAACTTTCCTGTCAGCAATCAACCTGGAACCTTTTCAATCGGTGGAATAAATGTCTGAACTTCAAGAATCCATGGTTCAAAGTTCGATTTTAGGCCTTGGTATTTTTAAAATGGCGCCCTGACCGCAAAATTTTTGCAAATACATTCATGATTTTTTTAATCGAAAACTATGAACTTTCGGAGAAAACACCATGAGTGAAAAAGTTCTTAAAATTACTTAAATTTTTCCAGCTGCTGTCGAGAACATTTTTAATTTTTTGTGTATGGTTGATTTTTGCAAAATCCAAAAATTGCTCAAAACGCTTCCAAAAATAAAATAAAAAACAGAAAATTACTGAATTCTAAAAAAAAAACGAAAAAGACTATCTATATTCGTCGACCTTCACGATGGTGATAGTTGGGAAACATAAACTTTGTTTACGGGAGACAGAGGATAGCAGCATTTTGATAATAGTATTTTGAAATTTGGAATTTTTTTTTACAGCAATAAACTTAAAACGAAAACTGGAAGGCATAAAATGTTTTACGAATTAGCCAAAGAATCCAAGATAATTTTTTAGAAGCGTTTTGAACAATTTTTGGATTTTGCAAAAATCAACCATACACAAAAAATTGAAAATTTCCTCGACAGCAGCTGGAAAAATTTAAGTGCATTCTTTGACTAATTTTAAGAACTTTTTCACTCATGGTGTTTTCTCCGAAAGTTCATAGTTTTCGATTAAAAAAATCATGAATGTATTTGTAAAAATTTTGCGGTTAGGGTGCCATTTTGAAAATACCAAAGCCTAAAATCGAACTTTGAACCATGGATTCTTGAAGTTCAGGCATTTATTCCACCGACTGAAAAGGTTCCAGGTTGATTGCTGGCAGGCAAGTTCTTGAAAACTCAGTTTTTGAAAAAAAGAGAGTGGAAAAATCATGCTTTTTTTTGTTTATGCAACATTTTTTTATAATTAATGATGTGTCGAAGCAATTTTGAGTTCGCTATGGAGAAGGACAAGTCTTAAATTTTAAAAATATGTCTCTCTGAATTGTTTTTGAAGCCTACAGCATTAGTTATGAGCTCCCGAAGACCGATGTACCGCGAGTGGCGTTTTCGGCGGAAACGGGTTAATACCAAAATTACATAAAATTTGAATATGAAATCGTTTTTGATAACTATTAAATTTCAAATTTCAATGTCAGCAGTTTATAATTATTGATATTATTTATTTCGATTATTTGAAAAAAAGGAAGAAGAAATAGTTGTTCTAATTATTGAACGCCTCTGGTAAACTGGAAAGATTGAGTTACTAGTATTGGTTGCCTTGACTACAAAGTTCTCTAATAGGCAACTTTGCGAACTAGGAAAGCATGCATAGACCTGGGAAGTGCAGAATTTTACTAAGTTAGTCCGCAAGCTGAGTCGAGCTTGCAAAAGAACAAAGAAAGAGATATAAGGTATTCAAGAAATCTCATATGTATTGTGAGTATTGTAGACATAATTGATGCATATTTGTTAATTTTTTGTCTTTTATATAACTTTATAATCGGCTAATCGCCTAAACTCACGACTCCCTCTACATATGCGACCAAGAGTGTATCAGGGAAACAGGAGCGATGAGGGTGGAAATTTAACATGATAGGTGAATGGTTAGGGTGGTATATAGTCAGCGCTAGGTGGGCAAACTAGACTAACATGATACCTATACTACCAACATCGCTACAAATTTACAGAAGCCCAGAAAATTTTCTCGATGCAAATATCCTCTTTTTTTATTTTAAAATAACGGAATTGAATTTTTATTATAGGAAAATATTTCTGAGAAATTTATAAAATATTGGAAAATGTTTAGTTAATGATACACGGAGAAACTTTTTATAGCAATATATGTTTTATTTTATATTGATAATTCTAAAAGATATTAGGAATCTAGGGAAAACTAAGGTTTAATGGTAATTATTCCTACTCTCTAAATTTGAATCAGTCAAAATCTACTGATTATCAGTGAAATTTAACTGATTCATATAGCTAAAAAGAGTTTACTGTAAATCAGTCAAATTTCACTGATTATTTCAGTGAAAATTGACTGGTTTGACAGTGAAAAATAATTTTTTCACTGATGAATCATTGAAAATTAACTGATTTAACAGTGAAAATTTGACTGATTCAGATTTAGAGAGTAGCGGACTGAAAATTTTTGGCAGTCAAAATACTAAAGATTCGAAAAATTATATTTAAACATTCCGTGTAGATGGTTTAAATATATTGAGAAAATCAAGGGTTTGATTTTAAAATTTGGGATGATTATATTTTACGATATTAAGTAGTAACTAAATGTTTAAGTAATTAGAGGAATACTGTTCAAGTAAGAAGCAATAATTTAATTTGATTTATTAAAAGTAAAAAACAGAATGGATGCGATTTGTTTTATCACAAATTGTGATAATTTTTGATTCTTCAATGTAGAGTTGAGTTCGTGTTTCGATGATTTCACATAAACCTTGCTCTTCTCATGGAAAAAAGTTAAAATTTGCATAGAATCGACGGATATCCAGGTCTCCACTCAGTGACCTTTCGTTCTGCGTCTCAGTGCCTTGAAAAGGCCGTTTCGTTCAGTCGATGCGTTATTTGGATTGTAAACAAGTAAAATGGAACAAGAAAAGTGATTATTTATTAAATATCCTAAATGAAAATATCTGAATTAAAATAAAATATCATATTTTTTACTTAAAAGCAAAGCAGAAATTATTTACAGCATTTCTTCACTAAAGTTATTATTATTTGTTTTATAAACTAAAATAAAAAATTAAATGAGTGTGAACTTGATTAATATCAATGTTAATTTGAAATAAAAATTCCATTCTCATTGCAGTGATAAAAACACCTTAGATTTATCTCAAATTATTATGAGAATAGGAAAAGCAATTATTTTCTAATAAATATGATATTTCCTGAGAAATTATCGAACTACGATTACATCTGTCGTTGTCAATTATAGAATCTTTCTTATCCCAAGAAATTGTCTTTGTGTATATAAGGGTGCTTGACTTTTCCTAAGGAAACGTTCATAAATGAAAATTTTTATAATTAGAGTCATAGAAAGGGAAAATTCGTTTGCGTTGGTAGACTGCAGTCTTGGATTAAATTCCGACAAAAAATGAACTTCTTTGATCAGCCTTATTTTAAAATTCTTTTAATTTTTTGGCTTGCATTAGACAATTAGACACTGATCTTATAGGAACGTTTAATTCAATCTTTGATAGACATTGTCCTTCTATCCTGTTTATTTCTATTGATAATAAATAAAGTGAATCGAAAACACATAGACAAAAACTATGAAAGTTTTTTTCAGTAAAGTATATTAAATTTAAAATACTTTCATCTTAAAAATACAAACTTTTATTATAATTTTAATACACATGTGTATATATTTTAATAATGTTTTTTAATTTTAATATATTTTGATTGAAAAGTCATTAAATTTAATATGAATGTATATTAATTTTTCATAATATACAAATCTATTAATTTTAATTTACCACTTGTATATTAAAGTCTATTATAATTAGTAATATTTTTAGCAGTGTACAATGCAATTAATTTTAATTTTGATTCAATTTAATGCAATTTATTGAAAGTTATATTAATATTACTGTATACTCTCTCACCACCCGAAGTATAGATATATTTAAAAAAAAATGTAGGCTTGAAAACGTTAAGCGAATAAATGAGGATAGAATGGCACAATGTTTTAGATAATTTAGGGCTTTTATGGATTACCCAACAAATTCGCTCGAATCACACTCTTTACTTGTGTAACGACACTCAATCGCAGCACGCATCATTAGAAAGCCTTTCTCTTCTACAACTGTAAATCTATAATCAAAATGCGATAATATAATATTACCAAAGGGAGAGAAATACTTTCTATCTCTTACATTGAAAGTACTTACCTTATGATAATCTCTTTGAAATAATTTTCTAGAGTTCAGTATTCGAACGAAAAACTTTACATAAGTATGAGACTAAGAGATTGAGTAAATTTGTCATCAATAAATTATTTTATAGTAGCAATACTGGTTTTTAAAAAGTAATATTTTAACTTATGTTCTCTGCTCTTTTAAGTGAGCTCTTATAAATTATCAGAAATAACTCCTAAGATTTTGTATTAAAAATATAAGTTACTACTTTTTTCTGTAAAAAAGAACAAACACAAAACATCAATTCCTAAAATCGAAAAAAAAACATCGATGTTGATGTCCCATTAATACACTGTTAGAAATTTCTATATTAAAATTCCATTACATGTAATAGAATTTTTTTTCAGTAACATATATTAAATTAAAAATACTTTCATCTTTAAAAAAACAAACTTTTATTTGAACTTTAATACACATGTGTATATTTTTTAATAATTTTTGTTAATTTTAATATATTTTGATTGAAAAGTTATTAAATTTAATATAAATGTATATTTATTTTACATAATATACAAATCTATTAATTTTAATTTACAACTTGTATATTAAAGTCTATTAAAATTAATAAGATTTTTAACAGTTTAGATAACATTCTTAATTTTATTTTATAAATCTATTTAAATTTCTGATTATTATTGATTGATAGCTGAAGAGACTTTTTAATGAAATTAGATGTGATTGGGAATTATGGATTTCTAAACAGGAGCATCAGAATCTTTCTCATCATAACAATTATGGAAGGATTGACACTATATTTTATGCGGATAAACACATGAAAAGGAGAATCTAATTATATTGTAACATATATGAATGTACTTATTTATTAAGAAGAATGCTAGTTCCTTAGGAATTGATTTTAAAATTAACTTTTTCGCTTAATGTTCTTCTTAATTGGAATTCTTTTTTAAATTATTAATTTGCAGGATGCATAGCTGGCACGTTAATTACCTACATGATAATGTCAGTAAGTCCACAAATTTTCGATGTTATTCTACCATTAAATAAATCTTGTTTTAAAAAGTTGCACTACCAAGTACACTATTTTATTTAACGCTATTCTGGAAATGTGCGTTTTCATCGGTTCTGAATCATTTTTGGCAGTTTTTACAGAACATCCCTGTGGATTATTTAAAATAATTAGGTAAGGATTTCATGAGAATATTTATCATAATTTGTTCTCATTTCATCCAACTTATTCCTAACTGATTGTCATTCATAGTTATCAAATATAAAATATGAAGAACATCGATGGCGTGGACAGGAACCAAAAAAAAAGATACAAACTACCGGACTTAGCGTTTTACATCGAACATACAACAGAAGTTTTTTTCAGTAACGAATATTAAATTAAAAATACTTTTTTCTACTAGCGGGCCATAAAGTGGACTTTATTGCCCCGTGCGGGGCAAACAAATCCACTTTCTGACCCACTTTCTGACGCGCCGGAGGCACATAAACTCGTTTTTACGCTACAGTTGAGAGTAGCGTAATGTTGTGTATTACGATACAAAGGAATGTAATGTAAAAGTTGAACTGCGCATGTGCCTATAACCATACAGCGGAGCGTAATCTTCTTCTTATTCTTCTTCATACAGCGTTGGCACCGTACTGAAAAAGCCTTGTACATTTAAACTGCGAATGCTCTATTACAATACGCTACTACTACACAAGATCGAGAAAATCAAAATGGCCGGAACTAGTCGCGAAATATCAAGTGCAATGGACGAGAATCATAATGAATACTAGATTAGATTCGAGTGTACGCATAAAAACTCGTATACGCACCGAAGACACATAATAGTATATTACGTGCCCAGGCGCACAATGAGGGTTATTGCGTGACGAGCGACAATGCTCGCAGGAGATCGAAGCCAAGTCGTACTCGAGGTGTAGCCGAGACTTAGCTGAGGCAAAGCCGAGACGAAGCCGAGGCGCGATCAGTCCTGCGAGCATTGTCGCGAGTCTCGTAATTTCCCGAATTGTGTGCATTGGCACGTATTCTATTTTATGTGACTCCGGTGCGTATACGAGTTTTTATGTGTACACTCGAATCTAATCTAGTATTTTAGTTGTTTGCGGCGCTAGTCATTACTCTTGATATGTCACGACTAGTCCCGGCCATTTTGATTTTATCGATCTTGTGTAGTAGTAATGGATTTTAATAGACGCATGCGCAGTTCAAATGTACAAGACTTTGCCAGTAAGGTGCTAACGCTGTACGAAGAAGAAGAAGAAGATTGTGCTCCGTTGCATGGCTATAGGCGCATGCGCAGTTCAATTTTTACATTTCATTCCTCTGTAGCGCAATATACTACATTGCGCTACTGTTAACTGTAGCGAAAAAACGAGTTTGCGCGCCGGTGGCACATAAAATAGAATATGTGCCAATGCATACAATTCGGGCAATTACCGGACTCGCTTAAAATGCTCGCAGGACTGATCGCGCCTCAGCTACGCCTTGGCTTCGATCTCCTGCGAGCATTGTCGCTCGTCGCGTAATAACCCTCATTATGCGCCTAGGCACATAATATAGTATTATCATAGAAAATACAAACTTTTACTTGAATTTTAATACACATATGTATATATTTTAATAATGTTTGTTAATTTTAATATATTTTGATTGAAAAGTTATTAAATTTAATATGAATGTATATTTTTTTCATAATATACAAATCTATTAATTTTAATTTACCACTTGTATATTAAAGTCTATTATAATTAGTAAGATTTTTAACAGTGACATACCTTGAAGTAATTCATTTTCAGGCAAAAATTTTGTTATTTTGAAATTTTAATTAGGATTTTCAATATAATCGAATCTCTTTTTTTCCTTGTTTCTTCTTTATAATCGGGTTACATTCAATACTGATAAATGCTTCTTTAATACAGGTATTTCTTATTTATATAGTAATTCGTTTATGTGAGCAAACAAATCTAGTTTCTATATTTTCATATCTGAAATTATTGAATAAAAATATTGCTTTCAATTTTAAAGAATTTGAAATCTTTCTGTGGAAAAAAAGACGCTTTCGACTGCGCTGGGACTCGAGCCCAGGTCTTTCGATTGCCAGGGACACCTGTCGACAACGTATCCTTTCTGATACGCGACTAGTGATCCGCCGATAATGTAAGCAGTAGCAAAAGTTTCAAACTCAACTAATTCATTTGAAATCATTGTTATTAATCTTCTTTATTAAATATAAACATTTAAGTGAGACAGTTTTTAAGTTAATGGACCTTTTGTATAAGATAACTTTTATAGACACTTTTAATAGAAAATGTTAAAGTTTGTATTCTGTATAGTTAATTTTGAATACTAAAGTCGCAATATTTTATTTTTGTTATTTATCTAATAACTGTAAATGAATCAGTTCTCTTCTAAAGTTTTAATTACCAAATTATTTGGAAACACATGGTAAAATTCTACCAATAAAAACCGATTATCGATAAAAATCTCTATATATAGATGGTCTATCTTTATCGGTAATTTAGCGTATTTTAAAATAGAAATACTAATAAATGTGAATTATTAGAAAAAAAGTACATCGCTTTATAATTTTATCATATTTTTACAAATAATTTGGTGACTTCAGACAATTATTTTTCTTCCTGTACACTCTTAAAAATATTGTTAACTTTAATGCACTTTAATATGCAAGTGGTAAATTTACATTAATATATTAAATTTAATAACTCTTCAATAAAATTATCTTAAAATCAATAATCATTATTAAAATAAATTTACATGTGTGTTCAAATTCAAATAAAAGTTCATATTTATTAGGATGCAAGTATTTTAAACTTAATATGCATTACTGGAAAAATATCCATTACATGTAATGGAAGTTTAATGCAGCTAACTGTGCACATCAATAAGAAACTAAAGGATCGGGTCGTTTTGTCGTGAATAAATAAATAATTGTTATAGCTTTCATGGAAAGGGAATCTTAATTTTGAAGTATTAAATTTTAGTCTTTTGGTAACTTTCGTCAAGCAATGGACTTCTTTGATAATCGTTATTATTATATCAATAAATTTTTTCTCAAATGCATTGGACAATGGCCTTATCAGAATACTTTACAGAAGCGATTAATTCAGTCTGCAATAATTTTAGTTCTTTTGATTAATATACTCACTATGGTAATATTACATAGAAAACGTTTTTCATTACTATGAAAATAAAATATGTATTAAATTGAATCACATTTAATAGTTAACACATTTTTACCTATTACAGGTGACTGGCTTTTTTAGAGTATGGGGTAACCTGGACGATATGGCCGAATGCCTACCAACAATGTTTACTGCATTTGCAAGTTTGATTTACATGATTATTTTCATATTAAAAGAGGAAAAGGTAATATTTAGAATTTTATTTTATTTATCAACTTGGCATCATTTATATTTACTATTGATTGATAGCTGAAGCGACTTTTTGATGAAATCAAATTTGATTGGAGATTATGGACTTCTGAACAGGAGTATCAGATTCTTTTGAATTATGCAAATCATGGAAGGAGTTACTCTATACTTTATGCGGGTAACACCCAAAAAAGTAGAACTAAGAATAAGTTATTTAGTTGAAAGATAATTATTTGTCAAAAAGAATGTTATATTAGACTACTTTAATTAAGTAAATAGTTAAACCTATTACTTCGACATGTAAAATATTGCACTGCTACCGGATTAGTAAATACAACTACTTTTCTAGTTGATTTCAGTACCCGAGTTCTTCTAATAACAATACAGATAGTAACAGTAACAAAACAAATAGTTATGCTTACAAACAAAGTAGCTGTGGCATATTTTTTTTTTTTTTTTTTTTTTTTTTTGGTGAGGAGGAAAAATGGCAAAATCTTTTATAGACGTTGTACAGGACTCTCCTAGGACGGGTCTAGGCATACCTGTTAAAACCAAAAAACCCCCTCTCTCGAACCAATACACCACACGCGGAACCGCCTTTCGGCTTTAAACTTCACGGGTGGTTGGTTCCATTAAAGTCGCTTACGACTCTTCCGTCATCCGTTCGCTCGGAACTTCCACCCGCGGCCACACGCCCACTAGGATAACCGACTAGCCGCGCCACCCAGGGGAGAAACAAACAGATTCCTCCCCCGAACGACGCGGACAGTCAAGTCTACCCGAGACGCAGGACCGCGGGTGCAGGCCCCGATGCGATTTCTACTGGCCCTCCCCGTTGTTTCGCTCTCGACGCCCATCAAGCTCTCTCGTCTTCATCACAAGTGTGACGAATGACTCGATGAGCGTCCAGAACCGTTCAGACTGGAGCATGAGGGGGACCATCGTCTCAGGAGTGAGTTCGGAACCCACCGCCTGACCGAGGACCCCCTAGCCACACCCCATTTTGCGCAGACGAAGAGTGCGTGCTCTGCGTTATCCACCGGGGAATCGCAGTAGCAACACGTCTCCTCGTCTCTCTTCTTAAAGCGCCTCAGGTACGCGTTAAAACAGCCATGGCCCGAGAGCGCTTGTGCCAAGTAAAAGCCGACTTCCCCGTGCTTTCTGTTCAGCCAGGTGGCGAGCTCCGGGATCAGGCGGTAGGTCCATCTCCCTGTCTGCCCACCATGCCATCTCATCTGCCATTTCTCGACGAGACTGCGCCTCCATCCTTGCGGATGACCTCCTTTGCGCGAGCGATTTCCTGCAGGTCGGCGCAGGTAAGCTCCTTGCGAAGCTGAAAGGTTTCCTGCCTTTCCTCCGCCAATAAATCTATTGGCGGGACGCTCGCCAGGACCAGCACAGCGCTCGTCGAGATAGTTCTATATGCCGAAACTATTCTCAGCGCGACAAGTCTCTGCGCCGAGAACAGCTTCTTCTGGATAGCATGGTTTTGCAAGGCATTGGCCCAGACCGGAGCTGCATAAAGCAGCTTCGAATGGACCACGCTCGCCACCAATCTTCTTTTCGCTTCCCTGGGTCCACCAATGTTTGGCATAAGCCGGGCCAAGTTTGCTCCACATTGGATGGCTTTTATGGCTGCGATCTTTAGGTGTTCGCCAAAGCTAAGCCTACGATCCAGCTGCACCCCCAGGTACTTAATGCTTGTTTTCCACTCGACTTCATGCTCTCCGAGAACGATCCTCGGGTATTGGAAGGATCTCCTGTCCGTAACGAGCAAAGCCTCGGTTTTCTCAGGGGCCATTTTAAGACCTCTGCCATCCAACCAGCGCTTCGCTCGCCACAGACTTTCATTGATCCTCAGCTCTAGGATTCCGACGTCGTCAGCGGCGCACACGACAAGTGCGTCATCCGCGAAGCCGACGATGCTCGTTCCAGCAGGCAGGTCCATGCGCAGGAAATCGTCGTACATGACGTTCCAAACGAGTGGACCCACCCGCGACCCTTGAGGGGCGCCACATGTCATCTCCTCCTTGAGAGACCATTTGTCGCCCTCATATATCACCCACCTGTCGCTCAGATAGTCATCTATCATTCGCAACAGGTAGTCTGGAACCTTTTTCCGCACCATCGCCTCGATGCAGATGTTCCATCTCGCGGTATTGAACGCATTGCGTATGTCAATGCTAATCAACGCACAGAATCCCTTACGCTTACCAGTTCCTTTTCTTGCATTTGTGGCGATGTTAACCACAGCTTGGATGGCGTCCACAGTGGACCTGCCTTTCCTGAATCCGAACTGGTTTTCCGAGAGCCCGTTCTCCCCGACCAAGAGAGCCTGAAGCCGTTGTAGAATCAACTCCTCCAGAAGCTTCCCCATCGTATCCAATAAGCATATTGGTCTATACGACGAGGCAACCCCTAGAGGTTTGTTGCCTTTCCTCAGCAGGACCAACCTCTGCTTCTTCCAATCTGCGAAGAACCTCCCCTCCCGAAGACAGGAGTTAAAGGCTTCTAGGAGGATCTCTGGGTACGCCCCGATCACTTCTTTGAGGATCTCGTTCGGCACCCCGTCGATACCCGGCGCTGTATTTGCCTTAAGCCTTCCACCCGCTCTCTTTAGTTCTTCGAGAGTGAAGAGTTCTTCGCGCCGGACCACGCAGGAACTTCGGTCCTGTCTTTGGAACGGCTCCACGTGTGGAAACAAGCTTCGCACAATGTACTTGACTCGATCGGGATTATCCAGGCCCGGGGTCTTTCTTCTAGTCACCAATCTCTTGGTGACTATTTTGAAGGCGAGACCCCATGGATCCTTCTCGACCTCACCGATCAGGTCTTTCCAGCATTGAAGTCGGCTTTTCTTTATGCCTCGCCTCAAAGCTGTTTTTGCCCCTTTCCATGCCTCGTGCAGCGTAGCATCCCCCTTTGAACGGGTGAATTTTCGCCGCGCTGCGAGGCATTCTCGACGTAGGGCTGCCAACTGGTCGTTCCACCAGTACATCGAACCCCTGGCTTGCCTGCGCTTACGGCGAGGCATCGAGTAGTCACAAGCCGCGACCACCTTCTGCCTCACCGAGCGCACAGCAGCTTCGTACTGCCTCAGGGCAGACCCAACCAAGCTCATCGATGAGCCTGGTTTCTTCAAGGTGTTCGCGAAGTCTTTCCCTACTGAGTCGTCTCGTGTTCCAGGAGGGGCTCCTTCCTTCGCCGCCCCTACCCTTTTCCGCCGCTTGACACCCTTGTTCTAGACTAAATTCGATGCACCGGTGGTCACTCAAGGTTATTACCTCGAGGACCAACCAGTCGCTTATCCTTGAAGCGAGGCGAGGTGCGGCCATCGTGAGGTCAATTATTGACCCTCCCGCTCCTCGTCTGAACGTGAAATCCCCGCCCTGATTCAGGACGATCGGGTCGTTCCTAGCGACCATCTCGCCAACCAAGATTCCCCTCCTATCTAGGCGGGCCTCACCCCACTCGGGCGACTTACTGTTGAAGTCACCCCCTATGAGGGATCGCCCGATGGCCTCACTGAGGCTTTCCTCAAGGAGGAGGATCTGGGTCTCAAAGACATCGAAGGGATCGCCGGGGGAGAAGTAGCAGCTGTACACACGCACACCCGCCACCTCCACCCAAACGAACCCCGCGTCGGTCTCCAGGAAGTCTCCGACGCCCAAATCAGGGTTACAAACAAGAATGCCGGCCCTCCTTGATGCATCCTGATACCAAGCAGAGTTTTCGGACCACTTGTACTGCTCACTAATGAGCAGTACATCGGCCGCCCTCTCCCTGGCAGTCTGCATCAGAAAGTCCTGGGCATCCCTCCCCCTTCACAGGTTGTGCTGCAGGAACTTCAATTCCTGCCTCTCAACCTCCGAAGCTCTTCCCGGAAGACCGGGCAGGAGCCGCTCCCTGACACATGGGCGACATCTTTGTCGCCCCTGTCTATGCATGTCAGGCACCTTGGTGGCACCTTACAACTCCTGGCCAAGTGTCCCGTTGCGCCGCATCTCCAACAGACGTTTTTTCTGTCGGGGTTGCTGCAGCCCCGGGACCCGTGGCCGTTACCCAAGGCACCTGAAGCAGCGGGCGACTTCCACGTGCCCGTGAACGCGGCACGCGACCCACCCGATCCTCAGTTTACCTAGCTGAAGCAGACGCGCGGCGTCTGCCTCAGCCAGGCGGATCACTGCAGTCCTCACCCCACCAAAGCGGGTGAAGAGCCTGCAGGACCCCTCAAAAGCCGGTCTGCCCAGTGCCAAGCACAGGGCAGACACAACCTCCTCTTTTTCAACGGTCTCGTCGAGGTCCCTAATTTCGAGGGACCTCGTCGAGACCAGGGCTGAAATTTGCGCCCTTTCCCCGACCGCCAGGTCGAGCTCCTTGCGGAAGGCCGAAACCTCTCCCCCTTTTTGAGAACCAGAAGGACTTCTTCCTTCCTGGTCCTCCGGATAGACAGGACCTCAAGTCCTGCCTTCCGGGGGTCGACTTTCGCCTTCATTTCCCTCAAGATGTCGGCGTAGGACTGGCCGTCCTTCGCCGACACCTTGATGGCGTCACCCGACCTGGCAGGCGTAGAGCGCTTCGACTTCGGAGTGGCGGTGGTCCCCTGCGCTTTTTGGGCAGGGTCCTCCGCCCTTTTCTCCTTTTTTTCTTCTTTTGTTTTATTTTCTTTTTCTTTTTTTTTTCTTTTTTCTTTGTGACCACATGCCAGTCCCCTTCCTTATTCGGGGGCTGACTCGTGGCCACCTCGGCATAAGAGGGCGAAGAGCCACCCTTTCCCCTCTTTGGAGTTTTTTCCAGAGGGGGGGAGGGCGCGGATCTCTTCTCCCCCTTCACCTGATTTTTTGGGGTATCTCCCAGAGACGCCGAGCGTGGTCTCTGAAAGATCCCCAATTTCTTCATGGCGGGGTGGGATTCCATTTTTTTTTGGATTCTCACCCCGCTTTCCAGGAGGCACTTATGGGTGTTGAGCATTCCGCCCAACACCTCAGTGGCCTCATTCACACTATCCGTTACGTGGCGAGGGTTGTTTCTCAGCATACCCTGCTGGATGACGCTAAGAGCCCTCGCCAATTTTTCCATTTAATTGTTTTGCTCCTTCAGGAGCTGAAGGACGTCCTTCCATCCCTCAGCTCCCGAAGAAGCACCCGAATCTGTATTCCCCACCGTTTTAAAATTTGTTTCCATATGTTCGTTTTACCAGCGCATCGTGCGTCCTACCCCAGTTCCCTGAGGCCCAACCTCCGCTTAGCCGGTCCCGGAATACACGGACAGACCGGACTCGCTCGAGGCAACACAGGCTCCGACACCTGTGTTCAATACGCACTACCTGATCAAGGTCCCGAAGGGGCTGGCTTCTGATCCCGCATGGCACACCACCTCGGCAGAGCTAGGCTCACAGCAGCCTCGCCTCCTCGTGGGCCGGGGAAGACACCACTCGGAGACGAAGCACTCCCAGTGGGATGCCATACGGAAACGATCGTTTGGACTGTTCTTGGTCACAGACTGCGGAGGGTTTGCAGTGTCCCCCAGGAGATTCCATACACCAATTCGCTCTTAGCCTCTTTCAAGAGGGAGACCGTCTATAGGTTCTCCTCTCACATTCGAAGGACACATATCACAGTCAAGCAGCGCTGACATTCGTTCACTTCACTCATTCCAATTCAAATAAATATTTTTTCTGTCTTTTAAAAATAACTATTCCAAAACATATTTTATATTCGATTTATAGTTTAATAACGTTTAAGTTAGTTTTTATGTTGATTGTAACTTTTTAAAATTAATCATTTTTAGTGTGTATATCTGGGACGATAGGTATTTATATGTTAATGGCAATAAGTCCACAAATTCTTGATATCATTTTACCCTTGGATCAATCTCGTACGAAAAGGTTGCCATACCAGGTATATTATTTTATTAATTACTCCGATGATTATTTCTACTGGATTATGAGTCACATTTTATTCAACGCTATTGTGGAAATGTACATTTTCATCGCTTGTGAATCAATCTTAGGAGTTTTTACACGACATGTCTGTGGATTGTTTGACAAAATCAAGTAAGAATTTAATGGAAATATATTAAAAAGGTATGTTCATTTAATTAAAATTATCATTAATTGTTTATAATTATTAGTCATCAGCTAAGGAGTTTAAATTATATCAATGGCAAGAACAGAAAGCATAAGCGAGATATATCCTACAGAACTGTAACCTTTTGCATAGAACAGCATAATAGGGCCCTTGAGTTAGTATATTGAAAAAACTTATTTTCAAACAAAAATGTTATGTTAGAGAGAATAAGGCAAACAGTAGATACACCCAAAAAAAGATTTGATTAAATCAACAAAATTTTTGTTGGTTCAACCATATTATTTTCATGTTTTACAGCCAACAACATTTTTGATTGATTCAACAAAATTATTTGGTTGATGAAATTTTGTTTATTCCATCGAAAATTTAATTAACGTAACCAAATATTTTAGTTACTTTTTATAAATTTCAAGTATTTATTAAATTCAAGTAAAAAATGTAATCAAGTCAATAAAATAATTTTTTGTTCGCCGTACACCGAAAGTTAGCCTTGTCGGTGTCGTTTTGCGTGCGGAAAGTTGATTTTCCCACACTAGTTTTCTTTAACATATATATTTTTCCCCAATTTTCATTTTACCGAAAAACTAAAGATTTCCCTAGGCTCATTGGGGCTAGCGTGCGACGTTCTGATACTTTCCGTTACCAGTCCCCTATCAATCTGACAAATGAAAAGTCGGATAAATGAAATCTTGGGTAGGTATTCACTTCTCCGACTTATTTATAAATCTAGGGAAATCTATTATTTTTGTTGGAAAAAAAATTTTTGAGCAAATCAAAAGTCAGATAAATAAATACCTACCAAATCCTACCTCCACAATCTATTTACGAACCAATCTCTGTCCGCGAAAATTTAATACAAAATTATAGTGAATTATTTTACGATATATAATATAATATGTTCGTATAATATATATTTTACATAATTAAAAATTTTATATTATTTTTTCGCCATAATTATATTGACTCTAAATCTTGTTATAATTCTCTTTTATTTTAATCAGGTTTTGCGATATTTTGGGATCACTTTACTGTTCGTGTTTCTTATTCATACTGGGATTAAATACCATAGTGTTAAGTGCTTCATTAATACAGGTACTATTAATTAATGCAATTAGATTTCCTTAAATATTTATATTAACAAATTTTAATTTGTATTTTGAAATTTTTTTTAAGTTAACCCTTTAATGGTCGACTATTTTGTAGCAGTTTAACTTACGCGACACATATGGTGGATCTGAATATATAGGTATTCTACGTGTAAAAAAAAAATTCAGATTCTTTCTACCCTTATAAATGACCTCAAATGTGAAAACCACCCTTAACGTATAAAAAATTTGTAATATCATTTCTTGTTACTTTCGACTGTCTTAAATCAAAGAATTAGCTTTTCAGAGCACATCTAGATATGTTGCAAGAAACTCATAGACCATTGATACCCATCAAAACACCCCTAAAAAAAGAAGAGGATTCCTAAAATGTAGAAACTCGTAATCTTATCACCAATTATTTTATCCTGATGTGAATTGAAGAAAATACGCCCCAGAACATGTAGCTATATTGAAAAAAGTTTTAAAGCTATAAGAACCCTTAAAAACCACCCCTGAATTGAGAAAAAAGCACCCCTTAAAAAATGACTTCTATAACACTCGTCAACGGCCAATTTGCTTCAAGGTAGACAACAATTTTTTTAAGGTAATCCGGGCACGCTGAATTAAAAAATAATCATCATTTTGCTCAATTAACTCTTGTTTTGGCGATATTGCAAAAAAATCAAATTATTACATTTTTTTAAATCAAATACTTCAATTAAACACTATTTGTAACGTATGGGTCCTAAGTGAACTAAAAAACCTTAAATTATACACATCTATTAAGTTGTTCCCTTCGAAAATCGTTTAAACGAACAAAACTCAATATTTTAGTCAAAATTTGGCAATTATCAAAATTCAAAGCGCTGTTATACAACCAATTTTTCTCTAATTCTAATCAAATTCACTGAATTTGTACCTTTCTCTACCTTCTTCATTGTTTTAAAATTTTAACGTAATCGAATAACAATTGGCAAAATGGTACTAAGTATAAAAAAATGTTTTTTTCGCGATATCGCAAAAACAAGAGCTGATTGACCAAACTGATGGTCATTTTTGGATTCAGCGTCCCCAAATTTCGCTAAAAAAAGTGTTGTATTCCCTGCAGCAAACATACATTTTTTTGTCGCCCATAATTAATTACCAACATCCTCGACTGATATATGAACTATAAATGAACAAAAGTCTGTTTTTAGGTTTATTCTCAATTCTAGGCTTGGTTTTTGGGGTATTATTATAGTTAGGGATATCTTTTTTAAGAACTTTTTAAAAAATAATTTTTATGTCTTTCTAAAATACACACATAGAAAAGAGTTTTATTTAAATTTAAGAATCGTTTTTTCAACTCCATTTCTTCAATTCGAAGTAAAAACACTTTCAGAACAAATATAAATTTATTTGATTTTAATAAATCATGTTTTTAACCATTTTTTTATAAAAAAAAATTATTTTTTAAATATTATTTATTTGATTTTAAAAAAATATTTATTTGATTCAAATACAATACTGGCAAAAACTTAAAAAATAATTGATTTAATTTGATTTTAATCAAGAAATTTCTTTAAATCAAATAAAATTTTCTGTGACTGTATAGTAATGCACAAATTTATTCGATTCAATGAAATTTTTTTTAATTAAAGAAACTTTTTTCTGGGTGCATACATATATGATCTGAAAATGAAAAAAAGTCTGTTTTCAAGTTTTTTTCTACTTCTAGAGGTGGTTTTTGGTGTATTATTACAGTTAAGGGTAGTTTTTTACACAGATTTTTCGCAAATCTTTTTAATGAAATATGTGAAATTTAGCGAGCATAAGGGTTGCACCCCTTCAATTACATAGCCTGTCAACAAATGCAGAAATCGGGAAAAACTGAAAAATGAGCATAACTTTTATGAACACTTTTTAAAATTGGGATTTCCTTTTTTTGTTTTGAAAATAAACAAAAGTCTGTTTTTAGGTGTTTCCCTACTTCCTACTGTTTTTGGCGTATTATTACAGTTAAGGGTAGTTTTTTACACAAATTTTTTCAATGTACATACTTTTCATGTAATTTCAAAACAAACGAATAAAAATCTAATAAAAAAAGTGTTTTTAGAAGTTAAGCTCATTTTTCAGTTTCTCTCGATTTCCGCATTTTGTGACAGGTTATGTAACTGAAGGGGTGTAACGCTTATGCTTGCCAATTTCACATATTTAGATCTATCCTTCCCTTTTAAAAATGAGGCTAAAGAGATGGCGATATGTTTATTTTAATGAAACTTATAATTTTTGAAAGTAGGTGGGACATATCTGTCCCATTGGCCGTTAAAGGGTTAAGCACTTTTGAAGTTAAAATTTATTGAAAACGTTGTAGACATTTTATAGTAAAACCGATTTTTATTTATAATATCAGGTCGTTGTAAATGTTGATAATTTCGAAATCGCTGTTAGATTTGGTGCATTTACTGCATTATCTATTGCCCATCTTTTTCTCTGTACCAATCCAGTTCAGAATGTTATTAACTACAGCGTTGGTCTTGCAGATAATATGTAAGTTAGAAAAAATGGAAAGTTCGAAATTTGACCTTAAAAATTTTAATCTTATAGCTTGCAGAACACTTATCTTTGAGATTATTTATTGAATTGTATTATAGCTGTTTTTTTTTTATTTTTAGATATAATGGAATGTGGTATCAGATGCCGGTGAATATCAAAAAGCTGCTATTATTAATGATGTTGCGAAGTAATGTTCCATGCAAAATAACTGCCGGAAAAATGATGGAAATGTCTCTAAAAAGTGTCTGCACGGTAAGAACTTTGTGAAAAACATGTAGACAATAATATGTTTTTTTAGTGTTGACTGATTTAAAACTGAAAGTATTCATTAGATTCTTCAAGCATCCTTCTCTTACTTCACTTTGTTTTCGTCAATGAGATCTTGATTCTCATAACCTGATAAAATATGAAAATACGCATGTTAACTTCAGCTTGAAAAGAAAATGTAAACATTGAACGAAATGTAAGTTATTAGAGGTATTAAAATATATCAGAATGCTTAAAATTGATTTCAATCTTCTGTAAAAAGGTATGGATTTTCAAGAAACGTGAATTACTATGACAGGGCGTAATTAATTTTTGAATTAAACGGAGAAAAATGGAATTTAAAATCTTCGATTACTCTGCTGTCATCTCAAATCTCATTCCCAAACATGTCTATCTTTTCAGATCCAGAATGAGAATTCGATAAATGATTCACATGCAAGCCTTATGATTGTGGGTCAAGCGACCGGGATATTTCAGTAGGCACCCCTGGAATCTGTCCGGTCGAGTTTACACTGTATATTACACTGAGAAAAAAATGCTATTGAATCTATAGCATTTCTGCCAAAAGCATGCATATTATTGATTCAAAAAAATATGCCAATAAAACTGATACATATGCTACCAATTCTATAACTTATTGATTTGAATCAATGATACAGTCTGCGCTCTCTATAGGGACGTTCTCAATAGGGCCTCTACCCCTAATCTGTACTCAACGCTTCCCCCACCATGTGCACTGCTGAATTCAATTTCCACCGTTCTCAATAAGGCCGCGCGATCAATACAATAAGATATACATATGATATATATTTGACTGCACAACATAATTGAAAATAAGGAAAAAAAAACGTCAAAAATGTAAGGTTAAATTTTTTGATTTAATACTTTCGATAAATTTGTATTAAACTATTATACTATTATGCTTGAAAATACTTACTTTAAATATTTAAATAAAATTGCACGTATTTACGTATATGCACAAAGCAATTTCGATTACAAATTATTAATGAAGTTCGGTTCGGCTCGCAACAATGTTTCGAGCGTCCCTATTGAGTAAGGTAAAAAGTGATTCGAGCGCGCTCGCTATGGCGAGTGGAGAGGGAGAGCGGCCCTATAGAGAGCGCGGACTGTATACATGCTTTTAGCAGAAATGCTATAAATTGAATAGCATTTTTTTCTCAGTGTATTGAAAATTAATATACATTTATACACTGAAAAAACAGTATAGCTAAGAAAACTATATTTTGGTCCTCAGAACCAGAAAATATTGCTATCAGACGAATGCTACGGTATGGTCCTCGGAACAATACGAGTATAGGTGAGACAGCTATACAAGTTCGTTGATATGACAATACCATGTATAGCGATCGTAAACAAAATATTATGCCATTGTTATCGCTCTTGTGAATTTTCGCGTGTGATAAAACAATACGCGATACGCAAAAATAATCTTTCAAAGAAAGAAAAAATGCTCCAAACAAATCGACAAACGTTTTTCGAGGTTAGAGTCGCGTGCATGCGAAGCAATGTATAGGTCTCGCGGCAAACCAGTATAGCTGTCTCACTTATACCGCATGGGTCGAGACACTATATACCGGTATAGGTCGAACAGCTATACTGTTTTTTCCGTGTATTAAATTGAATAACTTTTCAATCAAAATATATTAAAATTAACAATCATTATTCAAATATATACACATGTGTATTAAAATTCAAATAAAAGTTTGTATTTTTTATGATTAAAGTATTTTAAATTTAATATACGTTACTGAAAAAAACTTCCATCACATGTGATGGAAGTTTAATACAGAAATTTCTAACAATGTATGCTGCATTATTGGATCGGTTGGTTGAAGAAATCAGGAAGAAATGGCCACATTTGAAGAAGAAAAAAATCGAACGAAGAAGTTGAATGGGAAACAGAAGAGTATTTTGGAGGGTTTGACGAATCGTATTATTTGGAAGACATAAAAAAGTTGAAAGGTCGTTGGACTCGCATCGAGCTAAAAGAAGAATACATTGAGAAATAAAACCGATTTTTGACAAAAAAATTAATTCTTGTTCATTTTATCACGTCAATATGAAACACCCTAGTAAACTTATCAACCATCTACTTTTTACCATTTCTTTACGAGAGGTACAGTCTCCACAGCCAATACACAAGGGTAAAATAACGTCCAGGTTCAAACAACTCACAGTTTGCACAGACTACTTAAGGTAGTTCGTTCACGAAAATTAGACCTCAGGCAAAAATAGATAATTTTGCTTTCAAGAATAACAATATTATTATTGAAAGGCTAATTTGAGAAAGAAAAGATTATTTTTCATGAAAAAAATTTGAAACACAAAAAAATAATTTTATTAATAAATTTTATTTGTGCCCAAACTTATTTTCTTATCGCTTCGAGCGAAATGTTTAAAAATGATGCGATTCTAATAAATCATGATTCATTTTTTTAGGAAAAAGATTCTCTAGAACTTGACCGTTTCCAATTTTTGAAAATGATTTTTAATGGCTAAAATTATGAAAAAACAATTTTTCAAAACAAAATTTTTATAAACAAATTGCTGTATTTGATAATAATTAATTCAATTTCAAAAATAGGAATCGGTTATGTTGTAGAGAATCTTTTTCCTACAGAAATGAACCATGCTTTATTAGAATCGCATCATTTTCAAAAATTTGGTAAGAAGCGATAAGAAAATAAGTTTGGGCAAAAATAAAATTTATTAATAAAACTATTTTTTTGTATTTCAAATTTTTTTCATGAAAAATAATCTTTTCTCTTTCAAATTAGCCCTTCAATAATAATATTGTTATTCCGGAAAGCAAAATTATCTATTTTTGCCTGAGGTCTAATTTTCGTGAACGAACTACCTTAAACAAGTTTACTCAGATCACATTCTCGTTACTCATACATAGTTTCCGACGTAAAGCGTCTGATTCAAGATCTTTTTTCTCATGCTCAATCGCAGTATATGGATACTCACTTCAACTCACTCACCATCAAGTGATAATTTATTTAAATTTGCAAAGGGACTGTATAATAATATAATAATATAATAATAATGACTGTATATATAAAATCGAAGCACGATTATATAATAGTACTATAAAGAGAGAGAAATAATCCTTTCCTACTACGTTGAAAGTAATTATCTTATGATAGATTCTTGGAAATAATAATGGGGGATCTATCATAACAAGTAAAAGGTTCTTCATTCACAAGAAATTCAAGGATCGAGTCTTTTGGTCATGAATAAATAATTTCCTTGCATAGCTTTCATGGAAAGGGAAACTAAATCTAAGGTATCAGAGTTTAGTCTTCTAGTGACTTTCGCCAAGGAATGGACTGCTTTGATAATCGTTATTTTTATATCAATAAACTTTTTCTAAAATGTATTGGACAATGGCCTTATCAAAATACTTTACGAAAACGATTAATTCAGTCTGTAATCATTTTAGCTCTTTTGATTAGTTTAGTTACTACGGTAATATTGTGTACAAAACGTTTTTTATAACTAAGAAAAGAAAATGCAAATTAATTTGAATTATATTTAAATTCTAAGAGATTTTAATCTATTACAGGTGACTGGTTTTTTGAAAGTTTGGGGTAACCTGGATGATATGGTGGAATGTATGCCAACAATTTTTACTGCCATTGGATGTTTGATTTACACAATCGTTTACATATTAAAGGAGAATGAGGTAATGCCATCCGTTGAAACTTCTTTGGTGCAAATTATAAATTGGTAAAATGACTATCCGCTCCATTCCGCCCTATTCCAAAATCTTTCGTAAATTCAAAATGTCTTAAAAACGGATAGACTTACAAAAAAACTAAAAAAAATTTAGTGGGTTTTGAAAAGGGGCGTTACTTTTAACGCCCTGACTAATTTTGTCGAACAAAATTTTCAAAATTTCAAATTATTTCGATGGAATGGGGTTTGGGATGATACGGTTTGAACTTCTTCGGATTGCATGAATTGATTCAGTTAAAAAAAGTGGATTCTGATGTGGCACGAATTGATTGATTGGGTTTTAACTTCTTCGGACTGTACGGATTAACTCGGTTTGAAAAGTTGATTTAGTTTAAAATATTGCTTTTTATAAAGTTCGAATTGATTCAGTTTGAAACTCTGCGGAATGCACAGATAGATTCGGTTTGAATTGTTGGTCCAGAATAGGAAGGACCCAGTGGAAATTTACAAGCGGCTTGGTACCGCTCCAATACCAAAGAAGTATTTGCAGTACTGGCGCGATACTGGCATAGTGCTGGCATAAGCACGGCCTACCACCGGCACGGCCCCGAAAGGTAACTTAGCTACAAGTTGTTCATCGGTACTGGCGCAGTTCAGTACTGGCATTACTCCGAAGTCGGTTGTTAGCCGAACCCTTGGTCTCAGAACTGGGGCTGTACTATGCCAGTACCGCGCCAACCCTCGGCCCGGTATCAACTGTCCAGTACAGGGATTGCTCCTTGGTCAAACAGAAATTACTTTTTTCAATTGTTTAGATCTAATTGAAGTCTAAAGTCATCCGCTAATATGTATTTTATTATGTCCTAAAGTTTCATCTTAAAAAATTCATTATTGTGGAAAAATCATGGGGGAAACTGATTTCATTTTTCCCGAAAAACATATTGTGTCTATGTTATTACTTTTCTCTGTAAAAAAGAACAAAAACTGAACATTAATTCCTAAAATCGATAAAAATCGATATGCTGTAAACATTTTTGATGTCCTATTAATAGATAATATTCTTGATTTTATTTTACTCATAAATCTATTATGATTTCTAATAATTGTTGATTATTAGCTGAAGAGACTTTTTAATGAAATTAGATGTGATTGGGAATTATGGAGTTGTAAACAGGAACATCAGATTCTTTCACATCATGCGAATTATGGAAGGATTTACACTATATTTTATGCGGGTAAACACAGGAAAAGGAGAATCTAATTATATTGTAACATATTTGAATGTACTTATTTATTGAGAAGAATGTTAGTTCCTTAGAAATTGATATTAAAATTAACTTTTTCGCTTAATGTTCTTCTTAACTGGAACTCTTTTTAAAATTTTTAATTTGCAGGATGCATAATTGGCACGTTAATTACTTACATGATAATGTCAGTAAGTCCACAAATTCTCGATGTTATTCTACCATTGAATGAATCTCGTCTTAAAAAGTTGCCCTACCAAGTACACTATTTTATTAATTACTCCGATGATTATTTCTATTGGATTATAAGTCACATTTTATTTAACGCTATTCTGGAAATGTGCGTTTTCATCGGTTCTGAATCAATTTTGGCAGTTTTTACAGAACATGCCTGTGGAATATTTAAAATAATTGGGTAAGGAATTCATGACAATATTTATCATAATGTGATCCCAAGTGCGAAGTTAGATACGGCCCAACACTGGCCCAGCATCGCCAAACATTTGCCCAAGATCGGCTGCCAATATCGAACTTTTGCTGGAATTATAACTTCGGTATGCACTTGGCGGCCTATTCTGGCCCAAACTCTGGCCGCCAGCACTTGTTTTCGGCACAGCAACGGGCCAATGCTGTGCCGAACTCTGGTTTTCTCACTTCCAGAATGGTTTGCCGTGGTAAAAGTGACACATGGCCCAGTAATGTGCCGACATGGGGCGGACATTGGCTGTTCTACTTTCGGAACTGAATGCCATAGTAAAAATGACAATCGGCTTGATACAAGGCCAATACTGGGCCAAGTTTCAGCTGAATGTCGGTAAATTTAAACAGTCGAAAAAGGCCGCCGTTGTCGGCCCATAGCACTTGACCGACGACGGCAGCCTTATTCGACTGTTTGAATTTACCGACGTTCAGCCGAAACTTGGCCCAGTATCGGCCCTATACTTGCCGATTGTCATTTTTACTATGGCATCCAATTCTGATAGTAGAAGAGTCAGAGTCGGGCTCATGGACGGCACATTACTGGGCCACGTGTCACTTTTACTACGGCAAACGATTCCGGAAGTGAGACAACCAGAGTTAGGCACAGCATTGGCCCATTGCTGTGCCGAAAACAGGTACTGGCGGCCAGATTTTGGGCCAGAATTGGCCGCCAAGTGCATACCGGAGTTATCATTCCAGCAACGGCACAATATTGGCAGCCGATCTTCGGCAAATTTTTGGCGATGCTGGGCCAGTGTTGGGCCGTATCTAACTTCGCACTTGGGTTATTTCATTCAACTTATTTCTAACTGATTTTTATTCATAGTTATCAAATAGAAAATATGAAGAACATCGATGCCGTGGACAGGAACCAAAAAGAAGATACAAACTACCGGACTTTAGTCTTTTGCATCGAACAGCATAATCGGGTTATTGAGTTAGTATATACCATTGAAGTAATTCATTTTCACACAGAAATTTTGTTATTCTGAGGTTTTAATTCTTATTTTAATTAGGTTTAGCAATATTATCGAATCTCTTTTCTCTCCCTGTTTCTTCTTTATATTGGGGTTAAATTCAATACTGATAAGCGCTTCTTTAATACAGGTATTTTTCATTTATTTAAAGGCATGTGAAGTCTACTTTTTATACATTTTAATAATACAACATATTTAGTAATTCGCATATGTGAGCAAACAGAAATCTAGTTTCTATATGTTTATGTCCAGAATAATCTAACTTATTGAATCCAAATTCCGGAGAAGCCAAAGCATATGTAAATGGAGATAAAAAATCTATTTTCAGTTTTAATAATAAAAAAAAAATTAATAAAAATCTTTTTCTTTTTGTGAGTGCTGAGACATTCTCGTCTTGTGCATTAATCCTGACAAAAATGATAACAGCAATCTATAACAATCCAGTTTTTGGCGAAAAAATAACGTCAGACACAATCAAATTAAAATTTCAAGATTTATGTAGGAAAAAGATAAAATAATTTTTTTATTAAAATATTTGCTAAAAATATTTCTTGTGGCCAGCTAAGTAACTTTTTTTTTATTTTGGACCCTGATAAAGTGTACAATATTAATTAACTTACATATTATAATGTAAAGTATTTATTGTAAAGTCAATAGCTTTCCAAAATAATTTTTTTTTATTTTGGACATAAAAGTGTGGAAATTTGAAATCAATGACATTTTCTAATTTCCTAAGTATATCGCATGCCCATAATTTAGTTTTTGAATGTTTTTAATTTGTATTAAGGTGTCGGTCTGCAAAGTAATTTTGGAATTGATACTTTGATTGAAAAAGTTGTAAATATTTTATGATAAATAAGATTTTTATTTATTGTGTTAGGTCGTTGTAAATCTTGATAAAATTGAAACTGCTGTTAGATTTGGTGCTTTCACTGGAGCATCTATTGCCCATCTTTTTCTGAATAGCCTCCCAGCTCAGAAATTGCTTGATTACAGCGATGCTCTTGCAGATAATATGTAAGTTCAAAGAAGAATCATGTGATCATGGAAAATAAATTGTTTTTAGGGTTTCGCAGGCTTTGCCGAAAATTCTTATAACAGGAGTCAAATGATAAGGTTGTATGTAATTTCAAACCCAAATAACTTATTACACGGAACAAAATAGTTCAATAAAGTTTATAAAATTGTTTAAGAGTTAAGGATACAGGCATTTGCGGAACAAAGTTCTACAAAATTTATAGAACTTTTCATAATTAATGTAGAACTTTCAATAATTTTTCCTGAATGTTCTGCATTTTATACTGAAAAGTTCTATAAATTTTGCAGAACTCTGTTCCGTAAATGCCTGTATCCCCAACTCTTGAACAGTTCTATAAACTTTACTGAACTATTTTTTTCCGTGTAGGGGAGAAGCGGCGAAATTGGCGCGTCGTCTAAATTGGCGCACCCTATTTTTCAGAAAATGATAACATAACAAAAAATAAAAATAGTTCTATCGTGTGCATTCTTGTATGATATGTATTTGATAGAAAAAATTATAAAAATCTAATTGCTTAATACAGTTTTATTGCGATTAATCGTTTTTTGGCATAATGGTTATGTTCGAAGCCATTGAGTTAAATCGTTAAATAATAGTAATTCAAGGTGAATTAGATTAATGCAACGATTTTATAACCTTTGATATTTAATCTTACGATTAGGATAGAATATTTGTATGAAAAAATAAGCATTTTACGTAAAAAGTATTTAATTAATGAACAATACACTTGCGGCAAAATTGGCGCATACGAGATTCAAATCAGAGGAGAAGTTGGCACACGTGTTGTGTTTCTGGAAACCGGTGACTGAAGTCAAGTGCTCGGATGTTTATGATTGAAAATATAAAGAAGATAGTAAGTACACAATTATTAATATATAGATATATACATTTGAATGTCGCTGGACTTTTCTGCTAATCTTTTTCTTACGATTTTTTGTGACATGGGAGGTAATGTGGTTCGCAAAACTGATGTAACGACTTTGTAAGGTTATATTCATTTGAACAATCAGTGTTTAAATTTTTTTTTAAGTTTGAGGTATTAAGGCATTTTAAAAGCGATTTTTAATAATTAATTTGCAGTCTGACAGTGTTTCGAAAGTTTTCTCGATTTTAAGATGTGAAAGCAATGTAAGTAAAAAATTTGTATTTTTGATTGATTGTTTCTATTATTTATAAGTCTTCTAAAGTTAATAATTGTATATACTTCTGATTACAAATTCAAATAATTCTCTATAAAAATAATTTCAATTTGAATATTCACTTAATTATCCACAATTGCCAGTATTTTATTGTACAAATATAAAATATATTTTAACTTTGGCTGGTTTATGTGAATAAAGGTATAAAAAACTTCACATATCTTGATATACTATCTCAAATTTAGTTTCAAATTATAACTACCTCTTTTCATCAACCTTTGCTACTGGAATGTGATTCTAAATCTATGAAAATATAACTAATACGTGGCAAGAGAAGATTATAATATTAGTGCGTCAATTTACCCGACATGGCGGGTAAATTGACGCAGGTGCAGTCCTTCGGAAATCTGAATAAAAACCTGCTTTAATAATTTTCAATGCAATCTTTATCCATTGGAAAGTATAGAAAAGATATCCAGCTATTAAATAAATATTTTTTCATAATTTTTAGTCATATACTTTCTTTTTAAACTCGCACTTTCTATTAGGTGCGCCAATTTCGCCGCTTCTCCCCTATGCAGTCATTTTACGTCAAAGTTTTGAATTTGAATTCAATCAATATCATTTCGAGCGAATCAGAACCAATCCGAAATCTGTTTGCAAAATAATCAGACAAACATTTTGAATCTCGTTTGATGCAAAACGATTAAAAATCAATCCGATTTCGGGTTGATCTGAACCGAAAGTTTAACTAGAATCATTCCAATCTCAGATTCATTCGAAATTATTGGGATTGAGTCGGATTGATTTCTAACCGATTTGCATCAAATAAGATTCAAAATGCACATTTGAGTGTTATTTGAGCTGAAGGGTTAATTGTTTAGCATGAATGCATACTAGTCAATTACTTTTATATCAAATTTGTTTATAACTATTCTACTTTTTCTAAAACTAATATACATTTATTTTAATTTTAAAGTGACATGTTTGATAACATGTCTGCTATTATATTGACCCATAATTCATAGAATTTTTTGTTCATTTCTCGTTATTTTGGCATAGGGTCAGATTCTTTTTATTTCCTTCGAATAAAATTTTCACTATTACATATAAAAATACTCAAAAAGATAGCAAGGCAAACGTTTCGGCCACATATGGAGGCCCTCTTCAGTGCCATAAATTCAAAGATTAATTCAAAATTTCTGTAAAACATTAGAATATAGGAGATAATGAAATTAAGGATTATCATAGAATTCAAAAACTTATCTCAAAGCTTGCAATTCAAAATGAAGTAGTCCAGTATGCAGCATCACGATTCGAAAAAATATTTAGAGTTCACTGTGAATAAAAAACCGGATAACAAATAAACCGGGAAACATAAAAAAATTTTCACACGAACCGACCGCAATTTAAAAAAATTTATTATTATTAAAAAAGGATGCCAAATTGCTTATCAATGGCAGAACGCGAACAAAACCGGATAACAAATAAACCGGGAAACATAAAAAAAAAAAAAAAAAAAAAAAAGAAAAAAATTTTCACACGAACCGACCGCAATTTAAAAAAGTTTCATTAGAAAAGGATGCCAAATTGCTCATGAATGACAGAACGCGAACAAGGTTTACATTATTAAACTTTTCGTGAAGACTTTGTTACCGTAGTCTCTCACAGAATGATCTGAACTGTTTTAAAAACCGACTCAAGACATGTGGCTCTGCTGACCGAAAATTTTTTTATATATAAGAAATCCTGAGAGGTTCTTTTGCTCCTTGAAGAAGACTATTGTCCTATACCTAGTAAAGAAATTCGAAACGTTTATGGTGATTTTCACGAGTGGACGAAGGCGTGTATTTTTCAAGAAACGATTTTTTTATATCAGCTTCACGGACAATCCATTTAACATTGAATTTGCAAGCAAGGCATTACAGAAACCTAAATTATTATAATATCTAGACATGTACTTTTACTCAATATTATTTGAGTATGTTAAGCAATAAATAAAAAAATTGAATTTTGTTTATTACTGCATTCAGATTTATTCTGAGATGTTTTGAAAAATACTACATTTATTTTTAAAAAATAACAAAAATGCAATTTTAGTATACGTGATATCAAGTAATACTGGACTACTTCATTTTGAATTGCAAGCTTTGAGATAAGTTTTTGAATTCTATGATAATCCTTAATTTCATTATCTCCTATATTCTAATGTTTTACAGAAATTTTGAATTAATCTTTGAATTTATGGCACTGAAGAGGGCCCCCATATGTGGCCGAAACGTTTGCCTTGCTTTCTTTTTGCACAGAGAAAAATAGCATCTGGTCATAATGACTAGGAATAATGTAGTTGGAAATAAAATAGTGACTGTAACGAGGGAGACTTGTTGTCGCTAGTTGACTCATGGCTACAGTAACATGCTTTGTAGCCATGGTAGCCATATTCTGAATACCTGGTCGTGGCGACTAGTTAACATCGTTGAAATTGTCCTTAACTCTTAAACTTAGCTATGAGAACTTGAAACATTGAGTTGTCATAGCTAGAATAACGTAGTCGCTATAACCAGTGCGGCAAACTTCACACTTGTTGAATTCACTGTGTATTGTTTCGAGTAATGCATATTATTTTTCATAGCAACTGATAGCAACTCTTTTGATAATTTAATTTGATGTGTCGAGCGGGTCGAAACTGTGATTTTAAATCCTACTACTTTTAAAGTTTCAACACGCTCTACAGATGCCGACATACAGATTTTCAAACGAGGTACTATGAAAAATAAAATGTTCCGCGTAGTGATTTCCTGCATTTGATTTTAGGAATTTGATTTTACATAACTTTATAGTTGACACTTACATATAGTGACTGTGACAACATTACATAGTCGCTGTGACTACATTACTTAGTCACTGCGACCACTTTTAGTACCTACATTGACGGGTCAACCATTGCTTGAATTCAACCACAAAAAGTAGTTAAGGACATTTTCAACTACATATATCACGTCACTATGCCCAGGATTTTTTCTCAGTGTGAGTAATTTTATGTGTAATAGTGAAAATTTTATTCGAAGGAAATAAAAAGAATCTGACCCTATGCCAAAATAACGAGAAATATTCTATTTATTTTAATGTTATTAAACAACTTTTTATGATCATATTGCCTATCAAACCCTCCTTTGAGGGCACTTTCCAGTGGCCACGGGGATATAATCGTCTTTGGGATGTCTTTAAAATGTTCATGTCTATCCAATTAATTTATTCTTTCTTTCCAGATACGATGGAATTTGGTATCAAATGCCAGTGAAAATTCAAAAGCTAATACTATTGATCATGTTGAGAAGCAAAGTCCCTTGCAAGATAACTGCTGGAAAAATGCTAGAGCTGTCTCTGAAAAATGTTTGCACGGTAAGAACTTTATATGAAATTAAACGATATCAATGTCTCTAATTTTTCTTGACTGATTCAAAATTTAAATTATTGGAAATCAGATTCTGCAAGCATCCTTCTCTTACTTCACTCTGCTGTCATCAATGAGATCTTGATTCTCCTTGTCTGATTAGACAACAATTTTTTATAAAATTTTACAATCAAATACTTACATTTATACACTACCGTTGGAAATTTTAGGTTCACCTGTTGTTCTAGCTATTGTTAAAGTGTCTTGATTTTTATAATAACAAATTGAAATTTTTCCATCATAATAGCATGAAAGTTAATAAAATTTTGCATCTAATGAGCCCAAGCTGAATGCAAAATATTAAGTTTATAAAAATATATTGTAAAAAACGTCAAATTTCGATCTTTTTGAAAAATATTAATAACCCTGAGAATAATCAACACTTTATAAAGTTTCCGGCGACTTTTTGTTCATGCTTTACCCCAAAGTAGAATCCAGAATGTAAATTCTAAAAATATCTTGATTAGTTAGAAAAATACTATGAAGACTGACATTCAAAATGATACCAAAAACTATTTAAATTGTCAATTATTTTTAGAGATATTAATATTTTTCAAAAATATCGAAATTTAACACTTTTTGCAATATATTTTTATAAAATTAATATTTTTTATTTAACCTTCAATGCTATTATCGGAAATAATTGCAACTTGTTATAATAAAAATTAAGACGCTTGAAAAATAGTTGAAACAGCAGGTGAACCTATAATTTCCGGTGGTAGTGTACTTGTCAGCTTAGACTTTTATAACAATTTAGTCATTAGCAAGGATGTAAGTAACTATGTCAATAAAGATATTAAATTATACGAAAAGACACAGTTTCTTTTAATTTTCTACATAAAGTATACAAATTTAAGTGAGACAGTTTATAAATTAGTGAAATTTTTCTTATACGATAACTTTTATAGACATTCTCAATCAAAAATGCTAAAGTTTGTATTCTGTAATGTTAATTTTGAATATTAAAAGCGAGATATTTTATACTTGTTATGCATTAAATAAGTATATATGAATCAGTTCTAAATTTGCCAACCACCTACTTTTTACCATTTTTTTACAAATCTATAGTTTTTGGATATGTGAGAAAAATTTGTAAAAAGTGGTTAGTTAACAAATTTATTTTATTTGATTCTTTCTTCACCCAAAAATAAAATAATCAATGTAATAAAATATGTAAATAATGATATAAATCTATCAAATTTTCACATTTATTGGTAGATTTAACGTTTACTTAATAATTAATTCTTATTAAATTGGAATAGTTGTTGATACAACGATTCTTCGATCTGCGGGGAAAATACATTTATGTAAACATGACAATTAGCAAACTGAGAAAGTTTGATCGTAAAGATTTACCGAAAACTCCGATAAAATGAATGTTTCGCATAATTTTCAATATTTATTAAATAGCAAGTGGTATAGTGTCATTTTGCATTTGCAATATATTTATAAAAATTTTTAATACGAACTTATAAGAGTTTATTTTAGTTCAGAAAAAATATAAGTTTTTGAAATAATCTGATCTGGAGAGAAAAAAAATATTTAATAAGAAAAAATTAAGAAATTAAATTTTAAGGTTAGAGTCTTCATTTACAACCCTTAATTAATTATTCAAAGACTCAAATATTTCTGTTCTCGAAAAATAAATAAAACTTCAGAATTTTGTAAGCGTTTAGAAAGTTACTAAAAATTCTATGGCACTCAAACTTCTCCGTACGGCCCAGTCACATTGATCAACTGCTTCCGATCAAAAATATCGAGTATAGATTCCCGCATGAAGGTAGAAAGACATTGGACTGCTACATTGGAGACCTGAGTTCAACTCTTTGCAGCTTCAATTTTTCTAACTTGTTTTTTCTCTGTTTTAGATTTTAAAAAAATATATTTCTATATGTAGGAGAAATTGTGAGACATACATTTACATGGTCTGGGGGTGCGTCTTTCCTGGGTTCCTGCTCACTCGGGCATTCGGGGTAATGAGACAACGGACTATATCGCCAAATCCGCTGCTCGTCTTTCTTTCACCATTCGCCCTGCGCTCCCGTTTGGGGACCTGCTGCTGCATATGCGGCGTGACTTCCTGGCATAGTGCCGTCTTTGTTGGCCCTACCGGCTCTGCATACTTTGCTAGGGTGGACTTTAAGAACCCTCGTCCTTGGTTTCGCGGCTACAGGGTTCCCAGGGGATACATTAACTTGGTCACACATCTCAGAACGGGTCATATTTGCACTGGTGAACATTTTGTGAGCATGGGTTGGGACTTGGAGGCTGGCTGTGGCTGTGGCGCAGAGCTGAGGAGTCGGGAGCATCTCTTTTTAAACTGCCCGTTGCTGGCAGGCCGGGGTTTCTCAGCTTCCTGACCTGCCGATTCCCTGGCTTGCCGCCTGACCAATTTGAATACAGAGAGCTTGTCTTCGATCCTGATCCGTGTGTTGTGAGTGAGCTGGGGAGATTTTTTAAGCACAGTAATCTTATATGAGTTCTCGGGACTTTGGCTGGTGAGGGCTGCCCCGGGTGCCTGGTCTTTCGTTCTCCCCTGCTCCTTTGCGGCGAGTTCGGGCTGGACTGATCATTTGGGACACCTCTCGTCTTGTCAGGACTGACTACGGACTCCTGCTATCTACTGCCTACTTATTGGTTTCTTGGCTGCTGCTTGCCGCTTGCTGTGTTGCTCACATTGCGCTGACCACATTTTGGAACTTTTGAATGCCTTTTAATGCCTAGGGATTGAAATGCATCCAAAAGTTTCATTCTCGATTCCTTTTCTTTTCAGATTTAGGTACTTCAATGCCCACCTTCCTACCAGGCTAATGGGAAAATGAGCTTGGTCAAAGGAAAGACAATAAATGCCATTTATGTGTGAAACTTTTCAACTGCGGTAAAAAATTGACGTGTCTCACAATTCCCCAATTTCCCCTACTTACTATTCTATATAAATGTCTGTGAAAATTTATAATTGTTTATATATTTATATATGTGCTATTAGCAAGTTCTATTATAACATTTTAGTAACTTTTATTATAATTTTTACGTAGCGTGGGACTGCATCAAAATAGTCATAGCTACAAAACGAGGCGACTGATCGGTTTTAGCAGAATTTACTGAAAATTTTATCACTGATATCCACAGAATTTAGCCGTAAAGACTAAGGTGCTCTAATGGCGTGGAATAGAAAATGATATTTGTTACCCTTTTTTACTAAAATTAATGGGTAACCGCGACTAATACTTTCTCTCATTGAAGGAGTGTTAAAATAACCCTATCAATAGTGAGGTAATAATGACTTAGCATTTAAGGCCATGTCCTAGGTGAGCCACGTGACCAAGTAATCAATTTTTTTTTCGCCCATGTAACTTTTTTGTGATTATAATACCATTATAAAACTTTGGGAAATGGTAGAGAGAATAATAAACTACGTTTATCTGCTTTATTTGGGTAAAAATTTCGAAAAAAAAATTTTTCGAAGAAATTAAATATGGATAATTTTTGTCGCCTGTCGCATTTCCACACGAAATAAGATATCGATTTGAAACTTGAGGAAATTGTATACAATAAAAGACAATAACGAAGATTTATCTGGTCCTAGATATTTATAAATCTAAACAAAATTTTTTAATAAATAAATATAGTTGTGTCTTTTAATTTTTAATTTTAAAAGTGGACAAAAAATATATCGATCCAAGGACTGACTTGGTCACTTGGACCACCTAGGACATGGCCTTAAAGGATGGATCGAATGAATAACAAGATCCAAAAGTTCGGTTCAAATAAAAATTAGATATAATAAGAAGAATAGATTGGACTTACAAAAGCACAGTCAAACACAAAAGTATAAAAACTCAGAGTTCTAAGAAATTAACAACTTGCACAGATTATTTAAACGTTTTTGCTCGGATCACATGCTCGTTGCTCGTACGTCGTTTCTCGGCGTAAAGCGTCTGATCCAACATCTTCGTTTTTACACTAAATCGCAGTACGTGTACAATAGAAGGGTATTGTCACCACTGTAATTAGTTATTTAAATTTCCAAAAGGAAATTATTAACAGGCCATCTCTTCCACGATTGTATATCCAAAATCGAAGCACGATTATAGAATATTATCAAAGAGAGCGAAATAATCTTTCCCTACTACGTTGAAAGTAATTATCTTATGGTAGATTCTTAGGAATAGTGATAAAGGATTCAGCATAAGAAATAAAAGGTTCTACATTCACAAGAAATTGAAGGATCGAGTCTTTTGGTCATGAATAAATAATTTCCTTGCACAGCTCTTATGGAAGGGAAACAAAATCTAAGGTATTAGAGTTTAGTCTTCTAGTGACTCTCGACAAGGAATGGACTGCTTTGATAGTCGTTATTTTTATATCAATAAACTTTTTCTAAAGTGTATTGGACAATGGCCTTATCAGAATACCTTACAAAGGCGATTAATACAGTCTGCAGTCATAGTATCTCTGTCAATTGGTATAATCACTACGGTAATAATATATATATATATATATATATATAACTTTTTAGAGCTAAAAATAGAAAATAAAAAATAGGTTGAATTATATCTAGTAATTGAAATTTTTTTCACTAACAGGCGACTGGTTTTATAATAGTATGGGGTAACCTGGACGATATGGCCGAATGCTTACCAACAATGTTCACTGCAATTGCATGTTTTATCTACACGATTATTTACATATTAAAAGAGGAAAAGGTAATATTTGAAATTGTATTTTAGTCATCAACTCATCATAATTTCTGATTTTTATTGAAAACAGCATTCGAATTTATATCACTACAAACTTAAAATCACATTTTGTTAAAGAAAAACTATAAATCAAAACCTCAAGATATTCCAAAAAATTCAAATTCTCAACCTTCCAATTCGACCAAATGTGGACCAAAAAATCATGCACAAACTTTCTGTCAATTAACAATTATTTTTTCATTAGGTTTTTCTGATTTTTAATTGAGACAAAGCTTGACTGATTATTTGTGTCCAAATTTTGTAGTTTTGGAAAATTGAGAATTTGAATTGCTTCAAATTTCTTGAAATTTTGAATTATGGTTATTATTGATTAACAGCTAAAGATTGAGCTGAAGTTTGTGACGTCTCGTGTGACGAATTTTTTTTTTTTTTTTTTCTTCGTCGTATGACCAACAAGACAGTCAAAGATTTGCAGAATAGTAATTTTTGACAAAAATACATGATTTAATGCGAAAAATAAATTTTTGAAGTTTGACAAAAGCAAACAATTTCTGGATAAACTCGTCAAACTATCTCGGAAACTAAGAACGTGGCATAAAAAAAGACTTTGGTTTTTGATTGCAGACACATTGTGCTACTTTAAAAAAATATAAATTTAAATTTGAGTTTGCGGAGCGAAACCAAATTTACGAAAGTATGACCCGGGAAGCCATTTCTGGACAAACTCATTAAATTATCTCGGAAACTAAGAACGTGGCATAAAGAAAGACTTTGGTTTTTGATTGCAGATATTTCTTGCTACATTAAAAAAAATATAAATTTAAATTTGAGTTTGCGGAGCGAAACCAAAATTACGAAAGTATGACCCGGGAAGCCATTTCTGGACAAACTCATTAAATTATCTCGGAAACTAAGAACGTGGCATAAAAAAAGACTTTGGTTTTTGATTGCAGATATTTCTTGCTACATTAAAAAAAATATAAATTTAAATTTGAGTTTGCGGAGCGAAACCAAAATTACGAAAGTTTGACCCGGGAAGCCATTTCTGGACAAACTCATTAAATTATCTCGGAAACTAAGAACGTGGCATAAAAAAAGACTTTGGTTTTTGATTGCAGATACATTGTGCTACATTAAAAAAAATATAAATTTAAATTTGAGTTTGCGGAGCGAAACCAAAATTACGAAAGTATGACCCGGGAAGCCATTTCTGGACAAACTCATTAAATTATCTCGGAAACTAAGAACGGGGCATAAAAAAAGACTTTGGTTTTTGATTGCAGATACTTCTTGGTACATTAAAAAAAACATAAATTTAAATTTGGTTTCGCTCCGCAAACTCAAATTTAAATTTATATTTTTTATAATGTAGCACAAAGTATCTGCAATCAAAAACCAAAGTCTTTTTTTATGCCATGTTCTTAGTTTCCGAGATAATTTAACGAGTTTGTCCAGAAATGGCTTCCCCGGGTCAAACTTTCGTAATTTTGGTTTCGCTCCGCAAACTCTAATTTAAATTTATATTTTTTTTAATGTAGCACAATGTATCTGCAATCAAAAACCAAAGTCTTTTTTTATGCCACGTTCTTAGTTTCCGAGATAATTTAACGAGTTTGTCCAGAAATGGCTTCCCCGGGTCAATCTTTCCTAATTTTGGTTTCGCTCCGCAAATTCAAATTTAAATTTATATTTTTTTAAAGTAGCACAATGTGTCTGCAATCAAAAACCAAAGTCTTTTTTTATGCCACGTTCTTAGTTTCCGAGATAGTTTGACGAGTTTATCCAGAAATTGTTTGCTTTTGTCAAACTTCAAAAATTTATTTTTCGCATTAAATCATGTATTTTTGTCAAAAATTACTATTCTGCAAATCTTTGACTGTCTTGTTGGTCATAAGACGAAGAAAAAAAAAAAAAATTTCGTCACACGAGACGTCACAAACTTCAGCTCAATCAGCTAAAGAGACTTTTTGACGAAATTAAATCTGATTGGGTATTTTGGACTTCTAAGCAGGAGCATCAGGTTCTTTCTAATCATGCAAATTATGCAAGGATATACACTATACTTTATTCTGGTAAACACCCAAAATAAAGATAATTATATAATCAAGAAGAATTTCATATCGTTCAAAATTGCTTTTTTACCACTTTTAATTTCTAGGATGTATGGCTGGGACGTTAAGTACCTACTTGGTAATGGCGTGGAGTCCACAATTTCTTGATATTATTTTACCGTTGAATGGATCTCGTATAAAAAAATTGCCATACGAGGTTTATTATTTTATTAATTACTCCGATAGTTATTTCTGCTGGATTATGAGTCACATTTCATTGACCTCTACTTTGGAAATGTTCATTTTCATCGGTTCTGAATCAATCTTAGGAGTTTTTACAGAACATGCCTGTGGATTATTGAAAATAATCAAGTAAGACCTCATGGAAATATTTAAGAATGTATTCTCATTTCGTTAAAGTGATAATCAACTGTTGATGATTATTAGTCTTCAGCTAAAGAGTATAATGCATATCGGTGACGAGAACAGAAACCTAAAACGAGATAAATGCTACAAAACTGTAACGTTTTGCATCGAACAGCATAATCGAGCCATTGAGTTAGTATATTAAACATATTTATTTTCAAATAACAATGTTATATTAGAAAAAATTAGACATCCAGTAGACATAAGAAAGTCTCAAATATGTTTTTAGAACGTCCCAGGCACTTTAGTGTCATGCTTTTTATTTCCTCTGGACGTCTCATCTTCAGAAGTTGTTTTTAAGACGTAAGACGTTCTTAGGATAGCAAGAAGCCCCGAAGAATTCTAATGTCTTTGTGTTCAATAAGCTCTTTATTTGTATTTATATTTCATAAAAGTGAAATTTGAATTCGAACCAATCTGAGCTCAACACAGATTTCCAACGGACTCAATCCTAGTAGTGCGTAATGAAATTTAAAATTTTGGGACTTTAGGCCTTACATAATGTTTCACGGAAAATAATAACTTACACTGAAATAAATGCTTGGGATTTATCAGCCATATAAATATAGCTGAATGTTTTTAAGTAATTCAACAAAATATAGTTGACAGTTAACCAAAAATATTGCTGCAATAGTAATTCATATGGTTGGAATACACACACAGGCTGAATTGATACAAGCAAACCTTGGTTTTCGGTAAATCTCTAATATAATATAGGTCAAGGAACCACAATTATGTCTGTATCGTCGAATTTTTTTTTTCAGTGTAGTCACATATTGTATTTTCACATAATTTTTATTGATGCAGAAAATTGCTGACTCATCTAGTGTCCGCGGCCATAATCCTGCGCTTTGCATCCGTATTAGAGTATACCTGCAATCTCGGTTTGTAGAACTTCGGAGTGGCCTCGCGCCCTCCCTGTTTTTGGAGCCGTCTGCAAACCAGTTGTCTCCATCACCTGAGAGGTGTGATCGACCCACTTTCCAATTTTCCATGATTCACAAGCTTACTTTCTACATTTTGTCGAAGAAGTATCGCGGAGACGTCATATCTCTCAGCATTTTCATGATCGGTCTGCTCGCGATGTTGACAGTGGTTCCAAGTTTCCTTGAGATCACTGTCTTAGTGTTTTTACCATTCTCCAGGCCGCTTAGCCAGCTTCGGCTGTGATAGTATGGTGCAGGGGCTCTAGCCCCATTACTGCTCCCAACACCTTTGTGGGTGAAAACCTCGAAACGCCAGTGATTCCTCTAAGGATCAGCCCTCTGAGTCTTTCCAAACTGGCCATAGCTGTCTTTTGCTTGACTCTGCTCCACCAGACTACCGATGCATAGGCTAGCCTGGGTCACAGAATCGCTGCGAAGATCCATAGCAGTGCGTCAGGTGTCAGGCCCCAATTACTTCCAATAGCTTTTCTGTATAGCTAAAGAGTTGCTATAAATTTGTTTGCACTTGTTTTCGAAGTGATCTTTCCAAGTTAGCTTTTTGTCCAGGATGACTCTTAGATATTTAGCGTGCTTAAAGATTTCTAGACGCTTCCTTTTCAGTTCCAGTGTTTTAATTGTACTCCACTTGTACCGCCTGGTAAAAATGACTACGTCAGTTTTTCCTGGATTCACCGAGAGTCCTGTTGTTCGACACCAGGTGTCTACAACGTTTAACGTCTGCTGCATTACGCCCATCAGTGCATCCAAATCCATTCCACGTACTATGACTAGAATGTTATTAGCATATCCAACGGGGTGAAATCCCTGGTCGGTGAGTAGATGCAGTAGTTTATCCAGTCAACTACGGCTATGGAGACTCCTTGTGCAATCATAGCCCTCCTGATCACTTCACTGGCTGTTTCGGTCGAGCCACCGGACTCGTAGACATGCTGGTCCTTGTGTAGCAGCTTTTCCATCAGGATCTTATCGCGTATATATCTGTCCATAAGCCTCTCCACCGTTTTTACTACGAAGGAAGTAAGGCTGATTGGTCGGAAATCCTTCGTGGACGTCCATCCGTTCTTGCCTGCTTTAGGTATAAAAATCATCCTTGTCCCTCTCGAAGCTTTGGGGACGCAACCCAGAGTTAGACTGGCCCTGGCAAGTCTCACTAGGGGCCCTCTGTAGGAGGATCGGGTAAGTGCCATCTGGACCTGGAGACTTGAAGGGGTTATAAGATTTCAAGGACTATCTAACCCTGGCTGGGGAGGCGATTTCATGGTCTACTCAGCCACGTATTCCCAATTGGGTCGCGGGCAGCAGTCAGTCCTTCTGAGAACTCCCCCCCCCACCTCCGTTGGACCTTTAAAACCCGGGAAGTATGCCACTGTCAGAAGAGTAAGGGTCCCCTCATCCGACTGAGCACGTCCCGTCCGGCAGCTGTAGTGTGCTCAACATAGCTCCCGGGTTTCGGGCCACTAGCCTGTTCAGCCTGGCCGCCTCTGCACCCTTCTCTATATCTGAACAGAATGGGGTCCAGCTATTACTCTTGGCCTCCCTGATCTCTTACTTGCATGCATCCCTAGTTGCATTGGATAAGTTCCACAGTTCTTCCGTATTGCCTTTCTTGGCCCGTCTGAATCTTTCTCTGATTTCTTTATGGAGCTTCTCAAGCTTCCTATTCCACCAGTGGGTCTCCACTCCACGGTTATCCCTTGGAGTGCAGCTTGTAGGTCTGTGAAATGGCAATCCCAGTTCGTTTTTCTCGGGTTTCTGGCCCGTGTAGGGACAGAAAGTGCATGTGATTCCAGTTCGTACAGTATCTGCATGTGGTAAGATAGGGAGGGTTCATCTGAAACCCTCCATTTCTTAACTTTATCCCAAATGCTCCCGATGCAGAGGGCGATGTCGATCACCTCTTCTCGCACAGAGTTCCGAAAAGTCAGTATCGTTCCTTTATTTAGAATATCCATGTCAGTAGTGATTAGATAGACCACCAAGTCCTCACCCCTTCTGTTGATGTCCGTGCTGCCTCACAACTTATGGTGGGAGTTGGCATTGCACCCCAATAAGAGGAGCAAGCTTCTTACCTTGTAGTAGTCCACACGTGAGCGGAATTCTTCCGGTGGATGGGACGCATTGTCATGAGGAAAGTATGACGATCCTATGACTAGCTTACCAATTCCTGTCAGGTCGACTGAAGCCACCATGAGGTCTCTGGAGCAAAGATCCAGTAGTGGAACGATGTTGACGTTCTTCACCAGGAGAAGTTACAGTTCCTCTAACAACACATGCCGGCGCCCTCTAATCCCCTAATGGTATCCTTGTTTCTTGTATCGTGTATCCTTGTATCCTTGTGCAGCCATTTAGGACTGCTCTGGCCTCACCGTTTCCATGGTAGGCTCCTCCTGCTCTCGACTCCTTGCCTTTAAGGTAATCTGGCCGAGATGGTAGAAGGAGGTGGTTTAATCCCCCTGACGCGTTGGCCTCCTGAGATCTCTCATGCCTGACAATGCACCAGGATGCTGTTTTCAGCGAGGGGTTGAACCCCTCCAGATGCCGAAGGATGACAGCCGGGTCTTCCAGTTTCCCGGGGATCCAGGCCGTCGCCTTCAGCATCCTTTAGAGTATCTCCACCCCGCTTACTTTCAGATTGGCGCCTTCCCGGGGCCTGAGCTCGACCACTGTTTTGGTTAGCCATGTCTTGGCCCCTTGGTTTGACGCCACAAAAATAAAGATCCCCCCTCTACAAAATCAGGTCTCAAATCTCGGCCAATCACTGGCTGGCTCTTTATTGAAGGTGTACGACGTGGCCTTCCTGAAGACCTCGAACTGCTCCGGCATCAGGACCGACTTATTTTAATCTATAAATCCCAAATATCTTCTAAAATACTTTATCTACGAAAAAATGGTTCGGACTAAGATTCACCAGGACCCAGGGGGACTGTACCATCAATTTTGAAGTTGAGGTCAATTTTCAAGGTGACTTGAAGGTCAAGATGATTTTTCTCAGAAAAATTTAATTTAAAAATTTTTCTCTGTGCCCGGATAAATTTTTTTTGTAGACTTCAGGCTGTCGATTGTTATCACAACACCCCCCCCCCCCTCCCCCAAATACACCCAGACAGTAACAATCATTTCGGATAAGATGTAAAGACTGTGACTATGTAGTTACAAAAGTGACAATCTTGACAATGTCACTTCCCTGTGACTAGTTGGTTTGTTTACCCCGAAAAACCAAGAAACTTCAGAAAAAGGGCATCTGGTCCTTTCTCAGGCATTTGACCTTAATTTTTTACCTTTCCAAGGTCATAAAAACCATTTTTCCACAGGGCATTTTTGACGTGAAATTTCCCGCTCTTTTCAAATCCGCAGTTAAAAATAGGGGTCCTCATTTAAGAAAAGGGTCTTACCTCCATTTGACCTTGAAAACTGACCTCAAGGTCAAAATTGATGGTACAGTCAAATGTCCCTTTCGGCCCTGGTCAACCTTTGTCCGAACCATTTTCTCGTAGATAAAGTATTTTAGAAGATATTTGGGATTATACATTGAAATGGTTCACCGTGTATGTCTCTCTGAACTATGCAGCATGTTAAACATAGCAATCAAAATATAGTAAGTGTAACTGGTCGAATCAGAAATGTAATATGGGAAGGTGAACAATAAATATTGCTATATAGCAACCATTAAGGAGGCTCACTCAGTCAGGAAGGCAAAAGAAATAGGATTTTTCTGAAATTTGTTATTACAAAATGAATGAATATATTTATTAAAAAAATTTTGAATGTCATTCATTAACATTTGAAAAACATGTACGTATTTTTTAATTGAAAAAAAAATCGATTATAATAGTAGTGTATATTCTACAAAAGTTCTTGAGAAAAAAGTGTCTATCTCGTGGATATGATATGTCGAGACAGGATCATCTGAAATCGAAAATCCAAAAAGATTTCGTTAGTAGATGATTTTATCTAGGACTTGAACATTATTGTGAAAAGATCTCGGGGAAAACTGATTTTATTGATTTAGATAGCTGCACTGTTTGATCCATGGCCTTAATCCGAGTCAATCCCAAAAACTTGGTTTGAATTCATTCGCATTGATGCCTTGGATTACAGTGGAATGAATCGGATTAAGTCGAATTGATATTTGACCGATTTTCATCAAAACGAGATTCAAAACGTTTTTCGAATTGGTTAGGAAACAAATTTCGGAATTTTGGAATCACATTGTGCAACAAATTCGCAAAAAATTTGCGAAATTAAAGAAAAGGCACTGAGGAAGGTCTGTCAACTCATAGATTTTCATGAGAGCAACAAGAATGTTTTATGGAGTATTTTATAATTCTTTTTTATTTTAATTAGGTTTTGCAAAATTATCGAATCTCTTTTCTGTCCGTGTTTCTTTTTTATAATGGGATTAAATACCATAGTGCTAAGCGCTTCATTAATGCATACTATTGATTTATTTAATTAGATTCTCTTAAATATTATTACTCAGAATTTTTAATTTGTACCTATTATAAAGGTTCTTTAAAATAATTTTGAAAAAGGGAATTGTATTAGAAACGTAAAAATTTTATAGTAAAACCGATTTTTATTTATTTTATCAGGTCGTTGTAAATCTTGATAATTTCGAAAATGCTATTAGATTTGGTGCTTTTACTGGAGTATCTATTGCCCATCTTTTTCTCTGTATCCTTCCAGTTCAGAATTTAATTAACTACAGCGTTGGTCTTGCAGATAATATGTAAGTTGAAAAAAATTATATTGCATGTACTTTAGAACTAAAAAAACATTATATCGTCGGTTGGGAGATCTAAGGTACCTATTCATAAAAAGAGGCATGAAGGAAAGTTCAGGAAAAAAAGGCTAGTAAATACCTATTTAGAAATTAATCTCGGTTATCCCATTTTAAGTTGATAACATTGGCAATATTAAAAAAAAATATTGTATTCTCTTTTTCCCTTTCTCTATATTTTGTATGCAAAAGAAACGTTTTCATTTTTCAAGTGCATTTGATTCAATATTAGATCACTTAAATCACCAATATTGATTGTTAAATAAAAATATTAGTATGATTTAATATTAAATCCTTATAAAAATAATAGTTTCATTTCCTCAAATACATTTTGTGTGACATACTGAGAAAGAGAATACAATTTTTAAAATGAATTTTTTTAAACATTCCCAGTTCTACCAACTTGAAATGCGGTAACAAAGATTAATTTTTGAATAGTTATCATATTGCTCCCAACCAATGATATGAATCAGAAATTTCTATCCGTTTCATTCCGCCCTATTCCCGAATCTATTCCTGAGCTGTCTAAATTTTTTTGAGTAGAATTTCATTCGTTTGGTGTTATAAAAATGAGCCACTCCTCATTGAAGTGGCTCATTTCTATCTTCAAACGAGTGAAATTTCACTCTAAAAGAGTGGTATTTTCCTTTATAGTAGAAATTCCATTCCAAGTCAGATAGAAACAATATCCGTTAACCAAAATTCAATCCCAATTCAGTGAAATTCTATTAATCTCAATTCGATCCAATCTGAAGTCAGCAATAAAATAAAATTCGAATCAGTCCAAAAGTCAAAATTTTTTTTCATAAATTTAAAATATTTTAAAAACGGTAAAAGATACGCAAGAACTGAAAACATTTTAAGAGTTTCCTAAAGGTTTATGGTCTCTGAAGTTCTCTACATATATACTAGAATAAAAAAAAATTGAAATTGGAAGTTTTTTTCAAACTTTGATTTGAATAAGCCTTCAATTCCATTGGTTTAAAACTCACAAAAATGAACGTTTTGAGATGAATTTGAGTGTTGGTTTGGATTGATTAGGTTTAAAATTTTCCTGAAGTCTCGTATTGAGATGATTTACAAAGTTGAATAGAGTCACGGAATTTTAGTTCGGAATGGCGCAGAATAGCGCACCAGGGAGATGCCATTCTTCTAGAAATTTTTACATTTACAATATATACTATATTATATATATTTTTTTATCTGTATAAGTATTTGTATACACATTTATTTTAGATATGATGGAATGTGGTATCAGATGCCGGTGAATATCAAAAAGCTGCTACTGTTGATCATGAGAAGAAGCAATATTCCATGCAAAATAACTGCCGGAAAAATATTGGAATTGTCTCTGAAAAGTGTCTGCACGGTACGAACTTTGTTGAAAATATGTAGAGAATAACATGTTTTTTTATTGTTGACTGATTTAAAACTGAAGGTATTGATTAGATTCTTCAAGCATACTTCTCTTACTTCACTTTGTTTTCATTAATGAGATCTTGATTTTCGTAGCCTGATGAGATAGGACAATTCTTCAGAAAAATATACAATAAAATGTCAACTCAAGCTAGAACAGGGATCTAAACATTAATTGGAATATAAACATGTAACTTTCTGAAGGCATTTAAAATATATAAAAAGACTTGAAAAAGTTTCAAAAATAGTATCACTCTTCCTACATTACAAACTTTAGAATCATTTTTTCAGTAATAATGTCAAGATATTTTATTTTTGTTATACGTTTGATGACTAAATGAATTTTTTCAAGTCTTGATTTGAACACTGTATTTACATACAGGTTCAGAACATTTTTGAAATAAATATTTTAAGAGAAAATAAAACTGACTTAAAAACTCTTGACTAAAGCTTACACTGTTCAAAATATTATCAATTTTAATATTAGACTTCAATACACAAGTGGTGAATTAAAATTAATAGATTTCTATATTATATAAAATGAATATACACTCATATTAAATTTAATAACTTTCCAATCAAAATATATTAAAATTAACAAACTTTATTAAAATACATAAAGATGTGTATTAAAATTCAAATAAAAGTTTGTATTTTTTAAAATGAAAGTGTTTTAAATTTAATATACGTTAGTGAAAAAAACTTCCATTACACGTAGTTACACCCATTTTCGGTATCCTTAATTTCAAATGTATACTTACCGTGAGACCGGATGTTTAAATATATATATATCATTTTGTTTCATAAAAATAAAATATATGCTACCCACTCTCTAAATTTGAATCAGTCAAAATCTACTGACTATCAGTGAAATTTTACTGATTCAAATAGCTAAAAAGAGGTTACTGTAAATCAGTCAAATTTCACTGATTATTTATGTAAAAATTAACTGATTTAACAGTGAAAAATATTTTTTCACTGATGAATCAGTGAAAAGGCAAATCACTGATTCAATCAGTGAAAATTTGACTGATTCAGTTTTAGAGAGCATAATCTTATCATGCACTAGAAATTAAGAATAGTGTATTCATAAGCAGAAAATTAAAAAATTATTAATTAATCAAATTTTTTGTTTTGAGACATCTATAGTAATTTAATAAATTAATATCAATTAAATACCATGCCTTGGTTTAAAAAACTGATTTTATAGAGTCTGTTATCACTTTGAAAACCGCAATATAAAAACTGCTTAATATTTTAATCTTTTCAATTTTACTTTTTGTAATACTAGGATGATTAATAAATTTATCTCTTTTACTATTTTTTTATCATTGTTATATTGATTGATTGTACTAATTTTATCTGACTCTGAATCTCATATATTTTGCATCTTATGTGGGACTTCAATTCCTCAAAATTTCGTGACCCTATCACTGAGAAAAAAAATAATGTCACACCTACAAAATAATTTTGTTGATCAGTTTTGGTTGTTCTAACCTAAATTTGGTTACGACGACCAAAAAAGTAGTTATAGTTACAAAAAAGTTTGTTTGGCTCAAACAAAAAATTTTGTTAAGCCCTTTTTGTTGAGTGTATCAAAAAATTTTGTTGGGCATACCAAACACACATCCGCGCAAGAGCTCTCTTTCGATTCATGAGGAACGCTCGTTGCTTTTGTTTTCAATATGGTGGATTCGAGCTAAAATCACTTATCTACATTTAGGTGGTTAATATTATTTGTGGTTTTAAAGAAAATAAAGTTAAACTAAGAGTTGTATATGTGTTTCGAAAAGGATGGCTGACGTTGAAACACAACAGATTTTAGAGGAATGGGGATACATTTCCAGGTATAAGTGATTTCGGTACATTTTATTCGTGTTATTTAATCTCTCAAATTCTAACAACACACTTTAAAGTAATATCGCTATTACTATCCAAACAAACACCTTATTTTTTCGTTAAATTAAATGTAGTATACAAGATAAATATCTTTAAAGTGTAGGTTAGATTATTCACATGGGAAGTGAGAATATGTATTACTTATAGACGCTTCAAGGTCAAGATTGACTTCAGAATTTCTATAATTTTTCATGGACGTTATAAATAAATTGAGAATAGGATTTTTTTAAATCAAATTTTTAAAAGACTGCATTAAGTATTTTTCGTTTTGTCTATTATTATTTTATTACTTTTTGTGATATAATATTGTATAAATATATATCAGTCGTAATAATAATATCGTAATGGAAATATGACCATCGTAAAACTGGAAAATATGAATGAATTTCATACGAATAAAGTATACAATTCTTAATTTTTAGCTGAAGGAATTGGTTTTTGTGCAGAAAATTTTTGGAAAATGAGTTGTTGGGTGTTCAAATTAAATTTGAACGCAACTTGAATAATTATGTGTCTAATGAAACACCTCAAGTTCCTCTTAAATCTGTGACAATTGAATCCACTAATGAGACCAGTAAGCCCAGCAATTATTCGAAAGATAAGCAATTAGGAGAAAGAATCGCAAATAAGTCCACAAACAGTGAGGTATGTAATTTCTTGTCATTTTGGGATTGCATGCTTCTTCCTATATCTTATTTTTGAGAGAATCATAAAATAAAAATAAAATAAGACAACTGGCTTTAGATATTAAAAAATAAAAATAGACAGGACTAATTAAAATTTTAATTTACTACAGAATGAAATTATTGCAACATTTAATGATACTTCTGGAGAAAATTTGCTTGAAATAAATAAAGAAAATGTGGAACCACAGACTGAAGAGACATCTTTAACGAAAAAAGAATAATTTTTTTAATACAGGGAGAAAGGAAAAATTATTGGTAAAATATTATTTTATCTTTTTTATTCAAGGACTTTTATCAAATTTTATTTGACACATTCAAAGGAAGAGTTATCCTAAATGTATATGACAAAAAAGAAGAATTATCTGATTCGGATCAAAGTTCGATAGTAGACATTATCGTTTCACATTTGTTGTGTTTTACCGATCCCTTCGGTCAACCGTAAGAATTTAAATATTAATAATATTAATACAATATTAATACAATATTAATACAGTATTAATACAATATAATATTAACAATATTAATTCGTATAATTTTTTGTGCATATTCTGAAGGTTGATAAAAATGTTTCAGATTTCAATTCAAAAACTTTCATTGTGAAATTGTAGCCAAACAAATTTGTGAACTGTGTTTGTTCTACGAAAGTTTGCGTTGTGTTAAAACTTCATGTATTCTTTATAATGTAAATGGGGATGCATTCGTAACTTGGTACTAATGTGTGCGTTATAATGTCTGATATATTTCACAAAATAAATAATCATGTTTTCTCTACACTCTGTATGTTATTATTACACTTTCCAATACGTATAATTGTAATAGACACTAATGTAATTATAAATAATTGTAACTTCATAATTTAAGGCGATAACTCCTTTATTTTGATGTTTAAATGAATTAGAATATTTTCTGTATGGGACAAAAGCTATAGAAGGACGAAGATTTCATTAGTTAATTAAAGTGAATTTTATTTTAAGACAAATCTCTTAATTAATCACAATTTCATCTAATCATCCGTATTCCGAAATTTAATTATGATTAATTAAACAAAATTTCTACAAATAAAACATATTTTATTAAATCAATCCATTTTGTCCTTCTGGGTTTTTTTTTTCATATACAAAATATTTTATATTTCATTTACAAAATAAATTTTTCCCTCAACAAAGTAACTGTTGCTTCAAAATAAAAATTCCATTGCTTCAACAAAACTATCTTGTAGAAACTACAAAAGTTTTGTTCAGTTTGAAAAATTATTGTGTTGAGCTAACAAATATTACGTTAACTCAACCAAATAAGTTCATTTAATCTACAAAAAAATTTTGTTGTGCTTACCAAACTTTTTGGTTGGTCCAACCAAACGCTCCAACAAAGTAATTTGGTTAGCTCAACAAAACAATTTTGTTGCTTCTATAGCAACCAAAAAATTTGGTTGGGTCTACCAAACTTTTGTTCGGTCAACCAGACATTTTTCTCAGAGTAGCTCAAGTCGTTTGAAAGTTACCATAAGGAAAGTAATTTTGACACAAATTTTTCTTTCAAAATATTACTTTTAGACTCCTGGGGTCTAATTACGTCAAGATATGTCAAAAAATCAAAATCTAACATTTTTACCGTTACAAACCTTTTGTTTATGAGGATAATTTGAATTTTAATTTACGCTATTTTCAAGTTTTTTTTTTGCATTAAAGCTCAAGTCAATTTTATAATATTGTGGATGTGAATTACATTTTCACAAATAAGTTACTAAATTTTTTGATTTCAAATGGAAAAGGAAATTCGATTTACTAAAGGCTCTATCAGCCTTAAGGAACACATTTTCACCATAACACTCGCGTTTCGCGCTTGATTTTCTGTATACATTTCTGTAACTTTCTAATAATTTAAATCATTAAAAAAAATGTATCTTCTAAATATCTGGAAAAAGAAAAAAATTCGTAGACTGATTTCAAGAAAACGATTTTTTTATTTCAACGCTTATTTTGTATCTCACATATTTTTGTTAAAAACTGGAATTTTTTATTTCCAATAGTGTTTTTTTTAGAACCAAAGCATAAAATGTACATTTTGTCAAAAAATGTCCTACTAAGAACATGTAGACCTCATTTAGGCAAATAGTTTTCAATCTAAGCGTCTTTTTCGTATGTCACATATTTTGTTTAAATAATGGATTTTTTAAATATTAATCGTATTTTTCTAAATTAAAATGAAAAATATACATTTTATCAGAAACTATGTCAGACAAAATTTGTAGATCTTTTTGAAATGAACAATTTTGCATTCTTTATGTAGTAAACAATTTTGTATCATACCTTTTTTTTCGTATTCCATAAAATTTAACTGAAAAATGGAATTTAAATATTGGCTTTTTTCAAGTTTTAACATATTATAACTTTTCTAATTTTAGTTAAATCGAAAAATGTTATCAGAATAATTAGTAGAGATTTACGAGCACTATTAGAAACCAGTATTGGAATTTTGTTTATTTTCATAAATTTTTTTTCAAAAACACAAAAGATGCTCCTATTTTAACAATTTTGGTATACGACCTACTACTACTACAGACAGTCAGACAGACAGACACTTTCGTATATACCATTCTTTCTGACTCAGGGGGTCTCAAAACGTAAAGATTTGATGAAAATTTCGAAAGTCATTTTTCACATAAAACTAATACCTTCTCATATGATGAAAATGTAAAAATTTATTAATGTTAAAAATATATTTAGTATAACAGACTAAATTTACAATAACACAGCCAATACACAAGGGTGGAATAGCACAAAGTTTTAAGAGATTCACAGCTCACACATATTGTTTAAACGAAATTTCTTGGATCACGTGTTCGTTAATTGTACGTCGTTTCCCGGCGTAAAGCGTCTGATTCAGCATTCTTCACTTTTACGCTCAATCGCAGTACATGTCCACTCAAGGGGTTTTGCCACCACTAAGTGATAAGTTATTTAAACTTGGAAAGGGAAATCATTAACAGGTCGTATTCTCCCACGATTTTATATCCAGAATTGAAGTACAATGTTATAATTTCACCAAAGGGAGAGAAATAGTCCTTTATTACTACGTTGAAAGTAATTATCTTATGACATATTCTTCGAAATAATAATAAAGAATTTAGTATAAGTAGAAAAGGTTCTAAATTCACAAGAAACTGAAGGATCGAGACATTTGGTCGTGAATAAATAATTCCCCTGCATAGCTGTTATGGAAAGGGAAACTCAATCTAAGATATTAGAGTTTAGTCTTCTAGTGACTCTTGCCAAGGAATGGACTGCTTTGATAATCGTTATTTTTATATCAATAAACTTTTTCTAAGGTGTATTGGACAATGGCCTTATCAGAATATTTTACGAAAACGATTAATTCAGTCTGTAATCATTTTAGCCCTTTTGATTGGTATAATTACTACGGTAATGTTATATAGAAAAGGTTTCTCATTAGTGTAGGAAAATAAAATATACACTGCCGTGCAAAATTTTTCGGAGACTTGTTTTTAGTTATTTACATAAAAACTTCTAATTTTTAGGTAAATTTAACTATAATTTTAACAGCGCATGAAAAATATAGTGATATTTTTTACTGGATTCTGTTGAAGTTGAAACTTGGAATAATAAAATTGTGAAAATTGAAAGATATTTTTGTTTGAATCAAACAAATTTTGTTTCATTTAAACAAATCATTCCTTTAAATCAAATAAAGTCGTTCAAACAAATTATTTTCTTTGATTCAATCAAATCTTTTCTCTCAGTGTAGAGTTTGACAGTATTTAGAAAAAAAATTACTACAATTTTTTGTTACATTCCTGGTATTCTAAGTGATATTCCATCCTTGAAATGAGCCAAAAAAAGTTGATAAATGTACATTATTTCAAAATTTATTCAAAATTAAAGCAAACCTTGGATCTTTACTTTTTTGCAACATTTACGTTGATAATTGACAAAAACACAGTCTTTGGACTATTGGAAGCATAATTTTGTTACCTTCCATGCTATTCTTAGAAAGTAATTTATTGATTTATATTACAAAAATTAGGAGCTTTTATCTGGATGATAAAAACAAGTCTCAAAGACTTTTGCACGGCAGTATATATTAAATTGAATTATATTTAATACATAGTTGACAGATTTTGATCTATTACAGGTGACTGGCTTTTTTAGAGTGTGGGGTAACCTAGACGATATGGCCGAATGTCTACCAACAATTTCTACTGCAATTGCATCTTTGATGTACATGATTATTTACGTTTCAGAGGAGGAAAAAGTAATATTTAAAATTTTATTTTATCTATAAACTCATCATTATTTCTGCTTATTTTTTATTGATAGCTGAAGAGACTTTTTGATGAAATTAAATCTGATTGGAAATTTTGGACTTCTGAACAGGAGTATGAGATTCTTTCAAATCATGCAAATTATGGAAGGATTTACACTATTCTTTATTCGGGTAACACCCAAAAACAAAGAATTTTGATTGGGGTCATGGAAAACTCAAAAATTCTTACCTTACAGGAATTTCAGTTCCTGTAACCTCATTTCCATGTGAAATGAGATACCGGATTGAAAATTTGTGAAATTATATAAAATTCACTAAGATAGGCCTGTCAACTCCTCAATGTTGAAAATTTCTAATCTCATTTTGCCTGGAAATGAGGTTACAGGGACTGAGATGCCGGTAAGGTAGGGCTTTTTTTCTTTTTGCTCGAAAGTTTGATTTTTCTGAGTTATCGCGATTTTAATTGTGTCTGTCAAAATTGATGTAACCTCACTCCACCGGGAACTTTTGGAATAATTGACAGTCAGAACACACGAAAACATGATTAAATCATTATTATTAAAAACGTAAAATGGGAACAAAAATTTCGAATCCGAAAATTTCAAACTTCAACCTCTTTTTTTCTTTCAAATTTTTTTCACATATTTTAAAAGGTGAATTGTGAACGCGATGAACAAACAAATGAATAAACATGATAATCATTTATTGCTTTCCAATTATTTAAAATTCCGACGTCGTAAACCACGTCGTAAGCTACATATAGTATCGGATTGAAATTCATTTCGAGTCAATCAGAACTATTCAGATTCATTCCGATATCTGTATCCGAGCCATTGCGAATCATTCCGAACCAATCCGAAAAACGTCTTGTATCTCGTTTGATGAAAAACGATAAAAAATCAATCCGACTTAATCCGATTAATTCCGAGGCATCAATCCGAATGAATCCGAACCAATCCGAAATCAAGTTTTCAATCTAGATCAATCTGAACCAATTCGAGCTCGGATTGATTCAAACCGAATTTCCAATCAGAATCAATCCGAATCATTCTGACCTTGGATTCATTCGGATTGGTTCTGATTGAAAATTCGGTTTGAATCAATCCGAGTTCGGATTGGTTTAGATTGATCTGGATTGAACACTTGGATTCGGATTGGTTCGGATTCATTCGGATACAAAACATTTTTGGATTGTTTCGGAATAATTTGTATTAGCAAAATAATCTGATTGACTCGGAATAAATTTCAATCCGATACTTTTTCTAGGGAAACCACGTCGTAAGCCACGTCATAAACTACGCCGGAAATTGAGATAGTAAACTACGTAGTTTACTATAAATTATTTGTTCCGATATTCAAAAAAACTGTTTTCAATTTTACCTTATTGAAAAATACATAAATATTAAAAAGTATTTCAAATTAATTAGTTGAGTTTGAAATTTTTTTTTCCACAGAAAGATTTTCAAAATTCTTTAATATTAAAAAATATTATCCTCTTTAATTGCAAGCGAATGCTAGTATCCCTAAATTAAGTTCTTCAACTATAAATAGTAAATATTTTTAAATTTACTTTGTTCAATCACTATGCATAGATTGTACTAATTAAGGAATAATTTTTTAAATAAAAAATTTAGCTGCGTAGTAAACCACGTTGTAAACTATCTCGTAAACTACGTGGTAAACCACGGCGAATACTGCTTAGTAAAATATTGTTTTAAAATTTTCAAATATGTGAAAAAAATTTGAAAAAAAAGATGTTGAAATTTGAAATTTTTTGATTCAAAATTTTTTTTCCCATTTTACGTTTTCAATAATAATGATTGAATCATGTTTTTATGTGTTCTGACTGTCAATTATTCCAAACCAAACTTTTGAGCAATAAGAAAAAATACGAGTCTCTTACATTTTAATGTAAAACTTATTTTGCGACTTTGATGCGAAACAGTGACATCGATCCGAATGGCCCGATCGATCTGAAATGGAATGACCCTATATCGTTTGAAACTGTTTGTAAAATAATTATTCAAAAATATATTTTGTTTACAATTGAGCTTTTAGAATCTACTTTTTACTTAGTTTTTTGTCAATTGGAACCTTTTTTGGAATTCATTATTTTCAGTATGTTTGGGTGGGGCGATAGTTGTTTACTTGTTGATGGCAATAAGTCCACAAATTCTTGATATTATTTTACCTCTGAATCAATCTCGTACGAAAAAGTTGCCGTACCAGGTATATTATTTTATTAATTACTCCGATGATTATTTCTACTGGGTTATGAGTCACATTTTATTCAACGCTATTATGGAAATGAGCATTTTCGTCGCTTCTGAATCAATCTTAGGAGTTTTTTCACGACATGCCTGTGGATTGTTTAAAATAATAAAGTAAGAATTTCATAGAAATATTTTTAGAATGTATGTTTATTTCGTTAAAGGAATAACCAATTGTTCATTAATATCAGTCATCAGCTAAAAAGTATAGAGAATATCGATGACGAGAACAGAAAGCAAAAGCGAGATACATCCTACAGAACTGTAACCTTTTGCATAGAACAACATAATAGGGTCCTTGAGTAAGTATCTTAAAAATACTTATTTTCAAACAAAAATTTTGTCTTGGAGAGAATTAAACACCCAGTAGACACAGAGAGGTCTTAAGTGTGTTTTAAGAACGTTTTGAGAACTTCAATGCCAGGTTATTTTTTCTGGGTGATTCATGTGTCCTTACACTGAAAAAATTTCGGTGCACCGGTTGCACCTATAGGAACAGCAGCAGCGCCAAACGCCGTGGTAAATGGTAAACCTCAGTTCGGGGCTGCTGATGCCCCGTTTCCGCACAGCAGATGCACTCGATCGGCACAAGCGCTCTCCGAACTGCATAGTGCAAACGTTGTCTTTGATTTTGGGAACAATGGTACACCAGTGATGAGAGAACGCGTTGTTCTTATAGTTCTTATAATAATGATATAGTGCTGGAAATTTTTATACAAAAAAAACAGTTTGAGGAGTTGAAAGGAGTATTTAAACGCAAGTGTAAAATTTTAACTTGATTGAAAGCTTTGTAAATATGTTTATTATATGTAACCTATAAATTCCTTAAGCAAAAATAGTGACCTAACCTCTTCATTGCATGTGAAGAGGTTTAAGAAATAGATGACACATTATTAGATTCATTATTATTGTGCATACATTGAAGCTTATAATAAACTAGTTATATGTCTTGTATTTACTCGACATGCAAATAAAATTGATTCAAAGTAGATTTAAATGTCGGGAGCTGAGAAAAAAAGGATTTTATAGAAATATTATATATATATTATTATTATTATAGAAATAAAACAGTAAGTTTTCTAACAATTGAATAAATTGTAAGTGTAAAGAAAGTTCAAATTTGTTAATAATTAAAAACTGTAAATTTTTTGAATGTATATTAAAATTCCACCTTTACATGGTGCGATTACTGACTCAGTTTCGGCGCACGAGCTGTACCGCACATAAGGGACAACATTTGCCCCATACTTTCGCGCATCTGTACGCCCGAAATCTGTGCAAATGTTGCTCCGAATCTGCAGTGCAGTCGGCGTACTGTAGGTGGTGCAACCGGTGCACCAAAATTTTTTCAGTGTATTAAAGCCAAAAAAGACTAATTTTGAACAATTATAAACCTGACAGGGACAATATAACACTTTATGCTGTATTTGTGAAAACGGTTTCATATATGTATTTTTTTTCTCTGATCAGTTGCATTTATTTGTTAAACTGATTAAAAATGTTATATAATTGTTTAAATATTATAAACATTAGGATAAAAGTAAAACCGTAATACACAATAAATTTATAATTTAATGTTTGGAGAAAAAGGACACATTTGCAGTTTCATTATAATATTATATTCAAATTTAAAGAAATTGAAATCTTTCTCTGGAAAAAAGACGCTTTCGACTGCGCTGGGTTACGAGCCCAGGTCTTTCGATTGCCGGTCGACTGCTCTAACCAACTGAGCTACACATTTTAAAATTTACAATACGATAATTTTTCTACTAGCGGGTCAAAAATTACATTTTTTTACATTTAATTTACTCGATTTACACGATTTTTTTCTACTGGGGGGTCAAAAAAAAGGAATTTTTTGTTCCCGCAGGGGACAATAAAATGTACTTTATGACCCGCTAGTAAACAAGTTTATTTCGCGAGTGTGAAGTGTCATGCCCAAGCAAAACGAGGGCAAAAATCACACGAGTAAATTAAATATTTTTCCCATGTTGCATATGATTTTTTTTTCACTGGGGGGTCAAAAATAGGTTCGTTTGCCTCGCAGGAAAAAAAGTGTACTTTTTTGTAGAGAAAAAAAACTTTTTTCTCCCTAGTTGCATAATATACTATTAAGATTTCATATGATTTTTTCGCCTTAAATGCATTAACATTCAGTCGTTTTATTATCACTTCGTAATCTCTGTTCGTTATTTTATTTAATGGTTATAATTTTATTTTATTTTAATCAGGTTTTGCAATATCCTTGAATCTCTTTTCTGTCCGTGTTTCTTTTTCATAATGGGATTAAATACCATAGTGCTAAGCGCTTCATTAATACAGGTGATATTAAACTACATTATTTCAATCCGTTGAATAAGTTAAAACTGATTGAAATTTGTGTAGACTTTTTATAATAAAACCGATTTTTATTCATTGTACCAGGTGGTTGTGAATCTTGATAAAATTGAAAGCGCTATTAGATTTAGTGCTTTTACTGGAGTATCTATTGCTCATCTTTTCCTCTGTAGCCTTCCAGTTCAAGATTTGATTGACTACAGCGTTGGTTTTGCAGATGATATGTAAGTTGAATAAAATTATGTTGTGTGAGTATGTCAATTTTTCTTCATCCAATATGACTTTGTCTTGGTAAAATTTGAAAATTTGACCTGAAAAATTTTGATCTTGTATCCTGCAAAACACCTATCTTTGAGATTATTTATTAAACTATATTCAAACTGACTGTTTTTAAAATTTTCAGATATAATGGAATGTGGTATCAGATGCCAGTGCAAATTAAACAGCTTCTATTATTGATGATGTTGAGAAGCAATGTTGAATGCAAAATAACTGCCGGAAAAATAATGGAAATGTCTCAAAAAAGTATCTGCACGGTAAGAACTTTGTGAAAAACATGTAGACAATAATATATTTTTTTGGTGTTGACTGATTTAAAACCAAAGTATTGAAAATTAGATTCTTCAAGCATCCTTCTCTTATTTCACTTTGTTTTCATCAATGAGATCTTGATTCTCGTAGCATGATGAGATAGGAAAATTCTTCAGAAAAATATGCAATAAAATGTCAACTAAAGCTAGCACAGGAATCTAAACATTGTAACTATGTACATTATTGAAGATATTAGAATGTATAAAAATGGTTGAAATTGATTTTGACCTTCTATATGAAGGTATAAATTTTCAACAAATGTGAATTTCTATGACTGGCACAATCAATTATTTTAGCTATGAAAATTTAAATTAAACAAATTGGTATCAGTCAATCTATATTTTAATTCTTAAAGTAATTTTCAATTAAAAATATAAAATTTTTCTGTTCATTAAAGTTAGTTTCCGGGGTTTTTAATAATAATTTCACTATATTCTATACTTGTTATACCTTTAATAACTAAATGAATCAGTTTTCTTCTCATGTCTTAATTAATAATCTCAAGGATATCTAAATGCAGTTTGCAAGCCGTAAGTAATTTCTGCCCTGCGTTTATTTTTTCTTATTCTACATCCGGTCTCACGCTAGGTATACATTCCTTAATTTAAAATACCGGAAGTACATGTAAGGTCCAGTCAGGAGTTCTCATCTATATATGTATTATTTCAAAATATATTTAAAGAGATTTTAGAAAATTTACTAAAGTTACTGATGATAATTTTATATATTATGTTTATATTTTCTTATACTACTTTATTTTGAAGTGGAGTAAAAAAGACAACGGGTTAAATGAGTGTCGCCGTCAGTTAGTTGCAGCCCAGTGTCTGAGCGTCTGAAGTTTAAGTCTGCCTGAGTCAGTCTCAGTCAGTCTTGTTTAGTTTGTGTTTTCAAGAGCCGGAGAAGGTTATGTCATATTCGTCTCTCATTACTCTGTGATTTTATAGTTCTTTTAATTACATTATTACCTAATCACAAAAAATATATAAATTTTATCTCAAAACGTAAGCTTTTTCTAAACAAGAAGGGACTGAAGGTAATTAAAAAAATGTATTTTATTTTTGAGACTAATTTTTCCCATCAAAAGCATCATTATCCCTTAAAAAGCATTGTCGGATATTAGATTCAGTACTTTTTTTGCGAATTTAGTGTTAAAAAGTACTGAATTTTGAATAAATGTTACTGAATTCAACAATTGCTGATGTATTTTTTTTTAGAAGATGATTACAGATAACCATTTTTATTTTTTGTTTTACGCTTGTTTAACAAGGAATTTTTTTTATCGTATAACTGATTGAATTTAAAATTTAATTATTTTTTATGTTTGTTCAAATAATTATGCACAAATAAGATATTTTCGTAGTTCAGTTTAGAGTTTCGAGGTTATGTTAGGTTATGTTTGGAGCAAAACGTAAGTTTAATTTTTATTTAGCTTTTTTATAGTAGCTGATTAATTTTATGTTGATAACTACACGAAGTAAAAGATAATAACATTGTTGTCAAATATTATATTTTTAATTAAATTTGTTGTTTCAGGTTTAAAGAAAAAATACTGATACACTTCGGAGCAACTATTGAATTAACGTAAATACATTTGATTCCTAGAATTAACTACTCATTTTTTTGTTTGATTAGGCTAATTAACAGTGGAAACGAATTGAAGAAATGTATTCTCAGCCAGTCACACTGGAAGTAAAAATCTATTTTCATTTCCATATCAACTAATGTATACAATAAATTACATTCACTGGCAGTCAAGTGTAGGCAGTAGCATTCAATAACAAATAAAATAATTAATTTCTCTTCGTACCAGTAACAAGAGCACTCAAAGCTCGTTTTTTCCCCAATCTATTTTTCTTTTTTTTTACGACACTAGTTCTCACAGCTGGAGTATCTTCAGAACTGGAAGAATCTCCAAAAGAATCAACAACTGACTTCATTTTTGACTTTGACATTGCTCGATTTGTTGATCCTCCTTTTTGAATCTTTTTTTGTGGTTCTGGCTTCTGCTTTGTTTGTAATTTTGAAACTTTTGATACTCCAAAAAACTTTAACGACTCTTCTCTACCTCTTGCAACTAAATTAGGGATTATTTCAGAAGAATTCAGATTCGAATTCACAGCCCTTTGTCTCTTCAATCGAGATCTTTTTTTCTTTAGAGGTTTGACAATTCCTTCCTCAGGTGGATTTTTAATAGGCAAAATATTCACGATTTGATTTGATTTTTTTAAAGTTTTTTTCTTTAGTTTTTTGGACTCGGTCTTGTGTACGTAATTCAAGGCTTCCAACTTCTTTGAACAGGATCTGAATTTATTTTAAGTTTTAAAACATGTTACAATCCATGATTATGTTTGGGTTTTATAAATAATTTATAGGATATAATCTTACTTGAGCAATGCTTCGTTATCTGTTTGATAACCTCTAGCTATGCTAGATATTCCCCAGCTTAGTGAGCTTTTTGTTAAAGGTACACCGCTTTTATCCTTACTTGAATTTCCAAACGATACTCCCGTCCAAATTTGTTGTCTCAATCTCGTCAATCTAAATGAAATATCGTGATGCCTCGGTAGAATTGGAGACAATTTTTTCAAGTTTCTGTAATAATTTATAAAATAGAATTATTTACCTAATAGCAATGGAAAAATCAACTCCAAGTATTCCAACCTTGGTAGTGGGTGACATCGAGAAAGGTATCTTTTCTCTTGAAAAATTTGTGTAGATATCAGTTCGTCGCCTAAAGACAAACTGCGTGGTCGGACAAGTGTTGGCAGAGATATCAATTCGCTTTTCTTTCCTCCTGTTTGTGCTTCTTCTTTTTCCGAGAAGTAACGCTTTTCTTTGAAGCCTTGAAAGATTTTGGAAACCTCTATAGCAAATAGATTAATTTGAGTATTTTAAAAATATTTACATTTTCAATTGAATTGGGAATTAAACTAATTGCCTTTTTCTTTTCCAGGTCTCAACTTTAGTAGGTGTACATAATTTTCATCTGCGGAATCTGTTAAATCACATAGATCACTCCCAGGATCGGTAGTTGGCAAATCCATGGCAGTTCGATTCATCTGCAAGAAAAGAAGATTAGAAAAAAATTGGTAATTTGAAAAAAAAATATCTTTACCGAAATCTTTTTTTGCATAAAAGCACTTCTTTGAATTTTCTTCCTTAGTTTCTTTGGTCTTTGGGCAGTTTTTGACCGATCGTAAAGTGGAGAAGGGTGAGGTACTGATAAATATTGATAATTATCGTCGCTTTCTGATTGCTGAAACACATCCATTCTTTCCATTATTCCTTCCTCTGATGAGCTTTCTGAAGTGTCACCTTCATCACTTTATAAAACAATATTAATTAGTCTTTAGAAAAAAAAAGTATAACAAACTTCACTAACAGCAATTTTTATTTCTTGAACCTACCTTGAATAATCAGTCAGGCTAATATTGGTCGGTTCATCAGCACTAGAACCTTCTTTTAAGAGTCTGGCAATGATTTTGTTCCTAAGTTTTTCCTGTATTAACATTTCACGAAGATAATCTAGGCGTAAAAAGAATTAAAATCAAGACACTTCAAGAAATTGATCTTCGATGACAAAGTGTTTTCTTGTCGACTTACCAAATCGGAATCGCAAAGCATTACAAAGATTATGTCGATTAATTAATGAGATTTATTAAATATCTTCATGTAGAGATTATTTAAAATTTCGAAATGTTTATAAAGAATAAGAATACCTTTGCAGGGTCATCGTCAGAAAAATCGAGAAGAGTCTCACAGAAAGCTTTCCCCATTTGTTCATAATCTTGGGTAGAAAATTGGGTTCCAGCTCTAGATCCTATTTGGGACCCACCCATTGAAGCCTCCATAGTGTAGCTATTCAGTATTCCCATCAGCCATACCACAACCCTTCCCGTACCTTCTTTTCCTTTCTCTATGTGAAACTTACAACTCTCAAAAGAAAACTAAAAATATTCAAATACATTTTTTAAAGCCACTTTGATTTTAGATGAACACCAGATTAAAAGAGTAGCTAACCCTTCGTTTGGAAACCTATTTTTACCTTGTCTGCTGCATTTTTATGAAGCATTAAAGGAAAAACTTGCTCTGTCAGTCTACCAAAATATCCTGCTCTTTTACTTTCGCAACCGTAGATAAAAATATTGTGTTTTCTGGAATGAGAATGCAAATCACAATACATGGCTATTCCGCACTCTTCCATCAACCTTCGAATCATAAGTTTCGTATGCCAGACTGAAGGATAACTTTCTCTCATTACAGTTCGATATTGACGATTTAGATCCTTTCCAGAAAGAGAACATCTGTTGTTGCCTACAATTACTCCATCGGGGTTCAGCATAGGAACTAATTTAAAGATAAACCTTTCTCTGAGTTCCTAAAAATTAGGTGTAATAACAATTTCACAATTCGATTATCTTTGAATTTGAAACTCAACTAATTAGTTATCAAATTTTAATCTCGTGATTTAATGAAACCTTTGCTTGATTTGATTCTCCAGTTAGAAAATCAATGATCCCTTTCATCATCCAACTTGAAGGTGTCTCGCCAGGATGAACACGGGCAGTAATAACAACCCCTTTTTTCTTTTTTGATTCTTCATTAAATGCAGGGGCCGTGATTGTCAAATAATAAACCCCATTGCCCGCTAAAGTTCGACACAGAAGGCGAAGCTTTGTGTATCTTGTTTTTACTGGATCAGATGCTATGCTGGCTAAATACCCCTAAAATTATATTTTAATTTCAGATTTTTATTAACGATTTTGTTGAAATTAAAGATTGAAATATAGAAAGTGATTTTTTTTTCATTTTTGAATTACATTACTCAGTCTGTAGAATAAAGCTTTTCCTTTTCCAATTTACCTGTAAATCTGTATAGGTGTATGGATAACAATGAGCTAAATAGACAGTGTCTCTATCATGAGGAAAGTAAATATTGAACGTTAAGGTATGTCGTTCCTTCTCCTCGTCCCTAAAAATAATGAAAACACGTCAGTCACATTTGTGGATCCCGAAGGTATATGAACGAAATATGACTTACGACGAATCATTTTTGTAATAACTAATATTCTCTCCGCATCTTCTCCAACCAATGGCGTGCATAGTTGCATCTTTAGTTGAGTAGAGTAAAGGCCTCAGGCCCTCATTATAAAGACTACCATCCTTACAAAAATTTACAATCGACAATCTGTAAAATCATTTTATATAGAATTAGCTTCAAATCATATTTCCGAGTGTAATTGGTTTTCATGTGGAAAAAAGTGATTCTTGCCTATACATAGTTCCACTTCTTGTATTTGAAATCCTAAAATAATACCACTGCATGTGTCTCTGTGTGTAAAGATCCTTTCTTAAGTGTAGCTGGTAAAAAGTATCTGTGATTTTAATCACCTTTTCCAAATTTCCTGACTCGAATCTAGATTCAAAACATAAATTGTTCGATGCTGGTACTGTTTCCTCTGTAGATTCTACAGGATTTAACATCGAATCCAGCGAGTGGGAAAGGACTGTCCTACCTCCCACACATGATCTGCTGAACTGAAAATATGGATAATATTTAAAATTTCTGATTTGTTATTTTAGACTTTTAAACTTACGTAATTTGTGACACTTATGGGGCAATATCGAAAAACGACAGTCCCAGATTCATCTCCAACTGGTTTTGGTTTCGGTTCCTTGCCTGTTGGTACATAATAAGGCTCTGGAGTCGCTGGTGTATAATCTATATGACGTACTCGTTCTGCAATTACCTGTGGATGAAACTTATAGTACTAAAACCTCGTTTTCATTTTAAAAATTTGTTTTGTTTTGTTTTATTCTACCTGACACTCGGTGGGCCATCTTGCTTCCTGTATTATTCCGTCTACACTTAATAGAGCTGTGTCAATAACTGATTGAAAACTTTCTTTCGCTTCTCGATACTTTAATATTCCTGATGATAGAGACAGAACTGAATCGACGTCCTTTCTAGATATTCCAAATTGATTTTGAAGACATTGGTTGGCCAGTAAACTTCCTACAATTTAATTTCTACAATTAAAATTAATATTCATAAAAATTGTATTTTTACAATTGATAAAAGACTAGTCTGATCCTTGAATACAGAACATTTCGAACAAGAAAATTAAAATCGATTAACTGTTCTAGCTCGACTATTTTAGCGAATAAGCCAATGATGATGATTCATATGAATGCAATAATTCGAGTGTAGGTAATAATATATCGACGACTACATACACGAAAGTCCGATAAAAATTTGTGATAGTTGCAGCAGAAAAACTTATAAACAAAAAAATCGATTAAAATGATAAATGCTACGTTCTAAAGAACAATGAGCTTGCTAAGTTTACTAATCGATCGTGGCTTAAGGTGAATTTTCATTCAGGTCTCGTGAAGGATGGAAAGCTATTCGTAATCAAATAAATGTTTTCTTATATTTATTATCATTGATGAATATAACTCTAAATTATGAATTTCCTTCTTTTTTTCGTCTCCATGTTCCACGAGTCTTCTGCATTTTTTCGAGATTTCTCACTTGATTAGCTTCATGAGAATGGACGATACTTTTTATTTTTATTTTAATCATAAAAGGAACAGCAATAGCTTTTAATTTCAAAATTATACGAAGCTATTCATATAGAGAATCCCAATCAGTGCTGGCTTACTATAATAATATTCACCAAGTCTCGAAGTCTGTTCAGAAACTGTCTCGCGATACTCCGGCATGTTAATCTTCGCATTTGATGATTCAACGCTAGATAGTGACAATTCTGGAAAATATGCTTAGCAGTTTGGGGTTTTCAAAATATAGAATTGAGATGAAATTTTATAATAAAATTCCCCTTTCTAAAAGTATGTTATTTGATTCTGAAAATGAAATTTAATGGTCTAAAAGCGTTTAAAATGAACGAAAGCAACGCTCTTGTGTTAGTGAATTATAAGTCTATTGAAAAAAAATTCTGAATGTTTGAAATGAAGAAATTTGGTGAAAATTTGGTTGAGAATGCGCAAAACTAAGTTTGCGAAGGGGGAAGGATATATGAAAATTGATCAATAGCATCAGGTCGTTGAATCTAAGAGCAAAGATATAGTTTCAGATGATTTACGAAATATTAAACTGGATGATAACAGTTTTTATATGGTAATCAATTCTTGTAAATACTTTGAATCTCTATATCCAATCTTAATTTAGGTTCCTCTAGCCTTCCATTTCGACAAATTTTCTTTCTCTTAATTTTAGATTTATGAGAGACAAAAAAATGTATTTAAGGTAATTAGAACTGTTCAAATTTAATGATTTATTGATTATCTTACCAGGAATTGGTTGAATAGGAAATAGGACAGCTTGCAATTCCTTCACTTTGCCGCTCGTGACAAAATCCATTTTTTATCGTTAAAATGTCAAACAATTGGGACAACCTTGTTGGCATTATACCTTCACGAACTAGTACCTTTTAAATCATATGCCTTTTTACCTATGGAAATAAATTGGAGTAAAAGATTCAAAAAGAAATTATTTTTAGAATAGAGAATAATAAAAAATAACAAATTGATGTTTTCAAAATCAGATTTTGAAGAAAAATAATATCACCTATTTTATGCCACAATAATTCGTCTAGTATATGTTCCTCTATTCTCTTTCCTCTCATTGTCATTTTTTTCTAATTATTATTTGATCTAATTCACTTTTTAAGAAACACTTCCTACTTTATTTTCATCTTGTAGGTACTTATTTATAATTTTAGAGGATTTGTTTGTTTCATTGCATCGTAAACCAGTTTTAATTTTAATTTGAAATTTTATAAATTCGTAATGCTAAATAATTAATACTAGACTCAAAATAATCGAAAGGTACCGCGTCTTTCGGAGACTTCCTCATACTCTTGGCCGGTAGATTCGTTCGTTAAACCGTACCTGGCGTTTGCATGACAACGAAAAATAAGGGCGGAGCTATGGATAATCGGTGTTCGTTCTTTTAAAATATCGATATCCTACATTCCTGCATATTAAAAGAATATTGACATCCAAAGTTTTCAGATAGCTTCCAATTTTCCTCTTTTTTGCTTTGAGTTTCATTTCTTTATTACGTGAATATTTAAAATTCTTTTATCCACTTCTTCGAGTCTTGAAAGGTCTGGAAATTTTGAAACTTTCCAAAAAAAGTCAAGAAAATTTTGAAAACTTGCACTATCTCTATAAAATATTACTAGTTACGGATGATAATAATTACTTAATTTAAAGTTTTCAAAATCTTCATATTAAATAAAAATTAGCAACAAATATATTTTATATTTAGAGAAAATTTTTTATTTGAATTATTAGAGTAATTCATTCTACAATGAAATTCTGTTACATGTAGATTGATTTATTTTCTCCAACAGAAATTGATCACGTGAGCTAGTAGTTAAAGTTTGAATAGGTTCCTTAACTGCTTAGGCGATATTGATCAATCAACTGTTTCATAGAATCAGGAAAGCATAACTTGATTCTTCTCTCAGGGTTGTTAACTTAAAAGCCTTGCGTCCATTCAGAATAACTGCGTTCCAGAATTACAACACTCATACATGTATTGTTTCTTTTTATTGTAAACAGAACTAAAGTAAAACTAAAACCATGGGCAGGGCTGTGACAGTGGCTGTTTGCACTCTTAATCAATGGGCCATGGATTTTGAGGGAAATTTAAGGAGGATTTTGCAGAGTATCCAAAATGCAAAAGAAGCTGGAGCATCTTACAGAAGCGGTCCAGAACTGGAAATATGGTAACAAGATACATTTAACAAAATCAGATAAATATTAAAAATTATGAAGTTGTTTTAATTTTATTAAATTTTTTCTTAGTGGATACAGTTGCGAGGACCATTTTTATGAGTCAGATACTCTACTCCACAGTTGGGAAGTAATTGCAAATCTTTTGAAGTCCCCTGTGTGTGATGATATATTAATAGACGTCGGTATGCCCGTTATGCATAAAAATGTTACCTATAATTGCAGAATTGCGTTTCTAAATAAAAGAATATTACTGATCAGGCCCAAAATGCACTTGTGCGAAGATGGAAATTACAGAGAGACGAGGTGGTTCTCACCATGGACGAAGGTATGTATTCGATAGAGAATCTTTGATACAAAATAGAAATATTATGAATAATTGATCTTTGTTTTATTTTTCAGGAACGCACAGTCGAAGATTATTTTCTTCCAAGGATGATTTCTCAAATCACAGGTCAAAGCGTCGTTCCGTTTGGCGATGCTGTTATTTCAACGAGAGACACTTGCATAGGATTTGAAATTTGTGAGGAACTTTGGAATCCTTCTAGTAATCACATTCCAATGGCGTTGGATGGAGTTGAAATTATTGCAAATGGTAAGACTAAAAGTAATTTTTTTTCATGATAATATTTTACTTATTATTTCAATTTTTCAGGTAGTGGATCTTACTTTGAACTTCGCAAGGCTTATGTAACAGTCGACCTGGTAAAATCTGCTTCGTTTAAGTCCGGGGGCTGTTACATGTTCAGCAATTTACGTGGCTGTGATGGAGGTAGACTTTATTTCAATGGGGGATCCAGTATATCTTTGAACGGAAAAATTATTAATCGTGGAAAGCAGTTTGCCTTGGAAGAAGTCGAAGTCACTGTGGCAACGATTGATTTGGAAGATATAAGGTAAAGAATGTAAAATTAATTATGAAATAACATAGCCTGGTAGATCAGCAATTTGATTTAAACATCTCAATATTTTTACAGGTGCTATAGGAATAATATCCGTTCGAGGTCGCACATTGCAGCGAGAGCAAATCCTTATCCTCGAGTGAAAATAGACTTCGCCCTCGCATCTGAGAGCCTTCTTTCCGATCCTGGAGATCCACCTCTTGACACTAGTTATTTCATGAAGGAAGAAGAAGATAGAATTGATAAAGTTCTATATCACACTCCAGAGGAGGAAATTTCACTCGCCCCGGCTTGCTGGCTGTGGGACTACCTTAGGTACATTTAAAAAAAATTAATTTTAAAATATGTGATTGAAAAAGCTTAATTAATAATCTATAATTATTTTCTTTTATAGACGATCCTCTCAGGGAGGATTTTTCTTGCCATTAAGTGGAGGAGTAGATTCGGCATCAACAGCCTGCTTGGTTTACTCAATGTGTGATTTAATCGTCAATGCCGTTAAACAAGGAGGTACTATTTACAAATTCTTATTATGATCGAGCCAGCATTGACTATTCATTTTTATCAGACGCTCAGGTTCTCTCGGATATTAGGAAGATTGTTGGAGATTTCGAATATGTTCCAACGGATCCAAAACAACTTTGCAATACTCTCCTAGTTACATGCTACATGGGGACTGAAAATTCCTCCTCAGATACGAAAGCCAAAGCATCTGAACTTGCGAGTGAAATTGGTTCTTATCATCATTCAATTGTGATTGACGTTGCCATTTCTGCGATTTTGGGGATATTTCATCAGGTTACGAAAGTCAAGCCTAGATTTAAGGCCCAGGGTGGATCTCCAAGGGAGAATTTAGCCTTACAAAATATCCAGGTATTAGAGAAGATATCAGTATTTAATCTTGAGAAAATTCTTAATTTAGAATTTAATGAAGTATTTATTCCTATGTTTATTTTAAGGCCCGACTTCGGATGGTGATTGCCTACCTTTTTGCTCAGCTGATGCTCTGGGTGAGAGGACGACCTGGAGGTCTTCTCGTCCTAGGAAGTAGTAATGTGGATGAAGCTTTAAGAGGATATTTCACGAAATATGATTGTAGCAGCGCTGATATCAATCCCATCGGTGGAATCGCAAAGAATGACTTGAAAAAATTCCTCGGTTATTTTGGGTAACATTATCTTTAACTCATGAGGGTCTTGTAAATATCTAAAATCTCCTAGTAATTATTTACTTGTTTCGCAGGAAGAAACATGGAATCAAAGTATTAAATGAAGTTCTTGAAGCTCCTCCAACTGCGGAATTAGAGCCTTTGCAAGATGGCCATTACGCACAGTTAGATGAAGTAGATATGGGAATGACGTACGTCGAGTTGGGGATTTTTGGTAGACTTAGAAAGCAAAGTTGCTCTGGTCCTTTCTCGATGTTCTGTAAATTGGTGAACACTTGGGATAACTCTACACCCAAAGAGGCAATCCAAATTAAATCTTCTTTAAAGTAACTTCTATTTTAGGTATTTTAATTATGAAATTGAATTAATTTTTATTCTTTTTCTTCTAGGTTGCAGATAAAGTGAAGCATTTCTATCGGTGCTACGCAATTAATCGTCATAAGATGACGATTTTGACGCCTTCTTGCCATGCCGAGACATATAGTCCTGATGATAATAGATTTGATCATCGACCATTCCTTTATAATTTTACCTGGAAGTGGCAGTTTAATGCCATCGATTATCGGGTAGAAAATTTATCTAAACGTGTAAAATCTTTGTAATGACATTTCTATCTTTAAAAGAAAAATGTTTCCAGGTGCAGCAATTAATCAACGAAGATAAATCACCGAAACGACCTAAAAATCCTCCACAAGCGCCGCCTAAAACAAGACAATTTCCAATCGCCTCCGTTATTAGTAGTGAGTAGATCGGAGTGTTCATGAAATGTTTCTACTCTGCGTAATTTTACGATTTTGTAAATAATATCTTTCTGGATGTCAAAAAATTCTTCTATATTATAAGATGATAAGTGTAGACAACTTTCGATTATGATTCGTCAGGAATGATAAACTAATTTGCAGTTATTATGTGATATTTTAATTTAAAGACTTGAGAACAGTAGAACAGATACTTTGTTCAAAGACTAAATTACTCGAATGAATTTATTAATTAACTATCTGTGTGAAAGGATCTGTGAAAAGATTTTCAAAATTTGGATTATTTGTTACAGATAAGAAACATCCAGGAGTTGTAGTTTAACCGTAGCTGTAGCTCTTATTGGTGATGGCGAATAGCCTTTGTACAAAACGAAAAACAAAACTTTTTATCCGCCCACGATCTATTTTTAATAACGATGAATGATGACATTTGGGAAATAGTAGCGTGTTCTGAAAGTAAGTTATTTTTTTAGCCGTCAAGTCATTGGATTGATTGAGAGGATTATTATCGATAAGTCAATAAAGTTTATTATATGCCTCGGCGGAATCTACGAATAAAAAATAATGCCGCGCATTTATTAAATCACAAGTTTCGCTGATTGGAACTAGTTGAATAAATTAGCCTAAATTATACAGGCAGTAAAAAATCTATAGGTTTTTTTAAAATTAAGTTTTTTGTTATTAGACTACTTAGACTAATAGATCACATTTATATTATATGTAATACAACAAAATAGAATAAGAAACAAAAGAACTTCTTTGTAACATTACTTTTATTATCTCTTCACTTTCTACATACACAGAAATGTGAAACCACGATTTAACTTTAACATCGATTAATGAATCAGGTCTAGAGACTAAACATATCCAAATGTTGATGTTCGGGTTGGCGAGCCGATATATATTACAAAAATGAAACAGTCGTTCCTGTTAATCGTATATTTCACATTCAATTTCATTCTACATGCACACAAGCGTTTTTAATAAATTTAGGTACAAATCAGCGATCGTTTGCCAATCGCAATCTCCTGCTGTAATCACCCATTCACTCATGCATAATCGTCTCTCGGCGAATAAAATAAAAAGTTGACAGGGACCGTATTTGTTAAAAATTAACATTGATAAATATTTTTATAATAATATTCATAATATATAATAATTATAATAATATAAAATAATGATAATAAACATTAATTTTACTATTCATAATAATTGGTAGCGATAGAGTTTGAATGTCGTGATAGCGAAGGGAGTAGCGAAAGTAGACGATATTTTATGAGAGGGTCAATAATATTATTAATCAAATAATTACGATAACAATAGTCGTAACGTATATCGGACAATACTGGACGTAAATTAAATAATAACGAGATACGATTGCCTTAGGTGAAACATCTTATCTTTCTCCTCGTCTTCTTTTGTTTTTTGCTTGAGTATTGCTGAGACAGGGACGTAAAACAATTCTCACGCTACTATACATTTTTCTAATATATTATCCAAGGTACAAATAGTTACAGACTAAACTGTGGACCCGCGTTCAACTGGAGTCACCGAATCATTATTCTATACTATATACAGTCACTAGAATCTACACTGGGCGCTCTTAAATTATATTAGAATATTTAAAATCCAAGTTTTAGATTAGGAAGAATTGTTTCGTCGAACGACCCAGTGCGATTCTTACGTTTGTCGATCTAATTACTTTCTATTTACAATTAATATTCAAAGTACCGGAAGTTTAGCTTCACAGGAAGAAAGCTTCAAACTTTTATTCCGAAGCACCCACAACTAACTAATCCTATGCAGCGTTTCAGGACCCGCTAATCCACTTTAAAGACAATTCAGATCTACAAAGTATATATCTTTAATTAATATATATATATATAGGAATTTTTAATTTCAAACACAGAGTTTTAATTACATAAATTTAGCTTAACTACAAATAGAGTTCATTGGCGAGTCCACGCATGTTTGTAAGTTTCCTACCACCGCAAAAAATTGCACGAAACCCCGTTTTGTGTCTGTGTAAGTGTGAATGATGTGTGAAGTGATCGCGGATTTTCAATATTTAAACGCGAGTGATGTGCGATGATGGGATGTGATGTGTATAAGAAGAAATCTATTAAATCTCGCCTTTCTATATCACAGGTTACCCTAACTAACAAGGTATGCTTAAGGCTCCTAGCGATAGAAACCTAGTCTATACATTACGTCGTATTGTTCCAGATCAGTCGAAGTGGATCGTTCTTTCAAAATTTCAAGACTCGTCCACTTAATGTATGTCAACAAAATTCTTATCAACAGATTCTTGATGAATCAACAATCTATCAGAATAATAATAACTCAGTAAATGAAACGTTCACAAGATATCTACTGAAGACTTTTAGTCATAGTTTCATTGTCGTTACTAAAGTTACCAAATTTGGCTAATGAAATTAGCGAGACAGATTCAAAATTCTGCCAGTTTCTAATTTCAATAACATTTTCTGTTAATTCCAGATTGATTTTTTCAACAGTAAATTACTTGCCTTTAGTGGAACCTGAAAATCATGCTTCAACGTCTTCGTCTCTTGATTCCAGATCCAAATGCTGAGCCTAAGTTTGGTGAAGACTTCAGAACGAGGAAGTGCGTCTCACTTGCAAGCGGCGAAACGGCGCCTCGAGTCCCTTGGAAGCCGCCTTCACGCATGAGTCCGCACTCTGGGTATCCCGATGCAGAAGGCCACCCTGAAGAGTTACATGACCAAGAACAATTTCCTGCTCTGTTTGCTCTTACAAGTGAAGATTACCCAAAAACCCGCCTTTTGTTCTTCTAGGTTATAAATATAAATATTCTAAATCCCTATCGAGATTTTAATCAGCTAATCTTTAAATTGTAGACGGTCTAAACTTGAAATATCCAGGCACTTTTAAAAAATAAGAAACTTGATTTGCTAATTCACTGGCGCGGATTTTCGGGCGTAGCTTACTTGAGTGGGTACTCATTTGTCAGTCTGTTTCTACGTGCGCACCTGGAGCAACATGTTGGCGAAGTTACTGTTCGTGAACTTGAAGTGCCGCTTGTCGTAGAACTTGAGCAGGGCAGGGCTGTAAGGATGCTTATCCTTTAGGTGAAGGTAGTGAACTTCTGGCTCCTGCGTCGTGTGTCCGCATTCTTCGCAGACGTAAACCTGGAAAAATATAATCAAATGTTATCATCAGGTCTGTAAAAAGATCTTCTGGGTAGAAGGTAAGAAATTAAATCTTTCGACTAATTTATCAAGTTTTAAAAGATATTTACCTTTGTGCGTCGTTCTTTGTAGGCATACTGATGCTGAACCCCATGGACTTTGAGGCAGTGGCTTTCGAGAGAACACCGTTGTGTGAAACTCTTCTCGCAAAGGTTGCATTTATAGGGTCTGACTCCTGTGTGCGTCCTCGTATGCCTCTTAAGGTCGAAGGTGTCGTTGAAGCCTTTGCCGCAGAAAGTGCAGAGGTATCGTTTCACGTCGCTGTGGCACTTCATGTGGCGGTTCAGCAATCTCTGGAGGCTAAAGTTCTTGCTGCAGACGCGGCAGGTAAACCTGTTGGGGTCGTCATCCTGGAAGCAAAAAAATTGTAAGTCAAGAGAAAAATCAAAGGAAAATAATCGCATCTGTGGAGGGACTGTAATTTTGACTTGTGTTTTATAATAATAATGTAGGATACAAAGGAAAGATAATTGCTTTACCTTGCCAGGTGGGGGTCGAGTTGTCCTCTCTTCATCACGAGTTGTAGAGGTCTGCCTTTGGCCCTCGATTGCCAAAGGATTCTTGATTCCATGACCTCCATTAACGAACTCCAGTTGAACATCGCCAGGCAGACCCAACTGAAAGAAGAAAATAAATTTCAGTACACGTTAATCATCGCAACATCGAAGTGCAATACGATGGGATCAAGCACTCAAGTTGATTGGCATTGCATAGTTTTTTTAAAATGGACAGCGATCAAGAAGTGATTGCGTTTTGGTAAGTCTCTTTAGATCTAAAACCCGAGAAAAGAGATATGCTTTTGCCTCGATCAATCCGGTGCTTACCCTCTGCTGTAGTACACCAACCCGTTGCGTGAGCGGAGGCTCCCCAACGGGACCAGTAGGTGCACTCACTGTAGCTGGTACACTCGAGGGACTTGGTGCGTGTTCCATCAATGCGCAGGAAGGCGATGTACTCGTTGAGGCCGCGTCTAAAGAACATGATGCGGCTCCTGGACTTGGCAAACTTCCACCGGCACTGCTACCCGAATCCAATTCCAAACCTGAAGGAATCAAATTATGGTTTGATTAAAAACACTCGAATCTAAATTTTCGAAATTGCAACTTCCGAGGTTTAAGATACTTACCACTTCCAGCGAAACTCAACCCAGGACTGAGCAGACCCTGATGATGTTGGTGTGGAGAATTCTGCTGTTGATGTTGTTGTTGCAGTTGGACCTGAATCTGCAATTGCTGGAGTTGTGGTTCAGATTGATGTTGGTTTTGGTTGATGTGCAGAGCCAACTCCGCACGCTCTTTGGGGAGAGGCTGATAGCTAGATTCTCCAGTGGGGTACGAAATTCCTGATATTTTTGGAGATAAGTGTTGAGGTACGGTATAGTGTCTGAAATGGAGTAAAGAAGTTTAATTCAGTCTTCTTGTATTTTTGCAGAGTTTAAAAATAACCAATAGGTGCACTTTCTTACCTTGAGGTGTCGAAACCTCTCGTAAGCGATATGCTGTGCTCCGGGAAAGGATCTACACTGGGTTCCACAGGACTGGTCATCTGACCATCCTGACCAATTCCACTTCCAGCTGAAGCAGGGGAATGCAGTGGATCTTCAAGAAGATCGTTGCCACCTTCATCAGCGGGCAGTTTTGGCAAGAACAGATCAGCCGCGTCGTTCAGACTTTCCAGAAAGGCATTATGATCCGGAGGTGAGTTGAAGGTAAAGGTTGCCGTGAACTGCATGGGATCAACCACTGTTCCGGTCACCATATCTACCATCATACCCGAATCTGTCATATCGTAAGGTCCATATTGACCAGACAGAAGGTCGTTTGGTTGGATCTTGTAGGCTGATAGATCCTCTTCTTCTTTTAGGGCGATACCATAAGAGGCGCAAACATTCTGAAGAAGGGAATACTGTTTTCCTTCTTGTGCACCGTAGGAGTGTTGAGAATTGACATCATGCTGACCCGTGTCACACTCCATTCCAACTGCTGGTGATGGTGTCAAGTAACCATTTCCTGAAAATGAAAACACTCGCTGTTAGAAAGGGAAGAGTATTACTCTTAATTTATTTTATTACAAAATTATTCAAGTTCTCTGGATGTCAATTCTGTTTTCTTTTGTTTTTTTTTTGTTACAGTATCCAGGAAATTTTTGACTCGAGCTGCAGATGAGACTTTAGGGAAGTTTCCCAAAAACAAGTTTATCAGTTTAAAATATAATTGTCTAATTTCCAAAGTTTGCATACCATTATATTGATTTGCGAAGTTCGCTAAGTTGTTCCCGCCTTTCAAGGACTCGTAAAAAGGAGGTAAAGATCCAGTGGGAGGTGAACTAGGTCCGTAATTTCCACGACCCCCATTGCCCCCAGGATTCATCCCACCGCCTCCAGCTCCTCCACCGATGGCGCCACCACCTCCACTTCCACCATTTCCGCCTCCTGCACTGAAACCGCCTCCGGATCCTCCTGTGTTTCCTCCATTTGATGAACTCCCACCAGAGGAACCGCCGCTACTACTTCCATTGCTTCCCGAATTTGACGTTCTTCCGTGACCAGCTGCCGCATGAATCGCCTGGGGTCCGGATAATCTCATTGCCAGAAGGGGCCTCGCAATCGAATTACCCACTGTCCTCGAAATCTTCGCACCCTCCCGACCTTTCTCCTCGTCTTCTTTTCTTTTAGGTACTGCATAGTCTATAGGTTGATCCTGGAAACAAATTTTACATTAGTGCTTTCACATCCAAACCGCGTGATTCCAGTGATTAATCGCATTCAAAATTCAAGTCATCAATCAAACTATAGATCAGTAACTGTTTGAGTTTGTAATTTTTTGTGAAGGTTTGAGTTGGAAAAAAGTATTTGCTTGTGTGGACCGTTCCAAGGCCTGAGTCATAAGTTCACTGACACCAGGAACTTTACGGTGATTACGTTTTTTAAAAGACTAATAAAATCTGGTTAGATAACTTAAAAGATGATAATTAATAGCAGTTGTAGGTAAAATCATGTTAACTGGAATAGAAAATAGATTCATACCTGTTCGGGTTCTTGGGTACGGGGAACCTCGATCTTTGTTTCCTCTCTCCTAGGATTTTGTGCCTGGGGCGGAACCCTCTGAATGACGGATACCCTCGTCGGTGGTTCAATTTTGGGTGCTTTGGGTGGTGTCGTTGGCCTCGGAAGTTCCACTTTATCCGACTTGGTCAGAAATTTGGGATCTGTGGATGAGGCAATGGGCGGACTACTGTATTCTTTTAGCTCTGCCCTTGTCAAGACATGACCTCTGCTACCATAAGGAACGTCACCACCGAGTATACTGGAGATGAATCTCCTCGGAGGTCCATGTGAACTGGGATTCTGGTTTGAATTCGATCCTGGGGATCCTTGCCAGCGAAGGGACGGAGGTGGTGAAGATGGTGGACTGCTACTTCGAAGAGATTCTGGAGTAGTTGCTCGATCATCTTCTAACTTTTCTCGATCTGAAATAAAATATTTTGAGTTCATTTTTCATTTTTTCATTTAGTAATTCTACTTTTCTACATTCTTAGTATCTAACTGGGCTCTTGTATTTTTATTATTCTAGGAACGTTTTTTCGTCGTTAAAATAGATTTCTACTTTTATATCTCGAGTACAAGGATCCATGTAAATTTCGAGGACGCACGGTAACACGAGGTTGGGATTTTAGTTGAGAATTCAGTTCACGTGAAATATTTTGATAGGAAAGAGTTTCCCCAAGTGGAGATATCGAGCGTTGATTTCATCGCATCTTGTCAATGATAACCTTCCCTGATTCTAACTGTTGGCTTCTTTTTGACGTCACGTACTTATCCTTTTCGTTTCGATCTCCCACCTTCATTCTTTAATTAACCTCGTGGGATGCTGCAGACCCTCACAATGGTCCAGCGGAGGCTGCAGGTCTTCGTAAAAGGAATGAGCACAGAATTTGAAACTATAGGTCATTAAACTCTTCGGAGAGAACGTTGGTTTATTCAAGACGTGTTCTTTTCTTGACATTGATCTTTAGAATTTATAGCTCTGGATGAACAAGAAAAACTCTCTGTTAATGAGCTTTTAATTGTTTTAATAAATTTTATTAGATCAGAGAGAGAGAGAGAGAGATTTAATCAGAATTTTAAGTTTTTTTTATCTGTTATCGCAATATTTATGTAATTACTCTTGCTGGCATTTCAGAAGAATTACGTATCATTAATTATCGCTGCTGTATTATTATAAAGTGTATCATTTTCTTCTTTCTCGAGTAGAAAACGCGATAGAATCGTAAGAAAATGCGGACAAGGTTCGTGTTCTTTTGCTTCTTTCACGTTCCTGCTCAACTCTGATTCTTGTGCTAAAAACGAATAGAGAGTGATTCACGTTTTGCAGATTTCCCAAGACGATTTTATCTAACAATTCAAAAACTATTTTCATTGTTTTTTCACTTTAAATTTATCTTTGTGATATTATTTTTATTGTAATGTTTAGCTTTTTAAGTTCGCAATTCATACTCTTAGTGATTTTCGCAAAACTTAAGAAACATGAATTTAGCTGTGGAATTTGAAATTAAAATAATCCTCTAGAACGCAGATTCTGTCTTTGATATAAAGGCGACTGTCGCTTAGCGAATCGAGCACGTTCTCTTGACTTTGACTTAGGTAAGCGATTGTCGAATGGAGCACGAGGACGTCGCTGACGACTTCGCTGAAGCAGAAACCAGGAAGCCATCAACGTCGTCGAGGACGCGCTTTTTGTTTGATTTAGGTTCTGACACCAACCTAAGAAAGACTACAAACAAATCTGTGAATTGCTTTGGGATCAAAAAATTTTCTTTCAAAAAAATTTCTTAGCTGACCTTCTTTTTATTATTTGAAGGGATATTTTTTAAAAATCATGCAGGTTGAAGCAAAATAATATATTTTTATATTGAATGAATCATTTTAACAAAGAAATTGTTTCGTTCAATATTGTATTCTTGGACATAAACATTGATTATGATAGTTGTAATGTCTCTAGTACTATGTTTTTTTTCTGTGCCATTTCGTGCATATGTCACGTAACAGTTATAATTACATGAGCTTTAGAAAAAGATCCAAAATTGTGGAATGATCGTTAGGCAACCTTCAGAGACCGTACAGTATCATATAGAGACTAACTAAAACCTCGAGTGCTCGTGTCGTGCTATAAATACGAACTTGCCTCGTGACCGGTATACTAAGCTCGTTCTTGCAAGAAAGAGAGAGAAAACAAAGAAGGATGTTGCCCTTAACGAGAAAGCAAGAAAGAGAATGAACAGTGAGACCGGGGAACCGGTACTTCGACAACCAGCAACAGGACCGTATTCTATCTGACAAAAACTAGGAGCAACAAAGGACTTCAATCTCGAAGAATTAAGAATGTGGATTAATTGTTGTATTTAGTTAAATTGGAGATAAATACTTTTCAACATGACCCTTCATCGAAATAAAAATTTGTTTTTTCTATATTTCTGAATTCTTTCCGATCAGCTACAGAGATTTTGATTATAGCTTCTGCATTCAAGAATTATTTTGTCGAATCAACAAAATTTTGGTTGGTTTAACCCTAGAATTTCGTTTGTAACAAAATGTTTAACTGACCTAAGACAATTTTTTGTTTAATAATGTTTGGTTTGATGCTGTCAAATAATTTTGTTGATTTAACAAGAACAAATTTATTTTGTTAATTCAACCAAAGTCTTTGCTTCACTTGTGCAAAGAAGTTTAGTCAGATAAACAAAGATTTAGTTCAAGTAACAAGAATATTTTTTGAAATCAATCAAGTGCTGTCAACAAACCGATTTTGTATAATTAGTAACATTTTTTCTGGGTTTACCAATATTTCTAGAAATTAAATGGTAAAAAAGAAATTTTTCAAAACGAGATCACAAGTTTGTAAATTGAGTAATATTTCTGGGCTTACAAGCAAATTGTAAAGTTTTTTTTGAATTGTAGATATTTTTAAATTGTCTTTAGAGTCCAAGGAAAATGAATACTCAGTAACTATGAGGATTTCTTGTTTTTAGACGTTTTATTTTTCCCAAACTTTAGAATTCTCATATACTAAAATCTTTAGAAAGGAAATTTCGAAAAATCAAATTTCCTTTTCAACCGATTTATCCCCTGAAAATCGACAGAAGAGTTTGTCAAAAAGTGTGGAATCCAAATTTGAGGATATTGATTACGATCCTGAGTTTTTTGTATGTATGTGTATAGTGAGTACAAGGGCGGCATGGGTGAGAAGAAGAAAAAATATATTTAAGTGGTTTGAACAAGACAGGAATGTGAGAAAAGAAGAGAGAAGAAAGATTTAATTGAGGGAGTTTGTATAAGAGTGAAAGAGAGAGACCTTCGCAGAGACTCAAATGCTCGACGAGAAACGAATCAAGCAACCAATGAAGAAGAAGAAAATCGTATACGTTCGGTGACTTCAACGAGTAATGCATCTCCCAGCTTCCATTTCTGGTTCTTTTATGGGCTTTATGCTGTTTTTACTATCTTTCATTTTAACTTTTATTGTCTAACATCCTATTCTTTATTACTCTCAATTTTATGTATATGTAGAAACAGGTATAAAATATTAAATTTTTACTACACTTTTTTTGTTGTTTGGAGTTTTATTATTTCGATTAAGTCAGATATTTTTGAAAGGTAAAACCCGATGATTTTTTTAATCAATAATGAAGTTCTTCGTTGAGTCCCGGCCACCACATCGATGTACATCTATAATATAATTATTTTGTGGTCCGAGAAACATTTGGACTTTTACATAATATCATTACCACATATGAAAGAACTTCTGGGAAGCACAGGTACAAAAAATTATAAGCACCGGATGCGGGAGCACGTACATCCGGAAATGGGGGATCTATCGAGTTGAGGACAATGAAAACCGAAACAAGAGCACAATAGCAAAATAACAATATTCTCTCTCTAAAATAACTCAATATTCAGTCTTTCTGAAATTTCATAAAAATATTTCTTTAATCCTAGCCATAAAATTATCAATATTTTTTTGTGTCAGTGATTTAATAGTTACGCTAGTTATGGAAGGTAAAATCGATAATCGAAAATTCGTAGTCCACTTAAGCAATAATTGAGAAAAATTCAGGTCAATGCCGATGAAGCGACCGCTGCTCGACACTGTAAATAGTTTCTATCGACGCCGTTTGCATAAAATTAATAACCTGTGCAAAAAGACTATCACTTAGAAGATAAAAAAAGAGTTAGAATATTTATTTCTAAGGCTAATAATCGCTATTGGCATTGAAGTAATTGTAATTTGTAAAAATAGAGTTTCCTTGAACAATTTTGTTGTCAGAACAAAATTATTTGATCAGGTTAACTATATATTTTGTTGAGCTAATAAAATCATTTCGTCTTATACGTTTTATTTTCATATTTTGTAAAGCCAACTAAACTACTTTTTTAGCTAACAATTATTTTATTAAACGAGCAAACAAATTTTGTTGAGCCAAAAAACTTTTGTTGTACAAACACCAAGAAAATTATTTTATTGCTCATACCAAATTGATTTCTCAGTGTAAGGGAAATGAAATACATTTTTTAAATCAGGAAATTAAATATTGTCACAATTTAATTGAATATAATAAATTATTAAAGATATATTGCGGCATTAAAAGTGATCTTGAGGATAAGGTAAACTCGCTGTTGAATATCCGTGAGCTGACTAAATCTTAATTTTATTCGCATTTCTCCATTGCGCGTAGTGAAGGCAAAATCGGTATTTATATTTTAGAAAGATGTTTCACATTGGAATAAATTGTTAGAATCTTGGGCTCGAAATGGTCAGAAGTTGAACTATCGTTATCGGTCTTTACTCCGGGTCCAGATCGAACGAAACTCGGTTCAGTTCTAGACGACCTACTTCCCAGTAACCACTCCCAGAAATCACTTTTTATGTTTTTCCCGCCTTTTGAATCGCGAAGCGCCGAGCCAAATCTTATATTTGAAAATACCTTTAATTTAGAGTCCAAGAACGGGTTTTAGTACTCGATAGGTATTTAGTAATCTAACCAAAGGGCAGAATAAACGACTTAAACAAATTATTTATTCTGTACATAGAAGGTGTGTGGCTTTTAGGGAGATGTCTAAATTCATAAAATGCTCGTGAGAAGTTCAAACGAATAACTAACGAAAGGTTTCGTAATGTTTCGCCTATTAACGAATCGTTTTTACTTTACAAGGTCCAACATTTGACTTAATCGCGTTATGTCGACGGGGTTTGAATCAGAAATTGACATTGACGCCGACACAAAAAATTGTTAAGTAATAAAATTTGATAATTTAATTTTTTTATAAAAAGAGTTTTCATTTTAATTTGATTTGGACTTGAATGTTAAAATATTTTGCAAACTTTTATTAACTTGTGGTTTAATAGTTTAAAGGGTTTTTTCAAAGATCAGAGAAGAAGCAGAATTAATTTTTTAAATAGTCTAGGCCTCAATAAATTGTTGATTTCAAAGTAAATTTCGTTATTGTACAATTTTCGATTTTTTGGTGTTTAAGAGTCGACGCCAATGAGTGTCGCTATTGTACACTCGTCGTTTTAAAGTGCCGCCTTTCTTTACCTTGCAAACATTACATTATATGAGTATTATATTTCGTCACAAGGAGTCCCACTTTGGGTCTTCGTTTTGAACACCTGCATCTCTAGAAGCCACCATCCGAAAAGAAGCACCAGCTCCCGTTGCATCACGGGATGAATATTTTATTAATGGTGAGGTTTAATAAGATTTCAAAAGCGCAACCCCCAGAACAAAAAATTATATGAAAATTACAATACTTTTAAGAAAACGTATTTTAAATTTGCTAGAGATTGACTGGAATTCACGAATTTTTTTTTCAAACCACAAAACTACTGAATTTTCCTAAATTTATCTTAAAATTACGGAACTTTAACAGAATTTTCAGTTAATACATGGAACGTAAAATTGGTTTTGTTCAAGTTTCGGAATATTCAGATACAAGTATCGGGACATTCAGCAATTTGTAACAAAATTTCCTTTTTATCTTAATTTTACAAAATTATGACTATTTAAAACTTCAGTTACGTATAATAGTTACGCCTATGTTATATTTGTTTACATAATTGTTTGTACTCAATTGTGATTTCCTGTAAGCCACCAATAAGGTGTCACGATGTATTGAGCAGGGAAGTCAGAACGTTGAAAATTTATTGTTAAATTACATACCCGCGTGTTAAAAATATTTGTAAAGACTTTCATTAACAAGAGAGATATGCCAGCTGATAGGTTTCAACGAGTCACCCTGTGTGCCCGCATGCCCGCACTCATTGGCTGTATTGTTCTTACGCTAATGACGTAAGTGAATATACCGCGCAAAAAGGTAGATAAATATTTATTTCAGATGATCGTGCAAATCAGTCCTGAATTCCTTTGTTCAGATGTGTTACAACTTCACAAATTGATCATTTGGTTGATCTAAAAAATATTTTGGTTAGATAAACTAAATTTTTGGTCCATTTGAACAATTTTGTTAACTCTACAAAATGTTTTGATGTTACAAAAGTTTTTGGTCGGATCAAAAAAATTATGAGAAACCATCAAACATGTTTGATAAAATAAAAAAAATATTTAGTGAAGTCAAGCAAACATATTTAATCAAAAAAACACCTATAGTAGAAATTTGAATCTCGCGCCACATTTTCAAAATTGTTACGTCACAAGTCAAAATTCTAACCTCTGTAGAACAATTACAAATAAGATTTTTATTTTTATTGTGAGAAATCTTACAAAAACTGCTGATAAGCTATTAAACGATTCCTTATTTTATACAATTTAAAAAAAATTATTGCAATAGTCTCTTTCATTCCAATTCTTTTAAAGGTTAGAATTCTAGCTGCTCTCTATATGCCTTTAAACCACTTTAATTTATTAAATCCGAAATTAGTATTTGAGCAGATTTCTATAAAGTGGGACACGGGGGATGAGATTTCCTTAATCCGACTTTTAATTTCTCCGAAAAAACAATAGAACCCCCTATATTAATTTGGAAATTGATTGCGAAATTTTCGAATTTGGATTCAATCCGAGCAAATCAGAGTTAATCCAATACAATCTCAGACTTCAATCCGAATAAATTCGAACCAATTTTTGAACCCACATAAATCCGAGCTCTGATCAATTTAAACCGGATTTTCAATTTGAATAAGTCCGGCCTTGGATTGATTCGAATTGATTTTCAACCGATTTGCATGAAACAAGATTTAAAACGTTTCTTAGATTGATTCGAAAACAGATTCCGCAATGGCTCGAATTCACTCGGATTAATTTCTTTTCCGAAACTTTCGCTAGGGTGTCAAATATCCCCGTATTCATTAAGCATTTAATTATTTAAAATTTCTTAACTGATTATATATCATTATATAAAGTTTCATTTCTCAATGTGGAATTCCTCCATCAATACGAAATACATAATTCAAATATTGTACAATATATAATAACAGAGCGATGAAGAATTATCCATCATCGTCTCATCGAATTTCATCAACTCTCTGACACATTTCCAGTCGATAGAAACCGGAAAAAGAACAATATGAAGGGCTAGTTAGGAGTCATACATAACGATTAGGTTAACGTCATGCGAAGTGTCTATGGATATTTGCCTAGCGGTACCGTGTGTGGGTTGACAGCAAGGTTGACAACGCGTATACGGAGTTAGGACGTCGCATTACGTAAGGATTCCTCTATGGATCGAACGCTCCTTTTATTCTTTTCCACAATTCCGTATTCATTTGTCGATACCTAATAACACATTGCGTCATTTTTAAGATCTGTTAAATCATTCTCCGCTAGTAGGAAAAAATATAGAGCAACACGTTTAAGGCCACGGATCAACCAGATCACGTGACCAAATTCCTGTAAAAGTTTGTGTAAAATAACTTTTTTATTTATTAAAATGTCTTCCTGAAAATTTGGAAAATACAACACTCAACTTGGTTTGAGTGAGAATTTTGCAGAAAATGTTACAGTTAGCTGTAATTGCGTTTCATAAATTTTCAGAAAGATATTTTGTAAATTAAAATAGTTATCTTACATGAACGTATATATAAAGGTATAATTTAGTCACGTGGTCCGATTGATCCATGGCCTTAACTGAATTTTCAACAAAATTGATGGAAAATATTACATTATAAGTTTATTTTATTTTATATGATAGTTAAGTCTGCATTCGATTTTCAATATGTTTCACTCAAAATTACTAATTAGAGAAATTAAGCGCCTAATGAGGTAATTACCTTTTTTAATATTTTTTCGAAATCATTTTCAAATTGTGAATCTTTTAATTTAAAAAATCTCAATTTCTAACATTTTGAATTTTTTAATTCTATATAAAAAATACATTTCTTTCATAACATATTTTTCAATTATTGAAAATCTGCGACATTTACTGAGTCCAGGAGTTGAAATAGTGACAGCATCACTGTTAGAAATGTTTGGAAATTTACAAAAATTTTATGTTACAAAGGTATAACGTAAAATTTGACGATATTTATGATGATTTTGAATAAAGGTATCTTGAAATTGCAAAAATTGTAACGGAACTTATATGAAATTCATCATAAAATTACGAAACTGTAACAACATTTTCAGTAACATCTAACTGCATAAAACTTCAGTTACCCAAAACGTAAAATTTTTTCTTTTGCAACTTTCAGAATTTCCAAACACAAGTATCGGAATATTCAACACTTTCTAACTGAAAATTAAGAAATCGTTTCTTAAATTTACTAAAAAGCAACTGAATTTTCTGAAATTCTATCTTAATTTTACGAAATTGTAACTGGATTGTTACGAATTTCGTGAAATTACGGTAGAAATTTCTACCAGTGTAAAATTTCTATGAATTTAACAGATATTTTAGTACCATTTACCGCTTATTTCTAAACCGACAGATTTATCAGTACATATTACATAAATGCCTCTTAAAATAATAATTTGAAGAAAATTGCTTAGTCTCTAAATTTAAGAGGCATTTCCCAAATATTTATCGCCAAATCTGTTATTCACAAAAAAGCGGTTAATTACTAAATTGTCCTGTGAAAAATAATCCGTGTCTTATGAACAATTTAAATTTTAAAAATTATTTCAGGCAGCAATGGGTAATTTTGCATTTTTACGATTCGCTTGCAAAATGATTACTACAAAAGTTGTCTACGGTCAGAAGAGGAAATTTCACATAATCTTTTACACTTGGCCCTATATTGGTTGGTAAGAATTTCGGTCATGGCCCTCTTGCGCCACATTATGGTCTCTTGGCATTGCTACGTTTTATACGCAAGCGAGCAAGCAATATGAGCAACAGGTACGAATCTTTTCTTCTCGCTACCTGCCTCGCTTTTCTGTTCTCAACGATTTTGGTCTGATTCACACGTTTTTGAACTTCGTGTTACAATAGTCTTTTGAGCGAACGAATTTCTCAATTGGAGCATAGAAATTTTATAGTCCAGCCAACCAAATTCAAATTAACAAACTTGGCTATGATATCGAGATTCTCAATCATTAAATCCATTGATCAACCCCATCACGTGACTTTTCATGTTAATTGAATATTCCAATATACTCGTATTTTAAAATACTGTTACACTTTTGTAATTTTAAGATAATTTTGCAGAAATTCAGTTGCCTTTTCTAATTATAAGAAAAAATTCAGAAATATCTGTCAATTTTCGTAATTTTACGATAAATTTAGAAAAATATTTAGTTGAATCAACATTTTTGTTGGTTCAGCTATATGATAAGATCAATATGGCACTATTTTTTGCAACTTTTACCATTTGCATTGCAAGTTCTACCATTTCTAATACACTACACTGAGAAAAAAGATTTGATTGAATCAAAGAAAATAATTTGCTTGAACGACTTTCTTTGATTTAAAGAAATGATTTGTTTAAATGCAATAAAATTTGTTTGATTCAAACAAAATATCTTTGAACCAAATAAATATTTATTTCAATCAAATTAATTTTTCTTCAAAACAAAGAAATTAATGCACTGATATATGGTCAAAGATTTAATTTGTTTGATTCAAGGCAGAAATTTATTTGATTCGAACAAATATTTATTTGATCCAAAAATATTTTGTTTGAATCAAACAAATTTTGTTTTATTTAAACAAATCATTTCTTTAAATCAAAGAAAGTCGTTCAAACAAATTATTTTCATTGATTCAATCAAATCTTATTTCTCAGTGCATTGACCACTTGATTAATTTTCTTAATAACAAAATGATAAAATTCCTAATATCATAATCTTAAAAATTGAAATGCGAATAGTAAAATGCATAATGCGAATGGCAAAAATTGCAACGCGATAAGTACTTCATAATTTATAATCACGTAGGCCAGACGATCTATGGTCTTAAAATGTGAATAAATAATTAAAGATGAAGGTGAAAGAATTTTAAAAGGCACAAATAACAAGTGGGGGGGATTCAAAATTGAATAATTGACTTAAATTGGGTTAGACTGTTGAATTGGTTAGTGTTGCGGACTGTATGACTGTCTGCATATTAGTTTTATGTGTATACTCGACCAACCAGCGCTGCATTGTAATTGGTCACAATGAATGCACATCCTGGTATACTGGCCTTTGGCACAGGTGTACGTCACCGCGTGATTTCCTACGTGTCAACGACAGGTACCTCTATAAGTGCCGTCTGGCACGCTACGGCACCCGTTACAATTATTCAACATATTTCCGACAAACGGCTTTTCTTTTATCATCCGATTACCCCAATGTCTTATCTCATTAGAAACCAAAAGCAAAACAGAAAAAGTCAAGTCTTGTATTAACTTGAGTTCCAAGGCAAAATGTTCATTCCACACAAGAATTTGTGTAAACGTAAACCCAAAAAACAACAACCTAATGGGAAATTTTCGATCGGGCCAATATTGGACCACACTAGCGATCGTCAATATTGGACCAATATTGGTAAAAGTCTGAGATGATAACGTCATTTCCAAGGCTTGGTTTTCTAGTATTGATCCAAGTCTTGGCCAAGATTGGTTGACGGTTTTAAAATATTGGGGTATTTTTGGCTACCAAGATTGAACCAACACTGGTCCAAAAATATATAATATAAAACATTTCGAACTGTAAAAAGAGTGACAAGCTGTGATGATAATAACTAGAAAATTAATTAAAAGCTTTAATCTTGGCAAAAAGTTGGCACAGCCTTGGTCAAATGTCCATTGCCCGAACCTTGGTCGCGACATTCAAAAATTTTTGAAAAATGTATAGATGTAGCATATTTTTAAGACCAATACCATAAATCGTAAATGTCCACAAATGTTCTAAAGTTGCATAACATGATTGATTAAAATTCTAAAACTTAAATAATAAGTTGAGTTTCGCAAGATCAGAGAAGGATAAAGAACGGACTATCTTTAGCGATTCGTTCAATTATGGTTTTAACGCTCGGCTGTCCTTCTAATTCTCAAGTCCACCTTGACAAACCGCGTCAGAAGGGAAACGACTTCGCGAATCTAGCGGCCAAATGCCGTTTCGCAACTTACATACGCGACGTCATCAAGGTTGCCATAACCAGATTTTCGCCTAATCATTTTGAAATCCTCAAATCTACATTATTAATTCTATTTATAACTCACATAATTTACTAAAATTATTATTATATATATAGTCTCTTGACCAATTCCAGTTTTACAGTGACTCTCAAAAGTATTCCGATACCGGTTTTTTAAGCCATTGTCGAAGTGTCTTGATTTTTATAAAAAGAAGTTAAAAATGTTTTTCCGGTAATAACATGAATGTTAATAAAATTTTGGTTATAATAATCTCAAGTTAAAAGCAAAATATTAATTTCATAAAATTATATTACAGAAAAAGTTAAATTTCAATATTTTTAAAATATTTTAATAACTAAAAATAATCAAAATTTTAAAATTAAGTCTTCACAGTGATTTGCCAAGTGATTCAAATATTTTTAGAATTTTTTCCTGGATTCTACCATTGTGTCAAACATGATACAAAATAGTCATAAAATTTCAAATAAAGACTGTACACATTTTTCAAAATTTTACGACTATTTCGCATCATGTTTGACCCAATCGTAGAATCCTGAAAAAAATTCTAATATCTTAATCAGTTGGCAAATCACTCTGAAGACTTACCTTTAAGGCTTTTTAAAATTTTGATTATTTTTAGTTATTAACATTTTTCAAAAATATCGAAATTTGACTTTTCCTATAATATAATTTTATAAAATTAATATTTTGCTTTTAACTTGAGATTATTATAACCAAAATTTTTTTAACATTCATGTTATTACCGGAAAAACATTTTTAACTTGTTTTTATAAAAATTAAGACACTTCGACTTGGCCCTAGATTAAAATAAAAGGCCGTGCCTTATCAGGGCCCAGTCCGGGAGTCCAAACATCCAAGAGAGGGAGTTGCAATTATCTACCCGCCAAACCTTGCCCAGATAATTTTTCAAATTAGAATAAATCTTGATTGAGTAAACTACATTGTTCCATTCAAGCGAACTATTCTCTCATTTAAATTTCCATAATTTGAAAATTCTTCATTCCTGATAAAATTTATCGGACATCCCTCCTATTTCTTCGTTTCTCATTCCATGTCTATTTCTCGCATTACATCTAACATATAAATAACGAATGGAATGTAACATTCTTTCCCACGTGTCCATGTCTTTTCACCTTTTTCTCTGCACCTCCTTGCTCGTTATTTATTTACCTACTAGTCACTCGCACTCGATGGCCAAGGTCCGAGAGAAACCGAGTGAGCCACACATTATATGGTGTCTTGGTGTTTGTGTATGGAGTCAAGGAATCCGATTGCTTCTATAAAGAAGGACCTGTAAGCTTTAGCGGTGCAAGCCGAGGATGGAAAACTGGTCCCTGTATCCCCCCCCCCCCCTGCTCCCTGATTCTCCTCAGCCCTCATCATCGAACAGATTCAACACGATGGTGAAGTAACTTTCGAGATTTTTATTCCACCTCTGCTAGACAAGGAAGAAAGAGAACCGAGAGATAAATCTGTAGAAAGAGAAAAAAGAATCTCTATTCAGATGAAAAGATTCGAATCCTACCGAACAAGAACACCTGTAGTTTTACGAGCTGATCCTATTATTGACCTCAAAATAATGAACCTATTATCTATTAGAATTTTTTTGTCTATGAAAATGACTTTTGTTTTAAAGACAAAGGCGAGAGTGATATCATTTTTGAATACTGACCCTGCCAGAGGTTTTTTTAAATATTTTTTAACTAGAGATAACGGTTCTGTTTCTTATGACTTGGACAATAACCTTCGTATACGCGGAAGAAATCAGCTGAATATAAAAAGTGACAGGGAAAATTGAAATGATTCGTTAATGTTAATCTCCACAATAAAATAATGTTTTTTATATTAAGTTAAAAATTAAACTTTATGCCATTTGCTGTATACAAAGACCAGAAATAAGAAAATAACGAAATGGGGAACATTACTTGATCTGGCATTGAATTCTCCATTTGGAGCCAACATCCATATTATTATAATATAATCATCTGGTTCTTTGTTACAAAGATTTCTATAAAAAAAAAATTCATTATCACTTACACAAAAGGGTCACTCACAAGTAAAAGGAAATAAATAAAAACCCATCAAAATATGGAAAAATGCGTTTTTCTTCAATGAACGAATCTAATTTACTTTGATCGCTTGGATTATTGTAAAATTCTCAGGTCTCATCAACAGCATGTGAAAGAATTTTTGTGGAATCTAGGTATCAGAAGTATTTTGGGTTTCACATGAGGCAAGAGATAAATCTCTGAAATCTGACATTGTGATAGGACATAAAATGGATTCTATACGAAAATATATGGTTTAAGTCTGAGGTCGTAAGCCTCTCTAAATCCTGATTAACACATTTGGAAGGGGAGAGAAAAGGGGGGGGGGGTCTATTCCTAAACCAGTTTTGGGAAGAGTATCTTGTGGACCATGTCGCCTACTCACTGTACCGTTGCTCAGGACGATGCTGCTCATCCAGGAAACCCACAAGATGGTGGTATTCCAGAAAAAGTGGGGGAAAATTGCGCAAGACTTAAAAAACTTATAGGATTAAAAATATTTATCAAAATTTTAATTCAACAGGATTTCAATCATATTTGTCGACAAACATCTTATGTTTACAAAAAAGCGATGATTTTTATTGAAATATCGATTAAATTTACATAAATTTTATGCTCTCACTATTTTAACTTATGAGCTCAGTAAATGTAACAGATCTATTCTCCGTGAATAAATATTTAAAGTACACTGTTAAAAATCTTACTAATTTTGATATTTGTATATTATGAAAAATTAATATAAATTTAATAACTCTTCAATCAAAATTAACAAACATTATTAAAATATATACACATGTGTATTAAAATTCTAATAAATGTGCGTATTTTTTAAGATGAAAGTATTTTTAATTTAATATACATTACTTAAGAAACTTCCATTACATGTAATGGAACTTTGATACAGAAATTTTTAACCGTGTACGGAAATAAAAAATCTCTTGGTACAGTAAATATGATCTTTTCGCTCTTAATCTGAATCAGCGAAATCCCGCTGATTATCAGCTATAAGTATACCCACTCATTATAATCAGCTTATATACGCTGATGAATCAGTGAAATTCGACTGATTTATCAGCGTACATACGCTGATTGTAGTCAGTGGTATACTTATCGCTGATTCAGATTTAGAGAGTGAATTTTTTAATTCTTTTAGAGACATTTGACTTGGAATTATGAGTAATAAGCCAGTCTTTGATTTTTGTAACAGATGAAATCATTAAACTAAATCTTCTTATAAATTTGATGAAAATTTCAAATCTGAATTATCATTAATAAATTCCTTTATTACCTTCTTTATTGTAAATCTTGTGAATGAATTCCTACTTCTAGGCTCACCAGACAAGGTTTTAAAGGTCAAGCGCCTTGCGATTTTGCCTGGAGAACGCAAGCTTTACTAATCCTAGGAACGCGGAATGGAGTTTGTTGATATGAAGGTTTTACAAAATTTTTAGTTAAAACCAAAGTAATAAAGAAATTACTAAAACTGACTTTTCTATATCTGACAGAATATCTCTTACATGAAATTTCTCTAATTTAAACAGGTATATCAGTACAATTTTTTTTTTTTGTAAACATAAGAGACTTGTCGATTAATATTATACAAACGCCTTTTGAAGAAAATTCCCTATTCTTTATAATTAACAAAGATTTATAAAACACTGTTAAAAATCTTATTAATTTTAATAGACATTAATGTACAAGCTATAAATTAAAATTAATAGATTTGTATATTATAAAAAATTAACATGCATTTATATTAAATTTAATAACTTTTCAATAAAAATATATTAAAATAAATATACATTTGTATAGAAATTCAAATAAAAGTTTGTATTTTTTAAGATGAAAGTATTTTAAATTTAATATACGTTACTGAAAAAAACTTCCATTACATGTAATGGAAGTTTAATACAGAAATTTCCAACAGTGTACAGAAAAGTGATGAATTTTACTAAAATATACGTTAAACCTAGAGAAATTTTATGCTACCACTACTTTAACTCATGGACTCAGTAAATATAACAGATTTTTCTCCGAGAAGTATCAAAGTCAAATTAACCGTTCGAAAGTTGAAATATTAAAATTAAAAAATAATCCAACAATGAAAAGAAGACTAAAATTACTTCTCAAGGAGGACTTCTTAAGGAAGAGGAAAATAGAAAGAGAATCAAGCACGTACAAGCGTTTCTAGAATCACGAGAATTTTGCAGAGTCAAGGGTATCCTCATCGTTAGGTCATTATATTATTATTATCTCTACTTATTTCAAGTTTTATTCGCTAACAAGCTGCGGAAGAATATGTGCAGCTAAGATACACCGCTCAGGAAAGGCACCTGCGTGTCAGGTGCCTGCACCTGCAAAGACCACACTCCTCAGTCTAGCTAATCATCTTCCAACTTATAAAAATTCACCCCAATTTCATAAAATCTGGCCCAATTTTCAGAACAATACCAACAAATTAATTAATCTCCTTCAACTTACATTGATGTTTATTGACGATGAGACTCAGGGGTTCTGGTCCACCAAGAGGGCTATCCTTTCCTCCGTGAGGTGGGCTTTTCCCCGAATGTTGGGCCTCCAGCAGCCTGAGCTGCTGCTGGTGGAGGCGATTCTTGATCAGGAAGATCTTGGGCATCTTGTCGTCAGAGCCACTCTTGACTCAAAACACTACAAACCCTAATGGTCCCAAAAGTTGCGTTCACCTCGCACTCACCACTGTCTTGTCACCATTGGTAACCTCCCTTGATGTTCAAGGTCACAATGACCTTTCTTTCCCGACCCCAAGGACCAAACTCAAAACCCGTATACTTCCAAGTTCACGTATAATCAGATTCGTCCAAGGTCACTAATTTTAAAACGCACACTCCGAACTACCAAGTTCCTCGCTAAACTGACGTTCGCCAGTGTAGAAAACAAAATATGACCTCCGGTCTTTGGGGCCCGTTGGTCCGGAATTCACTGATTTATTCTATTATTCAATTATCCTCTCCGATTTCATATAATCACTCACGATTATTTTATCGCGCACGATATTTTGTCCATTTACAGTTACACTCGGAAGGGACCGTCACACCGTGACCAACACGAGCTTCGGCCTCTCATAAGCGACTGGAGTTCTCCAGGTATCGTGGATAGGACCCCGGGCCCCGACTGTCAGTCCCCTCCAACTGAGATTCTGTACACGCCTCCCTCCCCTCCCCCGCAATCCCCTACGTTCGAGCAACTCATCGAGTGCCAGTGATCTGACTCGGTTATGCTACCACCGTAATATTACCGCCTTTGAAAATATCCAGAATCACAGACAATAATTTAACTAGGTTTATTGCTATTTTTAGCTGAAAATTTAACTTTCCAGTATGCATTCAGAATTGTAAGATCAGAAAAATATTTTTTTGAATAGACAAAAGTTTTATAAAAGATGCTGGTTTGCGATCAGTGAGGGTCAAATATAAAGAAGAAAACTCTTCATAATGCCAACCTCATCAGGCTTTATTAAATTAAAAAAAACACCAAATAGTAAAATTGTCACACACAAGAAAAATAAAAATTAAATTAACTTAATATCAAAAACATACACAAAATTATTAAATTTTACCTTTATAAAAGAAGGTTAACTCATAATGAGTAATGTCGAGAATATAAAATTATAATAAAAGTCATGATTTTACTAATAAAATGACGTGATGTCATGGAGTCGACGACACTTTGTCTACTAAATTATTAGATTCAGACAGTTAACTTTAAATCTATTAAGTAATGAAAAATAAATTCTATTCAAAGTAAATATGTCTTCTTTTTTATTTATACTAAATTTATTAAATTTTATATGGATCATCTCTGATGTTAATCTTTTCCGATAGTCAGAGACATAATCAACAATCTTGGTATTTTCCCAATCATATTCATGGTTGAATTCCAATTGATGTTCACAGACTACGGATTCACTGCTTTTTTTATTTTTGTGTTCATTAATACGAACTCTTAAGGCCATGGATCAATCGGACCACGTGACTAAATTATACATTTATCCGTTCATGTAAGATAACTTTTTTAATTTACAATGTATCTTTCTGATAATTTGGGAAACGTAGCAAAAGATAATAAAGCACGTCTGTTAACTTCTTTTTAGTAAAAATTTTGAACAAAATTCGAAAACTTATCGACAATTACAGTTAACTGTAAAATTTTTGCAAAATTTTCACTCATACAAAGTTGACAGACGTTCTCTATCCTGTTCTGTAGTATTTTCCAAATTTTCAGGAAGATATTTTGTAAAAGAAAAAAGTTATCTTACACGAACTTTTACAGGAATTTGGTCACGTGATCTGGTTGATCCATGGCCTTAATGCTCTCTTAGATTCACCAATATAAGTCGTAGGGCAATTTTTACAATTAAATTTGTACACAATATTAGTTTGTTCCCATTTGTTTTCATTTCAACTATTTATTAGATAAACATCCAGAAAAAAGTTTTATTTGAATTAAGAAATCGTTTTTTTAACTTCATTTTTAAAATTCGAAGTAAAAACACCTTTAAAACAAATATTAGTTTATTTGATTATTAAAAATCACGTTTTTAGCCTTTTTTAAATAAAGAAATTATTTATTTGATTCAAATACAATTCTGGAGGAAACTTAAGGAATAATTTATTTAATTTCATTATTTTGAATGAAGACAATGTTTTCTTCAAAGTAAACAAAATATTTCTGTTAATCACATTACACATGTACTTATGTGACTGCCCAGACATTCATTTTTTAAATTCAAAGAAAAAAACAGTGAAGAAATTTATTTAACCCTTTGTGGGACAATTTTTTTTTCATAAATGTACGACTTGCAAAGCATTTATTTTGATATTTCAGGTTGATGGTGCTGCCAACCGTCATCAATATTGTTATTGGTTATCTCAGAGATTATATAATTGAGACGTGTACGTCATCTTGTGAAAAAAACTAAAATTATTTATTAAAATGTCGATATATTAGCATGTTACCTGAAAGTTACACGGGACTATAAAGAGTTAAATCAAAGAAACTTTTCTTTGATCTCATCGTACAATTTTGTATGATTCATAGAAATTTTTTTTAAATTTAAACTTTTTTCTGGGTGTTATCTGCAATTGAACATTGGAAAATTAGAGTAAAAAGAACGGTTATTAGAGAATATTTGAGAGTGTGATAAGCTTTATGGTAATGGCTGCTATACTGGTATTAAAGAGAGCAATAGATAGAGCGCCTTGCGATATATTTTTATTTTCGCACTTATGATAATAAATAGAATAAAAGTATGTTAATTCTTTTCGTGATTATTTATGCGATTAAGTATTAATATTGACAAAAAAGTTGAAAGGAGTTATTTGAATTCTTGACATTTGCAGATCTCGAATGTGCAAGAATTCAAGATCAGAGGAGTGCATTTTGATGCCGCTGGAAGCGTCATGCAAGAAGTGGGATCGCGCATGCGCGTAACGGAGCGTGATTTGTACGTGTATGTTCTTCGACCCTGCATACCCCTCTCGTTGCCTCCTACCCGAGTAACCACTCCCCCCCCCCGTACCTGCCTGCAGAACACCTTCCCCCCACTGCGAATTTGAACACTCACACTGGAACGAACTCGTGTATTCGCGGAACAAAAGTGAGTCTATAAATATATAATACGTTTTGCTGGAGTGTGTGAGTGAGTAAGTGGGCATGTACTCACAACGAATACATGAAGAACTGACAAGGTTACGTTTACCTTTAGCAGTTTAGCCGCAATGCCGGTTACGTCGCGAAGCGGTATATACCGCCTAGCGGCTTGAGCCTCAACTGTAGTTACGGTTTAGTGTAGAGCACGCGACTAAAATTTCAAAAATAGGGTATTATTTTGTTTTTTTTTAGGAAAATATAATAGACATGAGTTTTATCAGTCTTTCGTGGAAAACAAATTCTTGTAGAGGGTTTTTCAATTAGAGGTTTCATTTTGAATAGCATTTTGGGAGAATTTTGGCAAAATAGAATTTTTGCAGCTGTCATGATAAGACGTGTCATTTTTTGACAGATGAAAACTAAAAACTATGCCATTAATAAAAATGGAACGATACACGCTTCAACGACGCATTGAAATTGTTAAAATTCACTACAAAAATGCATGAAAATGCCAACTTTGGCATGTTATTGGCAAATTGTTGGCATTTTTTTAGTATGCTGTTTCCAAGTGATAATAACGTCGGAATTATCGCTTTTCATTGATTTTTTAAAATAAAAACTTAAAAATTGATTATTTTAGTGTAGAGTTGCATAAAGAGACGAGAATTTCTGATCTCTCGTTATGTTTTTCTCGATTGAGGAGAATATCTTTCGAGCGAGCTCGTCGAAAGTCATTTGTTCATTCCCGCTCGTTCCCGTCTATATTCACGAGCATAGTTCTCGTTACTTAGCTGACAGTTTAGAAGTTTTAAAATGTCTAAGAAGCGAAAATAATGATATATTTCGAATATTCGAAAAATTGTGTACTTTTTCAATTTAGTGCAAGTCATATTCAAAGTTAGATCAAGCAACAGGGAATTTGTTATGAATGATTTATGACATTATTTATTTCAGAAAACGGACTGCGCCATCAGAAGAGAGGTTGGTCATAGAGTAATTGTGTCATGTTTTGGACAACGAAATATGATTTATAAATTTGTTATTAACATTTAAGACCAAAAAATTGCACATTTTTTAGTTTTTTGTTTATAACATTAAAGGTAATTATCCAATATTAATGACATTAATTGAAAAGTTGTAGAAAATTGAATTGCAAACAAAATGAGCCACCGTTCGATCTGATTGGATAATTAGAAGCGGAGAAAATTCGGAAAAATCGGGAAATTGAGCTTTTGTTAAACAAATTAATATCTCAGTTAATTTTTAACTTTTCAGGTTGAGGTTTGGTGGAAAAGTAACCGACTTTATGCTCTTCAAATGTATAGAAAAAAGAACACTTTAAGATTATACGTTTCCGCGCTATTGACAATTTAATTTATTTCATGCGTTAATTGTAAAATGTCTGCTTGCCTCAGAGGTGGTCCGATTTTTATTTTGAAAACGGCTTTTAAAAATATAAATCAAGCAAAACAGAACGTCAATCTTGGTTTTTCGCTAAAATATTGCAAAGTTTATTAAAAAAAGGTCCAAACATGGCTCTAAACGCTTGAACGCAGCAAAGAGACACAGTGAGCCTACTCGTATTCTCCCCCCACCACTGTCACTTTGCTGCGTTCAAGCGTTTAGAGCCATGTTTGGACCTTTTTTTAATAAACTTTGCAACATTTTAGCGAAAAACCAAGATTGACGTTCTGTTGTGCTTGATTTATATTTTTAAAAGCCGTTTTCAAAATAAGAATCGGACCACCTCTGCGGCAAGCAGACATTTTACAATTAACGCATGAAATAAATTAAATTGTCAATAGCGCGGAAACGTATAATCTTAAAGTGTTCTTTTTTTTATACATTTGAAGAGCATAAAGTCGGTTACTTTTCCACCAAACCTCAACCTGAAAAGTTAAAAATTAACTGAGATATTAATTTGTTTAACAAAAGCTCAATTTCCCGATTTTTCCGAATTTTCTCCGCTTCTAATTATCCAATCAGATCGAACGGTGGCTCATTTTGTTTGCAATTCAATTTTCTACAACTTTTCAATTAATGTCATTAATATTGGATAATTACCTTTAATGTTATAAACAAAAAACTAAAAAAAGTGCAATTTTTTGGTCTTAAATGTTAATAACAAATTTATAAATCATATTTCGTTGTCCAAAACATGACACAATTACTCTATGACCAACCTCTCTTCTGATGGCGCAGTCCGTTTTCTGAAATAAATAATGTCAAAACAAATTCCCTGTTGCTTGGTCTAAGTGTTAACTCTCTAAATCTGAATGAGTTAAATTTTACAGATTCAAATTAAAAGAGTTTAAAAATATACACAAACCATATCAATCATTTTCGAAAACATGTTGACTTTGTTTTAAGGCGTGACAGTGTGAGAAATATTTCGTTGAACAAAAATTTTTGAGTCACAATAATGTTTTTCTTAAACAACGCTTCTGTTCTTACGATTATAAAAGATTTGATGGATTCCAATTTTGTAAATTTGGGAATGTAAAGAGGTGATCTTCACGTTATTTAAAAAATTTAGGTTCACTAGTAAAGCCTCGTCAAGTGAGAGTACAGATTTTCATTTATAACACTGTTTTTTCATTAATTTTTTATGTGATTGAACATTGATTTTTCATTCTTGAAACCAAAATTGGAAAAACAGTTTTTATCTATTCTCGATTGTTCTCGTTTATATAACGAGAAGCTCGTTTGATTGAGACGACATGAGACGAGATTTATAAAATTCAAACGAGAATCATTCTCGTTCATTTCTCGCTCGGTATGCAACTCTATTTCAGTGTTATCGTGTAAGTATAATTTTGCATTATAATGTTTAAATTTAAAAATAATACGGTTATACGAGCACTCGTAAAAATAACTATTTCGTATAATCGTATTCTTATTAAATTTAAACGTTATAATGCAAAATTATACTTACACGATAACACTGAAATAATCAATTTTTAAGTTTTTCACTTGGGAAAAGTATACCAAATAAATGCCAATAACATGCCAAAGTTGGCATATTCCAAAAAGTAAGGGAATGAACCTGAATTTCGCCGAAAAATCATTATGAGCGATGAGACTCATTTTCACCTTGAAGGCTACGTTAATACACGGAAAAAACAGTATATCTGTTCGACCTATACCGGTATATAGTATCTCGACCCATGCGGTATAGGTGAGACAACTATACTGGTTTGCCGCGCGACCTATATAGGCACAAACGAAAATTAAAGGTAAAAATCTCGTTCTGGCAGAACACGTACGAGATGTCCAAGAGTTCCGTAGAAATAATTAAAGTTATTTAATAAAATCTCGTATAATTCGACAAGCATCAGTTCATGCAACACCCTACAGTACCCACTTATTCCTTTGATTTATTTTCCATTTAGACGTTGGAAATTTATAAAATTTACACTCACTTTTCCTGCTTGTATTTTTACAATTCACAACACAACAACTTCGGTGGCTCATTCAGCTATATTTTTACATTCTCATCATGGATGAGAAGGTATTGGTTTTATGTGAAAAATGACTTTCGAAATTTTCATTAAATCTTTACGTTTTGAGACCCCCTGAGTCAGAAAAAATGGTTTTTACGAAAGTGTCTGTCTGTCTGTCTGTCTGTCTGTCTGTCTGTAGGTCGTGTGCGGCATAACTCTCGATAGAATTATCAGATTGAATTGAGCTTTGGTACACTTTATCGGAGCCGAAAAAGTAAGGACAAGTTCGTTAACCAGCCACATCCAATCAAAATTGAGGGGTTGAGCACTACTTTTGTGTTTTTGAAAATAATTTTTTGAAAAAATCAAAAATTTCAATACTGGTTTTAGATAGTGCTCATAAATGTCTAAAAATTATCCTGATAACATTTTTTGATTAAATCAAAATTAGAAATGTTACAGCATATTCAAATTCGAAAAAAGTCAATATCAAAATTCCATTTTCCAGTTAAATTATACGAGATACGAAAAAACGTTATGATACAATATTATTGAATAAATAAAGACCTACAAATTTGAATTGTAACATTTTTTCATAAGATGCATATTTTTCTTTTTAATTAAAAAAAAAACTATTGAAAATCCAAAATTCAATTTTTTAACAATAATATGTAAAATAAGAAAAAAACGTAAGAATACAATGTTGTTAGTTTCAAAAAGATCTACAAATTTTGTCTTACACAGTTTCTGATAAAACATATATTTTTCGTTTCAATTCCAAAAAATACGATTAAAATTCAAAATTTCCATTTTTTAGATAAAATATGTGAGATACAAAAAAAATGTTTCAAATTCTCATTAAGACATTTCGGGACAGGAGGTATATTTTAATTTTTTGATTTTTAATATTGAAAAAATTCGATTTGTTTCACCAAAATATGTGAGATACGAAATAAGCGTTGTTCTGCAAAATCGTTTCCTTAAATAAAGTCTACGATTGTTTTTCATTTTTGAGAGATTTGGAAGAAAATAAATTCTTTTAATCATGTAATTTATTAAAAAGTTACAAAAATGCATACAGAAAATCGAGCGCGAAGCGCGAGTGTCATGATGAGAATGTGTTCCTTAAGGCCGATAGAGCCTTAAGTAAATTGAATTTCCTGTTTCACTTAAATTCAAAAAGAAACTTGGTGACTTTGAGAAAATGACTAATTTACATCATCTTTAATATCATTAAATTGGTTTGAGCTTCAGTATTAAATTATAAGAAATAAACTTAAACGTATGCAAAGAGCACAAGAACGGAGCGCGAAGCGCGACGATCGAATCGCGCGCCCTAGGCGCGCTCAAACTTGCGAGTGAAGCGAGCTGCGCGCGAAGCGCGCAATGAGAATGTGCCCGCGAAGCGGGCAGATTTTTTTAATTAAAACAAAATTTAGATTTGCACATGTATTTTGATTGCTCGGAAATATAAAACAGCCTCCTTTAACGCCTAAATTATCCACTGCGTGCGCTGGCGTCGATTTAACTCTCCCTACCATGACTTCGCACGGTGCCTATACATTGCTTCGCATGCACGCGACTCTAACCTCGAAATGAGAAGGAAGTGTCTTTTATTCGAGGCGTTTTTCGAAGCGTCTGTCAATTTGTTTGGCGCATTTTTTCTTTCTTTGAAAGATCATTTTTGCGTATTGTCATATCAACGAACTTGTATAGCTGTCTCACCTATACTCGTATAGTTCTGAGGACCATACCGTAACATTGGTCTGATAGCAATATTTTCTGGTTCTGAGGACCAAAATATAGTTCTCTTAGCTATACTGTTTTTTCAGTGTAAGCAGAATTGTCACATTTGGCGCTCGGAAAACCCAAAAATGATTATTGAAAAGCCTTTCAATCGGCAACGTGTAACTATTTGGTGCAGTTTTTCGGCAGGAGGGATCATTGGGCCTTATTTTTTTGAAAATGAAGCTAGAGCGGCTGTTTCGGTGAATGGATTGCGCTATCGAATCATGATAAATGAATTTTTATGGCCAGAATGGGAAGATATGGATGTGGACGACGTTCATTTACAAGAAAACGGCGCTACACTGTAAAAAATATCGGTAAATTTCCTAATACTATGTATTAGGAAATTTTTCCTAAATCCTTAGGAAGTATAGATTTTCCTACAGAAAGTGGAAATATCTCATAGATTTGAGGAAAATTGACCGAATTTTATAACTTATTTCCGAACTATTAGGAAATATATCAAAAATTTGAGAATATTTCACAAATCTCCTGAATTGCAAGACATCTTTCCCAAGAAAAGCGGAAATTTTTTCACTTTTTTGGATCTTTTTCCACTTAAATTATGAAATATATCAATTTTTCCTAATAAACTGGATATTTCTCCGAGCAAACAGTAGGAACTATTTCCAGTTTTGTTGTAATGTAATGGAAAATTTCATCAAAAGAGCATAGTCCTGCAAACGTAGCCGTGGAGGCCATATGAATGATATTGTTTTTCATTATTAATGGCAAACCTTCCGCTATTGAATGAAATAAAAGTCAAATGCTCTCTAAAACTGAATCAGTCAAATTTTCACTGATTGAATCAGTGATTTGCCTTTTCACTGATTCATCAGTGAAAAAATATTTTTCACTGTTAAATCAGTCAATTTTCACTGAAATAATCAGTGAAATTTGACTGATTTACAGTAACCTCTTTTTAGCTATTTGAATCAGTCAAATTCCACTGATAATCAGTAGATTTTGACTGATTCAAATTTAGAGAGTGATCTTTCACAAAAAACACGCGTTTTTCTTATAAATAAAAATAAATCCTCTAATTGGAAAACCCTGTATATAGAATAGTTGGAAAAATATTTGGTTAATCGAATCAGAATTTAGTTGGATCAACCCGAGAATTTGGTTATTGTATGGTGGACTAGATTTGTTATTGAGTTTGACAAAAAATTTGTTTCCTGATAAGATAGTTTGTTTCGATGGGATTTGGTTGAAGCAAACAAATAATTCGGTTAATCAATTCAAATTAGTTGAAAAACTCCTGCTTCTGTTTAAGGAATTTGATTTATTCAATGTTTTTTACTTAGTTAAAGATCTTGGTTTATTTAACAAAATGGTTTGGTTTCACTGTGAGAAATGTTTGAAAATCTACCGAATTTTAATGTTACAAAAGTAATGTGGAATTCTAGGCTATACACGATACTTTTATGTAATCGTGTCTTAAAATTTAAAATTAAATTGCGAATTTAAAATTCGCGAAACATGTACTGTATTTTCTGAAATATTACGAAATTCAACTGAATTACCATAAGATTTATCTTAATTTAGTAATTTCTAAGTGGAAGCTAAGAAATTTTACCATTCACATTGCAAGTTCCACCATTGCTATTATGAATTTTACCATTCGTCTATTTTAACGAAAAAATCATATGATATATATATAAACAAATTGTACATTATTCATCATTTTATTCTCTAAGAAAAATTTGTTTCATTTATTTTTGTAAAAGTGATTTGCTCCTTAATTTGTTCCATAAAAATCTTAATTAAGAACATTAATGACAATGTTGATTTATTTTAGAAAATTTGTATAAGATTTCTGGAAAACAATTTAAAAATGTTTTTGACCGCACGAAATATTCATTCCCCGTAATAAAATAAAATAGAAAAAATTGTTAATCTTTTAAAATAAAAATTTTATCACTATTAAATTTTAGTGAATATTATAAAAATATAAATTACACATAACTTGACATTCCAAATTTCGATGTTTTCAGAAATGCTTTACTGTAGGCGCCGCCCGTCCAAATTTCTTTTGAGAAACCCTTAAAATCCTAGCCAACCTCTCAGCTGGACCCAGACGCCCAGTTTAGTATCTTTCGATCTCAGGATACTTTACATAGGACCATAGATGTTTTTGATTTACGTGAATTCCAAAATATAACAGGTTCCAGGACATTTACGATCTTATTCTTATAGGGCAGGAGATATCCTTAATATCTTCCAGCTTTGAAATCCCAAAAAGTATTCCCATAAATTGTTATCTTAATTTTCATGTAAACTATTAAGCTTTTTTAAGAAGAAGGTCCAATTAGTGCTTTAATAGAAAAGAATTTCTGGAAAAAAAAGTTTTAATGGGAAGGTAAGAATTTATTTAAATCTCCCTCCTATCAAAATCAACTTTTAGTGGGGAAAAAATCTTCAAAAAAATTGTATATAAAAGTTAATATTTTTAAAACACTTCTGAGATTTATTGTTTATTAAAAGCTAATAAATTATTTATTTTAACTTTTGATGAATAATGAACTAATAATTTGAATAAACACTAAACTCAAATAAAAACAAAAAATTTAATTGAAAAATTAATAAAAACAATCCGTAAGATATATGTTATATCATTAATAATTATAATTGAAAATAATTTAGATTCCGATTTCAGGAAGAAGAAAAACAATAGGGAGGTTTTCTTCACCTGATGTTGTACCTGGAATAGGTAGCTGACCTGATCTGTAAAAGATTTGGCATCTTATCTGCAAATCTCTCTAGAAAAAATCCTCCACATTGATGAATATAGTGCAAAAGTTACAGGTAGCAAATTGGATGGGCAATAATAAATTTATGGGCGTTGCCATTTTTATTTTAATGGCACATTTTTCTATAAGCCTTCCAATATCTTTATCTAATGCTCATTATTCCTATGCTGAACAATTATTCAAATAGACCCCATTATGTTTTATTTGTTTCATATAAAACTTTGCGTTTGTTTAAAATTTTGAGTTCAATTATGTTTGGATAAAAGAAACACTTTTCATCATCTAGGCAAAAATTCAAACAGCATTTCTTAACTTTAAAAATATTTTGTTGATCTTACGAAAGTTCCTGGTTGGATTTTCAAAATAAATTTGTTCTTGTTGGATTAACGAAATTATTTGGCAGCATCAAGGAAATAATTGATAGGATCAAGAAAAATATTTGCAAAATCAACCAAACAGTTTCAATCAAAAAGTTGTGTTGGTTCAACTACACTAAACCAATAAAAATGTGGTTGATTCAACCAAATATTTCCTTGAGTGTTAATGAAAATCATTATTTCCATCTATTTTATTATAATTATTATCTCATACATTTTATTAATTTATACATATTTTATGATGGAGCCTAACCGCAGCGTTAAACATAAACCACGTGACTCATATGAATGACAGTCGCGGTAAGCCGCGTGAGTGGTGCGTGGATGGTGATTAAAATTAATTTTCCTGGTCGACATGCGTTACGTCATGCTTGCTCTCTCCTACAAACAAGTAGACTAGCGAGTACCCTTGCCCTTTAAATTGCAATAGTAGAAGGACACCAACATTATACATTTAAAATTCTAAGATCAAAAAATTCGCTCAGAAAAAGATTGGGTCAAAAAATGGTCTAACCAAACAAAATTTGGTCATCAAAAAAAGTTTTGTTGGTTTAGCCGTACTATTTTGTTGTTATGCGAAAAACAAAATGTTTTGATGATCCAGCTAAATTGTTTCATTGACTTAACAAAATCCTGTGGTCAGTAAAGCTTAATTATAATTGAAAATAAAATCTGGTTGATCCTACCAAATATTTGATCAATTTCAACTATTTATTAGATATACATCCAGAAAAAAGTTTAATTTAAATTTGATAAATCGTTTTTTAACTTTATTTTTTTAATTCGAAGTAAAAACACTTTTAAAACAAATAAAAATTTACTTGATTTTAAAAAATCACGTTTTTAGCCTTTTTTAAATGAAAGAAATTATTTTTTAACATTATTTATTTGATTCAAATACTATTCTGACGAGAACTTAAGGAAATAATTTATTTTATTTTATTACTTTGAACGAAAAGAATTTTTTCCTTGAATTAAAGAAATTATTTCTGTTAATCCCATATTATGTGACTACGCAGACATTCATTTCTTAAATTCAAAGTAAAAAAAATCAAGAAATTTATTTAAATCAAAGAAACTTTTTTTTTATCGTATAGCAATGCACTTTGATATAAAGAAACTTTTTTCTTTGTGTTTTCGGCAAATGAACATAGAAAAATTAGAGTAAAAAGAACGGTTATTAGAGAATATTTTTTTCAATGAACGAAATATTTTTCTAAATTTTACATGTTTTTGAATGCGAAATTGTTACTAAGATCCGTTTCATTTTATATCAATATATGTGAAATTTTCAGCTGGATATAATTCAAGGGACAAAAATTTGTCAATTTACTCCCATGAACTTTTGTGTCTCGTCACGGCATGTGGATAACACGTCAGAAACGCTCATAGGTGGTTGTTAGAAGCCTGCTCAGGAGCCTTGAAGAACATTATAGACCATTTGTTGGTCTTTCTTCGCCAACCGCTACAGACACTTCCGCATTGGATGGAAGCACAACGCCCTGTGGGTAAAGAAACAGAATTACAGTTCCTTACTCATTATAAAACTGTTGTCTTTTACACGGAGAGATTTTCATATTAATTCCTACCGTCGGAAAATATGATTTTTTACCATGTTCCATTTGAACAGTGGACTATACTGACATTACACCAAATTTCAGTAGGGTAAATAGTAATTTACGGGATGATGAGAATGATATGAAACGTTAAAATAAATGCTATAAAACATAGTAAAATGTAGCCTTGTCCCTACAAAAAGTTTCTACGGTTTATAATAAAATTCAACGTTCCTTTATTGTCATATTTTTCTATGGTCCATTGTAAATTTTCAAAGCAGATATTGCTGACTCCACTATACACCTAATGAAATTTTACTCTTAATACTCCGTATTTCATTATAAAAAGTTTTAATACAATCGATGCGATTTTGTTACATTTTTTTCAGAATTTCAAAAATTATCTCAAATAGAAAATTAATTTTCTACTTGATAGATGAAATTTAATAATGTTCCAATTTACACTTATTATCTAATACACAATAAAAATTTAAATAAATTCATTGATCATAATACTGTTACGATTGACTAATAAATCTATCACGATAATTCTACAAATATCTCAAAAAATGATAGATAAAATTGCAACTTTTTAGAGAACAATCGAAAAACAATAGATAAATATATATATTTTTGTGATGTTTGTGTAAAAATGGATACTAAAACTACAGAACCAACGACTGAGGTTAGTCATTTTCCTGTTTCTAATGAAGAAAATCAGTCGGACGTTAAATTATCTACACTGTAAAAAATTATTCGGAAATTTTTCCGAAAATAGTCGGGCAGCTTAAAATACAAATGGGTCGTAAATTTTTCCAAAGATATAGTCGGAAATATTTCCGAGATAGAACTGGAAATAGTTCCTACTGTTTGGTCGGAGAAATATCCAGTTTATTAGGAAAAATTGATATATTTCATATAATTTAAGTGGAAAAAGATCCAAAAAAAGGGAACAAATTTTCGTTTTTGTGGAATAATTTCCGCTTTTCATGGAAAAATTTCCTACAACTTAGGAGATTTGTGAATTGTTCTCACCTTTTTGATATATTTCCTAATAATTCCAAAATAAATCCGAAAATTCGGTCAATTTTCCTCAAATCTATGAAATATTTCCACTTTTTGTAGGAAAATCTATGCTTCCTAAGGATTTAGGAAAAATTTGCTAATACATAGTAGGAAAATTTACCGATATTTTTTACAGTCTAATTGCAAATAATAAAATATGAGTGACAAGAAAGGAAAAATTACAATGGAACATTACAAAAGCGGACATCGTACATGGTGATATTGCACATGTCCAATTTAATTTTTCTGATAATTTCTGTGTATTCTTGGGTATTGTACCGGTTTCCATCTTTATTGTATTGGGTAGAATATAAATGGTAGTTCTTTAAATATTTACGTACGCGTTACAATTTGTTTTCTAATGGATACATATACACTCTCTAAATCGGAATCAGTCAAATTTTCACTGATTGAATCAGTGATATGCCTTTTCACTGATTCATCAGTGAAAAAATATTTTTCACTGTTAAATCAGTTAATTTCCACTGATTCATCAGTGAGAAAAATTTTTTTTACTGTCAAATCAGTCAATTTTCACTGAAATAATCAGTGAAATTGGACTGATTTACAGTAACCTCTTTTTAGCTACTTGAATCAGTCAAATTTCACTGATTATTTCAGTGAAAATTGACTGATTCAAATTTAGAGAGCAGATGGTAATCCCTACAATATTTTATTCTTCAGCTAGAAATAAGCACCTTGATTGTAACCTCTCTAAATCTGAATCAGTAATTTGTCTTTTCACTGATTCATCAGTGAGAAAAAAAATTTTTACTGTCAAATCAGTCAATTTTCACTGAAATAATCAATTAAATTTGACTGATTTACAGTAACATCTTTTTAGCTGCTTGAATCAGTCAAATTTCACTAATAATCAGTAGATTTTGACTGATTCAAATTTAGAGAGACGAGTAACACATCCCAGGGGGAAATTTACAACCGGCTTAGTACCGCGCCAGTACCGCAGAAGGATTTGAAATACTGGCGCGGTACTGACATAAGCACGGCCTACCACCGGCGCGGCTCCGGAAGGTAACTTGGCTGGAAGTTGTCCATCGGTACGGGCGCGGTACTGGACATCGGTACCATACCAGCACTGGAATATGTACTGGTTCAGTACTGGCATTACTCCGAAGTCGGTTGTTAGCCGACACATGGTCTCAGGACTGGGGCTGTACTATGCCAGTACCGCGTCAACCCTCGGCCCGGTACCAACTGTACAGTACAGGCTCATGACGTTTTAATTAACACCGTACATTTTTAATATGGAAAAAACTGAATCATGGCCATGATAAAAAGGTAATTGAAATCAGTATAGCACCACCCACTATGAAATCAATCACTTATGACTGCAAATCAATGGAAAATGACTGATTGCATCGTAAAATATGTGTCACTGATTTGAGTTTAGTTAATTTCTAAATAATCTCATGTAATCAGTCATTTTTACTGAATATCAGTGAGTGCGTGTTTTAAATAACACTCTCTAAATCTGCATCAGTGAAAATTTGACTCAAATAAAATCAATAATCCATTTTTAACTACACGATCAGTCATTTTTTACCGGAAATCAGTTAAGAATAACTGATTGCAAAGCTAAAACTGAGTTACTGATTTCGGTTTAGTCACATTTTGACAGATTCAAATAAAGAGAATACATTTAAAAAATGTTTATACTAACAAGTTCGATACTTGCTTAACATTTTATTTCTTTGTGGAGTTACATATTTATTATAAATTGTAAATACTTTGTTATTTCATCAGTTATGAGACAAGTTGTGCTACTGATTTATGCATACAGAGCTTTAAAATTTTATAAAAGGTGTGTAATTGCGAGCACATCTAACTATAGGAATCACGGTACGCGATCGCCTCGCTAAGAATTCGAACTGCATCACAAAGTGGTCCAACGAGAGGAGAGACCATACTTTCTCCAGTAGAGAGTCCTCTTTTCCTCCCTCACGTCCCATTCTCAGAATTTCATTTCACCTCAACTGCATGACTGCATGACGGCGCCATTCGCATAACGTGATTACGTGTGCGCGTCCACGGAATTATCTAACGCTCGAGAATTCGAAATTCGTAAAAGTGATGGTCCGATGGTCAGATAAGTTGGAGACCCTGTTATTTGGTCCAGATTGTAGTATTTTCGTATAACATTGCAAAATTTACTTATAGAATCAGTTAATCACGTAGGATTACCTGTTCTCTTAATTGATGTAGTCTTATATAATTAGTTTTTGTACTCATTGGAAAGATAAGCTTCTAATTGAAATATGTATTTCAGTTTAATAGCTGATGCTGACAGAAGGAGCTGTTACCTCACAAAAGAAACTTAGATGATGCTGGTAATTCGATGCTAAAAAAAACTTAGGTAACGTAACCACATGATTTATACAAATACATTTATATGTATTTGACGTAAAGCAGAAAATTATTAACGTATGAATTGCAAACAAAGTAAGTTTGTAATAATTTTTTAAATTTGTTCAAGATCATTATTTTTCAAGTCTAGGTCCAGAAAAAAATTTAGTTAATCTAACCAAACCACTTTGTACAATAAACAAAGATTTTTTGTTGAATCAGACAAGGTTTGGTTAGATCAAACAAAATTTGATTGGATCAACAAAAATATTTGTTTGATTCGACAAAATCGTTGCAAAAGAAACCATCTCTGATTGGTTCAACTCAATATTTTGTTGTTCGTATAACAACAAAATTCTATGGTTATATAAAAAAAATTGAAGATAAATCAATGAAATATTTTTCTGAGTGTAGATACTTGTTTAAATAAAATCTATTAAAGGAAGAAGATGATGAATGTGAAAAATAAGCATATCTTCTGTCTTAATTTCAGTCAGTAGATATTTTACTGATTTTGTTCAGTGACTTATCTCTAACTATTTAATTAGCTTAGTTTTATCAATTTATCAACGAATGTGACTAAATAAATAATTAAATAACTACCAATGAATAATTTAATGGATATAGTAAAAAGTACTATACAATCATTTATTGTGAATCACAGTTATTGAGAAATCAATTAAAATCAACTGTTTATAAAGCAGGAATTAAGCCACTAATCGAAATCAGTAAAAAAACGAATTAAAAATTCTCCCTACTCAATTAGTCTATTGAATCAAATTGACGAAGGAATCAGTAAAATATGCTGATTAAATCGCCAAAGAGCAGTCACCGACTGAAATTAGTAAAAAATACTGATTATAGGCAAAAGATATAAAAGCGACCCAGCCCAAAAAAATTTCTATGCCTTTGTACAAATTTTGGTCTTTGGAGGTTTTGGAGTCGCTGATTTCAGATCTAAAGTCAGAAAAGTGATTCTTACAATTTTCAAAGAAAAGTTAAATAAAATCAATAAATTATTGAATTTATACAAAACTTGGTAATATCAGATTTTCCTTGTCCTTTTATCGATTTTCTGTAGACAATGTCTTAAACTTATTTGATTTTGAAAACACGTTTGAATGAAAAATCTTGATAACGTTTAAAATCTCTTGAGTTATTTGTCTTGCCAAATATCAAATCTTTTGAAAAAATAGTTTTATATGATTTTAGGAAGTGTAATGATGTTATTTAAAGTGCCTTATGAAATGCGAAACATTACTCTCCAAAAAAAAATTTTTAATTACGAAAAATATTAATTTTTTATAATGCTATTTGCAACTAGATTTTTTATATTGCCGCTTTGTACCAATTTTTAAAAAATGGTCAAATTTTAATAAATCACGGCTTATTTTTCCAGTAAAAAGATTATCTATAACTTGACCGTTCCCAATTTCAATAACTTAGAAATATAGTTATTTGTTCAAAGAATAAATTTTTTTTAAATATTGCTTGAACGATTTTAGCCATTATATTTTAAAATATAAGTCGTGATTCATTCAAATTTGGCCACTTTAAACAAATTGGTACGAACCAGTAATAGGAAAAAATGTAACAGCAAATAGTATTATTGAAATTAATATTTTTTTCGTAAAGAATAATGTTTCTCATTTCATAAGGCACCATAAATAATATCATTACAATTCTTATAATCATAGAAAAACTATTTTTTCCAAAGATTTGATATTTGTCGAGGCAAATACCTTAAGAGTGAAATCTTTCGAAAATATTTGAATCTCAATGTCATTGGTGACATGTTAGACAAAAGATGAAGTGACAGCGGAAAATGAAAAATTTATAATGCTTCTAAGTTATAACACAGGTGCACTGCTTCTTCCCGCTGCAATGCGAAAGGTGTCTAGGCTTGCGAAACTGTTTGTTGTCGTAACCAAGAGCCAAAGTCAAGGCCAAGGCAAGAGCGCTTATGCAACTTGTGCAACCATCGCGCAATGTACTCAGTTGCGGCACTAACCAGCCAATTACAAACACGAAGAAAAAATCTGTTAGATGTACGAAGTACATACGCTAGAATAGTGACGGCATAGTTAATTCTGCAGATTTTATATAGATCATTCAGTTCAATTTATCGATTTTCTTTAAATGATGAAGCAATTGCTCTTAACTTTATAGAATTAAATATTTTCTTCAAAATGTGAATTCAATAGTCATTTTAATAATATTGAACGAAAATTCCATTATTTTTACAGAATATCAGTAAATTTTACTGAAATATCTGTCAAATTTATAAAGTTGGCTATGTTTATAAGATTTTAATCGCATTTGAGACTGAATAGTCAAAATGCTGAATTGAAATCAGTGGAACATTTTTGGTTATTCTATCAGTAGTTTAAAAAATTTGAAAAACTTTCTGTGAAAAAAAAAAACGCTTTCGACTGCGCTAGGATTCGAGCCCAGGTCTTTCGATTGCCGGTCGTACATTCCGACTAAAAATTAATAAAAAATACTGATTGAATAGCCAAAAATGGGTAAGTAAGTTTGATTAAGTCAAATTTTGATTGATTCAGTTTTAGGGAGTAAGAACTGTGAATATAATAGATTTTTATTCACCGTGAAATACTAATTAACTATTTTATAGAGTCACATAAAGAAACAAACAATAATAAATTTTTGCGAGAAAATACATTACAGAAAAAATAATTCATATTTATTTTTCTGCAATGATTTTTTTATGGTTTTTACCGAATCATAGGAAATTGTGAAAATGATTGATTTAATAAAATATTTTAAAAATCAAAACAAAATAAGGAAATATATTTTAGTAATAATTTTGCTATAATTTATTTCTGGAATTTTTTTTTGTAATGATTTACTTATAACCTGGGAAAATAATAGGGAATTCATTATAAAAATATCATAATAAGCATATATAATATTTTTCCATAAAAGGAATTTACCTTACAAATGAGACCAAAATCATAACGTTTGATTTTTTTGAGGTATTCTCTTAATTGAAATTGGTCTATATTCATTGATAAACTGCAAATGTAATTGATTGTGATTCAGAGTTTAATTTTTTTTAAGGTAGTTGATCCACGACAATTAGACCTCAGGCAAAAATAGATAATTTTGCTTTCAAAAATAGCAATATTATTATTGGAGGGCTATTTTGGAAGAAAAGAGATTAATTGCAAAGAAAAAAATTTGAAACATAAAAAAATGATGCATTTAACAAATTTTATTTTTACCCCAAATTTTTTTTATTGCTTCATATCAAATTTAAGAAAATTATGTGATTTTAATAAATCACGGATCATTTTTTCCGGAAAAAGATTCTCTACAACTTAACCCTTTCCAATTTTCCGGAATGAATAAATTATTATCAAATTCAGAAATTTGTTTATAAACATTTCGTTTTGGAAAATGTTTTTTTAATGCTTTCATTCATTAAAGAATTCATTTTTAAAAATCAGAAACAGTGAAATTGTGGGAAATCTTTTCTCTGAAAAAATGATTCATGATTTATTAGAATCGCATAATCTTTTAAAATTTGGTAAGAAGTGATAAGAAAAAAAGTTTGGTCAAACATAAAATTTATTAATAAAATTATTTTTCTGTGTTTCAAATTTTTTTCTTGTAAAATAATCTTTTCTCTTTCAAAATAGCCCTTCAATAATAATATTGCTATTCTCGAAAGCAAAATTATCTATTTTTACCTGAGGTCTAATTTTCGTGGATGAAAACTACCTTAAAAACTGTTAAATCATAAATGAACAAATTTCAATTTTTAAACTAAAATTATAAAAAGTTGAAAACCCGACAAAAAAATAACCGTATCTATAATTTTTGCCGAAAATGTTTCCCATAAAAAGATTAGCTTTGTTATAAATTATAATAAACCACACATTATAAATGTCACAAAATTAACTTTTCGACAACATGGTTCTTTCTCACGATTTATATTCTTAAAACTTGTAATTTCTTGTTGGGTAATTATCAGGGTAACATTTTTGCAGCTAATGAATCTCCCACGATTTTGTGACCTATGATTACCTAACTGTCAGACTTGTCGAGACAGAGTCGAACCACAAGAAGTTTTGCATTTTGTAGAACAATGGCCTCCTACTGAAATCGACACATCAGGAAATTCTTCTGATAAATCAAATTCTAATATTCTACTAAAAATCAATTTACTATCAAAAAGCTAAACTTCTTTGAGAGGCAAACTAATACTTTTGTTTGATGGTAATTTACTGTCTGTTCTGCAGCTTATGTTAATGAGTTTCCTTAATTTGTATGTGCTAGATTGGTCTTCACTACCGTCTGCACTTTTAGCATTCTGTTTTATACAGATAAAATGGTCAGGTATCAGGAAGAGACGAGATAGACAAAGTCCTTATTTTCTAGGAACTTCCAAGTGAGTGGAGAATTGTGTTATTACCTGAAGACAAATGCCGATGTCAATTTTACACTTGGTTGACCATAACCGCTTAACGGGCACCAACTCCACGACCATATGGACAATTCATGTCCTACCTCAGAAACCATCGAAAGCACTCGCACACCTGTTCAGTCGACCACATTAACCGATCCTGCGAAATTCCAGTCAATCCGCAGGAGTCGTATTCCCAGCCCTTGACCCCATTTCTCATACGCAATCAAAGAAGGCGTTTAAAATACCCTTTTCGGCTACCTATTAAAATTGGTAAATATTTACACGGAATGATTTATGACTTTAGTATTCACCTTCGTTTCTAGCTTCCATTTAAGGGGGACTTCCACCTTGTGCGTTCCAAAAAATCGAATTTTTTTTGTTGCATTTTTCGAATCTATGAACTATCAAAAATGGATTTCCAAAAGGATTTTATGAAAAAAATGCCACTTCCAGAGTTACAAAGTTTTAATAAACTTTAAAGGCGTTTTTCCGAAAACTATTTTTTTCGAAACTGTGACCACGATTGCAAGAAAAGTATTTTGTGAATCAAGCTGATTTTTGGACTGAATATTCATTGACCATGCCTCTTTCGTTTGGGATGGTAGATTTATTTTATTCTCATTTTTCGCACTTTTATAACTAAATGAACTATCGAAAATAGGCAAAAAATTAATTTTTTTTACGAATAGGTGCCATTTCGCCTTATTTCAAAATTTTGAAAAACGTATATCCCGAACGAAAGCCAACACGCTACTAATTAAAACTATGTTGCGCTTTATTTCAGTCGACCTGGGATGCTAAAATCATGGTCACATTTTGGCTCCAACTTTCCGACAAGGTCATGTTCGAGGACGACTATACCGCAAAATATTTTTTTCGCACTTTTCAGGTGAATATATTTTTTATCTTGAGGAATTAAAGAACAACATGCAGAAATAATCATTGTGATATCTTATGCCATTCTGTAGAAAAAAAATGTTGAATTTTGGCCTGAAAACCGAGTCACAAGGTGGAAGTCCTCCTTAAGGAAGAACTAGACGGACAGTCGGAAAAAAAGTTATTCGAAAATACATTCTCATCATAAATATTTACGTTTTGAGACCCCCTGAGTCAGAAAAAACGGTTTTTACGAAAATATCTGTCGAAAAAGTAATAAGGACATGTTTGTTAACCATGACAAAAATTGTAAAAATAAGAGCATTTTTTGTGTTTTTAAAAACATCGATAATTCTAATAGTATAGTGTCTGATAGGGCTCATTAATCTCTACTAATTGTCCTAATAATATTTTTCAATTAAAGTAAAATTAGGAAAGTTGCAGTATGTTAAAACTTCCCAGGCGGAAAAATCGGTGTACTGCCAATCCTTACAACCGGCGCGGTACCGTTCCGGTTGTAACCCGTAAGTAATGCCAGTGCTGCCGATCAGCACTGTGCCAAGCGTTGGCACACCACTGGGGCGGCACTGGCTAAACACCGGCGCAGTACTGCTTTTCAGTGCTGAAAAACAACCAACATTTGTGTATTACCAAGCATCGGTGCAGCACTGAATCAGCACCGGCGCAGTACCAACATTTAGTGTTGGCAAACAACCAACTTTTGAGTAATGCCAAGCGTCGGTGCAGTACCGGCGTGGTACCGCTTTTCAGTATTGGCGATCAACAAATATCGCGCAATGTCAAGTATCGGCGCAGCACTGGATCAGCACCGGCGCAGTGCGCAGACTTTGGTTTTTGATTGCAGATACATTATGCAACATTAAAAAATATAAATTAAAATTTGAGTTTGTGGAGCGAAACCAAAATTAGGAAAGTTTGACCCGGGGAAGCCATTTGTCGACAAACTCGTAAATTATCTCGAGAGCTAAGAACGTGGCCTAAAAACAGACTTTGGTTTTTGATTGCAAATACATAATGCAACATTAAAAAAAATATAATTTGTCGAGAAATGGCTTCCCCGGGTCAAACTTTCCTAATTTTGGTTTCGCTCCGCAAACTCAAATTTTAATTTATATTTTTTTTAATGTTGCATAATGTATCTGCAATCAAAAACCAATCTCTTTTTTTTGGCCACGTTCTTAGTTCTCGAGATAATTTGACGAGTTTGTCGAGAAATGGCTTCCCCGGGTCAAACTTTCCTAATTTTGGTTTCGCTCCGCAAACTCAAATTTTAATTTATATTTTTTTTAATGTTGCATAATGTATCTGCAATCAAAAACCAATCTCTTTTTTTGGCCACGTTCTTAGTTCTCGAGATAATTTGACGAGTTTGTCGAGAAATGGCTTCCCCGGGTCAAACTTTCCTAATTTTGGTTTCGCTCCGCAAACTCAAATTTTAATTTATATTTTTTTTAATGTTGCCTAATGTATCTGCAATCAAAAACCAAAGTCTGTTTTTTGGCCACGTTCTTAGTTCTCGAGATAATTTGACGAGTTTGTCGAGAAATGGCTTCCCCGGGTCAAACTTTCCTAATTTTGGTTTCGCTCCGCAAACTCAAATTTTAATTTATATTTTTTTAATGTTGCCTAATGTATCTGCAATCAAAAACCAATGTCTGTTTTTTGGCCATGTTCTTAGTTCTCGAGATAATTTAACGAGTTTGTCGAGAAATGGTTTCCCCGGGTCAAACTTTCCTAATTTTGGTTTCGCTCCGCAAACTCAAATTTTAATTTATATTTTTTTTAATGTTGCCTAATGTATCTGCAATCAAAAACCAAAGTCTGTTTTTTGGCCATGTTCTTAGTTCTCGAGATAATTTGACGAGTTTGTCGAGAAATGGCTTCCCCGGGTCAAACTTTCCTAATTTTGGTTTCGCTCCGCACACTCAAATTTTAATTTATATTTTTTTTAATGTAGCATAATGTATCTGCAATCAAAAACCAATCTCTTTTTTTTGGCCACGTTCTTAGTTCTCGAGATAATTTGACGAGTTTGTCGAGAAATGTCTTGCTTTTGTTCAACTTCAAAAATTTATTTTTCGCATTAAAACATGTTTTTTGGTCAAAAATCACTATTCTGCAAATTTTTGATTGTCTTGTTGGTCATACGACCAAGAAAGATAAAAAAAAAATTCGTCACACGAGACGTCACAAACTTCAGCTCAATCTGAAGGTCAGCTCTAACGCAGCACTGCTGGTCAGCACTATGCCGGTGTTACCTTTCGAAGCTTTGCCAGCACCGCGACAGACTTCATGAGGATCTACTGCCAGCACTATGCCAGCTCTGGAACTCCGCTGGCAGTGCTGGCGCGGTGCTGCGCCGGTTGTAAATTTCCGCCTGGGTTGAATAAAGTCAAAATCTAAATTTCATTTTCCAGTTAAATTATAGTAGGTACGAAAAAAAAGAAATGATACAAAATTGTTTAATACAAAAAGATCTACAAATTTGAATTGCTTCATTTTTCGATAAGATGTATATTTTTCTCTTTAGTTTACAAAAATACTATTAAAAATCGAAAATTCAAGTTTTTAACCATAATATGTGAAATACGAAAAAAACGTAAGAATTCAATATTGTTCACATCAATAAGGTTTACAAATTTTGTCTGCCACAGTTTCTGATAAAATGTATATTTTTCGTTTTACTTAAGAAAAAATACGATTAAAATTCAAAAATTCCATTTTTTAAGCAAAATATGTGAGATACGAAATAAACGTTATGATGGAAAATTATTTGCCTGAATGAGGTCTACAAATTTTCATTGGGATATTTTTCGGCAGGATGTATATTTTATGTTTTGATTTTAAAAACACTTTTAAAAATCAAGAATTCCATTTTTTTACCAAAATATGTGAGATACAAAATAGGCGTTGTTCTGCGAAATCGTTTACTTAAATAAAGTCTACGATTGTTTTTCTTTCTTGAGATATTTGGAAAAAATTAAATAATTTTAATCATCTACTTTGTTAGAATTACAGAAATTTATACAGAAAATCGAGCGCGAAGCGCGAGATTCATGATGAGAATGTGTTCCCTAAGGCTAATAAAGCCTTGAATAAATAGAGTTCCCTTTTTCATTTGAAATCAGAAGCGGGCAGATTTTTATTTATAATTTTCTTGAACTGAGTTTTCTTTGAATGAAAGTGTACAAACTTTTATACGGAATGAAATGAGCCATCAAAAGTTTAAATCCGCAGAAAGATTTCGAATTCTTTGAATATAAATTTGTTATTGGTGCAAACACATCATCAAAAAATAGTTGCAAACAACTGAAATTTGCCTATCGATTCCAATTAGAAAAATTCGATACTTTTGATCAGACTGAATCGTTTCAAATTAATCCAACTCATTCCGGTTCAATCCGAATCAATCTGAAATTGAAATGAAAATTCAGTTTGGATTGATTTTCAACCGATTTTCGTCAAATGAAATTCAAAACGTTTTTGGGATTGGTTCGAAATTGTTGGTAAATATTTACACAGAATAATTGATGACTATCGTATTCATCTACGTTTCTAGCTTCGATTCAGGAAAAAATTGGACGGACAGTCGAAACAAAAGTTATTTAGTTTTTTTATTAAAAATTTTCTATCATCGAATTTTTTTTTAGTGAACTTTTCATGGCTCATTTTATACAAAACAAAATTTCCCCCATTCTCACACCTAATTGAAGTTTTTAACTTTTTCTTTACAACGAAAAATTTAATATCTTATTTATTTTCCACAAAAACTTTTTGATAAAAAAAACTAAAAACGAAAATTTTATTTTTTATTAATTCCAATTGCTTAAATTTTAAGAAATGCAAATTTTTTGTATCTATCCCTTTTATTTCGCCCTTCTTCAGAATCTGTTTCTACACTATGTAAGCGTCGTATTGGCCTTAGATTCAATCAGATTGAATTTGAAATAGACGTACAGATTAAGACAAATTGAAGAGGTTTTTTAAAATGGCTTCGAATTTAGTCGGAATGAATTTCGAATAGAAGCATATATTTATCCCGATTAATATTATGCCCCAGATTGGTATCGGATTCGTTCGAATTGACATTCAACAGGATATGTGGATTGAGCCGGTTTCAAAAAAATCTTTATCAGTTCCATATTTGTTCGGATTGACTTACATAGGCACGCATCGATTGAGACTATTTGAAAAATTTCTCTGAATTAGTGCCCTATTTGTTAGGATTAATTTCTTGAACAACGCATGGATTGCAACAATTTGAGAAAGTTCTTAGATTAATGGCGGATTCGCTCGGATTGGACTTAAGCTCGCGCATGGATTCAGACTGATTAAAATTATACCTTAGATTAGTTAGAAAAAAATTCGCATTGGCGTAGGATGAAATCTTATTCGAAACTTACTTTTATGTACTTTCTGAGTCTTAATCAGTGCAATTTCACTGATTTATCAATTATAAATATATAACGGTGGTTACAATCAGCAATATTCACTGACGAATCATTAAAAATTCAGATTTATATATAAGTTTCGACTATGTGAGTCAAAAGTGTGAACATTTTAAATATTTTTCTTTCCTTAAAACGGTTTTTTTTCTTTTTGGTCATTAGTTTCGGAAGCCCAAATGGTTTTTTTTCACTTCCTTCTCGAGTTTACTGCCCCTAATATCCTCGTCAGTTCCACTCGTTGCTCGACACTTCGCATGTCCTCAGTTTTCTAATAGAAAGAAACGAATTATGTAATTTATTGTGGTCTTGTTTACTGCTCCCCTCTCCCAAATTCTCTGGTTCATAATTTAAAAATTATTTTAAGTGTTGTTATTTGTAACAATATATTTCTAGGAATCACGAATTTCATTTGCTATGGAAGTTGGAATTTTCTGGTTGTCGACCTATTCGTCTAATCTGGAATCACATCTCACGTTGTGCAGTTCTCGAGCGAGATTTAGAATAACAAATTCTGCTCATTTTTATTTTCGACAATGTTTACATCAGCCATAACAGAAGTCGTGATGCGATTTCATGCACGGAGTTTCCTATATAGTACCTTGTCCTGAACTTATACGCGCATTCCCATCGTAAAAACTTGCTGAGACGCTGGAACCGACGCGATGTTTCGAATACCTGGAAAGAGTTCAAACACTCGGAGGGAGGTCTCGTCTTCTTAAAAACAAGTGACATGGAGAAAGTTGTTTTAACTTCTTATTATCTAATTTTTGTTTTTCATTAAAGTCATGGATCAACCGGATCACGTGATCAAAATATATATTAATTTATTTCTGTAAAAGGACTTTTTTCATTCATAAAATATCTTTCCGAAATTTGGAAAAACTTAAGGCGTAATACCACTTAGATGACTTCGAAAAATCAATTTTTACATTCTCATCATAAATGAGAAGGTATTAGTTTTATGTGAAAAATGAATTTTGAAACTTTGAAAATCCAAAATTCAATTTTTTAACAATAATAAATTATAATAATAAATTCAAAAATAAAATTTTTTAAATAAAATATAATAACATTAAATAATAATATAAAACCGTTGGAATAGAAAATTATTTGCCTAAATGAGGTCTAAAAATTCTCAGTAGGATATTTTTTGACAAGATGTATATTTTATATAGTAAACAGGACTTATATCGACCCTTAGTATTAATATTTGAATATTTTGTCCAGGAAATACGAAATGAGCGTTGAAATGCAAAATCGTTTGTTTAATTAAAGTCAACGATTGTTTTTTCTTTTAGAGATGTTTGGAAGGAAATAACCAAGTCAAAATATTCAAAATTTCATGTGAAAATCGCGAGAAAAACGATTTTTTCAATGTTTTGTTTAATTGATCGCCATTTTGTTATTTTTTTATCAAATTAATTTATTCTAGTTAATGCGATAACCATTTATGCACAGATTTTGCATTTATGAAAACAGCTAGATAAGAAGATTTTTTTAATTTAAAAAAATATGATTATATAGCTAAAAAGTCAAAAAAATAAAATTTAAAAAATATTTTTTGGTTGTAAATTTGGGAAAAATTTGTTTAGAAAATATAAAACTGGAAGAGCTATAGATAATTATAGTTAATTGTTAAAAATTTTGTAATAATATCACTAAAATGAAATTGACAGACATTCTTAACTGTCTTCTGTTGAATTTTCCGAATTTTTCGAAAGATGTTTTGTAAACTAACAAATTTATTTTGCAGGAGCCTATACAGTAATTTCTTGATGTGGTCCGGTTAATTCATGGCATTAACAGAAGTTTTCCAAAGTGATGTTTTTCAATTGGAATTTTTAGAATATACATTAGAAACGAGTTTAATTGACATCAGGTAATCAAGAATCAAAGGACATTGAACCTGTAAAATAACGAGACAAGGGGTAAACTGAGTCGCCGGAACCGTGAACTTTTCAAGGCAAATGCTTTTACTTGTCTCGACCAAATTTCTCGGTACACACGCCAACTTCTAACTTGTCTGTACCGCTAGATTGAAAAACTTGATCATTAAACTTCTTCGAGAAAAAGAATTATCCTCTTTTATTACATACTATTGAAAAAAATACATAATCCAAAAAAAATAATTCACTGCTGTGTATTAAGGTAGTTCATCCACGAAAACTAAACCTCAGGCAAAAATAGATAATTTTGCTTTCAAGAATAGTAATATTATAATTAAAGGGCTAATTTGAAAGAGAAAAAATTATTTTCCAAGAAAAAAATTTGAAACATAAAAAAAATCCATTTAACAAATTGTATGTGCTTCCGGCGCGTAAACTCGTTTTTACGCTACAGTTGAGAGTAGCGCAATGTAGTGTATTAGCTACAGAGGAATGTAATGTAAAAATTTAACTGCGCATGCGCATATAACCATACAGCAGAGCGTAATCTTCTTCTTCTTCGTACAGCGTTGGCACCGTACTGACGAAGCCTTGTACATTTGAACTGCGCATGCGTCTATTACAATCCGCTACTACTACACAACATCGAAAAAATCAAAATGGCCGGAACTAGTCTCGAAATATCATGTGCAATGGACGAGAATCATGATGAATACTACTCTCTAAATATAAATCAGTCAAAATTTTTACATTCTCATCATGGATGAGAAGGTATTGGTTTTATGTGAAAAATGACTTTCGAAATTTTCATCAAATCTTTACGTTTTGAGACCCCCTGAGTCAGAAAAAATGGTTTTTACGAAAGTGTCTGTCTGTCTGTCTGTAGGTCGTGTGCGGCATAACTCTCGATAGAATTATCAGATTGAATTTAGATTTGGTACGCTTTATCGGAGCCAAGAAAGTAAAGACAGGTTCGTTAACCAGCCACATCCAATCAAAATTGAGGGATGGAGCACTACTTTTGTGTTTTTGAAAATAATTTTTTGAAAAAATCAAAAATTTCAATACTGGTTTTAGATAGTGCTCATAAATGTCTAAAAATTATCCTGATAACATTTTTTGATTAAATCAAAATTAGAAATGTTACAGCATATTCAAATTCGAAAAAAGTCAATATCAAAATTCCATTTTCCAGTTAAATTATACGAGATACGAAAAAACGTTATGATACAATATTATTGAATAAATAAAGACCTACAAATTTGAATTGTAACATTTTTTCATAAGATGCATATTTTTCTTTTTAATTAAAAAAAAAACTATTGAAAATCCAAAATTCAATTTTTTAACAATAATATGTAAAATACGAAAAAAACGTAAGAATACAAAGTTGTTCGTTTCAAAAAGATCTACAAATTTTGTCTGACGCAGTTTCTGATAAAACATATATTTTTCGTTTCAATTCCAAATAATACGTTTAAAATTAAAAAATTCCATTTTTTAGACAAAATATGTGAAATACAAAAAAAACGTTTTGATGGAAAATTGTTTGCCTAAATGAGGTCTACAAATTCTCATTAAGACATTTCGGGACAGGATGTATATTTTATGTTTTGATTTTTAATATTTAAAAAATTCGATTTTTTTCACTAAAATATGTGATACGAAATAAGCGTTGTTCTGCAAAATCGTTTCCTTAAATAAAGTCTACGATTGATTTTTCTTTTTGAGAGATTTGGAAGAAAATTAATTAATTTAATCATGTAATTTATTAAAAAGTTACTGAAATGTATACAACGAACAAATGGCATACTTACTTTTAGTATATTATACTAATATCTAGTACATTTTATACTAAAATACGCGGCTAGTATACCTTCTATTTTGAAGAGGAAAATCCTCTTATTATAAGTTTTTTCCCCTCTTTTAAAGATAGTATGTGTTACACTTATAAACTGTCAAATTTTTCATCTGAATAGTATTAAAGTCTTTGACGAATAACATTAGGTCGAAATTTATAGTAAGAAGAAATACAAATAGTTCGAAAAAAACGAAAAGGATTTTTTCTAGTAAAAAGGGATATAAGTAGATCGATAATAGCGAAATAGATTTTTCTAGTAAGATGAAATACCTCCACAGGAACTGCTTTCAAAATCGCCAGGCACTCCAACAATTTAACTCTAATTCGAACTTCCGGAATGAATTTTTTGATTAGGTGTCCATTTTAGTTGATTTTAGTGTTCTTAGCACCACGTGGCACGTACTGCACATCAGATATCTGTTCACTGACCGGCCATGTTACTTATTAGTTCACGATATCACCAATAGGCACCTTTCCACAGTATGGGGATGTGTACTAAATTTAAGACGACACATACTGAACTTAAGAGGAAATTTACCCGTGTTATAGGAAAATGTACTAAAGACTAGAATATTCGGTTAGAGGAAATTTTTAGTATGTCGACATACTAGAAGTAAGTATGCTATTTTTTCGGTGTGCGTCGTTTTGGAAATCAACCCAAAAACTAAGAAAACGAAAACTCCTCAATAAAAGAATAATAAAGAATTTAGAGTAAAATTGTATATTTCGAAAGATCCCAACCTAAAGAATATAAGAATTTGTAAACCTTAAAAAATTCCAAACCATCAAAATAGATTTAAAAAATGAAAATATCCAACAAGCGAAGATTATACACAAATAATCTTAAATTTTCTAATTTTAAGAAAAGAAAAATTGAAATGCTTCTTACATTTCTAATTACTAAAAACAAATTAATTTAATCCTTGAATTGAAAATTTAATTCCGTTCAAGTAAAAATATAATTAGCGGTTATGGAACCAGATGAAATATTTGGTGTATAAAATAAATGTTTTTCATGAAGTTTTCTCGGTTTCACGGTGATGGATTCTTGAAGGGGAACCGTGGAGACAATCCGCTTGGAAAAAGGGAGTCGACAGGCGGTCATGGGAAACGACCATTAAAACGCGACTTCCTCTGAGCCGCGAGAAACAAGTCAAGTTCGTCCTGGAACGCGCCTAGGTGGGGACGACGACGTCGTCGAGGAGAACCCAGGTAACAGCGTTCCCGTGTTACCGGTCCGTGGCCACCATAATTTATTTAATGTAAGCACCACACTTCTGCAGTTGATGTTGATATACGTGAATATACGCGTATAAGCTCACCTGTTCACAGAGAAAAGTAACATAACCAAGAAACCAAGTGCGTTCTTCACATACTGCACCGGGATATTATACACTGCGCTTCAGATTAATTCTCTTGAAAAGAAATTAATTGTGAATAATATCTCGCTTACACCCAACGGAACGTAGTAATCTCAAGCTCTCATTATATGCCGTTGCGTAATTTTCCTTCATTGGCATTTTACTCTACATTGACGTCTAAACATTAAATCTAAACGCATTGTTTTAGTATTTTTATATTCTCATCGCACCCAGAAAAAAGTTTCTTTAATTCAAACAAAATTTCTTCGAATTATACAAATTTGGGCATTGCTATACTCTCTAAATCTGAATCAGTCGGAATCTACTGATTATCAGTGAAATTTGACCGATTCAAATCGCTAAAAAGAGGTTACTGCGAATCAGTCGAATTCCATTGATTACTTCAGTGAAAAGGAACTGATATAACAGTTGAAGATATTGTTTTTACTGATTAATCAGAGAAAATTAACTGTTTTAACAGTGAAAATTTGAATGATTTAGATTAAGGGATTACGGTGAAAAAAAAGTTTCTATGATTCAAAGGAATTTCTTGATTGTTTTTTTCTTTGAATTAAAGAAATAAATGTCTGCGCAATTACACAGTACATACTCTCTAAATTTGAATCAGTCAAAAGCTACTGATTATCAGTGAAATTTGACTGATTCAGATTTAGAGAGTAGGTAATGTAACTTATAGAAATATTTTGTTTAATTTAAAGGAAAAATTGTCTTTGTTCAAAGATAATAAAATTAAATAAATAAATTCTTAAGGCGTTTCATCACCTTTGAGCCTCCAAAAATAGTGTCATTTTTATGATTTATTTTCAGTCAGATAACAAAACGTAAAGCAATTAAAATTTGTGGAGTTTATTAACTGATGTATTAAATTTATAAAAAAAATTTTTTTCGGAGGTTGTCCGCGGCCAGAAATTCTAAAAATTGAGATTTGCACCTGGAATAAAAAATAAAAAAAATTCCTGGAAAAGTTAATGTGAGATAACTTTTTTATTTCACAAAATATCTTTCGGAAAATGTGGAAAATACAACAGAAGACGATAAAGAACGTCTGTCATATATTCGATTGAGGGTTTTTTACAAACATTTTTGCAGTTAACTGTAATCATTGACAAGTCTTTAAATTTTTTTCAAAACTTTTACTAAAGAGAAGTTAACAAACGTGCTTCATTGTCTTAAACAAGGTTTCACAAAAATTTAAAAAAATGTTTTTTAAATTAAAATGTTACCATACATGAAGGTAATGGGGGAATTTTTTTCAGCAAAATGGCAGGAGTTTGAATACAAATTTGTAATTTTAATCCAAAAATTTTCCCTAATTTGTTTACATATAAAAATATTGTCGACCAATCTTAAACATAGTGTGTACTCTCTAAATCTGAATCAGTAAAATTTTCACAGATTCAATCAGTGATTTGCCTTTTCACTGATTCATCAGTGAAAACATATTTTTCACTGTTAAATCAGTTAATTTTCACTGATTCATCAGTGAAAAAAATATTTCTTACTGTCAATTCAGTCAATTTTCACTTAAATAATCAGTGAAATTTAACTGATTTACAGTAACCTCTTTTTAGCTATTTGAATCACGGTTAAATTTTTAAGATCGCTTTTTCATATGAAATTCAAAATTAAGCTCTGAGAAGCATTTAAACACTTTTCCCTCTTGTAATTCCTTTTAGATATCATTTTTGGGATGTTTATACTTCATTTAAGTAAAAAAAATCGGTTCATGAGAAAATTCAAACAAATATAAGCCCTTAATCCTGGCGAAAGTTTCGGATTGGAATTCAATCCGAAAAAATCAGAACTATTCCGAGCCTATCCGAAATCTGTTTCTGAACCAATCCGAAGAATGTTCTAAATCTCATGCGATACAAATTGTTTAAAATCAATCCGACTCATTCCGGTTCAATCCGAATCAAGTTTTAAACCCGAATCAACCTGAGCTTGTAATGAAAATTCGGTTTGGACTGATTTTTAAACAACTTTCATGAAAAAGAAATTCAAAATGCTTTTGGGATTGTTTTGGAATTATTCAGAATGATTCAAATTCGCTCGGATTGAATTCCTTTCTGAAAAATTCGCCAGGGAATTCTGTCTGTCCCTCGTTGTTGTTTGGGAACACAATAACTTTAAAAAGAATAATTACATTGAAAATTAGGGCATTTTCCCTCTCTTAAATTTCTTTGAGTAAAATTTCCATCCTAATGGAAAATATCATTCTGTTAGAGTGGAATTTCGCTCTCTTGGAATCATAATTAGGCTTCTTCAATAAGGAGTGCTTTTCTTTTAATTACAAATGAGTGAAATTTCACTGAAAGGAATTTAGAGTGGAATTTTTGAAAACTATAATTCCTCAAAAAATTTGAAATTTTAATATTAATCAAACGTATGTATATTCTTTGTTTTAATTAAAAAATAATTGACATTTAAAATAAAAGATTCTATATTTTCAGCCAAGGTATGCTGTATACAAGTGATTAGTTGATAAATAAGACTCTTCGTGCAATAAATATTTTCATTAAAAAATAACCATTTTTTTACTAAAATATACAACTACAAATATACAAACTTTCTCTGGAAAATATTTTGAAAGGAAACACAGTTTTCGTTTTAATCATTTACTAATGTTAGCACTAAAAAATTCAATTTTATTGGAAAACGACAACACCAAGAAAAAGATTTGTTTGATTCAAAAATTTTTGTTTGAATTTAACATATTTTATCTTTGTTATACAATTAAAGAAACGTTTGTTTCATTCAAACATTATTTGCTTGATTTTAATATATATTTTGTTTAAATAAAGTAAACCTAAAATTAAATAAAATACTTCTTCGAAATAAAAATGTATTAATTCCAATCAAAAATTAAATTTTTCTCTTTTTATAAATTTATTTATTTTTTTATCAGGATATATTTTATTTAAGGGGAAGCGTATATTATTATTTTTAGTTAAACACTTTTATACATTTAAGTATACAAGGTTCAAACAAATATATTTTTTAATTCAAGCAAATTTTTTCTCTAAATTAAGGAATTTATTAGTTTAAATCAAATATTTTAATAAATATATTTCAGAAACTATATAAAATACTATAAACAATACCAGCAACAAAAGCGAAAGAAAATCTGTTTATGCCAAAGTCATTTTTGGAGAAAAGTAGTAAAAATAAATATAGAGGTTTATATAAAGTTTTCGAGCCTGAGAAACTCAAAAGGGCAATGTCACTAGTGATGAAGAAGAAGTAAGAGAGGAGGGAATGGTAAAGGAGAATAAGGATAAGAAGAAGAGAAATAAGTCGTATGGCATGGCCGCCATCTTCTTTGCTGGATTCAAGACAGACCGGTCTCTCGGCAAGTTCTTCTTGAGGTCACGAGCGTGTGCACACGTTCGCCGTTTTGCGCCTTCTTTTCTCTCTTCCTTTTAACATCTCTCTATCTCTCTTCCCCTTCTGCGCATTCATTAGTCTCGGTACCATTCGACCCAAGTCAAGTCGCCAACAACCAAGTCGTCAAGCTCTCGAGGATACCTGGGTTTCTGTAGAAACGTGAATGGCTATCTCTTCTCTATTATGCATGCACTTTACCTCTACAATTGTACACGTCTATGCAAAATGGCCATATACTTTTGAAAGAGCGCAGATGCAAATCCATGCTAAATATTTTCTACCGGAAGCTAGCCTTTTGTTAATGTTATCCAGAAACACAGAGGGTGAGGTCAATTCCGTTTTAAGTTTTGTTATGCATGTTGGCCGCAATTTTACAAAACTGGAAAAATTCAGGATTTTGATATACAAAAGCTATGTAAATTTTTTTTAAGTGGCTCAGACCTGGCATGATACGCCGAACCAAGCCTGGGTTAATTTAGGTAGATTGAAGATGACTTGGCAATTATTCTTCGTAAAAGGCATACCCACGTTTGAATTTGTGCAAAAATGTTTCTGTTGCCCAGATCAGGCCTGGATATGGCATCGTTAGTTTGAAATAAGACGCCGTGCCTGATCTGGGCCAGGTTTGGTTTTCTTGCAACTTTTACGACTCGCATTACAAATTTTACTATTCGCATTCGATCTTCTACTATTTGTACTCCACTGTCTACCATTAAATTTTGTTTCTTGGCAGGCGAATGGCAAACATTGCTAAATAATAAATAAATCCTCTTTTTTCCATGTGCTTGGATAAATGCAACGCCTCTTGTCGGCGTTGTAACCTTCCCGACCGGGCCGAGATCTGGTGCAGCGTTTAATTTCAAACTAGGGCCAGATTAGGAAATTTCTGCACGGGAAGTTGAATGCCAGGCTTGGGCCAGCATTAGCGCATAGCGAAATTTCTGCATGAGCTACTTTATATGCTAAAATCAAAATTAAGTTCATTAACATGAATATTTTGAAGAATTTCTAGCAAAAGGGATAATTTTCATGGTACAAAGATCTTTGACGTTCTCTAGAAATATTTATGTTCAGCTACATGCACGAGTGCACGTAGACGAGCACGCTTGAAGAACTAGAGGCCCTTAATTGGTGAAGTCAGTCTGCTATCACGGGAAGTGTACGGGACCTAGGACGTGTCTCTGCGGACATGGGTTGGTTCCACCATGCATTACCAGCACCTTTTCTTCAAGGTGCATAATGTGTCATTCTTATAGACAATTGGATTCAGAAAGTTCTCAAAGTGCTCAAAAACCTAGATTAGACATCCAATAAATGTTCGTCAAATATATATACCCATGCTGGAATTTAACCGTAGCCCTGGCTGGGCCAAGATCGGAAATCTAAAATCAGGGATGTAACACGTGGTCTGACTAGGGTGAGATCTGGCTGCCCGAGATCTGATCGGGCTGTGATCGGAACTGGTTGGGCCCAACCTGGCCCTGATCGGGCCGTGTGTTATATTACTGATCTGGGCCATGTCTGGCGATTTCTGCACGGGTATTTATTTGAATGCGATATTTGACCCCTAGCTTGGCACTAGTTTTTAACTTTATATAGGTTGATATCCGGTCAAAATAGATTAACAACAATTTCTATAAAATTATCTGTTCAGGAATTTTGTTGTGGTCCATGTTAGGCACGGATATGGTGAAGCGGGGATTACAATGAAACGCCGCATTTAATCTGGGCCAGGTCTGTCGACCGGAAAATTACAAGGACCTCTGTCGGTTTTTTATACTGCCAGGCCAGGCCCAGATTGGGCGCGGTGTTTTATTTCGAACTAGGGGCAGAAAAGTGGATATCTCCATGAATATATATATCAGGTTTAGTCTCTATAAAAAACCTGGCTCAAGCTTGGTCCAAACTGTGCGTTCAGAACTTTTTAGCTAAACTAGCTAGGCCCATGCTAGTCCGCCATTTTGGGTTCTAATTTTGCAACTCTTAGGTCCACTTCTTACCATAAAAATTTGTTTTCACGGATATATTACAAATTTCTATTTGAAAAATTGAAAAAAAACTAAAAATAAATTTTTAATGAAACACTGAAGGTTATCTTCACTGTTTTCTCTTCAGAGTGTTTTTTTCCATTTTCCTCTCTGTCACTGAAACTGGCACTTGTTCGCATTCTCTCTTGATCGGATCACTCTCGGTGAGTCACTTTTCATTTTGATTATAAACACTTCATACAACACCTGTATGGTAATTACGGTTATCGTATTGTTACAATAGCAAAAGCACGTAAAAGGTTTACCAACTTAAATAAATTGGGTGAAAATAAAGTTGAGGAGTTAAAAATTAATCGCCATTATTTTGATTAAAATTGAAGATTAGTAGAAATCTAATGTCAGTGAAATGTGTGTTTATATCACTCCCTTTTTTGTGGAAGTATGGAGTGAAGGAGTGTAAGAGGATATTCCCTGGGACCATAACCTGACGTAAGTTGACCTCCGCACCTGGATTCGCGATTGCGTTTGCTACTCGCTGGATATTTAACGGCACCGAAAGAAAGTAAAGTAGTGGACGTACAACCGTACGTCTTGGCTGGTGTGCGGGACTGCGAAATCGATCCGGTTTACGAGCGAGAGAGAAAAAGAGGTTAAGTTCGCAGGGTTCCACGCCGCTGTTTGCAATTTCACACCGTTTGTATATCTGCGCGCAAATTGCAAACTGCGCTATAAACCAAGATTTTTAAATTCCGTTTTCATGAAAAATAAAATGCCCTGTCATTTTCACAACGAAATATCCAGTTTAACGAAATTTTTCAATTATAGTATTCAATTCAAAGCCTAGTTTCATTTTTATTCTATTTTTTAAGGGGGTGTTCTAATGTGACGACCGAAAAAGTTGAGCATTTTTGATGAATTTTCTCTCAAAAAGTACTGCATGTAACGGCACACGTTTTTATTCTACTAGGGGGTCATAAAGTACATTTTATTGCCCCTTGTGGGGCAAACAATAGTATATTGTGCAATCAGGGAAAAAAAAATTTATTTTGCGAGTGTGAAGTTTAATGCCCGGGCAAAGCGTGGGTAACAACCACACGAGTAAAATAAATGTTTTTCCCGTGTTGCACACGATTTTTTCTACTATGGGGTCATAAAATGGATTTGTTTGCCCCGCACGGGGCAATAAAGTTCACTTTACGACACGCTAGTAGAAAAATCCATTTTTGACCCTCCAGTAGAAAAAGAATCGTGCTCTCTAAACCTGAATCAGTGAACGGCCACTGATTCGCAGTGACTATTCACTGATGCCAGCAGCTATAAGTCTTTCACTGAGAATCAGTGAAATTCGACTGATGAATCAGTGAAATAGATTGAACGCACTTATTGAATCAGTGAAGTCTTCAGGTGGGAATAATAAAATATTGTAATTATTATTGTGTATACAGTGGCGAAAGTATCGGATAGGAATTCATTCCGAGCCAATCAGAACTATTCCGATTCATTTCGATATCTATATCCGAACCAATACGAATAATTGCGAACCAATCCGAAAAACGTTTTGTAACTCGTTTGATGAAAAACGGTAAAAAATCTATCCGACCTAATCCGATTTAATTCGAGTCGACAATCCGAATGAATCCGAATGAATACCAGCTCGGATTGATCCAAACCGAATTTTCAATTTAATTTTTTTTTCATAGGTCTATTCACGTAGAAATAAATATGTATTTTTATACTATTAAATTTTTATTTTCTATTCTTCTAGAGTACACCTTGTAGAAAAAAAAAATTTATGCCTTTACATGCAGTACTTTTTAAAAATACCCCCTTAAAAATATGTTTAAACTTTCTAAATCAGGCCCTTATCTGCAACAGCCCAGTTCATAGATATTTTCTTCATCCAATGAAGAAAGAAGAAAAATTATTATTTCACAGGTTATCATCTGTATTGTTTTGAATACGATACTGACGGTAATCCTTACGATATGTTAGTAAATTTAACCACTTGTATTACAGTGGATACGATACAGTAATTATTTCTTACAATATTTACATACGGGTTACTTTCTGCATATTGTACTGATTGAGAGTCATATAGTTACGTGTGTAAAAATGGTCATATTATGGCTCAGACTGGTGATGAACCACATAGGCTTGACGTAGCTTGGACTGGATTATACCACTTAAAACGGTTGCCAGATCAGAGCCCGGTCAGGCTATGTGTTTTATTACCGATCTAGGTTCCCCGATCCAAACCTGGCTAGGACTACAGCAAAATTTCTCCTGACTAGTTCACTTTAAACATTTTGACATGGTCCGGATCAGGCCTAGGCATGGCATTTTTTAGTTTAACATGAAACGCCGAGCCTGATCTGGGCCAAGTTTGGCGTTCAAATAATCAGGGCCAGATTTTGGGGGATTTTCGCACCGAAAATTATTACAGTTCTGCTTAGTCCTAAACCAGACAAACTAGGCAGCGCCTAATTAGTGTGTATCACGGAAATTTGAAAAAAGTTATAATTAAAAATCAATTAGTTTTTATAGAAATGGTCTTATTTCAGTTTAAATAATTCAAATACAGAAGTCTTGTTTTCTTACATTGATTAATCTTCTTATGCAGGAAATCTTAAAATCCCTGCTTTTAAAAGTATGAGGCTTTAATACACCTGTTAGCAGGTATTGAACAGGTGGATAAAGAAGCCCCGTTCTTTAGCGTCACATTGGTGTGCAAGAGTGAAACCGGTCCTTCCGATTTCGACTGGGGAACTGCAATGAGCATTACGTAATGATATTTAGACTCAAACGTCATTACCAGCGCACGACATTTAAATTGACGCTGTCCTGTTCCTGTCGATCGCCTGCGAAATTGATTTAAAGCGACGCGCTTGATTGCTCACTGATCATTCCATTCCATACTATGGAAAATCGTCTACCCGATAAATATCAATCTCTTGCGATTACTTTGCCTTTTTATCCTATTTTATAACTTAGGTCAAATCTACTAGAACCATTTTAGTTAAATGAAATCCTATATAATTTATTACTACAACCTTATAATTATATGGAATTAGGAATATTTTTAGAATGTTGTAGAACCCTTGCAGAAATTGCCTGACCTGGCCCTAGTTTGAAATTCAACGGCACGCGTGACCTGGGCCCATAGGAGGTTAAAAATCTGGCAGAAGGCGTTGCAATTATCAGTCTACCAGACCTGGCCCAGATTAGGCGCAGCCTTTAATTTCTTACTACAGATGCCATTTCTAGGCCTAATCTAGGCCATGACAAGATTTCTGCTCGGGAAGTTTCCGATGATGAAAAGATAAGTTAAGTAGGTTTAAGGCCATGGATCAACCAGATCACGTGACCAAATTCCTATAAAAGTTTGTGTAAGATAACTTTTTTATTTTACAAAATGTTTTCCTGAAAATTCCGAAAATACTACAAAACACGATAGAGAACGTCTGTCAACTTCGTATGAGTGAATATTTTGCAAAATATTTTACACATAACTGTAATTGTCGATAAGTTTTCGAAATTTTTCCAAACTTTTTACTAAACAGAAGTTTACAGACGTGCTTTATTATCTTTTGTTACGTTTCGAAAATTTTCAGAATTGATTGTCCGATTGATCCATGACCTTAAAATTTAGAAATGTCGCTGGCTCAGTGAAGAAGATGTAGGACTAAGAATTAAAATCCAAATGGTTGGGGTTCGAGACCCAATACCCAAGTTAATTTTTGTCTATCAAAAAAGTAGATAAAAGTGATTTAAAATCAGAGTTCGGTGGGATTTGCGGGGATAAGAGTGAAACAAGTCCCGTGGAGTGGAACAAGGTGGTTTTCTTCGCATCCCAGTAATTTTTACGAAGGAAAGGGCGGACCTTGCGCCACGTTCGAATCGGTTCGTCGCAAGTCCGTTCACCGTGAATTCGCCTCGCTCGAAAGCCGATCGTAAAGATCGGTTCACGAGTATCGTCTCAAGGCCAGAGAGTCCAGGCATCTGTATCTTAAGATCTCAGTCAAAATTGTCTGTGTATTGATTCATGATCCTTGTTATAAATAATCCCGCACAAAAAACATCGTGTTTATTATCTTGTAATCCAGATTTATTGGTTCAGTTTTTATTCACTTTGAATCTTACTTTCTTCATTTGTAACAAAGAAGAAGTTGTGTCAGAATTTTTTCTGTTGTACTCTGATTTAAAATGAGTTCTGGAATTTAAATATATTTTCAAGGCTTTTTAGTAAAAAGGATATAATTGAACCGCATATAGTATTCTTAATTGACTGACCCTTAGCATTATTCGCACGAATCATTAACGAGTGCAAGAAAGTCATAGATAACACACGAGGAAGTCAACGACGCAAACTTAGAGTCGTATTTACGCCGGCGATGGCCTACTTTGCATCCTACTTGTTAGCCAGGACTACGCCCCTACCGGTTCTAAGGACGATCGGCAAACACAAGGAAATCCTTCTACGATTTCCGGGTCGATGTCGCACAAATGATACCTCCATGGAATAGTCTAATTAACTACCGGTTCTAAAATCAACTCGAACCTAATTATTATCTTTCAAAATAACTTCTATAGGTAGTTTTAATCACCCTGGTGGAAGTTTCGGATTAGAATTCAATCCGAGCAAATCAGAGCTGTTGCGAAATTTGTTTTCTTATCATTAGAAATTAATCTGAAAAACGTTTTAGATCCTGTTTGATGCAAATCGGCAAAAAGTAAATCTAAAACTTCTATTCGAATTAATCTGAATTAAGTTTTCAATCCGAATTAATCCGAGATCGGATTGGTCTAAACCAAATTTTCAATCCAAAGTATTCCGATTCTGGATTAACTCGGTTTAATTCAGACCGATAATCCGGTTCAGATCAACCCGAGTTCGGATTTATTAGGATTGAAGGCTTCGATTCGGATTCAATCGGACTGTAGCCTTTGATTAAAGCGGGCTGAATTTAAGAAATTGTTTTTTTGACTTCACTTCTTTAACCCTTTGCGGCATACATTTTTTAGGGGAACGAATTCTTATTATAATTGTTACATAAGGGTTTTTGGGGTCGCTGATTACAAATCTGAACTCAGATTTTGGAAATTCAAAATAGCGGCTCCAAGATGGCGGTCATAATAACGGGTTTCCCAATAAGGGTGATATGTTTTGAAATTGAAAAAAAAAACACTGAATATTCATTCGGAATTGATCGAAATCTTTTTTATTATATTGGATATTCTATGCCATTTATGATTTAAAGAATATATCGGCCAAATGTCCCCCGAGACTTGAGCCAAAAATGCGCCTCATCAGAAAAGATGATTTTTTGATGAAAATTGGGATAATTTTCAATTGATTCCAGAGCCCAATCCGCGAACTCCCGACGCAAACGATGGTCATTAGGCTTCAGTTCTTGGGCCAGAATCATCTTATAGGGATGCAGGCCAAGATCCAATCGCAAAATACGTCAGGTAGTCATCCTGGACAGGCCCAATTCCTGAGATCGGCGTGGCACGGACAATTCACGGTACGGCGGCTATATTCTGTGTAGAACGTGCGGTACGCATACGATTTTTAGGCTTAGTATCCAATAGAGTAAATTCACTCTCCAACTTATCGATTATTCGACGAATTGAGAGCGCGGATGGAGCAGAATGACGACCATATTTTGCACGATATGCTCTTTGAACACCGACAAAACTTCTCGAATTTTGATAAAATAATTGGACAATTTCCAAACGTTGTGGAAGCGTGAAACTACTCATGATTAAATGGCAAACCTTACTGATGACAACTGACAGCAGACGTCAAAAATTTCAGTTCAAATGAGCCCGATAGGGACATTCAAAATCATATCACCCCTATTGGGAAACCCTTTATTACGTTTTTTTGAATTTGTTTTTGAAAATTGGTATACAGGGGTTTTTGAGGTCACTAATCACAAATCTGAACTCAGATTTTGGAAATTCAAAATGGCGGATCCAAGATGGTGGCCACAATCTTAAATTTTTTTAAATTTGTTTTTGAAAATTGGTTTAGAGGGTTTTTCAGTGTCGCTGATCACGAATCTGAACTCAGAATTTGATAATGGTAGATCCAAGGTAGCGTCCAATAATGAAATATTATTGTAACATTTTTGAAAATTGGAGAAACGGTATTTTTGAAATTGCTAATTATAAACTTGAACCATAATTTTAAAAATTCAAATGGGAACCTTCCAGATGGTGGAAGTAACAAAAATGGGATTCTAAAAAGTGCAGGTTTATTGAGGTACAATCGGAAATAAGCAAAGCCAAGAGATTTTTTCGAAAATATTAATTAAAAAAATATTATTTTGGCCGCCATATTGGAGCCGCCATTTTAAATTTCCAAAATCTGAAATTAGATTCTTAATCAGCGACCTCGAAAATATCATAATACAATTTTCAGAAAAATTCAATAATATTTCAATTTATGGACGCCATATTGGATCCGCTATTTTGAATTATCAAAATCTGAGACTAGATTCATGATCAGCGATCTCAAAAACCCTGGTACATAAATTTTCGTAAAAAAATTCTTAAAAGTTCCTCCAATAATGAATTCTTTTCAGAAAAAGGGTTTTTTTTCTGAATTTGTTTATTAAAATTGACAAATTTTTACAAAATCTGGTACTTTTAAACGTGAATTTATATTCAATAACATCCTAGGATCGTAAAATAACAAAAAACAGTTGGATAATCGGATCAAAATTACATTTAAATCGCGAAAATTTGTAAAAAAATAAGTGGCATCAAGTGATGCCACTGTGCCGCAAAGGGTTAGTTTGAAGTAAAAACACCTTTGGAACAAATATAAATTAATTTTATTCTAAGAAATCACGTTTTTAGCCTTTTTTAAATGAAAAAAATTATTCTTTTAATTTATTTATTTGATTTAAAAAAATATTTTTTCGATTCAAGTACAGTACTGGCAAAAACTTAAGGGGATCCGCCATCTTTAATATTTTTACTTTTTGAGTTTAGACCTTCCATATAATTTTTTTATGTTAAGTACCTTTATTTAGTAAGGTTTTGGGAGTTTCTAAAAATTCCAGCTTCTTTATGTATTTTTAAACTAAAAATTTTGAGTTTTTTGGGCATTTTTTTGACATTTTTTGACTTTGAATCACTTTTTTATTTTTCAACCAATTGTCATGATTATTAAAAACCCTCAAAACCTTACTAAATAAAGGTACTAAACATAAAAAGAATTATATGGAAGGTTTAAACTCAAAAAATAAAAATATTAAAGGTGGCGGATCCCCTTAAGAAATAATTTATTTGATTTTATTATATTTGAACAAAGACAATTTTTTCTCTAAATTAAAGAAAACATTTCTGTGAGTCTGTATGTACTATGAGACTGTGCAGATAGTTATTTCTTAAATTCAAAGAAAAAAATCAATCTAAAAATTGCTTTAAATCAAAGAAACTTTTCTTTTCCGTATTGCAATACACAAATTTTTTGATTCAAAGAAATTTTGTTTGAATCAAAGAAACTTTTTACTGCGTGTATTATCAGGATAATTACTATATAGGTATACAATGAATAAAATATTGTTTCAGTTAGATAAGTGTAATACTTATTATCATCTGTATTTTACTCAGAACTATATATGTGTATAGCACTGAGTACCAACAATATTTTATCCAGAAGTGTAAGAATTGCACCCACTGCTACAGTTTTCTGTAATTTATTCATAAGGGATAGTTTTTTAACAGCAAATGTTGGAAAATTGTAAGAAAATTTTAGCTTAAAATTACAAAGCCATTTTTTTCTACTAATAAAGTAATATTTGAAAAAATGTTAATCAATCGTATACAAAAAAATTTGCCCGCTTCGCGGGCACATTCTCATCGCGCGCCTAGGGCGCGCGATTTGATCGTCGCGCTTCGCGCTCCGTTCTTTCTGGACCTCGCGCTTCACGCTCGTTCTTGTGCTCTTCACATACATTCAAGTTTATTTATTATAATTTGACACTGAAGCTCAAAACCAATTTTACAATAATATTACAGATGATGTGAATTACACATTTTCTCAAAGTCACTCTATTTCTTTTTGAATTTAAGTGAAACAGGAAATTCAATTTACTTAAGGCTCTATCGGCCTTAAGGAACACATTCTCATCATGACACTCGCGCTTCGCGCTCGATTTTCTGTATGCATTTTTGTAACTTTTTAATAAATTACATGATTATTGATAAATTTATTTTCTTCCAAATATCTCAAAAAGGAAAAACAATCGTAGACTTTATTTAAGGAAATGATTTTGCAGAACAACGCTTATTTCGTATCACATATTTTGGTGAAAAAAATCGAATTTATTTAATATTAAAAATCAAAACATAAAATATACCTCTTGTCCCGAAATGTCTTAATGAGAATTTGTAGACCTCATTAAGGGGGGCGCCCTATCCAGCACGTCAAAAAGTGGTCATTTTTTGGGATTTTTTTTCACTCGGAAAATAAAAACACACACGAATAATTTTTTGCATATATCTAAAGACATGTTTGAACTACAAAAAAAGCATTTTTTCAAGAACTAAAATCTAGGCGCGCTCAAACTTGCGAGCGAAGCGCGCCATGAGAATGTGCCCGCGATGCGGGCAGATTTTTTATTATTCAGCAGGCTTCCCCCGAGTGCGTGAATGTCAGCAACTCCAAAAAATTTGATTTCAAAATATTGAAATCACGTCTTGAAAAAAAAGTGCTTTTTTTTCGTCATTTTTGGCTGCTAAATGTGGCTAAAAAGTGTATAAAAAAACTTTTTTTTTTATAATTTCAGACATTCATGCACTCGTTTATTTAATAATTTACAAAAAACTTTTTAGAAATCGAAAATCGGTTTAGTAGTTTTTTCACAATCGTGTACCGCAATTTGGAAAACATAGTTTTGAGAAAAATCGATTTAAAGTTTCGAGTTAGTGGTTCGCACCCACAGCGGCCACAGCGCGCCCGAACTGTGGGTGTCACAATATTCAGAGTTGAGTCATAATATTTTGAGAATATACTTTCAAGACATGACCCAATCGATTAATGAAAAAAAAAAAAAATCGATTTTTTGAAAATACTGGATAGGGCGCCCCCCTTAAGGCAAACAATTTTCCATCTAAACGTTTTTTTTGTATCTCACATATTTTGTCTAAAAAATGATAAAAAGTGATATATTTATTCAACATCCAATTTGGTGGGAAATTCAAATAATTAGAGCAAAATTTAGAAATCCTGTTTCGAACATTACAATGGGAGAGATAAATGAGAGATCCTAAGCCCACTACCAAGTGGTAAATATGTAAGAGATAAATAGTTTATTTACAGAAAAAGTTATATTGTTGAGTCAAGCATAAATAAGTCACGTGACTCACTTCATACATGGCTGTAAGGCCATGCATCAACCGTTAATTTATTCATGTAAGTTAACTTTTTCAATACACAAAATATCTTATTTCAGTAAATTTGTAAAATATAACAGAAACTAATAAAAACGTCTGTCAGCATAGTTTTGGTGAAATTTAAAAAAACAAACTTCAGCATGGTTCATAGCAAATTTTACTATAGTTTATACTGAAGTTTCATATTATTATAAAGTTTAGTATTTTTACTAACAAAAATGTTGAAAGTGATACGTTTTTCCCTAAATTGAAAAATACTATATAGTAAAAATTGATATAAAAAGTTTCCCCGTGTAATATTTATTTTCGAACATTATGTAATACAATATTTATTTGTTTTTCATTTTGGCATAGGGTCAGACCCTTTTTATTTTCACAATACCATTTATCTCAATGGCAGATATAAAAAAACGTAAAAAGTTTGGCAAACGTTTCGGCCACATATGGGGGCCCTCTTCAGTGCCACAAATTATAAGATTCGATTAAAATTTCTTTAAAATATCACAATATAGAAAATTTCGATCGTCGAGAGACTCCGGTAACAGTCCTCAAAAAAAGTAAAAATTCTAAAAATTGATAAGTGCTTGGGTCGTCCAGATTATCAATTTCACATTTTATATATTATAACAATAAAAAAAAAAAAAAAAAAAGTTCTTTTCCGGTCGGTTCTTTTCGCGAAATTATAAAAATAAAAAAATAAAATAAAATTTTTGTTCATTACATCGGGTTTTCTATATACAGTGAATTTTTTAATATGTTTTCAATGCGTGTTTTGCATACCGGACTGCTTCATTTTGAGTTGCAAGCTATGAAATAAGTTTTGTTTTTATACCATTCCTTATTTTAGTAATTTTCTATATTGTGATATTTTAAAGAAATTTTAATCGAATTTTATAATTTGTGGCACTGAAGAGGGCCCCCATATGTGGCCGAAACGTTTGCCAAACTTTTTACGTTTTTTTATATCTGCCATTAAGAAAAATGGTATTGTGAAAATAAAAAGAGTCTGACCCTATGCCAAAATGAAAAACAAATAAATATTCTATGAATTAAGGGTCAATACAAAATCGGATATGTTCTAAAACATGTCACATCATATTATGTAATACTCCATAAAGCTCTTTTAACTCCCATAAATATTTTAATCCTCCAAGAAAAATTCTATAATTCTGATAAACTTCACAGCTAGCTCTTGGATTTAAAGACAAAAGAAGACACCACCACAATAATAATTTCAATGCTCTCAATTGTTCTCATCTATTCATCATATCTCTTCATTTCCTCCTTTCTCATTTCTTCGCAAGCCAACATCACGTTCTGCTTTCCACTTCCGGTTGGATTCTGGGGATTCCTGTCCCGTAAAATGGAATCTGGAGAAGGAGCCAAAGAGTGGCTTCTAGCTGGGCTCACTGGGTTTCGCCAAGAAGACTTAACGGTAAATCCGCGGCCGCTGGCGTCCAATGAACCCACTCTTGGTGGCCAGGGCAGGCGAGGCGAGGCGAGGCGAGGCGAAGCACGTCCTTACCTTGCCTCTTCTCTTCGGCTGAGCACGCAGATACATGCCTAAGTCCATACACGCAAATGCTCCATCGCACATACAAATTTCCTCAGTTCTCACACACATACACCAAATGGGAATAATCACGACACACGAATAGAATTTTCGTGGCGATGGGGCGACGGCTTCTTTACCCCCTTGCTCTTCACCTGCTTCATCATCAGCTTCTTTTTCTTCTTCTTCATTTTTTCTTCTCTTTCATTTTTTCCAGGCTCTTTCACAAATGGAGGGAATGTTGCGTCATCAGGCAAGATCACCAGCCTGAATCTGGGTCGCCTACGTCGCAAGGTTTTTGGGCCTGAAGGCCCTCTTGCTAGAGCTCCGGAGATTTAACACGCCATGCCACACGCAACTAGCTCGTTACGTGATTCGAAAATCGATTATTTTGTTTCGTTCTCTGTTCAGTTCATGAATCTGTGTCTTATTCTCTGGTATTTTGAGTTTTAAAAGCAATGCATTAGATAAGAAAGAGAATTTTATGTTACATCGTTTTGGATTTTTTTAATGTTTGTGTACATCCAGAATTCAGTTTCTTTGAATCAAAAAAACACTTCTTTGATATATGGTCAAAGAAAAATTTCTCTGAATTGAAGAAAGTTTTGTTGATTCAAAAAAATGCTCTTTAAGGGGGTCCACCTGTGTGAGGGCGGTATTTCGAACGCTTTTTCGGGAATGTTTGTTAGGAGAACTAATTCCAAAGTGAGAATAAGTTTAACGTTATTTTGAAGGTTTGTGGTTTTATTATAATAGTAAATTTTTCCAATAGTGTAATCCGAAGGCTTGTATTCATTACGGGCATTGAAAGTGACCCCTTCAAAATGGAATACCGAAATTGTGGGCAAGATTCCGCTCGAACCAGTTATCTAAAACACAAAAAGTAAAAAAAATATTATTTCTGTTTATGTTGTCGAGGAACTGACGTAGCATTTTAACGAAATTTTAAAAATTGAAGAAATGGCAGTACTTTTCATAAAAATTAATCATTTTCATGCTTTTTTCGATATAATATATGCTGTAAAATTAAAAAAAAAAGATTTCAAAAAACCGCTACGTGGGTACCTTCAGTTATCTCATAAATGAGTCAGTTAAAATTTCAAGTCAATTTGTTAAGTAGATTTTTTTCAATCCTGCCCACAAATTTCAAAAACATGGTTTCTAGAAAAACGCGTTTAAAGTTTGGAAACACAACAGAACTTTGTATTGTAGACTCACATTTAATCTGCAATTAGGTTGATTTCATGAAAATTGCTTAAGGACATCATTAGTCATATCTTAAAGATGCAAAAAATGTCAACAAAAAAAAATCGATTTTTCGAAAATTTTACACAGGTGGACCCCCTTAATGTAAACAAATCTATTTATTTGGATCACAGAAATTTTGTTTTAATTAACAAAACTTTCTTTAATTCAAAGAAATGTTTCTTTGATTCAAAGAAACTGTTTTCTCAGTATAGCATATTTGAAATCCTCGAGAAGATTTGTTCGGAAGATTGAAGAGAAGTTCTCTTAAGATGATTGTAATGACTACTATAATTGTACTTCTTTGTTGTTGAGCGCCTTCCTCATTTCTTTTGGAGATCAGACGGAAAAAAAAGTTCAGTAAAGTTTATAGAACTGTTCAAGAGTTGGGGATACCTGCATTTACGGAACAGAGTTTTGGAAAATGTACAGAAATTTTCAGAATAAAATGTGAAACTTAAAATCATTTTTCCTGAATTTAAAGCATTTTATTCTGAAAAATTATATAATTTTTTCAGAACTCTTCCGCAAAAGTATGTATCCCCAACTCTTGAACACACTGTTAGAAATTTCTACCGTAATTTCCCGAAACACGGGTCTGGAGTATTATTCAGTTACAGTTTCGTAACATTAAGATAGAATTTCAGAAGATTCAGTTACTTTTTAGTAAATTTAGGGCCATGGACCAACCAGTACAATTGAATAAATTAATGAAATCAGTTTCCCCCAAGATTTTTCCACAGTAATGAATTTTTTTACCCAAAACTTTAGGCCATAATAAAGGACACATTAGCGGATGGCTGTAGACTTTACATTGAGAAAACAGTTTCTTTGAATCAAAGAAACATTTCTTTGATATACGGTCAAAGAAAAAATTTCTTTGAATTAAAGAAAGTTTTGTTACTTCAAAAAATTTTTCTTTCATCTATAGAAATATATTTGTTTACATTAAAGAATATTTTTTTGAATCAACAAAACTTTCTTCAATTCAAAGAAATTTTTCCTTTGATTGTTTTCTGGGTGTAATTAGTTTTTAATAATTAATAAAACTTTAGTATCGGTAAAACAGGAGTTATTATTTTTTATTGTTTAGAACTAATTCAAGTCTACAGATATCGGCTAATATGCCCTTTATTATGTCCTAAATTTCCAGCTAAACTAATTCAGTATTATGGAAAAGTCTTGGGGAAAACTGATTTAACTGATTTTATTGATTTAGTCAGATGTACTGATTGATCCATGGCCTTAAGAAACAATTTCTTAATTTTCAATTACAAAGTGTTGAATATTCTAATACTTGTATTTGGAAATTCTGAAACTTGTAACAGGAATAATTTTACGTTTTGGGTAAGTGAAGTTTTATGCAGTTACATGTAACTTAAAATTTTGTAACAGTTTCGAAATTTTATGATAAATGTTATAAAAACTCTGTTACAGTTTGGGAGTTTCAAGATACATTTCATGAAAATTCAGTTGTTTCATAATATTATGAAAAATTTCAGAAAATTCATTACAATTTTTGCAATTTTAAGATACCTTTATTCAAAATCATCATAAATATCGTCAAATTTTACGTTATACCTTTGTAACATAAAAATTATCTAAATTTCCGAACATTTCTAACAGTGCAGTTCTATAAACTTTACTCAATTATTTTTTTACGTGCACGTTCAGTTTTTTATTTTTACTTCTATTCCCTGCAAAATTTTGGACGTGGCTCAGATCCGGCCCAATTGTGGCATACCTACTTTGAAATAAAATGCAGCGCCTAGTCTGGGCATGGCCAAGGTAATTCTAAATTCTGTAAAAGAATTGGGGATGCCATGTCAAGGCCTGATTTGAACCACGACAAGGCTTTTTCACGAGAAATGAAAAGGATCTTTTATGGAAACGATGATTATCCGTGCAGAAATTTTGGTGGGGCGCCGATCGGGCCCCGATAGGGAAAAATGTGGCCCCGATAGGGTAATCTGTCTAGCGCCAGACCAGTAATGAAACGCCCTACCCGATCGGGCCCAGATCTGGGCTTGTAAAATGGGGGCCCGATCTGGTCCAGATATGGCCCCTTCTAATTTTGTATTTTTAAAAATGTATTTCATAAATTCAGATTAGTGATGCAACAGTATAATTAAAAGTATAAAAACAGTATAATTTTGTAACCCCTTTTTGTAGTCTGTAGAACTATTCGATTCTTTTGAATCTAAAAATATATTACATTATTAATAATTTTCTTTCTAAAAAATTCACTTTGGAAAATTGAATATACGATATAAAAAATAATGAAACACAATAACGTTCTACACTTAAAATTATAATTTTCTTTTTAAATTACCGTTAATAAAAAAATATTTCCGGACTCGCCATGTACTTTTTGCTTTTGGCATTTTAATATCATTATAGTCATTATACAATATCAGGACCACAACACAAAATTCGAAAATAATCTTGTCTATCATAATCCGATGTGGTTCTAACCCGGGCCACACCATGTGCCCTCCTGCGGCCACATGTGGAAAATCCGATCGGGCCCAGATCGGAACTTGGAAACAAATTGGGCAATTTCTGCACGGGTAAGACTATAAAAGTGTTCTTCACCTTGGTCGTCTGAGAGTTTAATCAATTATGGAAAGAACCAGCGACAAAAGAGAAGTGATAAGTATTTTGCATTTTTTGGAAATTCTCATGTTGTTTATAATACACTTTGTTGGGAGTTTTTCCCTTGCAATTTTGGAGGTTGAAGGACATAATCTGTTTATTATTTTCTTTAACAATACACAATTATGTGATTCTTCAAATAAAAAAATTCTAACAGTTTGTATAAAACAGTGGCATAAATTCGATAAATTTTCATTCAAATCGCATTGTAATCGATTCGACTTTACTTTTACCAGGCAGGGGTAATCGCATGCGAAAAATCACGTGACTCCGACGCGTAGCATAAAGCCTATTATGTACATTTTATACGATACAATCCAACATATTCGTGCTTTACTACCTCTCGATATATCTTATCAATTCAACGAACTTCAGTATTCTTTACCTTTTCACTATCTTTCAGTACTTTTCTAAAAAGTTATTCTCTTGTTGATTTCTCCATCATTCGTAATTTTAAAACATGATGAAAGAAAAGAAATGAGTTTTTGAAGTTCTATACGATTTCAACCAAACTCAATCCTGGGTAAAGATTCCTCGAACTGGCGTTGGCCTGGCATAAAACACCAAACAAGTCCTGAGCTCGGACAGGTAGATTTAAAATTCGGAATATACACGGAGAAACTTTTTATATCAATTTTTACTATAGTATTTTTCAATTTAGGGAAAATCGTATCACTGAGAATTTTTGTTAGTAAAAATAGTAAACCTTATAATAACGATATGAAACTTTAGTATAAACTATAGTAAAATTTGCTATGAACTATGCTGAAGTTTCATATTATTATTATAAAGATTAGTATTTTTACTAACAAAAATTCTCAAAGTAATACGTTTTTCCCTAAATTGAAAAATACTATAGTAAAAATTGATATAAAAAGTTTCTCCGTGTAGTGTTTAAAAAATCACCCATTCAGGTCAGACGTTTCATGGCTAGATAATGATTGCCAGATTTGTGCTTAGTCCCAGCCATGGAAGACTTCCTGCATAAAATTATTTAATTTTCATTACCACGTGAATTTTTTCCGGACTAGGCTCAAGAGGTCTAAGGCCTACCTCGGTATAAAACGCTGAGCCTAATCTGGCCCCGGTCTGGCGGAAAGATTATTGCCACGTCAGAATTTTCCTGCACGGATTAGGTTAATTGCAAGAGGAATAAATTTAAAAAAATGAAAATTCTGCATTTATTCACTCTGCGGAGGTGATTTGGAAAAATTTTGAAATTTCGAAACATTTACCTTTAATGAAAGCAAATTTTAACATTGACGAGCGCACTTGCCATTGCTTATGGAAAGAGAGCGGAGCCTCGAATTGTGACGAGAGGTGAAAAGTGAACAACCCGCAAGGAAATGGTGTCTCTTGTTATGCCAGTTTGTGAGAAGTCAATCCGAGAGAAGTACGGTGAAATGGAAAATCGGCATTTAAAAGTCATGTAACACTTCTTTGTCTTTCCGACAAGTGTATATGTGTTACGGCAACAGATTCTCCACATTAAGTTAAATTTGAAAGTTCGTATAATAGCGTAACGCAGTACTTTTCTAGACATAAACATTCACATGCAGATATTTTTCCGTGGCGCTGTTCGGGGCCTGACAGGGCATCCCTTATTTAAAAATAAAACGCAGCATCCAATTTAAACCTTTTCGCAAGGGTTATTTAATAAAAGATTTAAATAAAATAATTTTACGAAAACGTTCAAAATTTTGTTCCTTGATTTCTAGTGGTATTCATATCGTATTCCCTTGAAGGTTTCTATAGGAAAAATATATGTGTATAAATATATAACGAAGTTGCACTCGAGGAATAAGATCGTTGTTTTGATTGTGAATGTTTACAGGCTGAATATCAATTCTGGATTTTATGCCACGTTTGCAAAGAGAATTGATAATGTCAATTCTCCATCCTATGCAGAAATCACCATATCATGGCCACAATCGATGATGAAACACATGGGCCCGACCGGGTCCAGATTATGCCTAGTAAAAAAGCTGCCAAATCAGGGCCCGGACGGGCGGTGTATTTTGCTTGAAATATAGGGAACAAATTTCTTTTATTTAAATAATTTTGAATCCTAAGGGCTGAGACAAACAGAATTTATTCACGATTTTCGAATATTTAAATCATTGTATCCTTTTCAGTTAATATTTTCCTATCCAAAGCTATCCACTGTATTATTACAAATTTGTTTATACCCTTTATGAATACTTTTTATTCAACCAAATTTGTAAATATACACTTTTGAAATCTCGGAATCTTTTTATACTGATTATATTTATGGCTACTCATGCAGACATTTCGCCGTGGTCCAGACCAGGTACTGGCCTGGCAACTTTAGCATGTCATGAAACACTGAGCTGGGTCTGGCCCTGACCTAACTAACGCCATCTTCTGAATTTTTAATCCAGTTGACCAGGCCAGGGCCAGATCAAGGACTTTTCACACCCACAGACACAAATAGTTTTCATGGATTCGAAGGAATGGAATAAAATATCGTACAAGAGATAAATTATTCTAGAAAAGCAGAATTTAGAGAACTCTATTCTTTTCTGTCTCCAGAATGGAAACAAAAATTTACAATGTTTTTAAAAATAATTGCTTCTAATTTATAAAATACCTCACAATGATTTTTTTCCTTATAGAGTAACATGGAAGGTAAAAAAATTCTTCATTTTAATGACCCCGAAATGAAGAGTTTTTAGTCATTTATTAACGAAGATATTGCAAAAAATTCAAGTTTTCAAAGTTTTCTTGAATTTTAAAAAACTCTTAAAACAAAAAACATTTTTGAACTTTTCTCAGCTTATTATAAAGGTAAATTTACATAGACTATTAGCAACGTGTCAAAATATGTTGATAGATTTTTTCTTGATTCTATATTAAAGTTAAAATTTAAAAAAACAAACTTGTAAAATTACAATGGATTCTCATACTTGAAAAATGGATTTTAAAGAGTATAAAATTTATAATATTGACAAAATACAAAACATCATTAAAAAATACAATAAAATTGTCTTCAAAATTTCTTTCATAAATAATTTTACAAATTTGAAGTTTTACAACTTTTTTGTTCTGAGCTCAGATTTTGGCTGCATTCAAAGAAAAAATGATTACAATTCACTTGTTACATTACTGACACTCTACGTAAATCTCATTTTGTAAATTAAGAGTCAAGAAAAGTTAAAAATATATGGAGAAACCCAAATTTACAACTTTTACTAAACTACATTTCAATTTATGGAAAAATGTGCCATAGTGAGAATTCTTCGCAGCGAAATACCAAATTTCAGATGAAATTTGGAAATTTCCAGATGAAACTTTACTATAAGCTATAATAAAGTTTTATATAATTTTTCGAATCTTTTTATAGTATTTAGACTGCGAAAAATTTCCAGTCCGCTAGAAATAATTATCATTGCCCCTCGATTTTCCCTAAATTCCTAATATTTTTAGGATTATAATTATTAAATAGAAGACTATTTAATTATCTTAGTGGAGTATCTACAATTTTTAAAAATGGTTAACAATTGTTTATTTGTTTAACAAATTAAGGTCGCTTTTTTGGGCGAAAATTGAGTGTTACATTCAAATGCTCACCATTTTTGCAAAACTGAATATTTTTTTACAATCATGGGTACTTTAGTGGTCAATCTTATAAACATTAGGAAAAAATTTGTTTTTTTGTTCCAAGCGAAAATCTCAATTATTAGAATTTCTTGCCGCGGACGACCTCCGAAAAAACATTTCTTTTTGGACACGGCAATACTCAGCCGCCATTTTGTATTTCTCAACAAACAAATTTTTTTTATAAAGTTAATATATTAGTTAATAAACTCTATAAATTTTAATTGCTTTACGTTTTGCTATCTGCCTAAAAATAAATCATAAAAATGACACTATTTTTGGAGGCTCAAAGGTGATGAAACCCCTTAAATGCACTCTCTAAATCTGAATCAGTCAAATTTTCACTGATTGAATCAGTGATTTGCCTTTTCACTGATTTATCAGCGAAAAATATTTTTCACTGTTAAATCAGTGAAAACAACATGTTCGACTGTTATATCAGTTACTTTTCACTGAAGTAATCAGTGGAATTCGACTCATTTACAGTTACCTCTTTTTAGCTATTTGAATCAGTCAAATTTCACTGATAATCAGTAGATTTTGACTGATTCAAATTTAGAGAGCAGAATTTTGTTACCTTCCATGTTATTTCTAAGGAAAAATTAATTTTTAAGTATTTTATAATAACAGCAGTGTATTTTCTTTTTAATGAAAAAAATATTTTTTTAAAATTGAATAACTGTGTTTATGATTATATTTTGCTTTCAACGCTAGACTGGAACCCGGAAATCCGCCTTCGGGGATGCAGCAAGACACCCGGTATATAAGCAGTGAGTTGGAAGAAAGCTTCAAGAGACGAGAAGAGAAAGAAGAGAAAAAAGGTGAGAAGGTAGGGAAAAGAAGAGAAGAAGCGAAAAGGAGAGATAAGAAGTGGTGGATAAGGGAAGAGGTGGAGGAGGTGAAATGGCCGAGGATGGTGGAGGTAAAATACAGTTATCTCGTTCGCGTTCAGTTCTTATAAGTATCGCAAGATCACGTGGTTCTCACTGCGAATAAAATACCAGTCAGCTTTTCCATTACGCAGACTTTCATACCGATCGAGTCTGTATCTTCCTTACTCTTCCTCTTATTTCTTCTCCTATTACCCCATTATGTCGTTACAGTTTGATAATACATCTATCTTCCTCAAGAATTGATTCCTGCAAGAATGTAGTATATATACTTAAATCTGGATTCGAACAAATTCTTGTTCCATTTTCAAATTTGAATCCAGACCTTTACTATGCAAATGATAATTCATTTAAATCTATATTTTCGTGAATATTGGCATTTTTTTTCCTCACACTCTAAAAACGGAATATTGACTGTCGAACAATTCCGTTCACTATGAATGGATTTTCTACTCAAAATTGGCATAAGAGGAAATCCTCTAACAGTTGAAGTATTTTCGTTTCAAGTGCTATCATTTTATTGCCATAGTTTTTCCTTTGGTCTGGAAATAAAATCCTTTGTCATGTGAAGGAAGTATAATTTCGATGTTAAAATAAAACAAATTCTATGATATAACCTATAAGAAATATACACATATACATATACATATACAAGTCGTTCATTGCTAAAAATATTTTCTTTTTGCATCTCACAGATGAGTTTTGTAACAGGAAAAAGATTCTGTTGGTAGACAAAATGAATATGCTTAATTTCAATGGATGCATTCTGAAAAGAACGTAATTTCACTATGGATAGACTTTTTTTTAGAGTGCAGGTCACAAACTTGCAAGGAATTACAAAATTTTCGCTTGGTTGTTAATTATCTATTGTGAAAATTTTTTGATCACTTTGATTTTATAATTGTATGCGAAGATACACTATTGTTAATTCGTCTTTTTAATAATATTCATAAATTTCAGATGGTGATGAAAATATTAATAATTTGAATTTTGCGCTAGGAATCATAAAAAATGGAAGTATTTGTAACGTCGCTATTAGGATCATAAGTTCAAAACAATCCCAATAGAAGAGTTGTTTTGATTATAAAAAAAATATTCATATCAATGGTAAATAATATATATTTACCGTATATATTTTTTTTCATACGAAAATTTGTTTTTAAATATTTTTTTTAATACTAAAAGTTCTACAGAATTTAAAAATTTTCCACAACGACTATTTTTATAGATGACGTATTTGTTGGCTATTTATTATACTTTTATGGTAATAAACTTGCCTGGGTAAAATATTTCTTCTTTAGATTCATTGCCAATGCTTCGAAATTAGAATATTAGCTCGTGACATGAAAGATTTTATGAAAATTGTTGTGGGTGTTTCAGATGATTAGATTTTTATTTTTCGATTTGTAAACTAAGAGTATTTATTTGAAAAAAGGTATATTGATAATTTATTTTTAATCTATTTAATTATATAATAAAATTTTGAATTTGGTCAATACTAATATAAATTACAAAACTAATATCATTCAAAGGTATTGGTTTGACCAATAAGATCGTTAGGTTTTTAAAATTATTATTATTTTATTTATATTCTTATTTATTTATTATTAATTATTATCAATTCATTATTATTTGTTTTATTGCATTCATTTTGAAAAATAAACCAAACGTACTTATTTTCCAACTCAATGCATTGAAGGCTCACGGTAGAGGAATGTTTACAATACCAGAAAATTAATTTCGTGCAACTGAAATAGGCTTTTTATTTTCATATCTTCAGAAAATTGAAAAAAGCATCCGTTACATTCCTTGTTTTCAGAGATGCGAGAATATTTCACGCTTTGTAAAAAATTCAGCTCTTGTGCATACGAGATTTAATGTACATTATAGTTTCAGAGAAAATTTAGAATCTCGAAATTTTTCAAGTAAAACGTTACAATAAATATGCTTAGCAACTTTCAGAAAATATTTGTAAAATGTGTGCCAAAGCGAAAAAGTGTATTATCAGGGATCTTTGATTATTAGTGAAATAAAATTGGGCAAAATGCAGAGTTTTTGAAATTCGACAGACAGAAGCATTTTTGTAACAAATTTAGTAGCTTTGTATCTGCTCTTTTTAAAAACTGTTTCGTGTTACAAAATTCATTAAAGAAGAGTAATTTTCGTCTTTTTCGTTCATGGGAGATCGATTACTTTAACGACAGGTTTTCGAGTTAAACTCGAATTACGCGATAAATGGAGGTACACTGGCGTCACAATTACATGCGTCTCCCTCCAAATAAAGCATAATAATACCAAATTATTTACGATCATAACGAGTCGAGTTAATTTCACGTAATTAAGCTCGACCGTCATGCAATGTCTGAGGGTGAAATTCGATACATCAATAAGAAATGACAATTTTATTGATTTTCGCAATTTCTTAAACTTTCAATTATCTTTGCCATCAGAAATTAATTAATAAATTATTATACAACATCCAACATTGGAGTAAATGTATTTTAAACTACGGGGCTTACCCGTGTGCAGAAAATCCTTAACCCGGCGCTGGCCAGGCACGAAACGCCCAACTAGATCTAGGCCTTGTCAGATACATTAAAAATTCGGGTAATGGGACATGCCAATGGTCTGTTTATCAGTTCGGCTCAGGCCTGGTTCAAAATTTAATGCCAAGTTAGAAATTGACAGAGTTAGGCCTTGTCTGGGCCACGGCATTTTTTTTAACGAGGCTCTTGTAATAAAAAATCTATATATACACCCAGAAAAAAGTATTTTTGATTCAAACAAAATTTCTTTGAATCAAACAAACACAAACAAATTTGTGCATTGCTACACACTTAAAGAATAGTTTCTTTGATTTAAAGAAACTTCTTGTTTTTTTTTCTATGATTTAAAGAAATAAATGTCTGCGCAGTTGCATAGTAATCTGTCTCACAGAAATATTTTCTTTAAATTAAAGAAAAAATAGTCTTCATTCAAGTTAATAAAATTGAAAGAATTATTTCTTAAGTTTTTGTCAATACTGTATCTGATCGAAAAAATATTGTTTTTAATTAAATAAATAATTACAATAAATCGACTTAATCATTTCTGGACCCTAAAACCAATTTTGTCCAACAACGTATCATTTTATCAAATAAATAATAGTCCTGATAAAGTAGACAGTGACATTTCAACTCTACCATCAAAATTGCAAATAGATAATGTTAAACAAATAATTTCTTTCATTTAAAAAAGGCTAAAAACGTGATTTCTTATAACCAAATAACTTTATATTCGTTCTAAAGGTGTTTTTGTTTCGAATTGAAGGAATGAAGTTAAAAAAATGATTTCTTAAATTGAAAAAAAACTTTTTTTTGGGTGCAATGTATAAATTATTTGAACTTTTTGAAACATAATTGCAAATTTGTAATAAGTATACGTCATAGAACCTAGGTCGTGATATAATTGTTGTTGATGGTTGTTGTGGATCGAGAATCGAACAACAGTAGCGTGGGGGTCGTTCGAGATGACTCGTTGACTCACTGACTCCTCGCCGATTTACCGTTGCGAGCAAAAGTGAACACAGATGTGTCTCTATTGCGATAGATATACGTCACCAGGTAACACGTATTCCTCCATCTTTCATTTAATGTAAAGATCTGCTGATAAACTCTAGAAAATCAAATAAAGAGCTCTAGTTTATAATTAGAGAACACAAACAATATTAATTAACCTATGTTTTTCTAGAATCAGTTTAGAGTAATTAAGGAGTGATTTTTATGATTCTTGTCCTCAAAGTTCCTAAAAGCTCAATGAATCGAAATAATAACTCGACCTTGGGGAGAAATCTCATCAAGTAACTGGGAAGATACTAATTAGTGTCCTAGAGAGTACCTATCAAGTGAGACAAAAAAAATCCTCGAAGAGTGTCATGTTCACTTCTTTTGATTTTACACTTTCGATTTTCCTAGTCAAAATCTGGGAGTATAGGCAGATAATTAAATCAAACTCTCAGATTTTCTTACAGGGCCAGTCTGCAAACAATTTTGGAGCATTTTTCTACAAGTTTTCAAAGATTATTCCATAACTTTGTTATAAAACTGTATTTTTGTTCAAATTTTAGGGAATGTTCCCAAAACTTACTCTCTAAATATAAATCAGTCAAAATCTACTGATTATCAGTGAAATTTTACTGATTCAAATAGCTAAAAAAGGTTACTGTGAATCAGTCTAATTCCACTGATTGCTTCAGAAAAAATTAACTGATTCAAAAGTGAAAATATTTTTTTCACCGATTCAATTAGTGATAATCAACTGATTTAACAGTTAAATATATTTTGTAACTGGTGAATCAGTGAAAAGGCAAATCAATGATTCAATCAGTAAAAATTTGACTGATTCAGATTTAGAGAGTATAGTAATTTATTAACTAAAATGGTAGATTGTATTGACGCTTGATTTAATAATACAAGTATTATGAATAGTAATTTATTATTGAGGAATGGATTCTCTAAAATTTTTGGAATTGAATTTTTGTCGGCACCAAGAACTGTAATTAAGTAAAACCAAATTTAAATAATCCAACTAAATCAACTGGAATTTCATGGCATTTTACTGTCTAAATTTCGCACCAATGAGAATTCCTTCACTCCCCAATTAGTGAAAACATTTACTAATTTTCAGTAACATTTTAATTTTATACTAACGCAGAGTGGACATATTCACGTAATTCATTAGTAAGTTTTACTCTGTATTAGTTAATATTGAATAACTTAGATTTGGTTTTGGCCCAAAATCCCAAACATCTTACCCAAATGTCTGTTACTTGAAAGCAGTAGTGATCCACTCTCTAAATTTGAATCAGTACAAATCTACTGACTATCAGTGAAATTTGACTGATTCAAATAGCTAAAAAGAGGTTATTGTAAATCAGTCAAATTTCACTGATTATTTCAGTGAAAATTCACTGATTTGACAGTGAAAATTCACTGATTTGACAGTGAAAAATATTGTTTTCACTGGCGAATCAGTGAAAATTAACTGATTTAACAGTGAAAAATATTTTTTCACTGATGAATAAGTGAAAAGGCAAATAACTGATTCAATCAGTGAAAATTTGATTGATTCAGATTTAGAGAGCAGTGCTATCAGTCGGTACTGGCATAGTACTGGCTAGACCCCTAATTATAACTCGTCTGGGAGTTGGCCAGTCAGTACTGGGCTCGTAATTTAAAGTAAAGGGTTTCCCAATAGGGGTGATATGATTTTGAATGTCCCTATCGGGCTCATTTGAACTGAAATTTTTGACGTCTGCTGTCAGTTGTCAGGAGTAAGGTTTGCCATTTAATCATGAGTAGTTTCACGCTTCCACAACGTTTGGAAATTGTCCAATTATTTTATCAAAATTCGAGAAGTTTTGTCGGTGTTCAAAGAGCATATCGTGCAAAATATGGTCGTCATTCTGCTCCATCCGCGCTCTCAATTCGTCGAATAATCGATAAGTTGGAGAGTGAATTTACTCTATTGGATACTAAGCCTAAAAATCGTATGCGTACCGCACGTTCTACACAGAATATAGCCGCCGTACCGTGAATTGTCCGTGCCACGCCGATCTCAGGAATTGGGCCTGTCCAGGATGACTACCTGGCGTATTTTGCGATTGGATCTTGGCCTGCATCCCTATAAGATGATTCTGGCCCAAGAACTCAAGCCTAATGACCATCGTTTGCGTCGGGAGTTCGCGGATTGGGCTCTGGAATCAATTGAAAATTATCCCAATTTTCATCAAAAAATCATCTTTTCTGATGAGGCGCATTTTTGGCTCAAGTCTCGGGGGACATTTGGCCGATATATTCTTTAAATCATAAATGGCATAGAATATCCAATATAATAAAAAAGATTTCGATCAATTCCGAATGAATATTCAGTGTTTTTTTTCAATTTCAAAACATATCACCCTTATTGGGAAACCCTTTAGTACTGGTCGAGTACTAGCAGCCGATACTGAAATTTCGTAATTTTAAAAGTATTCTAACTTCTAGTATAACTATATATTAAAAGCTAGATTGATCGTAAATTGTAAATTTACAATACTATTTAAAAGTAAATTTATAATAATTGAAACAAAAACATTTTATTAAAATTCCATATTTTGTACTGAAAGATACAGTTCTTTTACAAAAAAACTAAAAAATGTATGGAACACCCAACGAAAAATAATTATGAAATTATATAAAAAAATAAATTTTGAATGCACTCTAAAAAAAAGTCTATCCATAGTGAAATTACGTTCTTTTCAGAATGCATCCATTGAAATTAAGCATATTCCTTTTGTCTACCAACAGAATCTTTTTCCTGTTACAAAACTCATCTGTGAGATGCAAAAAGAAAATATTTTTAGCAATGAACGACTTTTTTTGACCCTGAAAAGAAATCCTCTAATTATTTAAGGATTGCATTTCTAGACTAGGAGACGAAGTGCGCCTGCGCATTAGTGAGTGTACATCGTCTGATGCTAATCTGTTCACAGATATTTTGTCATTACGGTGCCAACTACGAAGAATATATTTTTTTTATTTGTAAAAAAATATTTTGATTCGAAATTATTAGTAAAATGTTTACTATAGAATTTATTGTGAAATTTAAAATGCAACAAAGTTTAAAAATAATTCTGTAACACTTTTCCAACATTATATATTTAATAGATTATGGACTTTCAATTTTACACGTATTGGAAAATTTGTAATGTAAGCAAAGTTATATCTTAAAATTTCTTTAAGCTGAAATCTAAGACGGGTCGCTATTATATTATTGAAAATGATCGATTGAATATTGGGATTTGTCAAAGTTTGGCTTGTGTATATTTCTTATAGGTTATATCATAGAATTTGTTTTATTTTAACATCGAAATTATACTTCCTTCACATGACAAAGGATTTTATTTCCAGACCAAAGGAAAAACTATGGCAATAAAATGATAGCACTTGAAACGAAAATACTTCAACTGTTAGAGGATTTCCTCTTATGCTAATTTTGAGTAGAAAATCCATTCATAGTGAACGGAATTGTTCGACAGTCAATATTCCGTTTTTAGAGTGTGGATACGTCAAAAATAGATTAGTAAAAGCTTGTGAAAATAGTACGTTAGCAATTTGCCAGTAATGATAATTAGTATTGCGGCATTAGTAAACCAGTAGAAGGCCAACTGTCTGCGAGACTTCTATGTCGGTTCATATTCCGTATTTGGGTGTTGTATACAGCCAGTACTCAACCAGTACTGTGCCCAAAGTTGGCACACCTCCTTTGTCGGTATTTTGCCAGTAATAGTAATCAGTACTGCGCCTGTAATAAGCCAGTAGAGTGCCAACTGTCAATGATATCCCTACTTCAGAGCTTCACCAGTACTGCCAAAAAATACTGCGCCAGTTCGGCTCCAGTAGTAAGCCAGTAAAATGCAAATTTTTTGCACACTATTGACAGGCAGCACTGGCATCATTCCTCGGTATTTAATCCAAATAATTATTAAATTATTATTTTAGTTGGATAACCAACTGTCCCAAAAATCCTAAAAATCATAAACTATTCTACTAATCAAAGAAATATAAAAATCATATTAAATCTCTAGATTCGGACATTAAATATGATTTTCAAGGTTGCGCTTCCTCTCCACTCTTTCTATCCTGAAAAGGGTTCGGCGCCATATGGATACTATGGGGGTGAAAAGCAATCCGATCCTTTTTTCTCAAAGGGTCAATTATACCCGCAGGAATTCATTCAATATCGAAAAATCCGTTCAAGAATATAGAAAGAGGAAAAACGCGATATACGATATAGGAAAAAAAAATTAAGACGAAGAAGAGGTAAAGGGTAAAAAAGAGAGTCGCAGGATCTCGAAGAAAAGGATTGCCGATCGGTGTTTCCGGTCTTGTGGACAAAGGACCTCTTTTCTCCGTTCTCTATCCTTGATGATTTTAGTTATATTCAACGGCATGTGGAGGACGCGAAGCGCTAATAGCTCGCCAAGTACGAAGTACTCCACACGATGATTTTACACTTTATAACACGCACTTAAAATTTTTCTAGAAAATCTTCACATCTCCCAGATGTAATGCTTAATTGGCTAGCTTAGTCTTTCAACTGTTATATTTTATTGTATGATTTATTCGAATACTTAAGCATTTTTTTTACCCCTTGTCTAATGCGAATTTGCTTTTTTACTTTTAAATACGAGTAACGGATTTAATATAACTAAACTTTATTACCGACAGGGATATCCTGTAAATAATTGTTTTATTTTTTAATGAAAATATAAGTAATATAGATGCTAAAGCATTAATAACAGGAGATTATGATTCCAGGTGACAGTAACTAGCAACCAGGTTGTGGAACTAAAGGCGTTAAATGCTTGTGATTTATAGTCTTAATAATTGCAAAGTTACGCTAGCATGTGACTTTGCAAAGTCAAACTTCGTTTTTTCCGCGTCATTTGAAACAAGCTTGACCAGAATGCTATTAGCGACTGCCAACTAAACGGATATTAAAATTTAATTATACCAATACTGCAAAATTATTATTCCATCGGAGTATTTACCAATAAAACAAAAATTTAGTATGATCACGTGATTCCAATTATGTGATGAAATAACGTGATTTGATTATTTTTAAACCAGTTGATTTTTTATTTCACTTACGATCGTTATAAGCGTCGTTAATAAATAACGCGACTATATCGAGACTTCACTGTACTTGTTTTCCGTTCGAAAGAGATTTTTATCCTGGATAGGAAATTTCTACATGTTGATAAATGCAGTTGGAATGGAAGTACAAGAAAGAGTCCTTATAGTGTCGAGAACGAATCGAAATTACACGAGAACGTCCTTCGTCTCTCGGGGCGGCGTTAATTATAGTAAGTATGCAAGCGAAAATTAATGTATGTGTGAATGTATGTTTCTATATGGAGATGCATATATTTAAATGGGTAGTATAGATGCCTGTAGCATTGGACGGCCATCATGGAGAACCGGAGGACCTTGACAGAGTCGACTCCTTGACGTTGGTACACGAATGCCAATGAACCGAGCAGGACAACGACGGAATGACCGACACACCTGGTGATTATGTCAATTTGTTCGCGTCCCGTTTCTGCGAAAATTCGCCTCGACTCCTTAGTTGCCGTTCTCACAGTACTAATAACTGAATTTTAATGCAAAGTTTACAGTTCAAGTTTTAAAATTCAGAAAAAATTTCCATTCTAAATTTAAACTTTCTCAGTATTGGCACATCATATCTACACATGATCGACGTCACTTGCATAACAAATTTACATGTTAAATTTATTTATTAAATTCTATACGTTAATCTAACGAGGTAAATCTATAGGTTCATATCATCCACTTGATCATTATCTCTGAACTTTAAACTTTAAATGCTGAATTCAAAATTTTATCTTTTGTTTCGCATTCTCTCGCAAGAAATTTTTGTTGATTTAACAAAAATTTGACTCTTTTAAGCCATTTTTTGAGGATTGAATAATTTGGTTGAGGTAAGAAAATGAATTGTTTGGAATCAATTAAGTTTGATCGAGGATAATATTTTCATTCTTAATTGTAATTTATTTTAATACAGAACTTGAAACGAACTTTTTTTTTAAAAAAATATTTCAGATTGAAATTGGTTATTCATCAGTTTTAATTAGTTTTGTATATACGTTTCTCTTTGGTTGACTTTTATTAAAATTAGAATTATTGCTCACAAATTTTACTTGCATAAAATATGTTTATGATTGGAAATTAAAAGAAATATTAATGAAAACAAACCAAAGAAAGTTATAGAGAATTGTTTGAGGATTTAATTCTGAATCGTTAGTATTAAATAAAAATTACAAAATGTAAGTAATAACAAAAAATTCAAAACACTTTTTTCTTAATTTCAATTCGAGATTTCTTTTCAAATAAGTCTGTTACTTTCGTTTTAGCAAATATTACAGTTAACTGTAATTGGTAATAATTTTTTCTAGTTCACTTTTCTGTGAAAAATTTGTTTGCAAAACTTTCTCAATGTTAAGAAAATTTTCCTCGATTTTGTAAATCATTTTAAAAAATGTTCGATTTCAAGGTGAAGATTACAAGATTTTTGCAATCCCAAAGTAAAAGTTTGCTTAAATAAAAAAATTTGCTAAATATATTTCTCCCAAAATATTTATAAAATCGATCGCACAACATTTAAATTGAAAAGAAAATTAATTCCAATTTTTTCAAGACCTTTCAATGTCTTTAAGACAATCAAAAGTTAACTTGAAAGAAAATTGAAGATTTTGTTCAAATATTTTTGGATAAATTTCCGAATAGGTCTGACCTCCGATTCCTTTGGAACTACGTATATTTACGTATTTTGATGCACTGATTACGAATATCATAGTGAAAATTGGCGCAAATTTGAATTTAATGATGAAAACCATAAGAAATCCATAAAATCATGGTTTTTCCATTTATTTTTGTAAATAATGAAAATTTTGAAAAATATTTCAAATAAAAATTGTAGAGCATAAAAAAATACATTTTTTGTGTTTAGTAGATTTTTTCTTTAAAACCATTTATATACTGATAATAACAGGTTTCTGCATGAAAAGAACAACAATACTACAGTATTTAGTCATCCCCCCCCCCCCCCCACTTTCAACACACGATGAAGGAAGCAGAACTTCTAAACTTTGTCTATCTTTTTCTGGAAAACTATCACCTGTACGATAAAAATTAATATAACATAAAATGTGCACCTCGATGAGATCTACAACTTTTATTTGAAATATTTTTCGAAATTCCCATTATTTACGAAAATGAATGGAAAAAACCATGATTTTATGAGTTTGTTATGGTTTTGGTCTTCATCATTAAATTCAAATTTGCGCTAATTTTCACTATGATATTCGTAATTAGCACATCAAAATACGTAAGTCTACGTAGTTACAAAACACGGAGGTCAGACCTTTTCGGAACTACACCCATATTTTTTAGTTTCTTACCCTCTAGGAACTCATAATTTTTCAAAATTCTGAGATGAGTTGCCATTTTTTCCGAACTTAAATTTTTGTTTCTTTCATTTTCACTTTAGAAAAACATGATAAAAAATAAAAAAAATAAAAAAGCTGAGAAAATAGTTGCTTTACTATAAATTTTCTTTCGACTCTTTTTTCAATTCTACCCTAAGAATAGAATTTTGAACTAATTATCAAAATGAATACATTTATTAGATTTCTAAAAGCATTTGAGAATTTAAGCAATTACTGTTGTAATTTTTATTCCATTAATTTATCAATCTAAAGCGCGTCTCTCGTTTTCGTAATTTTGAAGACACTTTCTTTTTTTCGTTTTATTTACCTCGATTAGCTTCAGCCCTCAAAAATAAATCACGTCATGCCTTCTTCATAAAAACGCAGATGGTTAGTTTCAAATTGACCCACCCCTAATTTCACCAGCAGCAAACTTGCGACCCAAACCCAGCTCCTTAAATTGCCGATAATCGAGTTAATCCTTTCGCAAGTTTTTCCAACATTTTTTTTAGCTTCAAGTCAAAACTTGTATTTGTTCTGAAACTTAGAAACTGTTTGGATTTTTAGAAAGTTAATCCTCTGCCTCTAACCCTTCGGGTACCATAAAAATAAGGTATAAACCATAAAGTAGTCCTTCCTACCACATCTGTGAAAGAAAATTTCAATTCTCAAATGCAGAAGTGCCACTGGAAAAGTCACGTTTTTTCAGGTACGTTTCGGGAGCCAAATTATGAGGGTGCCCATAACCCTTTGCCCGGCAATAAACCAATAACTAGAGTCTGGCCTTTTTTCGGCTCGAGAAATATTTTTATTGATTGTAAAGGGTTTCAGAAGGTGAAAGTTAATCGGCTGAGTTTAGAAGTTAATCGAGTCGTAAGCGAAGTCAGATTTTTTCTCGAGGAAGGGTTAAGCTGGTTATAAAAGTATCATGTCGAAAGATTAAAATCTTGCGGATTAGGAAATGATGAATTTAAAAGGGGTTAAGCGATTTTTTTCATTCTGGGTACTTTTGGAAACTAATCCATTTCTTCACTTTGGTTTTTTTTTTCAAATGGGATTTTGAACTCATATCTACTAAAAATAAGATTTAAAAAAGTTTTGGTTGAATTTGTTTAGTTGGCTCAACACAATGTTTTCGTATAATAATGTTTGGTTGATTCTATCAAATATTTTTTTGATTTTATTAAGTATGTATATGATGTTGTCAAATAATTTTTTTGGTTTAACCAAGACAAATTTATTTGGGAATTCAACAGATTTTTGAATGTTTAATTGGTATATTTTTGATTTTTTTAACATTTTCCAAAAATGTTATTTTTTTATTCTCTATACTTTTCTGAGTGTATGTGTACATTTTCAGGGCAATCTGTTTTTATGGGAAAATAAATAAAATTAAAAGTTACTACGATTTACGAATAACGCGTTTTTAGCGAAAATTATCTTTTTACACAAAATAGTTCGTTTATTTATTTACTAATATTTATGAATTATATAGAAAGTAGTGTATAACAGGAATCTCTATAAAAACACAATTTAATTATATATATATATCGTATGTATGTATGTGCATATATAATTTAGTAAGAAAATAGTGAGTATGAAGGCTTCACTACAAGACTTTACTTTAAATTCCGTTTTCCGCAAGTTGTGATTTTCTGTGTTTGTTGCAACATATGTTTGAATAAAATCTAAAGTATTAGACACAGGCCTTTGAAATTTTTACCACTTATTTTTTGTTATATTATGAATATTTTTGGGCGTGGAAAGCACTCTAGCCTAAAAAAAATAACTACAAAATTTATTCATTTATTTATATTTTGAAATATTTTTTAATTTTATTTGTAACTTTTTTTTCAGTCATGTTGCCATATTTTACATACTCAAAAAAGTTGCTGCACATTTTAAGGAACAAAATAAAAAAAGAATCATGACGGTTAAAAAACAAAAAAGTCATTCAGTCAAAAAATGTCTAAAAAACTCAAAATTTTTCGTTTAAAAATACATAAAGGTCCTGGAATTTAAAAAAAAAAACCTAAAACCTTTCTAAATAAAGGTACAAAACATAATAAAAATTATATGGAACGTCTAAACTAAAAAAATAAAAATATTAAAGGTGGCGGATCCTCTTAACAAAACTGTTCATCTAAAAGCTTTAGTTTGCTTGACCAAATGATCTCGTGTGAACAAAAATTCAGTTCATCCGAGCAAAATATTTCTTTTTCAATTGACCAAATGTATTCAACAAAACGATTTTGTTTAACTAAATAAAAAATCTTCTGTGTAAAGCTAGTCAATAATATATTAATAATTATCTATATTTATACACATGCATCGATGAAATAAAATCTTTACTCAGAGAAAAGTTTGGTTAATTTAACAAAAATTTTTTAAATAATTTTTTTCTGGATGCTGAATTCTAAAATGTCTTTTTCTGAATTTGAACTCTCATTAAATGATGGTCACGAGGTCTCTGGCTCCTGGCGTTCGTAAAATTTACATGTTGTTAAACCATGACGAAGAAGATTCGGAAATTATTTTAGACAGAATAATATGTCTGTTCTGAAAAAATTCCTTTTTTCCATTGACTAATGTGTTAACCTCCTAACCTAAACTAAAAAACATTCACACAACTTATATGTCCTCGATTCATTATTATTTATTGAATTTTTAACTTCGTACCCATTTTCAGTTTCTTTTTAAAATTAAAAATTTTGTAAATTACTTAATTACTTATTTGACTAATACTTCGAAGCGTGAATCGTCAATAATTTGTAAACTGGTAAGAAATTGAATTTTTTTCATCTCATTAACATCCATTAAGGCAAATTAGTTAACCTATTTCTTACGACCCGCGATAATTTACTGAATGCGTAATTTTGTGCCAGATTTAATGGTGAGTTAATTCCACGTCGGTGCTTTATTTTATGCAAATGTTAAACAATGAATATCAATATGTCCAAATACAAAAATTTAACTCATGAGTGCGTCATCGAAGAAGTATTTGCCCTACCTTAATTCTTACTAATTAGAGCATCTCTAATCTTTCAACCTTTAAATTTTCTTGTAAAAATTCATTTCAATGTACGATTTATGATGTAACAAAGCATTTTTTTCTTAAAGAATTTGTTAACACACGTGCTTGATTACAAGGAAGCAGGTACGTTGGATTTCATTCATTCGCAGCCTGGAGAACATTCTCTTGCACCGTTAAAAAATACAGGCGAGTTTTTTTCATTGATGTAATAAAAAATCGTTCAGCCCACTTCCTTGTGGGATTTATAAGAGATCTTGAAGTGTGTATTGCAATGGTTCGTGGTAGACAATCGATTTCTTTTAAGAGCACCTTTATCGGAGATTTGTGTTGTACCTGAGCACAGCTGCTATGTCAGGTTACTGTACCTGCGACGCTAATTCACCTGTGAGGTGTATTTTCACTAATTCAATTTTCAGTCTTGTGGTAATTGATGCTCCGGAAACGATTCGTTCACAAATGCACAGGTCTACATTTATAGAACTGAATTTTTTATTTTATAAAATTTATTGTAACAAATTTACTTCAATATGTTTTTAAATATTTCTACTTGTATAGTATATTTTAAAAATGGTCAGCTGGCCTTTTTTAAAAAGGGTAAAAGACTCATAAAGTGGAAAACTGCCTCTGGTTCGATTCAAAGATTGTCTCGGGTCAACCATCCCAAGCCCTAATAAGTTTTTATGTTCTGGCAATTTTCTTTTAGCCTGAGTCTACTACTTAGAAAAACCGTCATAAAAAAGGGTTTTGGGTCTTTTTACCATGGAAAACAGTGAGCAAAAAAAACCACCGATTCCGTTATGTACACTAGGCAAGGCTTGAAGGGGGTAGGTTTGTAAATTTGTTTATTGCAGGTAATGACACTAGTTTATTGTCGTCACTGTCCACAACGAAATTCCAAATTTCTTCCCTTCTGTAAAACGGTAAAGTTTTCAATAGTCCTCTTTTTAAGTGTCGATTTACAATTCTTAACGCTCTGGGCAACTTCTACTGTTAACAGAAGCTTCACGAATTTTAGAAATGTGAAAGAGAAAATAGGAGAATTCAATGAATCTCAAAATCATACAATTTTTGTTGGAATTATCATTAAGAAAAACTGTAAAGTTTTTAGTCAATAATAATATAATATTAATATAATAATAATTAGAAAATTTCATAAATTATTAATGCTCATATTTGTTGAGCTAAAGAATCTGCAAAGGATAAACGAAGATTTATATTTCAAATTTGAAGATCTATTAGATTTGGAAAAGAATTTGATACAGAATTTTCAAAGTATTTTTATTCAAGTTTCACAAAATTAAGAATTAACTTTAAAAATTGGTATTTTTGTTCTACCTTAGATAAGGAACAATGTTAAAAATGTATTTTAGCTGGTTTTACAATTTTCTTTTCATAAAATCGATATTCCAAATTTAGCAGCTTTTTAGAGTAACGACCCGGATATTTATTCATGATCTATAATAATAATTAAAGTTTGGTTTCAAAGATTAAGGTTATGAATTAAATGTACCACGTGACTAAATTCCTGAAAGAAAACTTCTTTTGTTACAAAATATCTTTCCAAAAATTCGAGAAATACAATAGAAGACATAAAAAATGTCTGTCTACTTCGTTTCCTTTAAACTTCTCTTATAAAAAACAAAAAACATTATCAAATTTGTATGCGAATTCCTACCAAAAAAATTCACAGACGTTCTCTTTCGAAAAAATGTTATCAGTGAAGAGATGTGTTATTAATTAATTAAAAGTATTATAAGTTGTATCGACCCTCAATTTTAATAAAATGGTACGTTGTTGGACTATGTGTCGTTTTGGAAAACCCTTTAAGAAAAAGAGAAAAAAACCAACAATCTCGGAAGTAACAAATTTAATAAATATTTCTCCAACTACTTGAAAGAAAACTACATATTTCAATAAATATCACTGACAAGGGCTCAGATTTGAGCCGAAACGTCTGATTAAATCGATTCAATCATTTTTAGACCCCAAATCCAATTTTTTCCAACAACGTACCATTTTATGTTTTGTTATTGAAAATGAATTAAAATGAATAACAACATTAGTATAATAAAAAATCTGCCCGCTTCGCGGGCACATTCTCATTGTGCGCTTCGCGCGCAAGTTTGAGCGCGCCTAGGGCGCGCGATTCGATCGTCGCGCTGCGCGCTCCGGAATTTTTGAGCGTCGCGCTTCGCGCTCCGTTCTTTCTGGACCTCGCGCTTCGCGCTCGGTCTTGTGCTCTTCGCATACGTTTAAATTTATTTCTTATAATTTAATACTGAAGCTCAAAGCAATTTAATGATATTAAAGATGATGTAAATTAGTCATTTTCTCAAATTCACCAAGTTTCTTTTTCAGTTTAAGTGAAACAGGAAATTCAATTTACTTAAGGCTCTGTCGGCCTTAAGGAACACATTCTCATCATGACACTCGCGCTTCGCGCTCGATTTTCTGTATGCATTTTTGAAACTTTTTAATAAATTACATGATTATTGATAAATTCATTTTCTTCCAAATATCTCAAAAGGAAAAACAATCGTAGACTTTATTTAAGGAAACGATTTTGCAGAACAACGCTTATTTCGAATCTCACATATTTTGGTGAAAAAAATCGAATTTTTTCAATATTAAAAATCAAAACATAAAATATACATCCTGTCCCGAAATGTCTTAATGAGAATTTGTAAACCTCATTTAGGCAAACAATTTTTCATCTCAAAGTTTTTTTTTGTATCTCACATATTTTGTCTAAAAAATGGAATATTTGAATTTTAATCGTATTTTTTGGAATTGAAACGAAAAATATATGTTTTATCAGAAACTGTATGAGACAAAACTTGTAGATCTTTTTGAAACTAACAACTTTGTATTTTTACGTTTTTTTCTTATTTTACATATTATTGTTAAAAAATTGAATTTTGGATTTTCAATAGTTTTTTTTTTTAATTAAAAAGAAAAATATGCATCTTATGAAAAAAGTTTACAATTCAAATTTGTAGGTCTTTATTTATTCAATAATATTGTATCATAACGTTTTTTCGTATCTCGTATAATTTAACTGGAAAATGGAATTTTGATATTGACTTTTTTCGAATTTGAATATGCTGTAACATTTCTAATTTTGATTTAATCAAAAAATGTTATCAGGATAATTTTTAAAGATTTATGAGCACTATCTAAAACCAGTATTGAAATTTTTGATTTTTTCAAAAAATTATTTTCAAAAACACAAAAGTAGTGCTCAACCCCTCAATTTTGATTGGATGTGGCTGGTTAACGAACTTGTCCTTACTTTTTCGGCTCCGATAAAGTGTACCAAAGCTCAATTCAATCTGATAATTCTATCGAAAGTTATGCCGCACACGACCTACAGACAGACAGACAGACACTTTCGTAAAAACCATTTTTTCTGACTCAGGGGGTCTCAAAACGTAAAGATTTGATGAAAATTTCGAAAGTCATTTTTCACATAAAACCAATACCTTCTCATCCATGATGAGAATGTAAAAATTTGTCAAAATTAGTCAAATTCATTGTTTAGTTTCATTTCTTTTGTATGATAAAACATATTTTCACCAGTAAATTTTTTTCAAAAAGTGCTTCTTTATTGCATATAAACTATAGTAAAATTTTCTATGAACGGTGCTGAAGTTTCATATCATTATTATACTCTCTAAATTTGAATCAGTAAAAATCTACTGATTATCAGTGAAATTCGACTGATTCAAATATCTAAAAAGAAGTTACTGTAAATCAGTCAAATTTCACTGATTATCTACGTGAATACGTTTTTCCCTGAATTGAAAAATACTATAGTAAAAATTGATATAAAAAGTTTCTCCGTGCAAAAATAAGATTCCTTCCCGTACATTCCCAATGTAAACAATTTCCTCAGTTTTCGATCTAATGGAGTAAGCTTTTCATAGAAGTGAAATGTCTAATTATATATTCAAAATGTTTAAAAAGATATTTCGTAAACTAAAAAAAATAATCTCACAGAAATTTAGTGATATGATCACAAAACAGATTGGAATTCAATTGAACCCTCTCGTTCGGAATCGAAGGGGGTGTTTCCTCCAGAGATAGATGAATGAGGAAAAGAAAGATAGAGGGATCGATTTTCCATTCTGGATAGGTGGGATCGTTTAGAAGCGTGGGAGAGCTGGACAGGTGAGACTAAAACTTCACCTCTCGATGCTGCTCTTTCTGTAGCACCTTGCCACATATATCCCTATTCGATACACGTATTCTTGATGTATTTCATATTCTGCATCCTTCACAGATCGCCTTGTGGGAAAGGAAAAGAAAAAGAATCTGCCGATACCTGGTTTGATCTCTGAACTGAAAAAAGGTCCTGACAAAAGATTATATCCTGCCGATGAATCGTCAAATAGAACATCCTGTTTTTAAGGAAGGAATCGAGAGGAAGGATTAATCTCGGCGATTTTTAAATTAAATTCAGGTCAGAGTCATATGAACATTTGTTTTGAAATTTCCATGAATAAATTGACCAGTTTCAAAAAACATTTCTTTTCTCTTATTGTGGAATTTTTCTTAAGAGATGAATCACATCCATTCAAGAAATTACGTTTGAGCAAATCAAGATGACACACGAGTTTGGTACCAGGAAAGTAACGGGACTGGATTTGGTCATCTTACGTTCTTAGACACATTGGCTACTATATTTGTTAGGATGCTGCAAATTGATACAAAGATCAAGAAGGTTTTATCTCAAGTTACAGACACTGTTTCCTGCTCTTAAGTATTTTTTGCCAACGTTTCTCTTTCATTGACACTTATTTCTTTTTCGTTATTTTCTTCAGTCTTTTTAACAAAAATTTATTTATAATCTCGATTTAGGTAATAAAACACTTTTGTAAGGTAAAGGAACCAAATGTGTATCAGTGGTTTTTTCCTTTATAAATATTTAAATATTTCTCATATTACCAAAGTTTACTCCAAAATAGGGTTCATATATGCAATATTTTATTTATATTTTAAAAATAAAAATCACTGATGAGGACTCCGATCAGAGTCGAAAGTTTGAAAGTATGTAACCTTCTGAGTTATTATTTTTGGACCGTAAAGCCAATTATTAACAACAACATGGTAAAAAATTATTATTATTTATATTTTTATTCCTAATAGTCACCCAGAAAAAAAGTTTTTTCAATTCAAACAAAATTTCTTTGAATCAAACAAATTGGTGCATTGCTATACGGGCAAAGAATAGTTTCTTTAGTTTAAAGAAATTTCTTGATTGTTTTTTTTTTCTTTGAATAAAACAAATAAATGCCCGCACAATCGCATAGTATATAAGTAATATGATCCACAAAAATATTTTCTTTCTTTTAAAGAAACAATTTTCTTCGTTTAAAGTAATCATTTTAAATCAATTATTTTTTAAGTTTTCGCCAGTACTGTATTCGGATCGAAAAAATATTTTTTTAAATCAAATAAATAATGTTGAAGAAATATTTCTTTCATTTAAAAAAGGCTAAAAAGGTGATTTCTTGATATCAAATAAATTTATATTTGTTCTAAAGGTGTTTTTACTTCGAATGGAAGGAATAAAGTTAAAAAAATGGTTTCTTAAATTTAAATAAAACGTTTTTCTCGATGGTCCATTATATGTTACACTAAACATTTATCATTTTAAATAATTTTCATATTTATAGAGGAAAAAACACTGATCCACACTTGGTTTCTTACCTTAAAGGGATCCGCCTCCTTTAATTGGTATATTTTTTTGATTTTTTAAACATTTTCCAAAAATATTATTTGTTTATTCTCTATACTTTTTTGAGCATGTGTGTAAATTGTCAGGGCATCTGTTTTTTTTGGAAAAATAAATAAAATTAAAAGTTACTCCGATTTACTGAATTATACGGAAATAGTATATATCAGGTATTTCTATATTAACAAAATTGCTGAAGAAGGAACCATGTATGATATATGATGTTGTCAAATAATTTTTTTGGTTTAACCAAGACAAATTTATTTGGCGAATTCAACAAATTTTGTAATGTTTAATTGGTATATTTTTCATTTTTTTGACACTTTCTAGGAATTTTTCTGAGTGTGTGTAAATTTTCATGGCAATCTATTTTTTTTTTAAGAAAATAAATTAAATTAAAAGTTACTACGATTTACGAATAACGCGTTTTTAGCGAAAATTAGCTTCATGCATAAAAAAGTTTGTTTATTTATTTTATGGAAAGCACTCTAGCTAGAAAAATAACTACAACATTTTTTTTTATATTTTGGAATATTTTTATTAATTTTTTAATTTTATTTGTAACTTTTTTTTCAGTCATGTTGCCTTATTTTCCATACCCAAAAAGTTTCTAAACATTGTAAGGAACAAAATAAAAAAAGAATCATGACAATTGGTTAAAAAACAAAAAAGTTATTCAAAGTCAAAAAATGTTCAAAAAATGCCCTAAAATACTCAAAATGGTTAAATTAAAAATACATAAAAGTGTTGGAATTTTTAAAAACCCTTATAACCTTCCTAAATAATCGTACCAAACATAAAAAAAATTATATGGAAGGTCTAAGCAAAAAATAAAAATATTAAAGGTGGCGAATTATCCTTATAATAACGTGAAGAATAAATGGATATATTTTCTTTCCTAGGTTCAAGTAGCTGGTTATATTATAAGAAACCCAATAGTGATTATTATCCAGATACCCTTTCTGGAGATTTGTGTTGGCTCTAAACTAATTATTCGTCTCTTAGCCAATTTACAATTTTGGTTTGCTAAGAAATCACCCCTTTAAGTTCAATGATTTGGCAAACCTAACATAACCTCTTCCTTTTGTAGATGTTTGGAAATAATGGTGAATAGAAGCTGTAAATTATCCAGGGAGCTTTGCAATTTCTTCCAGAGGCTTCATCGGTTAACCCCATCTTAATCTACTCTCTAATCCCATTCTCAGAGAGTGTCGTATTTCAGAGGCATCTCTCAATGAAATTGAACCTTGGAGAACTGACCCTCTACTTAGACCTTGATTGAAAATAAAGGAAATTTCCCTATGGGAATTATTATTCTCATAAAGGTTGTTATTATTAAAATATAGAATCAGAAAAGAAGCTTTATGAATTTTAAGAAGGTATACTAAAAAATTCTATGAATTTTGGGTCAATATAATAGCAGACATGTTATCAAACATGTCACTTTAAAATTTTTAAATGGCACATTTAGTATAAAGGTTGAATATATCATAGTTCTGACCATTTTCAGAACAAATTAAATTTAATAATACTTTTTAAAATGTGATACTGAATATCACGAATACTAAAATTGCATTTTTGTTAATTTTTTAAAGATAAATGTATTATTTTTCCAAACATCTCAGAATAAATCTGAATGCAGTAATAAACAACCTTCAATTTTTTTATTTATTTCTTAACATACTCAAATAATATTGAGTAAAAATACATGTATAGATATTATAATAATTTATGTTTCTGTAATGCCTTGCTTGCAAATTCAATATTAAATGGATTGTCCGTGAAGCTGATATAAAAAAAAAAAAAAAATCTGCCCGCTTCGCGGGCACATTCTCATCGCGCGCTTCGCTCGCAAGTTTGAGCGCGCCTAGGGCGCGCGATTTAATCGTCGCGCTTTGCGCTCCGTTCTTTCTGGACCTCGCGCTTCGCGCTCGGTCTTGTGCTCTTCACATACATTCAAGTTTATTTATTATAACTTGATACTGAAGCTCAAACCAATTTTATAATAATATTACAGATGATGTGAATTACACATTTTCTCAAAGTCACTCTATTTCTTTTTGAATTTAAGTGAAACAGGAAATTCAATTTACTTAAGGCTCTATCAGCCTTAAGGAACACATTCTCATCATGACGCTCGCGCTTCGCACTCGATTTTCTGTATACATTTCAGTCACTTTTTAATAAATTACATGATTAAAATAATTTATTTTCTTCCAAATCTCTCAAAAAGAAAAAACAATCGTAGAACTTATTTAAGGAAACGATTTTACAGAACGATGCTTATTTCGAATCTCACATATTTTGGTGAAAAAAATCGAATTTATTTAATATTAAAAATCAAAACATAAAATATACATCCTGTCCCGAAATGTCTTAATGAGAATTTGTAAACCTCATTTAGGCAAACAATTTTCCAGATAAACGTTTTTTTTGTATCTCACATATTTTGTCTAAAAAATGGAATTTTTGAATTTTAAACGTATTTTTTGGAATTAAAACGAAAAATATATGTTTTACCAGAAACTGCGTCAGACAAAATTTGTAGATCTTTTTGAAACGAACAACTTTGTATTCTTACGTTTTTATCGTATTTTACATATTATTGTTAAAAAATTGAATTTTGGATTTTCAATAGTTTTTTTTTTAATTAAAAAGAAAAATATGCATCTTATGAAAAAATGTTACAATTCAAATTTGTAGGCCTTTATGTAGAAAATAATATTGTGTCATAACGTTTTTTCGTATCTCGTATAATTTAACTGGAAAATGGAATTTTGATATTGACTTTTTTCGAATTTGAATATGCTGTAACATTTCTAATTTTGATTTAATCAAAAAATGTTATCAGGATAATTTGTAGAGATTTATGAGCACTATCAAAAACCAGTGTTGAAATTTTTGATTTTTTCAAAAAGTTATTTTCAAAAACACAAAAGTAGTGCTCAATCCCTCAATTTTGATTGGATATGGCTGGTTAATGAACTTGTCCTTACTTTTTCGGCTCCGATAAAGTGTACCAAAGCTCAATTCAATCTGATAATTCTATCGAGAGTTATGCCGCACACGACCTACAGACAGACAGACAGACAGACACTTTCGTAAAAACCCTTTTTTCTGACTCAGGGGGTCTCAAAACGTAAAGATTTGATGAAAATATCGAAAGTCATTTTTCACATAAAACCAATACCTTCTCATCCATGATGAGAATGTAAAAAAAATCGTTTCTTGAAAAATACACGCTTTTGTCCACTCGTGAAAATCAACATAAACGTCTCGAATTTCTTAACTAGGTATAGGACAATAGTCTTCTTCAAGGAGGAAAAGAACCTCTCAGGATTGCTTATATAAAAAAATTTTCGGTCAGCAAAGCCACATGTATCGAGTCGGTTTTGAAAACAGTTCAGATCATTCTATAAGAGACTCCGGTAACAAAGTCTTCACGCAAAGTTTTTAAAAATGTAAACCTTTTTCGCGTTCTGCCCTTGATTACCAATTCGGCATCGTTCTTTAATAGAAAAATAAAAAAATTTTTCAAATTGCGGTCGGTTCGTGTGCACAAATTTTTTTATGTTTTCCGGTTTATTGGTTATCCGGTTTTTTATTCACAGTGAACTCTAAACATTTTTTCAATTCGTGATGCTACTTACTGGACTACTTCATTTTGAATTGCAAGCTATGAGATAAGTTGTTATTTTCTATGATAACCCTTTTTTTAATTATCTCCTATATTCTAATCTTTTACAGCAATTTTGAATTAATTTTTGAATTTATGGCACTGAAGAGGGCCCCCATATGTGGCCGAAACGTTTGCCTTCCTTTCTTTTTAAGTATTTTGGGTCAATATAATAGCAGACATGTTATCAAACATGTCACTTTAAAATACTAATTAAAATTGCATTTAGGGTCATATTAGTTCAGTTTATGGACAAATCTATAGGACCAATCGGTTTGTGGTTTTAAAAACGAAAATTTTTTAATTGCAAGCACTCTTATTATTTATATATTGTCTTGTTTCGAATCTCTCGAAGAAATTAATTTTTTTGCGTGATTTATTTTTTTTGAGTTGGAAATAAAAAACTGGGAAATTATTTTTTAATCAGGAACTCATGTTTGGAAGTGATTTTTATTTTTATGATTTATTAGAACTATTTAAGAAATATGTAAGTATATGATCAAATATAAATATGATATAAAAAATTTCAAATAGCATTAAGTTTCATAAATACACTTTTCTCGAAAGATACTCTTAACTTGTTTCTTAAAAAACATTTTTTCTGTCTTTTTTTTTATTTCGTAAACCACATACACGGAGAAAAATATTTGTCTAAAATTGACAAACTGTTTCGAAATGCATGATGAAATTCTAAAGCGACGTAATCTTTCCTAACAATTCACATTCATTAGGATTTTTATTATAGAATTTATCGGTGATTTAGCTTATTCTATATAATTGAAATCCTAATAAATGTGAATTATTAGAAAAAAGTACGTCGCTTTAGAATTTATTCGTGCGTTTGCAAGTAATTTGGTAATTGTAGACAAATATTTTTCTCCGTGCATTTGTTTTTCATGTTAATTTTTAACGTGCAGTACACTGTAAAAAATTTCGGTAAATTACCCTACTATGTATTAGGAAATTTATCCTAAATCCTTAGGAAGCATAGATTTTCCTACAGAAAGTGGAAATATTTCATATATTTAAGGAAAATTGACCGAATTTTCGGATTTATTTCCGAATTATTAGGAAATATATCGAAAAGGTGAGAACATTTCACAAATCTCCTAAGTTGTAGGAAATTTTCCCCATGAAAAGCGGAAATTATTCCACAAAAACGGAAATTTGTTCACTTTTTTTGGATCTTTTTACACTTAAATTATGAAATATATCAATTTTTCCTAACAAACTGGATATTTCTCCTAGCAAAAAGTAGGAACTATTTCGAGTTCTATGTCGGAAATATTTCCGACTATATCTTTGGAAAAATTTACGACCCATTTGTATTTTAAGATGTCCGACTATTTTCGGAAAAATTTCCGAAAATTTTTTTACTATCTATTTGTGATACTAAGATCAATCAGTTACGCAGGATTTTAATTCCCTATCCTTTAAGTTGTAGATGTACATGCAGTATATTGGGTTTTATTTGGTTGAACCGGAAAAAAGATTCAAGAAATTTAACTATAGTTACAAGCTTCAAAATTTTTTTTCGAAATCAAAGCTTAAGGGCATATGATACTTGGGAAATTAGCAAATTTTATTGATTTAAGGCTTTTACATGTTTACAATAATATAAATAAGATTTTGATTTTAAAATTTGTAAAATCGTAGAGAAGATAAAAACGGACTTATGTTGACTACTTTTGGTTCAGAACCTAAAAAAATACAATTTTGGCAAAGTCTATTGAAAATTTGTTATATTATATGAACTAAAAGTTGTCTTTCTTCGTTCTCTTTATCTTCTCTACCATTTCTCAAATTAAAAAAAAAAATTCCTATTCATTTTGGACGTAAACATGTTGAAACTGGACCAAGTTCTTAACATAAATTTACTACTTTTCTTGGGTACCACATGCGCTCAAAAAAATTGACAATAGATCTTCACAAAATGTTAGAATTTTAATTTCCAATAATTAAGTGAAACGCGCAGAAAATCTGTTGATTGAATTGAACTTTTTGTAAAATCTACCAAAAAGTCAAGTTGTAAAAATAAGTACCGAACTTTCTTTAAATTTAACAAATCTTTTTTTGCATGGCACATCTTTTGGAATAAACCGAATACTATATGAACTTTCTCACGTTACTCATAATCTGAAAAAGCTTTAAATTTCAGATCAAGAATTGAAACTGGTTCGAAAGGTATTCAACGAGGATGGTTCATCGTTCCTATTCAATAAATCCATTATTCCATGTCACCCTTTCACCCAATTTCTCACACGTGAAAAATTTAAAGCAGTATGCATGGATTTCCTATTCGCGGAAGGATGAAAAATCGGTCAGTAGAAGAGAATAAATGGGGTTTTTGGGGGAGGATTCGTATGCTTGTTTCCCATGACCTGGATGGGTTTTAGCACAGTCATTCGATCCTATAGAATCTACAGATTATCCCCTGGTGAGAAGTGCTCTTTTCCTGCTGGTCATAGTTTGGTAAACACAAGAAAAGTCCGAATGAAATCCAAGTATAAATTACATTGAAAATAGAAAATTCTAAATCTAAATAGTATCACAAATTGCATGAATCTCTAAAATTGTTTATTTTTCTCTAGGATTTTTTCCAGTTTTCTTGATGAATTCATTCTATAATTCCGGAAAAATTTTAACTTCCTTGAAGCCATGAATTAATCGGACTACGTGAAATTATACATTAATTCGTTCATTTAAGATAAATTTTTACATTCTCATCATGGATGAGAAGGTATTGGTTTTATGTGAAAAATGACTTTCGAAATTTTCATCAAATCTTTACGTTTTGAGACCCCCTGACACACTTTATCGGAGCCGAAAAAGTAAGGACAAGTTTGTTAACCAGTCACATCCAATCAAAATTGAGGGGTTGAGCACTACTTTTGTGTTTTTGAAAATAATTTTTTGAAAAAATCAAAAATTTCAATACTGGTTTTAGATAGTGCTCATAAATCTCTAAAAATTATCCTGATAACATTTTTTGATTAAATTAAAATTAGAAATGTTACAGCATATTCAAATTCGAAAAAAGTCAATATCAAAATTCTATTTTCCAGTTAAATTATACGAGATACGAAAAAACGTTATGATACAATATTGAAAATCCAAAATTCAATTTTTTAACAATAATATTCGAAATACGAAAAAAACGTAAGAATACAAAGTTTGTCGTTTCAAAAAGATCTACAAATTTTGTCTCACACAGTTTCTGATAAAACATATATTTTTCGTTTCAATTCCAAAAAATACGATTAAAATTTAAAAATTTCATTTTTTAGACAAAATATGTGAGATACAAAAAAAACGTTTAGATGGAAAATTGTTTGCCTTGAAGAGGTCTGCAAATTCTCATTAAGACATTTCGGGACAGGAGCTATATTTTATGTTTTGATTTTTAATATTAAAAAAATTCGATTTTTTTTACCAAAATATGTGAGATTCGAAATAAGCGTTGTTCTGCAAAATCGTTTCCTTAAATAAAGTCTACGACTGTTTTTTCTTTTTGAGAGATTTGGAAGAAAATAAATTTATCAATAATCGTGTAATTTATTAAAAAGTTACAAAAATGCATACAGAAAATCGAGCGCGAAGCGCGAGTGTCATGATGAGAATGTGTTCCTTAAGGCCAATAGAGCCTTAAGTAAATTGAATTTCCTGTTTCACTTAAATTCAAAAAGAAATTGAGTGACTTTGAGAAAATGTGTAATTCACATCATCTGTAATATTATTATAATATTGGTTTGAGCTTCAGTATCAAATTATAATAAATAAACTTGAATGTATGTGAAGAGCACAAGAACGAGCGCGCAGCGCGACGATCGACCATTACGGAGCGCGAAGCGCGACGATCAAATCGCGTGCCCTAGGCGCGCTTAAACTTGCGAGCGAAGCGAGCTTCACGCGAAGCGCGCGATGAGAATGTGCCCGCGAAGCGGGCAGATTTTTTAATTTATAAGTATGTCATTATAAATAGACACAAGCTTTTTTGAAACTTTGATACAATATATTTTTACAGCTATTATTAGTACAAAAAAAGAGTAAAAAAAATTTTCTTTTTTCAAACACTTGCCATTTTGTGAATTTTTCTGATTTCCGAAAAAGCTTGTGCACTAAGAAAAAAGATTTGATTGAATCAAAGAAAATAATTTGTTTGAACGACTTTCTGTGATTGAAAGAAATGATTTGTTTAAATGAAATAAAATTTGTTTGATTCAAACAAAATATCTTTGAACCAAATAAATATTTGTTTGAATCAAATTAATTTTTCTTCAAAACAATGAAATTAATGCATTGATATATGGTCAAAGATATAATTTGTTTGATTTAAGGCAGAAATTTATTTAATTCGAACAAATATTTATTTGGTCCAAAGATATTTTGTTTGAATCAAAAAAATTTTGTTTCATTTAAACGAATCATTTCTTTAAATCAAAGAAAGTCGTTCAAACAAATTATTTTCTTTGATTCAATCAAATCTTTTTTCTCATTGTGTCTGATCATAGCCAAGGGGATAAAAAACAATAATTTTTGCGGTTTTTTTGTTTCAGATTAGGGGCCGTTCACATAATACGTCACACAGTTTATGGGGGGGGGTCTTCAAATTGTGACGTGGTGTGACATGGGGGGCCGGGGGGGGGGTAAAAATAGCTCAAAATCGCATGACGTATTATGTGAACGGCCCCTTATCTGCAAGGTAAAAAAATTGTGTTCAAAGTTCAAGAATAAACAAAAAAATTCGTGAAAACCGCGTTTCAAAATCATTTGCAGTTTTCACATAATCATTTTACAAAAATAGGGCTCGAAAATGAGGTATTGGACGAGAAGACCCCCTTAACGTAGCTCAGCCACGAAAAATTAGGCCTCAGGCAAAAATACATAATTTTGCTTTCAAGAATAGCAATATTTTTATTGAAGGAATTTTTTAAAAGAGAAAATATTACTTTCTATAAAAAAATTTGAAACTTAGAAAAATAATATTTAACAAATTTTATTTTCAAGTGCTTTTTTTCATATCGCTTTTTACCAAATTTTTAAAAATGGTGCGATTCTGATAAATCATCAATCATTTTTTCAGGGAAAAGATTTGATGCCAAATTTTTCGTGGCTCAACTACCTTAACTTCTTCTTAGTGAAAATTAAAAAAAATGTATTTATTAAATTATCAGGAAGATTTTTCTTCGAAAAGAAAAGTTATCCTACATGAACTTTTACAGGAATTTTGTCACGTGTTCTGGTTGATCCATGGCCATAACATCTGCATAACACTGGAAAACTGACGAGAAAGTGGAAGTATCTCTAGGTCGGATCATAAAGCATTGTCTCAGGTAGTAAATCAGATCTAACAGCCCCACTGGGCGGAAGTTCTGAAAGGAAATATAAAATTCGATTTTGGGACCTAGTTAAAGTAGGTAAATAAAATCAACCAAAGGGAACGAAAAGTGGTTGGAAATTTGAGTATTTGATCTTGCAAAGAGGTTTTAACAACGGCCTTTTGTTTGCAGAACGCCAAATTCACAAAAGTGAATCTCTGACTCCAAGCATAAACTGAGAAAAATTACTAGTATACACAAAATAGAAAAATTGACTTTATATAAATACCCAGTTGATTTTATCATAACAACTTGATCAGAAAATCAATTTGGAGTTACTAAAAATCTAGAAAAAGTTTCAAAAAGGAATTCAATCCGAGAGTATTCGATCCATTCCGAAAAGCGTTTTGAATCCTGTACAATACAAAACGCTTGAAAATCAATCCGACTTATTCCGATTCGATTTGAATGAACCGGTTTGATTTTCAACCGATTTGTAACGTCAATCAGAAACTTTCACCTGGGATGAGACGAATGGTGCATCGGTACTAATTAAAGTGAAATAGAATACTTGAAATAATGAAAAATTGATCCAGCTGATATGAATGGGGAGGACCTGGATAAAGGTTTAGATCGAGGTGTTGGTGAGGCTTTGGAGACGTAAGGGAAAAGCGACCATCGGTCGGTCGGTCGGTCTGTCGGTCGAAGCGGGTGTCCTTGGACGCTTGCGGATCGTCGGGCACCAGCAGTCAATGACCTAACATTCTTACGCTACAGATCTACGCCCCTGGTTTGCTTCCTTCGACTCGGTTCGGTTCGCCTCGTTTCGCTTTGCCGGACTCGACTTGCCTCGGACCAGCCAATGCTTCTTGTCTCATATCATCACTATCATCTTGATTAATTTTGTCGGATTAGGAGTCAACATAATTTATGCTCATTCGTCTCTTGACATTGAATTATAATAATTCTGAATCAAACAATATAATTAACTTCTGATTAAAAGAAATAGTTGTCTAATGTTCAATCTTAAAAGTCCCCTGGCGAAAGTTTCGGATTGAAATTCATTCCGAACCATCAAATTTTCTAAATCATTCTGAAATTTGTATCTGAATCAGTTTCATTCCGATCTAATATGAGAAACGTTATAAATCCCATTTGACTAAAAACGGTTGAAAATCAATTCGATTTATTCCGATTCAATCCGAGGCGCTAATCCGAATAAATCAGAATTGAGTCTTTAATCCGAATCAATCCGGACTTGGATGAACCCTAACCCTATTTCCAATACTAATCAATCCGAATCATTTCGGCCACGGTTTCATTCTGATTTATTCGGATTAGCATTTCAGATTGAATCGGAATAAATCGAATTGAGTCGAATTGATTTTCAGCCGTTTTGAATCGAATGGGATTTATAACGTTTTTTGGATTAAATCGAAATTAAACTGTTCGATTCAGATACAAATTCCGGAATGATTCGGGTTAATTCAGAATGAATTTCAATCCGAAACTTTCGCCAGGGTCCCAGACATTATTTAAAACGAATCTTAATGTCCTGACAAAATTAAGAGGTAAACACTAGATAGAATTATAATTGGATGGCGTTGTCACGTGACTACAAGTATGGCCGTGACAGTCTCGAACAGCTGATCCCCATATATGATAACAAATGAGCTTTGTAGACGCTCTCATCTTAAAAGTGCAACTATAACGACGCTCTACTGTATTTCAAGATCTGAATTTAAAATACTGAATAAACATTAAACGATTTTTCATGTTAAATGTAGTAAATTTCGATTAAATCTTTCATGGATCCTTGAGGATGCGTTCGTTTAATGAGGTTACACTCCATCGATAAACTCGATTTTGCGTACTTTTCTATATGCATCAGGACACGTGTGCGTGAATCATGATTGTGTGCTGTTGGCGTTCTTGGTGAGCGGTCAAGGCCACTTTGCATCGCGAGAATGGCAGCAGCTGAAAGTTTGATCGCAGGAATTATTCTCCACACTAGAAAATCCATCTTTAACTAATTCTGAATTAGAATACAAGTATTAAAAAAATAATGCAACTGTTATTATGGCTTTGGTTAAAGGTTTAGATTGAGAGGAAAAACTCGAGGTCTGGTCATGAAGAAAGAGGGAAATAACAAGGGAGAAGCGGTTCTGAACAATAAACAGCCACATTGTAAAACCGGCACTATTTTCCTTATTTCGATCAGATTGGTCAACCCCATAATAAGGATTCTTATGGGATGAGCGTCCTTCTTAGAAGAGTAAACCCAAGCTTCGCTTGTCGCAATTCGCGCTCCATTTTCGTCCTTGTAAAGTAATTCCTGACTTAACTTCTACTTCTATTCACCCTTCGAGTTGACCCAACAAGATTTATTTTTATTCCTTTCCCTTCATGATTTTAGATTTTAGAGCTTGGGAAAGCTGACGTAAGTTTTATGATACCTGAGAAAGTGGGTATTCTTCAATTTTATTACGTTTCTTGTATGAACAATTTATGTCAGATAAGATATATTAGGCAGCAAATTCGGCATAATTTGTGTTTGATATTTTTTGAAATTATTTATTTATGTTCTTTATGAGAGAGATGAAGATTTGATTGCGTGGCTTGGGATTGAAACTTTTGGGTTGAGGATTTTGGTTTTTTAACTCTTTCAGGCCTGAATTATTCCTTTGAATTTCGATCTGCTATTCTGAATTTCAAAATTTCAAAATCAGTGACCCCAAAAACTCCCGAGTAGAAATTTTTATCCAAATCGAACCACTGGAATTTTTTCCATGACTGCCTTCTTGATATGAACATTAGAATTAGGCCATTCTTAAGGCCATGGATCAACCAGTACAGCTGACTGAATCATTAAAATCAGTTTCCCCCAAGATTTTTCCATTATAATGAATTTGTTTATCTGAAAATTTAGAACATAATAAAGAGTATATTAGCGGATGTCTGTAGACGTGAATTAGTTTTAAACAATATAAAATAATAATATTTAAAGAATTTGAAAATATTTCTGTGGAAAAAATGACGCTTTCGACTGCGCTGGGATTCGAGCCCAGGTCTTTCGATTGCCGGTCGATTGCTCTGACCACTGAGCTACACAGGCGTCCGACATCTCCTTCTCCACAGGAAGATAACTCAACTAATTAATTAGAAAATAATAATTCCTGTTTTACTGACACTAAAGTTTTTAAAATTTGTTAAAAACTAATTCAAGTACACTCCCTGAATCCGAAACAGTGAAAAATCACTGTTTTGAATTTTATAAGTATTCTACATACAAAATCAGTGGAATTTAGATGATTTCACCAGGGAAACTCACTGGTTAATCAGTAAAATATACTGGTTAACAGTGAATATCGCTCGTCAACCAGTGAGTTTCCCTAGTGATATCAGTTAAATTTCACTGATTCTATGTGGAAGACTTCTAACGTTCAAATCAATGGTTTTCCACTGTTTCGGATTTAGGGAGCAGCCATTCAATAATCTAACCTTTATTATGTCCTAAAGTTTTAGCTAAAAGAATTAATTATTGTGAAAAAATCTTGGGGGAAACTGATTTCATTGATTTAGTTAGCTGCACTGGTTGATCTATGGCCTTAAGGCCATAATCAACCAGATCACGTGACCATATTCCTCCAAAAGTTTCTCTAGGATAACAAATTTAATTTACAAAATAGCTTTTTTGAAAATTAAAAAAAAACAATGAATGTTTCTCAACGTTGTTTTAGTCAAAATTTCACTGAAATGAAGTTAACAGACGTTCTTTTTTGACTTTTATTACGATTTATAAATTTTCAGAAATCTCAAAGCTATCCCCACTCACAGGATATGGGGTGAATTTTTGCGGAGTTGCTTTTTCTCATGAGAAATAAAAAGTTTTTATTGTGGACATTTTTCTCGTACGATGCGCATTCCTTGAGATATTCCAATGTCTCAAGATAAAAAATTCACCCTGTATACAGCTCAGAATTAAACATTTGCGAATATTTTCATTTATTTATAAACTAAATAACAATATTTATTGTGATTTCATTCTTGACAATCAAATTTATAGAATTTATCAGAAAGAAGTTTCAGATAATTCAAATGTCATAGATACATTTGTATTGATGACATTTAACTGATGATGTCGTCAAGGACGAACTTGAAAATCTGAATATCCTTACAATGAGGTTGATATGTATCTTAAGAATCATCTTGTAGGAATGCCGACTGACGTTTGGTGTATTTAATATTCAAGCAGAAATGTTCAAAGGAGAGGTTTTTCTCAGTTTTGCTCCAACGGAAAATTCGACTTTTTCAAAACCTAGCTACTGTTTTTGAAATATTACAAATACGCGAAAACCGTTTAAGGGCATGTACTACTTAGAGAATTAGCAACCTCATGTAAACAATCAGCTTTAGGTTTTACATTATCACATCTAAAATAATCCAAATTATAAAGTAATAACTTCGAAAAAATTCTAGCGATTAAATTTTCTTTCATTTTGACGTATATAAACATCTAAAAACTTGAAATTGATAAAATTTTCTAACACATGTCCTTAAACACGAGATTTTTTAACAAAGAAAACTTGTATTTGCTTTTCAGAATTAAACCCTTTTTGATTTGCTAATAAAAAATTTTTTTTGCTGAAGTTTTTTCATACACGGAGAAAAATATTTCAATAAACTTAGAGAACTGTTTAAAAGTTAGGGATACAGTCTCATTTGCAAAAGAGAGTTCTTCAAAATTTACAGAACATTTTAGAATAATGTACGGAACATTTAAGAGAAATTATTCAAGTTGCGTATTTATTCTGAAAAGTTCTATAAATTTTTTAGAACTCTTTTCTGTAAATGCCCGTATTCCCAACTCTTGAATAGTTCTATATATTTTACTGAACTCTTTTCTTCTGTGTATATAAATAAGTAATGCCTCTTTCTATAAGAAATATTTATTTAATTTTATATTTTTCTTAAATTTGAAATTTTCTATTGAAGCCATGGATCAACCAGACCCCGTGACACAATTTTTTGTAAAAGTTAATGTAAGATAACATGCTTATTTTACATCTCCCCGAAAATTTGTAAAATACAATAAAAGACGATAAAGAACGTTGTCAACTTTATTAGATGAAAATTTCGCAAAAAATTTTACAGTTAACTCTAATTGTAAATACACTGCTGTGCAAAAGTCGTCGGGCACTTGTTTTTAACAATTAACATAAAAGCTTCTAATTTATAAAATACCTAATAATGAATTTTATCCTTCAGAATAACATGGAAGGTAAAAAAAATTCTGCATTTAATAACCGCGAAACGAAGTGTTTTAGTCAATTATTAACGGAGACATTGTGAAAAAAGTCGAATTTTCAAAGTTTTCTTGAATTTTAAAAAACTCTTAAAACAAAGAACATTTTTGAACTTTTCTCAGCTTATTATAAAGATAAAGTTACATTTACTATTAGCAACGTATGAAAAATATTCTGATAGATTTTTCTTTAATACTATTAAGGGTATGGATCAACCGGATCACGTGACTTGATTCCTACTTTACCAGCATTTTCAATTTGTGTAACCCCATTTCTGTAAAAAATGAGATTAAAAGTTGAAAATTTGTGATTAATATAGAAATCCAGTCACGTGATCAGGATATTCCATGGCCTTAAAAGTTAAAATTTAGGAAAATAATTAAATAATTAAAAAAAAAAAATAAAATTATATTCAAAATTTCTTTCATAAATAATTTCACAAATTTGAAGTTTTACAACTTTTTTGTTTTGAGTTCAGATTATTGATGCATTTAAGAAAAATGATTACAATTTACTTGTTACATTACTGACATTCTACGTAAATCTTATTTTGAAATGAGTCAATAAAAGTTAAAAACTCTTCATTACTTCAAGAGTTATTCAAAATTTAAAAAAGCTTTAAATTTTTACTTTTTCTGGCAATATATTCGTTAATAATAAATTAAAACATTTCGTTTTGGGGCCATTAAATGCAAAATTTTGTTACTTTCCATGTTATTCTAATGAAAAAATTCATTCTTAGGTATTTTTTAAATTAGAGGCTTTTATGTGAATCATTAAAAACAAGTGCCCGGCGAATTTTGCACAGCAATGTAAATTTTCCAATTTTCAACAAAAATCTTACTAAATAGAATTTTAAAGACGTGCTTTATTGTTTTTTCTTATGTTTTCCAAATTTTCAGAAAGATGTTTTGTAAATTCAAAAAGTTATCTTACATAAACAAATTAATGTATAATTTAATCACATAGTCCGATTGGTTTATGGCCTTAAGGTAGTTCAGTCACGAAAAATTAGGCCTCAGGCAAAAATATATAATTTTGCTTTCAATAATACCAATATTGTTATTGAAGGGATTATTTAAAAGAAAAAAGATTATTTTCTATATAAAAAAATTTGAAAAATAGAAAAATAATGTATTTAACAAATTTTATTTTCAAGTGATTTTTTTCCATACCGCTTTTTACCAAATTTTTAAAAATGGTGCGATTCTTATAAATCATGGATTATTTTTCTATGGAAAAGAATCTCTACAACTTTACCGTTTCCAATTTTTGAAAATGAATCAATTATTTTCAAATTCAGCAATTTCTTCATAAAAATTTTGTTTTGAAAAATTGTTTTTTAATAGTTTCAGCCATTAAAGAATTTATTTTAGAAAATTGAAAACGGTCAAGTTGTAAAGAATCTTTTCCCTGAAACAATGATCCACGATTTATTAGAATCGCACCATTTTTAAAAATTTGGTAAAAAGCGATACGAAAATAAGTGCAGTTCAAAATAATAGTATATTATTTGCCTAGGCGCATAATGAGGGTTATTACGCGACGAGCGGCAATGCTCGCAGGAGATCGAAGTCAAGGCGTAGTCGAGGCGTAGCCGAGAAGTAGCTGAGGCAAAGCCGAAACGAAGCCGAGACAAAGCCGAGGCGCGATCAATCCTGCGAGTATTTTAAGCGAGTCTCGTAATTACCCGAATTGTGTGCATTGGCACATATTCTATTTTATGTGACTTCGGTGCGTATACGAGTTTTTATGCGTACACTCGAATCTAATCTAGTATTCATCATGATTCTCGACCATTGCACTTGATATTTCGCAACTAGTTCCGGCCATTTTAATTTTCTCGATCTTGTGTAGTAGTAGCGTATTGTAATAAAGCATGCGCAGTTCGAATGTAGAAGGCTTTGTCAGTACGGTGCCAACGCTGTACGAAGAAGAAGAAGAATAAGAAGAAGAAGATTACGCTCCGCTGTATGGTTATAGGCAAATGCGCAGTTCAATTTTTACATTACATTCCTCTGTATCGTAATACACAACATCACGCTACTCTCAACTGTAGCGTAAAAACGAGTTTACACGCCGGAGGCACATACAATTTGTTAAATGCATTATTTTTCTATTTTTCAAATTTTTTTTATAGAAAATAATCTTTTTTCTTTTGAATAATCCCTTCAATAACAATATTGCTATTCTTGAAAGGAAAATTATCTATTTTTGACTGAGGTCTAATTTTCGTGGCCGAACTACCTTAAGGTAGTTTTCATCCACGAAAATTATACCTCAGGCAAAAATAGATAATTTCAAATTAATTAGTTGAGTTTGAAATTTTGGTCACTGCCTACATTATCGGAGGATCACTAGTCGCGTATCAGATAGGATACGTTGTCGACAGGTGTCCTCGTAGACAATTTCAAACTCTTATATCGCAAATAATGCAAATAAATTCAATATTTAAAGAATTTGAAAATCTTTCTGTGGAAAAAATGACGCTTTCGACTGCGCTGGGATTCGAGCCCAGGTCTTTCGATTGCCGGTCGAATGCTCTATCGAAAGACCTGGGCTCGAATCCCAGCGCAGTCGAAAGCGTCATTTTTTCCACAGAAAGATTTTCAAATTCTTTAAATATTGAAAATAGATAATTTTCCTTTCAAGAATAGCAATATTATTATTGAAGGGCTATTTTGAAAGAGAAAAGATTATTTTACATGAAAAAAATTTGAAACCCCGAAAAATAATTTTATTAATAAATTTTATTTTTGATCCAACGTTTTTTCTTATCGCTTCTTACCAAATTTTATAAAATTATGCGATTCTAATAAATCAAGAATCATTTTTTCAGAGAAAAGATTTCCCACAACTTCACCGTTTCTGATTTTTAAAAATAAATTCTTTAATAGCTAAAGCCATTAAAAAAACATTTTCCAAAACGGAATTTTTATAAACAAATTGCTGAATTTGATAATAATTCATTCATTTTCGAAAATTGGAAATGGTTAAGTTGTAGGAAATATTTTTCTTGAAAAAGTGATTTGCAATTTATTAAAATCGCATAATTTTTTGAAATTTGGTAAGAAGCGATAAGAAAAAAATTGGGTCAAAAATAAAATTTATTAATAAAATTATTTTTCCGTGTTTAAAATTTTTTTCATGGGAATTAATCTTTTCTCTTCCAAAATAGCCCTTCAATAATAATATTGCTATTCTTGAGATCAAAATAATCTATTTTTGCCTGAGGTCTAATTTTCGTGGATCAACTACCTTAATGCGAAATTGTGAACGAGTTTTTGTATTCAAATTAAAGAGGACCGTAACTTTGATTATATCCTCTTTTATTATATACATAGAGTGAAGTGGAATGTAAAAACAGGGTGTGGCGTCGAGTGCAAACTGCAAACGTCTTACTGACTCACATGCAATCCTGAGCCTAAGACTGGCTTGTAGCTTTGGTTGATCGGCTACTTTTGCCAGCCACACGGGCATGCAATTCATTCTGGTTAGTTCTTAGTTCTTACGCTATTTAGTTCTGTCGATGCAAGCCAAGATCGTTTTCCACCCGTAATCATGCTAATATCCTATAGCCTTGATCTTGAAGATCGCCTTCACAAATCTGATCTTGCTTAAAAGTCTTATTTAGTATTATTTTCTAGAAAATTTTTCTCATAGCGTAGATCCCGTGCAGTATTTTTGCCATCGCGCTGATCATGGCCCAGGCGGGTGAAAAAAGGCACAGCCCGATCGGGCCCGGATCATACTACATAACGTGGCTGTCAGATCTAAACCTAATCAGGTCACGTGTTTTATTACCAATTTGGGTTCCCTGATCTAAAAACCGGCAAGCGCCACAGAAAAATTTCCGCTTGGGGGGTGGGGGATTATTGCAGCGTTCTCTTCCGGGTATTAAACGTCTCAGACCGGGCCCAGATTGGGCGCGGCGTTTCATTCCAGATTAGAGACAGACCAGAGAATTTTCTTCGCGGCTACAAAACTAGTTGAAAGTATTTTGAAGTAGGGATTAACAAAATAATTACTCAAGCTCGACTAGAAAGTTCTAGCTAAAATCTAGGCTCTTTTACGATAGAAAATCAATTGGGTCTAAACTATTTTGCAATGCTTGGTCAAGATTGAAAATATGAAAATCGGGTACCCATTTTTGTTAATTATTGGGTCTCTTTGCCAATATCGGCTGTGTATCGGCATTTAAATATTGCCAGACCACGATTTCCCCAAGATTTAGCCATCATTAGCAGACGTTGATGATTCAAAAAACGTTCTATTGCCTTACGATAAAATTTCCAAAAAAACGTCCAAGATTGGAGCATTTAGAAAAATGAGAATTTTCTTTGAATAGATCAAACCTAAGTCCCAGAAAAGGCAGATAGAGAGAAAGAGAAGGTATATGGTGAGGGAGGGGGTAGGGTTGAAGCTGCTTGGGGGAAGGGGGCAGAACACTTGTTTACTCGAACGAACGTGGCCCCGTTTTCGGTCATATACCTTCACTAATTCGCTTCACTTCCTCCTCCTCCTTCTCTTCAACTTCTCTTTCTTTCTTTCTTTCTTTCTGCTTTCATCGTTCTGATCCTCTCCCTCGTTATGGGACCTCCGTCCCCGACTTCTGGTCTGGAGGGGTCCATGCATATTTGCGTGTCGATATGTATGCACCTACCTATTCCTTTTAGTATTTAGTATTTAGTAGGCGATGCCTGTTTCTCGATCGAGTCGCAGACATTTGTAACCTTAAGTGGAACGTTTCATCCTTAGTAAACATGAAGGAAATACGTACACGGCATAAAAGTCTACTATATATTTAAAAAGACATTACAAATACTTTTGACAATAGCGTCTCACAGACGTCTTTTACACGGAAAAAATAAGTACTGGAAATTTTATATTTTTATTTATCTCTATATGGTTATAATATTTTATTGAGTCGATTTTCTAAATCTAAAAGAAGCATATTAATTATTATTTTGTTCACAAAGTAGACTAAAGGAACAAAATCATCTTAAAGTAGAGATTTAACTTTTACACGTTTCTCTTAATTCAGTCTATATGAAATATATATTTTTAAAAATATTTTTTGTTTCACAACTTGGAGAAATGAAAGCATCTTGAAGTTTTAAAGGAACTTATATGTATTTGAGAATCTAAGTGAAGTACGTTGAAGTTTTTTTGTCCCACAATGTTGGGGAACAGAAATATCTTTTGAAAACTGATTTATACATCTAGAAAATTTAAATATTGTATTTTATATGAAAAAGGGGAAGACTGTGCACCCTGTTCAGGTTTTAAAAGAATTTGAATAAAATAATTTGTCGAGAAAGAAATGAATACCTACTATACAAGTCAACGAAAAATTCTTGAACTGCGCTTGATAGTCTTGTGAAACTTTTACTGGCACTGGTATTCTGAGAATCACTGAAAACAAATCAAAAATTTGAAAACAATTTTTTTTAAATTCTAATATTTGCCAATGCTGAACATTAATTTTTCGAATTCATTTATTTTGATTTAAGCAGTTCATCGAAACTGCACTATTGGACTAAAAATTCCCAAATACTTAATTTAAAAATAAGAACATAAAAATTAAACTAAATATTGTAATAATATTTTAAGAACTGAATTACGCATATTTTTATTACTTTGTAAATTAACATACTACAGAAATAATGAAATTCTTATATTTAATAATTTAGAGCTATTAAGGTAGTACGATCACGAAAATAAGACCTCAGGCAAAAATAGATAATTTTGCTTTCAAGAATAGCAATATTATTATTGAAGGGCTAATTTGAAAAAGAAAAGATTATTTTTTATGAAAAAAATTTGAAACACAAAAAAATAATGTTTTTAATCAATTTTCTTTTTGCCCAAACTTATTTTCTTATCGCTTCGAGCCAAATTTTAAAAAATGATGCGATTCTAATAAATCATGGTTCGTTTTTCTAGAAAAAAGATTCTCTACAACTTGACCGTTTCCTATTTTTGAAATTGAATTAATTATTATAAAATACAGCAATTTGTTTATAAAAATTTTGTTTTGAAAAACTGTTTTTTTATAATTTCAGCCAATAAAGAATTCATTTTCAAAAATCGGAAACGGTCAAGTTGTAGAGAATCTTTTTCCTAAAAAAATGAACCGTGATTTATTAAAATCGCATCATTTTTTAAAATTTGGCTTGAAGCGATAAGAAAATAAGTTTGGGCAAAAATAAAATTTATTAATTTCTGTGTTTCAAATTTTTTTCACAAAAAATAATCTTTTCTCTTTCAAAATAGCCCTTCAAAAATAATATTGCTATTCTTGAAAGCAAATTATCTATTTTTGACTGAGGTCTAATTTTCGTGATCGTACTACCTTAATTAATTTATTAAAAATTTTATCATTTAAAAATGTATAGAAACATATAATTCTTCAAACATCTTTATTACATAAAATTGTTGGTGAAACAAGATGTAAGGTTAGGATCAGTTATACACGTAGGTTAGGTAAAATTTAAGGTTCGAATCCTGTCAGCGTAAGATTAATTTCAACAGCCTTAACATATTATGAGCAGCGATGTGTAGTGATGGCTTGCAAAAATTTATTTTTTTTTCTTGTAGCCTTTGATAGTCCATAAAAATATCATTGACTGGTTTTGAAGTTTTCATGCACGAGTGCTGTGCGAGCTCTATCTGTCTATATTCAGAATTTCATATTAAATCTTACAAATATCCAATCTTTAAACTATATTTTTTCGAATGATTCATAAAAATGATACACTTTGGGTACTCAGAATTTTCACAGACTTCCTACTGAATACTTTTGAAAAGTTCTATACTTTTTGATTCTAAAAACGATTAAAATACGTAATTTCCAAAAATTTAAAGAAATTTGTATATGGATCCTGGTAAAAATATCCGATTGGATTTCGTCCCTTGGTATTTTGTTCCATTCCGCGCCTATCCGAAAAAAGATTATTTATTTCACTTGATGTAAATTGACTGAAAATCAGTTCAACCCAATGCGACTTAATCCGAGATCGGAGTTTTTCGGATTGGAACTCTCGGATTGAGTCTCAGCCAATTTGCACCAAAGAAATGGAAGACCGAACCAATCTCAATGAATTCGAGTTCGGATTTATCCGGAATGAATCGGATTGATTTCAGAATAGCTTGGATTCTCTCAGATTGAATTCCTTTCCACATTTTCATCAGGGCTATTTTCGGATTGGCGGTCTCTAAACCTGAATCAGTGAACGACCACTGATTCGCAGTGACTATTCACTGAAGGCAGCAGCTATAACTCTTTCACTGAGAATCAGTGAAGTAGATTGAACTCACTTATTGAATCAGTGAAATCTTCAGGTGGGAATAATGATACCAGCAATATATTTTAATGTTCGATGAATACGTTTATTTTAGGTTAAACAACACCAAAAAGAAATTGCGTAATTATTATTATATATTGTAATTATTATTGTGTATAATTATATTATGTGTAATTAAAAATTAAAGATTCATTGTTATACTTTAATCGTTCGCAGGAACTTCACGAATTTAAAGATTATGTTCACGTGGCGCGTTCACTGATTCCTCAGTGAAATCAAAGCAGGGCACTGATTCATCAGTTGATATATTTTCACTGATATAATCAGTGGCTATTTCACTGATTCAGCTTTAGAGAGCGCCGAAACAGATTTTGAATATTAAAAAAGGTATATTTTTCGAATAAAAAATAGGACGAACCAGAGAATGACGAATATGCAACAGGTATAAAAAGGAATGGAAATGAAAATGAGAAAAATTAGCAATTCGATTGATAGCAAGTGATTCAAGCGAATCGATAATCGATTGGACGTGACGGCGACGCCGAGTTGAGCGATATCATGACGCGGTTGGTTCGTTCTTTCTTCGTCCTGCAACCGATCAAGACTCGTGGGAATCGTAACCAGACCATTATTTCGCATTCCGGACTCGCTTTACCTCGCCAGGATATAGGATAACGCGTTCACCAACAATCTCTCTAGTCGTTGCTATTTTTCGCCACGGACAACTTGCTACCAACTTTATTTATAATCCAACTTTGCATTACATTGGCACACCGTACCATTTTCACAGCAAATGCACCATCTATAAACTTTCTTGCCCGCATTCACCGATAGATATCTGTTTCATTTGCACTGACACAATGCTTAATTGGATATATTTTGCTTCTATTTATTGTTCACATCTCTGGTCAAAGCTATTCTTCATATTTATTTTATTGATAGTGTCCTGTCTTACCGGATTTAGATTTAGGACGTTTATATTTTTCTAGACATACCGGTTTATGCTGACTGACACTGGGAAGAATTTTCTGTTTGGTCTAAACATAATAGGTCAAGAAATAATAAACTGAAAGAGATGGTTTTCTTAGTCTGATCAGAAACTATTCTCATACTAATAAAACAAGTTTTAAAGAAAATAGAATCATTACTTCACGTGGGTAGAATTCTTGACCTGGCCTCGGCCTGGCATAAAAGACCTAATTAGACCTGAGATCTCCTGAACAGAAATTTTACTGTGGCTCTGGCCGGGTCTTGATCGGGGAACCCAAGTCGGTAATAAAACACAGAGCCCAGCCAGGGCCAGACCTGGCAGTCTGGTCGTGGTATGATCCGTTTTGGAGCATAATATGACGATTTCTGCAGCGGCGGGAATGCGAATAGACAATTTGGAAATTATCATGCTGTAAACTTCTTGCCAGGTCGAGCCCCAGTCTGGCTAAGCATCTATCAATGAAGAATGAAATATGTTTCAAATTTTGGAGTGCAGGCCCTTATTTTGACAGAGGATGTTCTTGCAAAATTAATTTCATTCTACAACAGACTTCCGCTTCTGTAATTTTTATGCAAGTCTACACACATCCGATCACAGAAACCGGAAGTCGTCTGGATTTGACGTTCGCAGTGCGATTTTTATTGACCCGTATAGAATATATGTCTGCGTCGATATGTTTTTGAGATAAATTAGTGCAATAGGGTTTACAGATAGGAGGTAAAATTAAATTAATACGGAGTTTCGTTTTTCTTCTATACTTGAGAAGCAATGTGCGAATATCCTTGACCGAGCAGAAGTCCGCTATGTCCTACACACCCACCTATCATTGACAAGTACGGAAAGCAATGACTATGACATTAAACCTACAATATGACTTGATATGTTTTGAATCGTAAATACTTCTAGTTCTTGAATAAATTATTTTATTATCAACCTGTTAATGCAAATTTGTAAATTACGTTTCAAAATATTATTCAAAATTATGAAGAATATAATTATAGTTCCATTTAATGATTAACGTGTTCATTAAAACGAATTTAAAAAAATAACAGTGCCAGCAAATAATATTTATCGTGCAGAAGTCGCCAGCATGGCCCAGGCCAGTGATGAATCACACAGCCCGGTTGGGCCCGACCAGTTTCAGATTACAGCCCAATCGGACCCCAGAATAGCCAGTTCTGGCCCCACTTGGGTCGTGTGTTTTATCCCTAAAATAGGATTCCCGGTCTGGGCCCGGCCAGGGCCACAGTAAAATTTCTACATGGGTTAATATCAATGTATGAAACCTCATGCAAAAATTTTGTCGTGGCCGAGATCAAATTTAGGCATACCTTCCCTAATTCCAAATAAAAGACTACACCTGATCTGGGTAAAGTCTGGTGGACGAATGGTCCAAACACCGTTTCCCAAACAAAAATTTTGCTATGGCCCTGGCCGGGCCCAGACCGGGGTACCCTAGACCAGGGATGAAACACACGGTCTGACTGGGACCAGATTTCTACCCAGGCTGTTGGATTTTTAACCTCCAAGACTGTGCCCAGATCGGGCAAGGCGTTCCATCCCAGATTAGGGCCAAACCAGGGCCTTTCTGCATGGAAACATAATTTAATGGGACATCCCGTGCAGAAATTTTTCTGTGACCCTGGTCGGGTCCTGGTCGGAAAAATTGAAGCGTGGATTAAACACACGGTCCGGCCGGGGCTAGAAATAGCCATCCGGGATCACATTGAGCCATGATCGGGGCTTGGTCGGGCCGGATCAGGTCGTGTGCTTCATTTCCGATCCTTGAAAGATAGACTTAGAATAATGAATTAACGCTTCATGTCAAGCTAGGATTTGCCAGGCCTGAGCCTAGCTCACAGCACAAAGTAAAAAAAATGTGAAAGTGAATGTAGATATTCTTTATAATATCAATTTACTATATCATCAACATGATCATTTATACCAAAATTTTTTATATATTCCCGTGCAGACATTCTCTAATCTGGTTCAAATCAGGAATGAAGCGTCGGGCCCGATCTGAAAAGTTTAAATTCCGACAGAGGGCGTTGCAATTATTTTTACGCCTCACCTGGTCTAAACTAGGTTTGGCGGTTTATTTAAAACTAGAGATGCCATGCTTGAGCCATGGCAAAATTTTTGCACTTGATAGTTTTAAAAATGCGTGAAGATAATTAATTGTCTTGACTGAAGCACTTGGAATCCATTTTTTAAAAAAGGAGTTCATCTTCCTAGCTTTATCTACAGTTAATCAGATAAATATTCCATGCTGACGAGATTCGAAGAGCAGAATAAATTTAAGTGGATCGCCATTATGGAATAATTTTCAAGTCTAGGGAAGCGGCTTTAGGTATAGCGGAGTGTGGAAAATATTGCGAGATACCAAAATGGCGGATGTGTGCCTCGTGGCATGGAATTCGATATTACCTCACCGTAGCCGTGGCAGTGACAGTGGCCCTCTCTCTTCTCCTCATTTTGTCCTCCCTTCTCATATCTTCACGACTTCTCCTGTTTCCCCCTTTTTTGCTAAGCTCGATACCTCCCCCTTTTACACCATTTCCACCAATCCATGGTACCGCCATTCGCCGACACGCGGTCACTATACTCCGCTAACGACAGCAATACTATAATTACAAGCGCTACCACGCAGATTTTCTTTCCTTTGCGTTCCATCTCGCTGAAGGAAACTCGAGCTGTGCTCTCGGTTATTATGTAATAATGACGATAATTATATTATAATGGGACGCAGTGCAGAAAAAAAGTGTTTTGGTATGAAGAAACGTGCTCTAATTTTTAAAAATATTTTGCAGCTTTTTAAAATTGTATTACTCTTTTTTATTCTATAGAAGGGTAAAAATGACCAATCCAAGTACTTTCTAAATTTGAATCAGTCAGAGTTTCACTGATTGAATCAGTGATTTGCCTTTTCACTGATTTATCAGTGGAAACAATATTTTTCACTGTTAAATCAGTTACTTTTCACTAAAATAATCAGTGAAATTTGACTGATTTACAGTAATATTTTTATAGCTATTTTAATCGGTCAAATTTCACTGATAAGCAGTAGATTTTGACTGATTCAGATTTAGAGAGTAGCTACCCTCTTAATCAGTTCTAAATCATCTGTCAACTGATAACTTTGGTTCCGTTATCAAAAGGAATAGTAGTCTATTTACGTCTGTTTTTATCTTCTTCACCATTTTTCAAATTTTGAAAACAAAATTTCGTGTATTCTGGAAACAAACATATAGCATCTAGACCAAATTGCTCACATGAACTTGCTACTTTTTTGAGTTTGATCTAAGACCTTTAAGTTTGTACACGCAGAAAAAAAAACTGTAGAAACAACAGATGTCATCTGCTGGAATAGGGACAGCAGATTTTTTTTGTAATATTTACAGATTTTTCTGTTGGATTCACAGATTGTTTGTAAACTCAACAGATGAACCTGTAAAATCTACAGACATGTCTGTTAGAATTGCGGATTTCATGAAAAAAGAGAAATCCGTAATTCTAACAGACATTTATGTAGATTTTACAGGTTCATCTGTTGAGTTTACAAACAATCTGTAAATACAACAGAAAAATCTGTAAATATTACAAAAAAAATGTGCTGTCTCTATTCCAGCCGATAACATCTGTTGATTCTCCAGTTTTTTTTTCTGCGTGTAATAGGTGCTCTCTAAACCTGAATCAGTGAAATGGTCACTGATTATATCAGTGAAAATATATCAATTGATGAATCAGTGCCCTGCTTTGATTTCACTGAGGAATCAGTGAACGCGTCACGTGAATTTAACTTTTGAATTCGCGAATTCAAAACTTTCATCTACACTTTACTGATTTATCGTCCCTTAAAAATAATAAAAATTACGTAATTTCGTTTTAGTGTTGTTTAGCCTAAAATAAACGAGTTCATCGATCGTTATAATATATTGCTGGTTTTATTACTCCCACCTGAAGCTTTCACTGATTCAATAAATGAGTTCAATCTATTTCACTGATTCATCAGTCGGATTTCACTGATTCTCAGTGAAAGACTTATAGCTGCTGCCATCAGTGAATAGTCACTGCGAATCAGTGGCCGTTCACTGATTCAGGTTTAGAGAGTGTCATTGGCGCAGAAACAGATTTAAGTATATAAAGCGAGTAGAATTTTGTATCCTTCGTTTGAATAAAATAAAAATAAGAGGCATAGAGAATAAAGAAATAATAAGTTTGAATACATTCAATTTGAATTTAATTCCTCTTTTGTAATGAATATATCAAAAATAATAAACATTATTGAAACGAATACACGTTTATATTAAAGCCATGGATCAATCAGTACAGCTGAATAAAATAAATAAAATTCTGTTTTAATGGCACTAAAACTTTTTTAATTTTTAAAAACTAATCAAAATCTACAGCCATAAGTTAATATGTACTGGTTAATCCATGGCCTTAAATATTCGATAATATATTTTTCTAATGTTGTAAGTAATTTGAACTTAATAGACGTAACTGAAAAATTGCATCGCTTATAATGGAAGTTTGATACAGCAATAAATGACTTACCATCTGTATTGTACTTAGTACAATACAGAGATTAACCTGTTAGAAAGTATTCTACGGGTTACTATCTATATTGTTGAGCCCCTACAATATTTTTTTCTTCAAATAAATATAAGAATCTCGATGGTAATCTGTACGATGCTTTTCTCTCACTGTGAGTTCAAGGTTAAAGGGTTTACAGATTTCATTTTTTATGACCGTAGCTTCTTCACAAATAGTGACTTTCCTTGTGTCCTGAGAAACAATTACGATAATAAACTTGCTAACGCGTGAGAATCACACCTGTGGCCACTTATCGGTTTTGTGAGCGATTCGAAAATAAAAGGTTCGTTGACACAGACAGATAATTTTGGTAAAATGTTGTGTCAGACATCTTTGCTTCTCTGGATGAGAAAATACTCTCCTAACTTTTTCAGATTTTTGGCAAATTTTAAGAACTTGCAAGCATCATGTTTATATTAAAATTTAGATTTTTTACAATACAAATATTATTTGTAGAAAAATATCTGACTGAAAAAAATTGTTGCCGGTAGAACCCTGGTGAAAGTTTTAGAAAGGATTTGAATCCGAGCAGATCCGAACCATTCAGAACCAATCCGAAAACCGCTTTGAATCTCGTTTTTGATGCAAATCGATTGAAAATCCATTTGATTCAATCCTAATGGTTTTGATTGAAACTTCAGTTAGATTAACCTGAGCTCGGGATCATTCGAATTGAAGACCTTGTTTGGATTATAGTTAAATCGAATTGATTTATAACGATTAGCAATATTCTGTGACCTCCTTCACATAGTAGAAAAGCATTTTTTCAATATGTTTTCTAGGCGTCATTTTTCAAATTTTTTATCTCATTATATCACAATCTCCCCTGTAGGGCCTTATATCTTATTTACAAAAGAACTATAATAATTTTACTCAAATTCCAGATTTTTCTAAATTAAATTATAGTCCTAACTATAATTCAATCAAAATGAATTGAATATAAAATGGATATAATCTCTTAACTTACTCCAAGTTACCAAAAAGAATTCCATCCACATAATCATCTTTCCCTGTAAAAAACGCCGGGTATTCAATAAGTATTAGATGGTATTGGTTGGTATTATTAAATATTGAAGTACATTTTAATCCGCTCTTACGCATTCAAAAGTATACACACCCAGAAAAAAGTTTTATTTTCATTTAAAAAATCGTTTTCTTAACTTCATTTCTTCAATTCGAAGTAAAAACACCTTTAGAACGAATAAAAATTTATTCGATTAGCCTTTTTCAAATGAAATAAATTATTTTTTTAACATTATTTATTTGATTTCTTTGACGTATAGCAATGCACAAATTTGTTTAATTCAAAGAAACTTTTTTTTGATTCAAAGAAACTTTTTTTTGATTCAAAGAAACTTTTTTTGATTCAAAGAAACTTTGTTTTGATCAAAGAAACTTTTTTTTTGGATGCAAATAACTTGGAAGTTGCAAAATTGAAGCTAATGCGAAATTTCGCATTAAAAAGTTTTCACTTTTCCGAAACGTTCTTATATTCGATCGTATTCAAAAGTATTGAAACAAATGCAAACTTTCGCATCGAAAAGTTATTACATTCGCTCAGAAAATTCGTCTTATTCTTTCGCTTTCGAAAACTTTCAAATCAATGCGAACTCTAGATTCAAAAAGTTTTCCTTTCGCTCAGAACTTTTCTCTCATTCGAAAGCATTAAAACAAATGCAAAGTCTAACATTAAAAAGCATTGCCTTTAAAATTTTTTATATTTCGGATTCAAACGCATTCAAAAATTAAATTTCGTACACGAAGTGTCGCATTTAAAAATTTTGGGCCAAACTCTAATGCGAAATTGATGCATAGCAGAATTCACCGAAAAAAATCGCGAATGGGAAACAATACTTTTAAATTTTACATTTTTTGCAGGGTTTTTTATTTATAATTCTGACCCTGCTAGAAGTAAAAAAATTGAAAAAGATATAGGAATTGGGGGATTAAAAAAGATAGAACATTTCTATCTCTCCCAACCCATCACTTCGCATCTCCAAAACTCTATCTTTTACTATCTCCACACTTATCCAGAGTGACCTGGAATATCTATCTTTTCCTATCCCTCATTCTATCCGCCGACTGAAGTAGTATCTATCTTTTTCTATCCCTCATTCTATCCGCCGACTGAAGTAGTATCTATCTTTTTCTATCCCTTAGTCTATCTCTTTCATATAAATTAAAATATTTTCCTATCTTTTTCTGTATCTTTCATGACCGAGGACTTATCTTTCTCAAAAAAAAATTACGTAGATAGATAAAGCATAGGATGAGATAGAGAATAAAATATTGAAAAAGATAGACGTGAACTTAGATTGACAAATAGATAGAAAAAGATTGACGTAGATAGATAAAGGATAGAATCAGATAGAAAAGGGGAAGATTAAAAAAGATAGACGTGAATTTAGATTGACAAAGATATAGAAAAAGATTCACGTGGATAAATAAAGCACAGGATGAGATAGAGAATGAAAGATTGAAAAAGATAGACGTGAATTTAGATTGACAAAGATATAGAAAAAGATTCACGTGGATAAATAAAGCACAGGATGAGATAGAGAATGAAAGATTGAAAAAGATAGACGTGTATTGCGATTGACTAAGAGATAGAAAAATATTAAGGTGATAGATGAAAGATTGAAAGGGATAGAAAATGAAGTATTGGAAAAGATAGACGTGAATTTAGATTGACAAATAGATAGAAAAAGATTGACGTAGATAGATAAAGGATAGAATCAGATAGAAAAGAGGAAGATTAAAAAAGATAGACGTGAATTTAGATTGACAAAGATATAGAAAAAGATTCACGTGGATAAATAAAGCACAGGATGAGATAGAGAATGAAAGATTGAAAAAGATAGACGTGAATTTAGATTGGCAAAGAGATTGAAAAAGATTCACGTTGATGGATGTAGAATAGAATGAGATAGAAAAAGGAAGATTGAAAAAGATAGACGTGTATTGCGATTGACTAAGAGATAGAAAAATATTAAGGTGATAGATGAAAGATTGAAAGGGATAGAAAATGAAGTATTGGAAAAGACAGACGTGAATTTATATTTAAAAAGAAATTGAAAAGATAAAGGATGATAAATAAAGTATTGGAATGAATATAAAAGTAGTTATTAGAAAATATAGACGTAAATTTAGAATGAAAAAGAGATAGGATTGGATAAATTATCTCTATCCTTTTCTATAATAAATCGCATTTCAAACAGGATCCAACGATTTTGTGCATGTTTATCCGGTACCAAGATGGCGGCGACGCAGTGGTTTGGATGAGTATAGTGTTCGATTGTGTAATGGCGGCTGTTAGCCAGGTTTTGCTGCTGCACGAACCACGAGAAAGGTTAACGTCCTGCACCAGTGTCGGATTTAGGATATCTTGGGCCCTAGATAAATCTAATCTACCCTCGCCAATTAAAAAGTATAATTATATCAATAACGTCTCTTTCTCTAAAAGTATAAGATGGAATCCGAAATTCCTAACCCTGACCTTTTCCACGTCTTGAACTTCAACTCTATTTAAAATTGAAATTATTTTTTAAATCATTTCATTTAATGTTTTATGTATTTTTATATTCTTGTATAATATTTCATTGTTATTTGAATTTTCTGCAGTTAGATTTGTGCAGGAGTTTGGTATTGTATGCGTGTTTTCTTTCCTTTTACTCCTCTTTTTTCTTTTGGTTTTTTCTTCATTCTCCTTCTCTTCTTCTAACCTGTTTCTTCTTCTCATCTTATACTCCTTTACATTCACGTACATCTTCTCTCTCTCTCTCTCTCTTCTTGAACTTGAAGACAAATACCTTCGTCAATGGTGAATACAAAGTTTATGATCTGCCGTCAATTGCCTGTTCCAACAAAAAACACGTTTAATATTTATCCTTAACGATCATCAGGAACAACTGTCGGCAGAGTTACAGAGGATTCGAGTGACTATGAACTTTTCAAACCCTCAGGCAATATAAAGATTCGAAATGTACTTTGTTGAGATGTGAATGTGAACTTTTTCTTGGATGTCGCAATATGTTAGACATACAAAGAATCGTCGTGGTCATTGCCAGACCAAATAAAGATTTTTGTTGTGCACGTTTGCCTTAAATGATAAACAAAGCCGCAAGATTTTGGTTTTTTTAATTTTCAGCAACTAGAATATATAGGTTGTACTGACCCTCAATTTTAATAAAATGGCAATTCTTTCCAACAACGTACCATTTTATTAAATTGAAAACCACTGAAAAAATATTTTGTTAATCGAACAAAATCATTTAGTTAAATTCAAAAAATATCCTGTGATTTAACCAAATTTTTTGTTTCAATCTATAAATCAACTCTCTAAATCTGAATCAGTCAAATTTTCACTGATTGAATCAGTGATTTGCCTTTTGACTGATTCATCAGTGAAAAAATATTTTTCACCGTTAAATCAGTTAATTTTCACTGATGCATCTGTGAAAAAAGATTTTTCACTGATTATTTCAGTGAAATTTGACTGATTTACAGTAACCTCTTTTTAGCTATTTGAATCAGTCAAATTTCACTGATAATCAGTAGATTTTGACTGATTCAAATTTAGAGAGAACCAAAGTTAACTGACCAAAGAATTTTGTTGAGTCAATTAAATAATTTTGTTGGATAAACCAAACATTTTTGTTTTCCATATAACAAAAAAATACTATAATTGAATCAACAAAAATGTTGTTGATTGAACCAAATATTTTTCTGAGTGTAAAGATTACGAAATATCACGTTTCGTGGAACTGTAGTATCAATTGGCAACCTTGATCCACCTATCGGTTCACGAGATCGATCTAGAATTCGTCAGAATTTCAAACTGCTCTCAGCAGAGATCGAGAAGTATAAAGTGAACAACCATGAAAAACCGAAGTGGAATTCCTAATGGGCGATCGATGATATACCCGTTTTGTAGAGAATCGACGTAAATAGTAGTAGTGAAGTAGTCAGTGCCGCCATTCAGGCAGCCAGTTTTTGTTCTTTTCTTAACTTCCATCGCGACGAGAACGAATCGGTTTCAGACTGGCTTCGCTGCTTCTGCAAATTACAAAATTCCTCAGCTTACTACCGACCTTTGCGTTCTCTCGTCTCACTTACCTACAGTTTTATTATTTCTTCCTTTATATTTGATTATTTCTCGTTGTTCAATTATTTTCCCTTATAATTATTTCTTTACCTTCCTGGTATTCTTGATCTACTCTATTTCTTTCTTCTTTAGATTTTTTCTCTTTTTTAAAAATCATTTTTTCTTCTCTTTGACATTTTGCACTGCATCATTTTACCCTTCTAGAAATAACCGATAGAATCCGATTAAGCCCGATTAACTCGATTCAGAAATAACATCAAAACAAATTAATTCTATCAGGTTAAATAGTATAGCACCGATTGAACCTGATTAAACGAATCGGTTTCAATGATGTTCATAAATCGAGTTAACCGGTCTCAATCGGGTTCTATCTATTATTTATTTAAGAGAAAAAATGACTTGAAATCGAGTAAAATTTAAAAAATACTTTTATTAGTCTCATATTAATTTCTGATCGTACTATATATCTGTTGTAATCTTATTTTTCTTTATAACATTTCCCTTACTCCCACACGTGTTAGAGATTCATGGAACCGGCTTTATTCCAATTCGGTCCGCTCACCGACCTTGGAAATAATGCGAATACGTGTGGTACTGTTGGAATAATACAGATATAGCACTGATCTATTATTCAAACGGCGTGGTTTCCTTGCTGGCCTATGTTTTGGGCCCGTTGCCAAAGGCATTTGAAATTTTACGTGTTCGCTGTTTACAATTCTTTTTCTCATCAGTGACAATAAACTCCGACAAATTCCAACACGGAAATCTTTTATCTTTAACGAAAAAAATATTTTGCGACTGCATTCTATTAAGATGCTTATTTCCATTCGTAAATTATAAGTTTCTACTTTCTAAATCTGAATCAGTCAAATGTTCACTGATTGAATCAGTGATTTACCTTTTCACTGATTCATCAGAGAAAAAATATTTTTCACTGTCAAATCAGTCAATTTTCACTGAAATAATCAGTAAAAGTTCCTGCGAATGATTGAAGTATACTCTCTAAACACGAACCAGTGAAATAGTCATTGATTATATCAGCGAAAATATATCAGCTGATGAATCAGTGGCCTGCTTTTATTTCACTGAGGAATCAGTGAACGCGCCAACGTGAACATAACCTTTGAATTCGCGAAGTTCCTGCGAACGATTAAAGTAGAACGATGGATCTTTAATTTTTAATTATACACAATAATAATTACAATATATAATAATAATTACATAATTTCTCTTTGATGTTGTTTAACCTAAAATAAACGTGTTCATCGATCATTAAAATATATGCTGATTTCATTATTTTCACCTGAAGATTTCAATGATTCATTAAGTGAGTTCACGGCCTAACTGGGGCCAGACCTGGCCCCCCGTGATCAAATCTGGCTGGAATCGGAGCCTAGCTAGTCCCGATTAGACTGTCTTTCATCACCGTTATAGGCCATTCCTGTCGATTTCTGCCTGGGAAAGAACTTTTTCTCACTGTTGAAAAATCCCCTTATCTGGCCCCAGTTCGGAATAAAATGGCACGTCTGCTCTTTAAACCTGAATCAGTGAAATAGTCACTGATTATATCAGTTAAAACATATCAACTGATGAATCAGTGCCCTGCTTTGATTTCACTGATGAATCAGTGAACACGCCACGGGAACATAATCTTTAAATTTGCGAAGTTCCTGCGAACATTTAAAGTAGAACGATGGATCTTTAATTTTTAATTATACACAATAATAATTACAATATATAATAATAATTACATAATTTCTCTTTGATGTTGTTTAACCTAAAATAAACGTGTTCATCGATCATTAAAATATATTTCTGATTTTATTATTTCCACCTGAAGATTTCACTGATTCATTAAGTGAGTTCACGGCCTAACTGGGGCCAGACCTGGCCCCCCCGTGATCAAATCTGGCTGGAATCGGAGCCTAGCTAGTCCCGATTAGACTGTCTTTCATCACCGTTATAGGCCATTCCTGTCGATTTCTGCCTGGGAAAGAACTTTTTCTCACTGTTGAAAAATCCCCTTATCTGGCCCCAGTTCGGAATAAAATGGCACGTCTGCTCTTTAAACCTGAATCAGTGAAATAGTCACTGATTATATCAGTTAAAACATATCAACTGATGAATCAGTGCCCTGCTTTGATTTCACTGATGAATCAGTGAACACGCCACGGGAACATAATCTTTAAATTTGCGAAGTTCCTGCGAACATTTAAAGTAGAACGATGGATCTTTAATTTTTAATTATACACAATAATAATTACAATATATAATAATAATTACATAATTTCTCTTTGATGTTGTTTAACCTAAAATAAACGTGTTCATCGATCATTAAAATATATTTCTGATTTTATTATTTCCACCTGAAGATTTCACTGATTCATTAAGTGAGTTCACGGCCTAACTGGGGCCAGACCTGGCCCCCCCGTGATCAAATCTGGCTGGAATCGGAGCCTAGCTAGTCCCGATTAGACTGTCTTTCATCACCGTTATAGGCCATTCCTGTCGATTTCTGCCTGGGAAAGAACTTTTCTCACTGTTGAAAAATCCCCTTATCTGGCCCCAGTTCGGAATAAAATGGCACGTCTGCTCTTTAAACCTGAATCAGTGAAATAGTCACTGATTATATCAGTTAAAACATATCAACTGATGAATCAGTGCCCTGCTTTGATTTCACTGATGAATCAGTGAACACGCCACGGGAACATAATCTTTAAATTTGCGAAGTTCCTGCGAACATTTAAAGTAGAACGATGGATCTTTAATTTTTAATTATACACAATAATAATTACAATATATAATAATAATTACATAATTTCTCTTTGATGTTGTTTAACCTAAAATAAACGTGTTCATCGATCATTAAAATATATTTCTGATTTTATTATTTCCACCTGAAGATTTCACTGATTCATTAAGTGAGTTCACGGCCTAACTGGGGCCAGACCTGGCCCCCCCGTGATCAAATCTGGCTGGAATCGGAGCCTAGCTAGTCCCGATTAGACTGTCTTTCATCACCGTTATAGGCCATTCCTGTCGATTTCTGCCTGGGAAAGAACTTTTTCTCACTGTTAAAAAATCCCCTTATCTGGCCCCAGTTCGGAATAAAATGGCACGTCTGCTCTTTAAACCTGAATCAGTGAAATAGTCACTGATTATATCAGTTAAAATATATCAACTGATGAATCAGTGCCCTGCTTTGATTTCACTGATGAATCAGTGAACACGCCACGGGAACATAATCTTTAAATTCGCGAAGTTCTTGCGTACGATTAAAGAATATCGATGGATCTTTAATTTTTAATTACACATAATATAATTATACACAATAATAATTACAATCTATAATAATAATTACGTAGTTTCTTTTTAGTGTTGTTTAACCTAAAATAAACGTGTTCATCGATCATTAAAATATATTGCTTGTTTTATTATTGCCACCTGAAGATTTCACTGATTCAATAAGTGAGTTCAATCTATTTCACTGATTCGACAGTCGGCTTTCACTGATTCGTCAGTCGAACTTCACTGATTCTCAGTGAAAGACTTACGGCTGCTGCCTTCAGTGAATAGTCACTGCGAATCAGTGGCCCTTCACCGATTCAGGTTTATAGAATAGATATTCCATTTTGGAACTTTACGGTTCAGTCCCTCTCGGTTCTCAGTATCTCGTGCATAATAATAATAGTGATTACGTTCTGGATGATTTGAGAAATGCATTCACCTAACCGAGAAGATTCTTTCCACAGATTTTAAAGCTTGTGTGGACACAGGTTCAAGTGCATGATGAGCCGACGCCGTAAGTAGGCCGACCCGTTAGCACGCACGTTGAAGAAGGGACGTAATAATACGTATATAAGACGTTACGCATTGCCGTCTCCTCTCAACTTTGGACCACCGATTACGATTTATCATTCAAAAATGACACTGCGATGAGCTGAGATCTATTATGTATTAATTCAGAATGTTTAAGATTCAAAAGAACTTTTCGATCGCGTAAAAAGGAGGAACCGAATGAATAACCAAAAATAAAATAATATAAAATGATTTTAAAAAAAGGTACTCTCTAAACCTGAATCAGTGAACGGCCACTGATTCGCAGTGACTATTCACTGGTGACAGCAGCTATAAGTCCGTCACTGAGAATCAGTGAAATTCGACTGATGAAACAGTGAAATAGATTGAACTCACTTATTGAATCAGTGAAAGCTTCAAGTGGGAGTAATAAAACCAGCAATATATTTTAACGATCGATGAATTCGTTTATTTTAGGCTAAACAACACTAAAACGAAATTACATAATTATTATTATTTTCAAGGGACGATAAATCAGTAAAGTGTAGATGAAAGTTTTGAATTTGCGAATTCATAAGTTATGTTCACGTGACACGTTCACTGATTCATCAGTTGATATATTTTCACTGATATAATTAGTGACTATTTCACTGATTCAGGTTTAGAGAGTAAGCACCCTTGGCGTAAGTTTCGGATAGGATTTTCCTCCGTATTCTGGGATTTTCTTGCAAATAAATCTCTACTGGCGAGATTCACGAATAGAGACGAATTGAAATCTTGCTTTGGATGAATCTCGAATTTGTTTGAATTGAACTTTAGTAAACTCTTGCATTAACATAATAATTAAATATAGCCGAGGCCTGAATACGATTAAATTTTCATGAAACTCATATTTTAGAGGGATTTTCAATAAAGCTATTTTCGATTTTAATATACAGAATCGAAACTCAAAATGGTGGAATCAATATAACCGCCTTAAAAATAGTCGAATAATTCAAATGTTATTTAACTTTTATTCAACTCATTTTGAATTCCGGACTTCAGAATCGAGAGGAGCAGCTTCAAGATTTATAATAAAATGAGTTTAATAAAACTGAATCGTATTTGCATTTTTCGAACATTCCGATATCGGCTGTTTTACCTCTGCCATTTTAAATTCAACACTTTTTACTTTTGGATCTAAATGGTATTTGCATTTTTAAGGTTTTAACATCGGCCATATTGGGTGCGCCATCTTGGGTTGGAGAATTTTTTAAATGTAAGATCAGATTTGCATTCGGCGACTTCAAAAACTCTTGAATCTTTAGTTTCCCTGGCGAAATTATCGGATTGAAATTCATTTTCAAAGTCAAAAGTCTATCCGATTTGATCCGAGGTATCAATACGAATGAATGAGTCAAGTGTTATATTTGCCCGGATTCTGGTGTTATATTTACCCGAAGTCTGGTGTTATATTTTTAGTCGAAGTCTGGTGTAAAATATGTAGATTCTACACTAATATCCGGTGTTGTATCAATTGAGTAAAATGTAGATTCTATCCAGAATCCGGGTAAATATAACACCTGGTTTTTTCTCTGCGCACCAAGATCACAAAAAAAATAGGTGTTATATTTACCTGGAGTCTGGTGTAGAATAAAGATTCTGCACCAGAATTTGATGTTATATTAGGTCAAGTCTTGGGGGGAAATTTAAATTTCATCCAAAATCCAAGTATATATAACACCTGGTTTTTTCTATCTACATGAAGATCACAGAAAAAAACCAGGTGTTATTTACCCGGAATTTGGATATACACTACATTTAACACTAGAACTTGATTAATATAACACCAGATTCTAGTGTAGAATCTACATATTTTACACCAGACTTGGGGTAAATATAAAACCATATTCCGGGTAATTAAAAATTCTTGTTTTTTCCGCAATATACTCTTACAAATATTATTCAATTTCTCTACACATTTGTAAACGTAATTGAATATTTCTGTATATTATTTGCATAAAAATACAGTGGTATATTAAATTTAATGTACCAAAATTAAAAACTCACGTAATTTGATTATATGCAATTATAAACTTATTTTTTTAGTTTAAGTTGTAAATAATAAAGTAGATTATTTTCTTTCATATAGATACACATTCATTTTTAAATTATTTATAATATCTAAGTATCGACATTTTGATATATAATAAATTTGACTCTCTAAATCTGAATCAGTCAAATTTTGACTAATTCAATCAGTGATTTGCATTTTTACTAAGTCATAGAGAAATAATATTTTTCACTGTTTAATCAGTTAATTTTCATTGATTCGCCAATGGAAAAAATATTTTTCGCTGTTAAATCAGTTAATTTTATTGATTGAATTAGTGAAATTTGACTAATTCACAGTAAGCTCTTTTTAGCTATTTGAATCAATCAAATTTCACTGATAATTAGTAGATTTTGGCTGATTCAGATTTATAGAACATATACTATATATGCAAATGACTTCATACACTTTTATATTAAATTTAATACAAACATTTCTAACAGTATATTAACCCGGAGTGAGTATCCAAAACTTACATTAACGTCGAAACTGAAAATAGAGGATAAAAAATAGGAAGAGGAAAATGCAAATCTTATACAAGGTCGTAAGATGAAATTTGCTGAACTGATAAAATTAAGAAAAAAGAAATGAAAAGGTTCATTTTCATTTTTCTGGAGAAAAATCTGAAAACAGGTGAAATCATCTCACTTAGATTTCTTTGACCTAGAAAAAGGTCACGCCTAGATCTAACGGTCCAGAGGTACTTTGTCGGAAAATATTCGGCTATTAGTCAATGCTGACGTGATCGCCCTCGGTTACGCAACTTGAAAACATTACCTGTAAAAGTGTTACGCCTCAGTCGTCAAAGGGAATGAGGATGGAATTTCTTCAATGCTCTCTCTTCTTTCTCTTTCTCTCTCTGACACTCTTCCAGATGATTAAGAATCAAGAGTCAAGGCTCGAATACCTCACACCGAATCTTTCACCTTCTTTTCATTTTTCCTCCCTCCTTTCTCATTCTGCATAACCTTGACCTCTTCTGCTTCCTTCTTTTAAGTTTTCTCCTGATATAAAATTTTAATTACAAACTCGTAACACTCACGCACACAAATAATTCACGGAGAAAAAAATCCGTTGCATTTACTGAGCTCATATGTTAAAATCGTGGCAGGATGAAATGTCTCTAAACTTAACAGATATTTGAATACAATTCACTGCTTTTTTGTAAACTTAACAGGTTTGTCGATAAATAATACATAAATGCATATTGAATTAAGATTTTGAAAGAATTCCTAATTTTGTCAATTTAACAGACATTTCAGTGATACAGGTATTTATCGACAAATCTGTTACGTTTTCAAAAAAGATGTGACTTGCACTGAAATATTTGTTAAATTTAGAAGAATTTCATGCTGTCACTATTTCAATATATGGACTCAGTAAATGTAACAAATTTTTGTTTTTCCTTTCTTTACCCTTTTCTTCCTCTTGCACCCAGAAAAAAGTTTTATTTAAATTTAAAAAATCGTTTTTTAACTTAATTTTTTCAATCCGAAGTAAAAATACCTATAATGTTGAAAATTTTATTAATTTTAATAGACTTTAATATGCAAGTGGTAAATTTAAATTAATAGATTTGTATATTATAAAAAATTAATATACATTCATATTAAATTTAATAACTTTCTAATCAAATTAGCCTTTTTTAAATGAAAGAAATTCTTTTTTTAACATTATTTATTTAAATTAATTAGGTGAGTTTGAAACTTTTGTCACTGCCTAGAGCAGTCGACCGGTAATCGAAAGACCTGGGCTCGAATCCCAGCGCAGTCGAAAGCGTCTTTTTTTCTACAAAAAGATTTTCAAATTCTTTAATATTATTTATTTAAATCAAAAAAACATTCTTTTGATTCAAACACAGTACCAGTAACAAATTTTAAGAAGTTAAACCACTGTAAAATTTTGAAAAATCGAGAATTTTTTTTTTTTCTTTAAAGGCATTTTAGGGTCTTGAAAATGATATACTAAAAGATGGAGGGTGGAAAAAATGTCTAAATGTCCAAACTTTGCGGTACTTAAAACTTTAAACGTATTTTTCTCGAAACCACTTTTTTTTAACTGGAAGGAAATATAATTCGAACAAATCTTCACCGATCGATCTGAAATTTTAAAAGTATATTTAAAATTGCTTTCTTCAGCGACGTGCCTCAGAGTTTTTTTCTATATTACATATTTTTTTTTTTTTTATAAACAAATTTGTGACAATTTTTTTCATGAAATTTCCAACTTTTTTTTCAATAGTGCACCATGTCGCGAAAAATCAATGTATCGAAAAAATCCTAAGTACGTCTCTTGTTGTTTTTCTATAGAATAGAAAAAACTTTGGTTTTTTGTTCCAGGTCAAAAATTGCGGGAGTTAGGTTTCCGGCCATGGCCCCCTAAAAAGAAAGGCGCCGACAGAAAAATGCCGCGCAGCCGCCATTTTGTCATGAACGAACTTGAAAAATATATTTTCTGTACTTCATTACTAGTATTAGAAATCCCATTTTACAGAATTTCGATTAATCTCTTTATTGCTCCAAAAAAAAATCCCGAAATATGCCTATTTTTTCGTGCTCTACAGTCGTTTTACCCCTTAAAATCAAAGATCCTTTTTTTTGAATATAGCAATGCACAAATTTGTTTGATTCAAAGAAATTTTTTTTAGAAACTTTTTTCTGGGTATGCGTTCGTAATTCCTTCTACACTGTTAAAAATTTCTGTATCAAACTTCAATTACATGTATTGGGGGTTATTTTCGTTAACGTATATGAAATTTAAAATACTTTCATCTTGAGAAAAAACAACCTTTTTTTTTAAATTTTAATACACATGTGTATATATTTTAATAGTGTTTGTTAATTTTGATATATTTTGATCGAAAAGTTATTAAATTTAATACGAATGTATATTAATTTTTGATAATGCACACTCTAAATCTGAATCAGTACAATTTTCACTGATTGAATCAGTGTTTTACCTTTTCACTGATTCATCGGTGTAATAATATTTTTCACTGTTAAATCAGTTACATTTAACTAATTGAATCAGTGAAAATTAATCGTTTCATTGATTTATCAGTAAATTTTACTGAAGCAATCAATGAAATTTGACTGATTCACAGTAACCTCTTTTTAGCTATTTTTAGCAGTCGAATTTCACTGATAATCAGTAGATTTTGACTGATTCAGATTTAGAGAGTACAAGTCTATTAATTTTAATTTACCACTTGTATATTAAAGTCTATTAAAATTAATAAGATTTTTAACAGTGATGTTTTCTTTCTCTTTTTCGAAAAATCACTGAATGTTTAAAATGCAGGTGAAAACTATTAGATGATATTTAATTACGATTACCTACTCGTTAGTATTGTTGCCGTTAGGATTATCTAACGAAGGAAAGTGGTGCAAGGCCGCTTTCTTTCTCGGCCGACTGTTACAACCATAAGATTGTATACATGTATATATAATACAACTCACTCTAAATCTTCTGTCTTTCTTTCTCCACCTTCTCTGATTATAAAGAATGAATCGAACGGCAAAATGTGATTCCCATCTCCGAATTCCGAATCGCCCGATCGCACCCCTCACGAAAAACGTTGGCAGAAACGGAAGTCTATTTTCTCAAGCCATTCACGATCTTACCACCTGTCAACCTTCTTGTGATTTACATACGTCTAGAATATGTGTTTATGAATGTAGTCTCAGATGTCGGCATTTACGTCTCTTTAATATCTTCTCTTACATTTTACGAGAACATCAATTTCAATAAAATTTCACATATATGTATTTCTCTAAAATAAAGACGTAATATGATTTGTGCGGTATTTAATTTTTTTTGGAAACAACAAATTGCGGTGAAAATATTTATTACTTTCTTTTATTTAATATGGTCGCTGAATTCTTCGTGAAATGTTTACTAATTTAAGGCCATTGATCAACCAGACCATTTTATACCAAATTCCTGTAAAAGTTCATGTAAGATAATTTTTTTACATTACATAATATTTTCCTGAAAATTTGGAAAATACAACAGAAGACGATAAAGAACGTCTGTCAACTTCGTTTGAGTGAACATTTTTTAATATCTTTTATTAACTCTTATTATCGATAAATTTTCAAGTATTTTTCAAAATTTTGCTAAAAAAACTTAACAGACGTGTTTTGTCTTTTGTTGTATTTTCCAAATTTTCAGGAAGATATTATATGTAAAATAAAAAGGTTATCTTACATTAACGAATTAAGGGGGTATTCTGATCTAGAATTTTGAAAAAATCGATTATTTTACATATTTTCAAAGTTTAGACCTTCAAGAATATAAAATCAATCAACCGGAGGTTGTAACATATTTTGTTGAAATATTTCCATGTTTAGTGTTCAGTTCAGCTCAGTTTACTTCAAGCAACGTAGACGTACGAACTCTGTGTACAGTGAAAAAACAAAAAATTTTGAGTGTTAATTTTGATTTTTTGAGTGCGTGAAACTTTACTCAAATCTTTAAACGTGTTTTTCTCGAAACTAATTTTTTCAACACGGTTGACATGATATCTCAAGTTCTAATAAACCGAGTTCCTTGAAATTTGACATGAACCTTCTCTATGTAATTCTCTAGCGCCCTTGCCAGATTTATGTCAAAATTTTGTTTTTTACTATTTAAAAAAAATTCAAAACTGTGAAAAAAAGGGTAAAAAATGACTTTTTTTCCAAACAGTCGCCATTTTACGATCTTTTTTTTTCTGAGGTAGGGACTATAATAACGTCCTTACTGATTAAGAATCTTTTTTTTTTGTTTCAGATGATTAGAAGGGTTGGAATCGTGTTTTTTTTTATCAAATTTCAAAAAACGTCCAAAATTTGTGCCTCTAGACCAGAATACCCCCTTAATGTACAATGTAGTCACGTGTAGTGCGATTGATCCATGTCCTCAATTCAACCGATAAATTACTGATTCGAAAATCAATTTGTCATCGGAGATATAAAAAGAAAAAGTTTGTTTTTGGCCTCAGAAGCAGACAATGATTTTTTTATCAACTATGAAGTTACATTTTTCGAGGAGGTACAAAATTGTGACTAAAATTAACTAAATTAGTAAATATTAACTACTTTAAAGTAGCATTTACAAATGTAATGTTATTTACTAATTTATAATTTATCATTATATTCATTTAATAATCAAATAATTGTTACTAAAAATTAGTAAATTTCATTAATTCAGGGTGAACGAATTTTTACGTGAATAACATATGGTAATAATGAAATAAAATCAAATGATTATTGCTCAATGAATTTTTTTCATAATTATTAAGTTTTTATGATGTGAAACACCAAAATGCTTAGGGGCACTTAACACTTCCTGAAATTGCGTTTCGTAATTTATAGATGGACTCTAAAAAATTAGAAATTTGTTGGTCTCATGTAAAATTATTAAAAATTTGTAATCCCTAGGAGATAACAAGTTCAATAATATTTGCTTTAATTTGTACCACAAAAAAAAAATTTATTATTTTTTATCATAGTTTCGATCGACAATCGAAAGACCTGGGCTCGAATCCTAGTGCAGTCGAAAGCGTTTTTTTTTCCACAGAAAGATTTTCAAATTCTTTGAATATTTTATATATTACTTCGAAAATAAAATTCTTCATTGTAGTAAAAAAATAATATACTTGACGTCCAAATTTCAACTCTATCTGTTTATTTCTGGAATTTAAAGTCACTAAATTTCTAATTACTTCCTTTGATATTAAGGCATATTTCTTGAAATTTATAATAGGTCTAAAAGTCTAACAAAAAGTATTATTATACCTGTTATTGTTTTAGGATATTATAAAAGATTGTAGGTCATAAAGATTAACATTCTTCTTTTATAAGATATTTCACGTTTTTAACATCTACTTTTTAATGTCTAGATTTATAGCATGAATAAAGTATACGAGCAATGTATATATTTCATGTTGATGGGAACTATAAAAAACAGAGATGCAAGCCAATGATAATTGCAAGGAAGGCAGAAGAATAAAGAAAAACGTTTTTCCAAAACAGTCAGAATATCCCAATCAAAAGACAGAATAAAATGAGTAATTAAAAAAAATAATCCAAGCCAGCATTAAAAAAATAAAAAAATTACTAGAGCAAGCAAGGCCTAAAACATGAAAAAGTCAAACTTCATAAATTCTTTCATTTTCTCAACTTTTTAAGTTCATTGACATTTGTTTCCTCATTGATGAGATTTTTGAATGTCATTCTAATTTCTAGAACCTTGACCCTGAGATCCACAAAATCCGGGTGTGGTTAGCAAGAGTGCAAAGCAGTCTTGAGAAGAAAAGTGGTGGGGGCTGAGGTGAGAGGAGAAGGTCGGTACCAGTGGATCACTGGATCTCAGCTTCCCGGGCCTGATCCGCCTGAACGGTAATAGAGGCGCTGTCCAGCGTTCGCGAGTTGCTCTGCAAAAGACGTTATAAGTAGGCGAACGTAACTGTTTTATTAACCGTAAGACAAGCTAACGTTCAGACGCTTACATAATCGAAAACACGGAGAGTGAAAATCGTACGATCCTACTTTCTTCCTTCCTGGTCTTCTCCCCTTGACCTCCAAGTACCTTTTCATTGGCCCTCAACTGTCACCTTTACTTTTACCTAATATCTTTCTTGCGATGATGCAAATTACGTTACATCCCGTGCAGAAATCTCCTAATCTGGTCCTAGTTCAAAATAAAACGCCGGGCCTGATCTGGCCCCGGTCTGGGAGGATAAACCATGTTTGGGCCTAATCTGAGCCACGACAAAATTTCTGCACGAGATGTACTATTTTAAGGAAAAGATTCTGGGGTTCAAGATACCGATTATCAGGAAGTGAAGAAAAGGGAATAGAGTCTTAGAAATAAGAGGAGATAAAGAAAACCCACTCCCTAAATCGTAAACAGTAGAAACTCACTGATTCACAGTGAAAAACCACTGCTTCAAATATTATGTCTTACATATAGAAATAAGTGAAATTTACCTGATTCCACCATGGAAGTCACTGGTTAATCATTGAAATACGAGTATACTGGTCGACAGTGAAATTCGCTGGTGAACCAGTGAGTTTCCCTACTCTCTAAATTTGAATCAGTCAAAATCTACTGATTATCAGTGAAATTTGACTGATTCAAATAGCTAAAGAGAGGTTACTGTAAATAAGTCAAATTTCACTGATTATTTCAGTGAAAATTGACTGATTTGACAGTGAAAAATATTTTTTTCACTGATTCATCAGTGAAAAGGCAAATCACTGATTCAATCAGTGAAAATTTGACTGATTCAGATTTAGAGAGTAGTGATATCAATTAAATTTGACTGATTATATGTAGAAGAGATATAACATTCGAGACAAGCGGTTTCCACTGTTTCATATTTAGGGATCAAGGTCAACAATCCTGAGCAGAAATTATGTCTTGGCGCCAAACAGGGCTTAATAGGGCATCCCTTAGCTAGTAATTGAACGCCGTGCCCAAGTTGGGAGAGATCTCAAAAATGAGACGTGGCGTGTTCACTGATTCCTCAGTGAAATCAAAGCAGGGCACTGATTTATCAGTTGATATATTTTCACTGATATAATCAGTGACTATTTCACTGATTCAGGTTTAGAGAGCAGACGTGCCGTTTTATTCCGAACTAGGGCCAGATTAGGGGATTTTTTAACTGTGAGAAAAAGTTCTTTCCCAGGCAGACATCGACAGGAATGCACTGAGAAAAATAGATACTAAAAATGAGATACTAGAATGTTGGATATTACCTTATATCATCTAGATTATACTACATAATATCTAATATATTCTTTTAAATATACAAGATATTAATCACCAATAACAGTTTATATTCAAAATTTACAATATCAGATATTAAACTTTAATATCTAAGATTTTTATAAACAGTAGCGTGCACGTGCCCGAGGAAAAGTCACGTGATCAGAGTCTTTGAATTCCATGTAATTTGTCTATCGCGCTCGCCCATAGTTTTGCCGGTCGCATGGTTTTTGGTTTCGACATTGAAATAATAATGTTGTGTCTACATGAAGTTTTGAAGTGTGATTTTTGAAAAATTTTTATATCACCAGTACTGAAATCAGTAAGTATCTATCTATATAAGTATATCATTTTTATACCTTCAATATTTGAAATGAATTTTCTAACCTCTCAATAACTCGTTCTTTATGTAGCCGTTTTTAAATTCAACATAGAATCGGAATTTATTTACTGGAATTCGTAATAGTTTCCAAATCTTTACAATTATGTTAAACGTTTTTATAATCTTCATTTATTAGCAGGTTGCCTTGACTTTGAGAATAATAATCAACAAAATATGGACTTGCGAAAACTCTTAGATCGAGGAATTCGAGAAAAAAAGGAGATTATAAGAAAATTTTGAATTCCTTGATCAATCATTATTTACATCATGTTATATTTTCTTAATTTCATTTTTTCTTTCAATATTCAATCAGTATTTTTACATAATTATTAGACAATTGCATTCAATGACATAAATATTGACTTTAATTATCTAAGATATTACAGTTTAATATCTCAAATAGTATGACCTGATATCTAATGTATTTCAGTTTAACATCTGAGATATTTCAAATTAACATATTGGGTTCTTTAATTTAATATCTTAGATATTGCGAAATAACATATTTTTTTTAATATCTACAGATACTTTGTTTCAATATCTAGATGGCTGTCCCATAGTTAAATCGCAAATACATTATCTGCTAATATCAATATATTGCGGTTTACTATCTATTTTTCTCCGTGTGGCCCGTACGGCGATGAAAGACACAGTCTAATCGGGACTAGCCAGGCCCCGATTCCAGCCAGATTTGATCACGGGGGGCCAGGTCTGGCTCCGGTTAGGCCGTGTCTTAATCCATTCCTCAGATCGGGGAGGGCGTTTCATGTCTAACAGGCAGATGCCCTACCGGGCCCTTATCGGCGCCAGGGCAAAATTTTTGTCACTGGTACTCTCTAAATATGAATTAAATTTTCACTGATTGAATCAGTAATTTGCCTTTTCACTGATTGAATTAGCGAAAAAATATTTTTTACGGTTAAATTAGTTAATTTTCACTGATTGAATAATGGAAAAAAATATTTTTCACTCCTAAATCAGTTAATTTTCACTGGTGTAATAAGTGAAATTTGACTGATTCACAGTGACCTCTTTTTAGATATTTGAATCAGTCAAATATCACTGGTAAATAGTAGATTTCAACTGATTCAGATTTCTGAGATCTTTCGAGGTAGATTCCTCTTTATAGAAGGTGAATCTTATAAAAGACGTTCACCGTTTTACTTTCCGTATTTATCGACTCACTTTCTTAGTTATGCGAGTGTTCGAACGACTAAGGCGTACAGGGATAACGTTAGCAAACGGTACAGCCATGAACTGTTATCCTCCTGAGAAGCAGACGATCCACTGGCCCAGCGAAGAGTTGTCAGTTCAGTTATTAATCTCGTTTCGGGAAGAGGTCACTCTTCAGATTAAAAGGCTCTTCATTTCATCGACAACAATTCCCAGTCCTGGAGATTCATTCTATTAAGATTGTTAAGGGAATTAAAAGAAGTGCCTTTGGGGAGATAAAACCAAAAAATAATCGAGATACGCAAAGCTGTCCAGAATCCTAAGGAGTCTTGTTGACCTCTTAAGGTAGTTGTCGTGCCAAAAATCATTTTCTGGAAAAAGAAGTTTTTCTATGATTTCAAGACTGGAAATTATATCATCAGCCGTGTCATATGTAAGGAAAGACTCTCTTTGTAATGAAAAAATTTAAAAATTACGAAAAATAATTTTTTAATAATGTTTTTTGTAATAGGATTTTTCCTTACTATCGCTCTTTACCAATTTTTTAAAAATGATTGAAGTTTCTTAAATCATAGCTTATTTTTTCAGGGAAAATATTCTCTACAACTTAACCGTTTCCAATTTTGGAAAATAAATTCTTTAATGGCTAAAATCATTAAAAATCAATTTTCCAAAACAAAATTTTTATAAACAAATTGCTGAATTTGATAATAATTTATTCATTTTCGAAAATTGGAAACGGTTATGTTGTAGAGAATATTTTCCCCGAAAAAATAAGCTATGATTTTAAAACTTCAATAATTTTCAAAAAATTGGTAAAGACCGATAGTAAGGAAAAATCCTATTACAAAAAGCATTATTAAAAAATTATTTTTCGTAATTTTTAAATTTTTTCATTAAAAAGAGTGTCTTTCCTTACATATGACACGGCTGATGATATAATTTCCAGCCTTGAAATCATAGAAAAACTTTTTTTTCCAGAGACTGATTTTTGGCACGACAACTACCTTAAGTTTCAAAAAGTCGATTTTTAGATTTTCAGAAATGCAACTGTTTTTGCCCTGTTGATTGACCTTAACAGCCAAATTGATAGTCAAACTTTAAATACGAATTTCTCGAAACTATGATTTTTAAAACGGTGGGCATCATTACTCAAATATGACTCCAAGGACTTTACACAATTGTTTTTTTGGTAATATTTAAAAACATTATCTACTATATAACGAAAACGGAATCTCTGAAGAATTTTTAAAATAAATAAAATTGGTGAATTTGAAACCACACTGAAAAAAATGGTTAGTAAAACCAACTACTTCGGTTTGTAAAATATGCCTCAGCTATTTTATTAGTTAGCATAACAATTTTTTTAGTTGGTGTTACTATCCAAGTTCTTGTGATAACAATGGAGATAGCAAAACCAACAAAAAAAATTGTTGTGCTAACTAATAAAATAGCTGAGGCATATTTTACAAACCGAAGTAGTTGGTTTTACTAACCAGTTTTTTCAGTGCAGTAATCCAAAGTGGAAGGCTTACACTTCGGATGATAACAATGCTATTTACACACTTTTTGGCCATTATTTTTATTTTTTATTCTTGTAAAATAACAAAAATTCATGTGTGTAATTTTGAAAGTATTCGTATTCTTAATTTTCTGGAAATTAACGTTAAACGGAAAAGGTGGTTTTTGCTAACGAGACCCTTAAAGAAAAAGAGGAAAATAGAAAAGTATTCAAATTTGTGGCCGTCAATTCAAAGTTCCTGTTACAAGTCCACAAGTGCCATATTTTTCGACGTTTATAACAGAAAACGTTGTTAAATACAACTAACAATAAAATCCCTTTTTACAACATTTCCTGCAAGAGATGTAAACGCATAAATAAATCGGATAACACAAACTGGGGCTTATACAATAAAGCAATATTGTGAACAAAAGAAGCCTCAATTGGCAGGCCATTAAAGTAGACGCAATTTGGTCGAGGACAACTCGTTTTTAGAGCGACAAAATGGTCTTTCCATTTCCTCTTTCACTTCTTCCACCTTTCCTCTTGGTTTTCTCCAGTCCGGTGGTTTAGTACTTATTTACTCCAGATTTCAGTTTATTGTCCACTGTCCTTTTACGACTCAGATGGGGCGCATTCGTGCTCCAATCTTCCCCGAACAAGACCGCGCCATGTTCCTACCCACTGGACCTTTCAACCCCTCCCAAAAGTCACTTTCGACATCTTATAAACTCGAAACAGTTAAGTCATGCCGTTAAGTGTAACGAAAGCTTTACCTTCCTAATATAGATATACATTTACACTTTTATTATTATTTTTATAGGGCAATGAAATCAACAGTAAAGTTTAAAGCTACGAAGAAGTTACTCCATCAGTATGACCAATTTCTGTCTCTGAAATACGTAATAACACCTTTCAAGAAATATCTTTCCGAGCTACCCTTCATTCCGATGAGTAATTCCAATGCAAGTAATCGTAAAGTCACCAATGGTCGGAACCGAGTCGAACTATACGGAAGAAAAGCATCGAGGCCGAACGATTTTGCCATTTTCAATTCGACGCACAGAAAGAGGAAACAATAAATGCGAAACACACGCATTATAGTGCCATTTTCCTCGGGACGTATGATACAACTTCAGCCTCGATAATCATCAACGGCCGTTCAAAAATTATTGAAGCACTTTTTTCAAATTTTTCGACCAATCTCCGTTTCCTTATAAGGCTTCGTAAAATTTTTCATGACCCCCTCCCACAAAACAACTTACATAACATTTTTTTACGTACCCTGAATCCCTAGATATATTAATGTTTATTCTTACGCATATACTCTCTAAATTTGAATTAGTCGAATTTTTACCGATTGAATCAGTAATTTTATTTTTCACTGATTCATCAGTGCAAAAATATTTTTCTCTGACAAATCAGTTAATTTTCACTGATTGAATCAATGAAAACAATATTTTCCACTGTTAAATCAGTTGATTTCCACTGAAGTAATCAGTGAAATTTGACTGATTTACAGTAACCTCTTTTTAGCTATTTGAATCAGTCAAATTTCACTGATAATCAGTAGATTTTGACTGATTCAGATTTAGAGAGTATGCTTGTTAAAAAATAACGTAGAACTTTGTCTTTGACCAGCACTGGCCCAGCATCGCCAAAAATTTGCCGAAGATCGGTTGCCAATATCGCGTTGTTGCTGGAAAGATAACTCTGGTATGCACTTGGCGTGATGTGCCGACCATGGGTCAGACTCTGGCTCTTCTACTTTCGGACCTGGATGCCATAGTAAAAGACATAGGCCCTAGGTATAGGGCCGATACTGGGCCAAGTTTCAGTTGAAGGTCGGTTAATTTAAACAGTCGACAAAGAATGTCGGAAACAAGTTCCTCCTCTGAACATCCATATTTCTCTGCAAGTACATCTTAAAAAATCTGCCCGCTTCGCGGGCACATTCTCATCGCGCGCAGCTCGCTTCGCTCGCAAGCTTGAGCGCGCCTAGGGCGCGCAATTTGATCGTCGCGCTTCGCGCTCCGTAATACTCGATCGTCGCGCTGCGCGCTCCGATCTTTCTGGACCTCGCGATTCGCGCTCGGTCTTGTGCTCTTCTCATACATTTAAGTTTATTTCTTATAATTTAATACTGAAGCTCAAACCAATTTTATAATATTAAAGATGATGTGAATTACTCATTTTCTCAAATTCACTAAATTTCTTTTTCAGTTTAAGTGAAACAGGAAATTCAATTTACTTAAGGCTCTATCGGCCTTAAGGAACACATTCTCATCATGACACTCGCGCTTCGCGCTCGATTTTCTGTATACATTTCAGTAACTTTTTAATAAATTACATGATTAAATTAATTTATTTTCTTCCAAATCTCTCAAAAAGAAAAAATAATCGTAGACTTTATTTAAGGTAGTACGATCACGAAAATTAGACCTCAGGCTAAAATAGATAATTTTGCTTTCAAGAATAGCAATATTATTTTTGAAGGGCTAATTTGAAAGAGAAAAGATTATTTTTCATGAAAAAAATTTGAAACACAAAAAAATAATGTTATTAATAAATTTCATTTTTGCCCAAACTTATTTTCTTATCGCTTCGAGCCAAATTTTTAAAAATGATGCGATTATAATAAATCACGGTTCATTTTTTTTAGGAAAAAGATTCTCTACAACTTGACCGTTTCCGATTTTTGAAAATGAATTCTTTAATGGCTGAAATGATAAAAAAACAATTTTTCAAAACAAAATTTTTATAAACAAATTGCTGTATTTGATAATAATTAATTCAATTTCAGAAGTAGGAAACGGTCAAATTGTAGAGAATCTTTTTTCTAAAAAAAATGAACCATAATTTATTAGAATCGCATGATTTTCAAAAATTTGACTCGAAGCGATAAGAAAAGAAGTTTGGGCAAAAATAAAATTTATTAATAACGCTTTCGACTGCGCTGGGATTCGAGCCCAGGTCTTTCGATAGCCGGTCGACTACAACGTATCCTATCTGACATGCGACTAGTGATCCTCCGATAATGTAGGCAGTGACAAAAATTTCAAACTCAACTAATTAATTTGAAATCATTTACAGCCGCAAGGCTGAGCCACTAGGCGATATAAGGAGATCTTCCTGTGGAGAAGGAGATGTCGGGCGCCTGTGTAGCTCAGTGGTAGAGCAGTCGACCGGCAATCGAAAGACCTGGGCTCGAATCCCAGCGCAGTCGAAAGCGTCATTTTTTCCACAGAAAGATTTTCAAATTCTTTAAAATATTAAATTTATTTGCATTATTTGCGATATAAGAGTTTGAAATTGTCTACGAGGACACCTGTCGACAACGTATCCTATCTGACACGCGACTAGTGATCCTCCGATAATGTAGGCAGTGACAAAAATTTCAAACTCAACTAATTAATTTGAATTTATTAATAACATTATTTTTTTGTGTTTCAAATTTTTTTCATGAAAAATAATCTTTTCTCATTCAAATTGGCCCTTCAATAATAATGTTGCTATTCTTGAAAGCAAAATTATCTATTTTTGTCTGAGGTTTAATTTTCGTGATCGTACTACCTTAAGGAAACGATTTTGCAGAACAACGCTTACTTCGTATCTCACATATTTTGGTGAAAAAAATCGAATTTTTTTAATATTAAAAATCAAAACATAAAATATACATCCTGTCGAGAAATTTCTTAATAAGAATGTGTAGACCTCATTTAGGCAAATAATTTTTCATTTGAACTTTTTTTATGTATCTCATATATTTTGTCTAAAAAATGGAATTATTGAATTTTAATCGTATTTTTTGGAATTGAAACGAAAAATATATGTTTTTTCATAAACTGTGTAAGACAAAACTTGTTACCAATAATGCATGTGCACATGTGGTATTCTCTGAAATCTTTTTTTTTTGGTACTTTTTTCACAGCTGTGAACTAACTGTTTACATTTTTGGAGAAATATTTTTAAAAATATTGTCGACTGTCTTACGCATAATTTTCTTATCAAAAGACAACGCCAGTGAACCTTTCTGCATTTTAATTTCAATATAGTCACTACAATATCACGACCACAACACAAAATTTGAAAATAATCTTGTCTATCAAAATCTAATGTGGTTCCGACAAAAATTTATATTTATCCAAATATCTTAAAAAGGAAAAAACCAAAATTAGCAGTTTGACCAAAGCAAGCCACTTGCGGACGAACTCGTTAAATTATCCCGCAAACTAAAACTAAAAGAAATTTTTTTTCTTTGCTATCAAAAATGTTGTCTCACGAGACGTCACAATCTTCAAGCCCAATACTTTCGGCAGCAAAAGTTTCAAATTTGTTTTCAGATTTCGACTCGGGCAGAGACGGATCTAGAAAAAAATGTTGGGGGGGGTCCGATCGAAAAATTTAAAAATAAAAGATATTTCGGCTTTCACAAAACGTGACGTTAGAATTGTGTTAGACAAACTCGAATTTTTTCGCTAGTGAGATTTGAAGGAGTCTGATATTTCGGGGGGGGGGGGGGTCCCAACCCCCAGGACCACCCCCCTGGATCCGTCCCTGGACTCGGGTATTCGAAATTTTAACTACCTCCCTCTCAAAACTAATAAACGGTATAAGAATTATTTCAATCACTCCTCCCTACCCAAAATTCTACGTAATTTTCAACCGTAAGATAACTATTTAAATTTAAAAAATATAATTCTCAAAATTTGGGAAATAACACAGCGGAAGAGGATGAAAAACGCCAGTTGATTGCATTTTAGTAAAAATATGGAAAAAAACTTTTTAAGGGAAAAAAATTAGAAGTCATTGATAACTGCAACTAAATGTAAAATTCTTTTAGAATTTTGATAAGAATGAAATTGCCAAACGTTCTTTGTCGTCTTATTTATATTTTCCAAATTTTCAAAAAAATGTTTTGTAAACATCAAACCAAACGAGATATTAAAAACATTCGCTGTGTATTCAACGTCATTTAAAGAGTAACGGTAAAAATTTCAAGTTCCATAAAAATAAACAAAATATAAACATAAAGAAAAAGACTTTGGACCCCTCTCTCTCCATATAAGGATTCGTAAGATCAGTCCCCTCCCTCAGGCCCTTTATTGATGATGGACCCACCCTTAAAGATTTCAGAGTTCTACCAAACTGAAGCATTTTAATATTGACATTGGCATTACTAACACAATTGAATACCTATCCACAATTTAAAAAGTTACATATATATTTATATAATAAGGTCCCAAAACTATCCGAGCCTTAAGGCCCATTTTCGAGACGGACTTTTTCATATTTCCTAAAAGGCAGGCTGAATTCCGGAAACTGCAAAAGTCGAGAGTTGGTTCCAGCAAAAGCAAAAGTTTTTTTCATTGGGGGTCCAGATTCTCTTTTGGGCCCTATAGGTCTGTTTTGAGGACTGTCCGAATTCAGGCATGACCTAGACAGCGTTGTACATTCCTGTGGTTGTCCGTGAGATGTATTTTTATTTGTTCCTCCGGGACTAAGGCAAAGTGAAGGAGTGGGAGATACAGTATTCGCGGATTGGTCTCAAGGGCGGTTGGGGCCAGGGGAAAGGAGAAGGAGAAATAGTCGCAGTGCGCAATGCCCGGACAACGCTCCCGCAGTGCTGGGGCCAACTAACGGTCCAAACCACCTCTACCATCATTCCCATGATGGTCCTTCTTCGTCTCTTCTCTTCTTCCACCTCCTCCTTTGCTTTCTTCTTCCGTCACCGACTTCACAACCTCTTCTTCTTCTTTTTATCCTTTTTCCTCGTCTTTTGTCCTGCTCTTTTCCCCTCCCTCTTCTTCACAGATTACTCGGACACATACTTTCAAAACGCGTGAAAAAAATACACGTGTAACTCGCTATATGAATTGAGAATTTTGAGTTAACGTGACGCAACATGATGCAATAGAGGTTGTAATGGGATTATGAACTGTCGTCTTCTATATTTTTCTGCTTTAAAATTCTTAGTAGAACAAATTTAATGGACGTAGGTGGAAATAGAAGAAAGATATTTTTTAAATAACAAAGGAATTTACATTTTTAAGCACTAAGAGTTCAGTTTGAATTTTCCTGACTTATATATTGAAATTGATTTGAATTTTAAAATGGTCAAAAAAATTTTTAAGTGTTTCGGGGAGCGAGTCGAGGATGTCTGGAATGATCCAAATCAGAGCTATTCCGATGCCTTCCGGAACCTATTTGCGAACCATTCTGAGTTGATTTGAACTAATGAAAAAGCGTTTTGTATCTCTTTCAATACAAATTGATTAAAAATCAATTTGACTCAGCCCGATTGATTTCAGTTCATTCTCTGTGGCGTATATATAATATACTTAATAGTTATTCACAATCTTTTAGAATATTTTTATTTTTTTACATTCTCATCATGGATGAGAAGGTATTGGTTTTATGGGGAAAATGACTTTCGAAATTTTCATCAAATCTTTACGTTTTGAGACCCCCTGAGTCAGAAAAAATGGTTTTTACGAAAGTGTCTGTCTGTCTGTCTGTCTGTAAGTCGTGTGCGGCATAACTCTCGATAGAATTATCAGATTGAATTGAGCTTTGGTACACTATATCAGAGCCGAAAAAGTAAGGACAAGTTTGTTAACCAGCCACATCCAATCAAAATTGAGGGATTGAGCACTACTTTTGTGTTTTTGAAAATAAATTTTTGAAAAAATCAAAAATTTCAACACTGGTTTTTGATAGTTGTTATAAATCTCTACAAATTATTCTGATAACATTTTTTGATTAAATCAAAATTAGAAATGTTACAGCATATTCAAATTCGAAAAAAGTCAATATCAAAAGTCCATTTTCCAGTTAAATTATACGAGATACGAAAAAACGTTATGATACAATATTATTGAATAAATAAAGACCTACAAATTTGAATTGTAACATTTTTTCATAAGATGCATATTTTTCTTTTTAATTAAAAAAAAACTATTGAAAATCCAAAATTCAATTTTTTAACAATAATATGTAAAATACGAAAAAAACGTAAGAATACAAAGTTGTTCGTTTTAAAAAGATCTACAAATTTTATCTGACGCAGTTTCTGGTAAAACATATATTTTTCGTTTCAATTCCAAAAAATACGTTTAAAATTCAAAAATTCCATTTTTTAGACAAAATATGTGAGATACAAAAAAAACTTTGAGATGAAAAATTGTTTGGCTAAATAAGGTCTACACATTCTTATCGAGAAATTTCTCGACAGGATGTATATTTTAATTTTTTGATTTTTAATATTGAAAAAATTCGATTTTTTTCACCAAAATATGTGAGATACGAAATAAGCGTTGTTCTGTAAAATCGTTTCCTTAAATAAGGTCTACGATTGTGTTTTCTGTTTGAGAGATTTGGAAGAAAATAAATTATTTTAATCATGTAATTTATTAAAAAGTTACTGAAATGTATACAGAAAATTTTGAATCTCGTTAAATACAAATTGGTTAAAGGTCAATTCGACTCAATCCGATTTATTCCGGTTTAGTCCAAGACTTCAGTCCAAATGTATCCGAGGTCGGAATTATTTAGATTACACTGAGAAAACAGTTTTGTCAAATCAACAAAAATACTTTGTTAGTATTTAGCTAACAAAATTCTTTTGTTGTGCCAACAACTGACTCGCGAGCAGACTCGCTCAGATTGAATTCTTTTCCAAAACTTTCGCCGGGGCCTTTCTATAGGAATCTATAATAATTATTTATCTCACTCAATTATTTTCGATCCGTCTTTCTGTCCATATTTACCCGCATTCTTTTTAATCAGCCTCTATTATTATTTATATAGTAGATACATTAATTTAACGATGATTTTTAATTCGTCTTTCGAGCCTTATCTGACAGCATGCTGCTTGTATTTAACCTGATAGGATGGGATTGAGGCAGATTTAATTTGACTTTACATATCAAAAAGTATTCAAGTAGATAACATTTTTAAGGTTTTATAACTGATATACACTGTTTTGAAAATATTCTAAGCGTTAATTCAATCCGAATGAATTCGAACCAAGTTTTCAATTTAAATGCACCCGAGCTTGGATTGATGAAACATTTTTTTATCCGAATCATCCCCACCTCGGGTTTATTCGGATTTAAATTTTGTTTTGGATTTATTCAGGTTAATGCTTCAAATTAAATCGGATTAATCTATGACCGTTCATCAAATGTGATACAAAACTTTTTTCGGATTGGTTCGGAATGGCTCGGAAACAGATCCCGAAATGCTTCGGAATTCCTCCGTTTGACTCATATTGAATTCCAATGCGATATTTCGGCCCGGGTAATCTTTTAGGACTCTCGTTGAATCTAACCTCAAACCTGTTTCTTTTATAAGAAAACTTTTTTTAATTAAGGCCATCGATCAACCTGATCACGTGACCAAATTCATGTAAAAGTTCGTGTAAGGTAACTTTTTTATTTTACAAAATATTTTCTTGAAAATTTGGAAAATACTACAGAACACGATAGAGAACGTCTATCAACTTCGTTTGAGAAAAAATTATGCAAAAAATTTTACAGTTAACTGTAATTGTTGATAAGTTTTCGAATTATTTTCCAAATTTTTACTAAAAAAAAGTTAACAGACGTTCTTTGCTGTATTTTGTTACGTTTCCCAAATCTTCAGAAAGATCCCTGGCGAAACTATCGGATAGGAATTCATTCTGAGCCAATCAGAACAGTTTCGATTCATTCCGCTATCTGTATCTGAGCCAATGCGAATCATTCCGAACCAATCTGAAAAACGTTTTGTATCTCGTTTGATGAAAAAGGGTAAAAAAATCGATCCGACCTAATCCGATTTAATCCGAGGCAACAACCTGAATAAATTCGAAGCAATCCGAAACCAAGTTTTCAATTCGAGCTCAGATTGATCCAAACAGAATTTTCAATCAGAATCAATCCGAATGAATCCGAGGTCGGAATGATTCGGAATAGTTCTGATTGGCTCGGAATAAATTCCTATCCGATACTTTCGCCAGAGATACTTTGTAAATTAAAAGTTTATCTTACATGAATAAATTAATGTATAATTTAGTCTCGTGGTCCGATTGATCCATGGGCTTAAAATATCGTGCTTAATTTAATCTTAACTCCATCTTCGGATTTCTAAAAATCTTTTTTTTTTAATCTATGTCATTTGCATTTTGAAATATTTGAGATAAAATTCCTGGATTGGGAGAAATGCTCATAGCGCGAGTTCTCGAAGGTTTTTCTGTACATTATGATCACGACTACTGAGGACCAGTTTTACGATCAAACCTGTTGACTGAAAAGAGGGGTAGAAGAGGGTATTGGTTCAAGATAATCTAGTTTAAAATATTTCTAGAGCAAAGACCCCCCGTTGTTTGACTCAAGTTCAGGTCCAGAGACTAAATATCGTTGTCTGAATAGAGTAGTGATTTTTGACATTTAAATTTACGACCTCCTTCGATTTTCCGCTTCATTATTAGAATTTGCATTTAACAAAGTGTGACTCAAATGTCGTTTTGCTCGAAGGTCATTTTTTGTTCTTTTTACTTTGTCCAGAAAAACTCACTTTGGCCAACTTTTTATGAAGGCATTCATAAGTACAAATGATTTTAAAGAGACTTCATTATCCAAGAGAAATGGAAGCTTCAATTGAGATATAAAGGTTTTATGGTATCCTCGTTTAGAAGAATTTATTTTACTTTTAAGAGATAAGTAAAAGGATTTGAATTGAATAATAATATTCAAATATTGTTGATGTTCTTAGTTGGCTTTAGGGTCCAGAAAAAATGTAACTCAAGGTTTCATGTTTTCAAACGTTTCGACTCAGATTGGAGTCCTCATCAGTGAGAATTTATTTCTATAAAAAATACAAAGAAAGAAACTTAAAAAATTTGCACGTGTGACCGATGAACATTGTGGTAAGAAATGATATAAAAGATTTGCGACTGTGAAACTATGAAATTAGTCTAAATAACTAAATTTGCAAAAAAATGAAACTGTACAAACCAAATATTTTTATAAAAATACTAAGGGCAGATCATTGAAGAATTGCACTTCTGACGGATAAACATTGTGGTAAAAACGATATAAATGAATTATACATATGAAACTGTAAAATTGGTCTAAATAACTAAATTTGCAAAAAAATGAAAACTGTACGAAAAATTTTTTTTTATAAAAATACAAAGGGACAAAACATAAGAAGGTTAGCACTTGTCACCAATGAACATTGTGGTAAAAATGATATAAAAGAATTGACAGTGTAAAACTTTAAAATTGGTCTAAATAACTAAATTTGTAAAAAAATTTACAACAAATTTTTTCTATAAAAATACAAAGGAAAAAACATAAAAAGTTTGCACGTGTGACCGATGAACATTGTGGTAAATATGATATACAAGAATTGCAGGTGTGAAACTATGAAATTGGTCTAAATAACAAAATTTCCAACAAAAATACAAATAAAAACTGTACAAAGAAATTTTTTTTGTAGAAATACCAAGGGGAGAAACTTAAAAAATAGCACGTGTGACAGATAAAGGTTGTGCGGTAAAACGGTATGAGTGAATTGTACATGTGGACTATAAACTACAAACTATAAAACGAAGACGAAACTTACATTTTATCGGTCGGGTATCTGAATTTTCGCGTCTCAAAAAATAGGGATGTGTGGAAATGAGTTGCGTATTTGTAAACTTACTGACCTTTATGTGGCTTGAAAGTGCATTGGTGGTATGTTTCACTAAAAAACGGTGAAAATTAAGAACAAAATTGCTACTTTTTTCTTTTCTTTTTTCCTCTTGGTCACACATTTTTCCATGACACTATTCTCACTGAGATTTTAAGAAGGACTGAAGTTATGTAGGAAGTAAACTTATAGAGACATGTTGAAAAAAAGGGGTTGGAGGGTTGGGGGTATGGCATCTATGTAAAGTTTTGGTTTTATGGAAGGAAACCAGTGTTGCCAGATGTCTGAGTCGCTTTCCCCCTAGACTAGTCCCTATTTTCCACTTAAAAAAAAATTTCCACTAGATCCTGAAACTTTTGTTTTAATAGTAAAATTCTTATATGTACATGATAAATTTTTCTTTTTTCAAGAAATTTTATTGACTACTTAAAGGAAAGAACAGTTATAATTTACTTGTGCTTTGGTCATTTTTGGAACATGTGTACGATAAACCAATGAAATTGAGCGTTAATACTCGCCTAGGAAGTACAACCAATCACTTGGCTTATTTCAAATTAAACAATTACGGTGATTGGAGGATATTAGTGATTTTGAAATAAAATAAGATAAACCCCTAAAAAAAACCTGAATAAAAAAAACCACTAAATTTTCCCACTAAAGAATTTTTTCCCCTAAATTTCCCACTGAAGGACCAAAAATCCCCTAAATCTAGTGGAAAACCCCTAATCTGGCAACACTGAAGGAAACCGGGAGAAAAGAGAAGAGAGAAAAGAGCAGAGAAAAAAATTTGTAAAGATGTGTGCAAGATGGACGGAGTGTTATGGCCACACTGAGAAAAATAGATACTAAAAATGAGAAACTAGAAAGTTGGATATTACTCCATATAATCTAGATTATACTACATAATATCTAGTATATTCTCTTAAATATACGAGATATTGATGACCAATAGCAGATTATATTCGAAATTTACAATATTAGATACAGAGCAGTCGACCGGCAATCGAAAAACCTGGGCTCGAATCCCAGCGCAGTCGAAAGCGTCTTTTTTCCACAGAAAGATTTTCAAATTCTTTAAATATTAAACTTTAATATCTAAGATGTTACAAACAGTAGCGTGCACGTACCTGAGGAAAGTCACGTGATCAGAGTCTTTGAATTTTATATAATTTGTCTTTCGCACTCGCCCATAGCTTTTTTCGTCGCGAGGTTTATGGTTTCGACACTGAATTAATAATGTTGTGTCTATATGAAGTTTTGAAGTGTCATTTTTAAAGAAATTTCAAATTACCAGTACTGAAATCAGTAATGATCTATCTATCTATACACTGAAAAAATGGTTAGTAAAACCAACTACTCCGGTTTATAAAATATGCCTCAGCTATTTTATTAGTTAGCATAACAATTTTTTTAGTTGGTGTTACTACCCAAGTTCTTGTGATAACAATAGAGATAGTAAAACCAACAAAAAAAATTGTTGTGCTAACTAATAAAATAGCTGAGGCATATTTTATAATCTGAAGTAGTTGGTTTTACTAACCATTTTTTTCAGTGTATAAATATGTCATTCTTATACCTTCAATCTTTGAAATGAATTTTCTAACCTCTCAATAACACGTTCTCTATATAGCCGTTTTCAAATTCAACTTCGAATCGGAATTTGCTTACTGGAATCCGTAATAGATTCCAAATATTTACAATTTTGTTGAACGTTTTTATAATCTCCATTTATCAACAGGTTGCCTCACCTTTGACTTTCGACATATGTGCATACAGAGAAAGAGCACTAGTGATTGTCATTAAAACCTATTTAAGATATTACAGTTTATTATCTCAATTACTATGTCCCGATTACTAGTATATTTCAGTTTAACATCTGTGATATTTCAAATTAACATATTGGGTTGTTTAGTTTAATATCTTAGATATTGCGAATAAACATCCTTTTTTAATATCTGCAGATACTCTGTTTCAATATCTAGATGGCTCTCCCATAGTTAAATCGCAAATATATTATCTGCTAATATCAAGATATTGCGGTTTATTATCTATTTTTCTCCGTGCATAAGGATTAGATACTGTGTAAAAGGTATTCTTGATGACGCTCTGCAGGTTTTTAATATTGTGGGAATTGGTCTGAAAATTTATGAGAATAGATTTTGGGGAAGAATGAAAATAGCAGAATTGGAATTTTTACGAATTGTTGTTCAAAAGGTGGAGATAAAAAACAGATAGATTATCTGTGTCGGTTCTCTGATTGACTGCATGTGGATTGCTAGCAATGTGGGTCATTTCCATGATCATACGTTTTTTGTAGTGGTCAGATCTATCGACTATATTTATATTGTTGAAGTTGAATGTGTGATCTTGGTGCCATGCATGTTTGGTGAGAGCCGTCCATTTTTCCGGGGGGTTATACACATCTTTTTGTTGTTCCAGGATTCTGGTTTTTAGGGGGAGTTTTGTTGTGCCTATGTAGGTTGCTGTGCAACCAGAACAAGGGATATTGTAGACAACATCGGCCATATCAAGTTTTGGGACAGTGTCTTTTGCCGATTTGAAAAAGAGTGCTAATTCATTTGTGTTACGAGGTGCAATTTCTATATTGAAGGGTTTGAGAATGCCTGAAAGTTTTTCGGACAGTCCTTGTACATAAGGCATAGGCACATATTTGTGTGCATGACCTGTTGAAATTGGTTGCGTTTTGTGTGTGTGAGCGTGAGAGGATACCTGGCTTGTATAGACAGATGGTTGGTATGTCTGGGTGTTAGTTTTAGGAACTTTATGTCTCTGCTTTTTATGACAGAGTGGATAAAATTTGTTGGGTAATTGTTTAGTAATAAAATTGATTTGATTTTTTTGAGGTTTTCTGAGTGAAAAGTTTTATGTGATAAAGTGATACCTCTGTCGACTAGGTTGTTGATAGCATTGATTTTATAAGTGAGTGGATGATGAGAATAAAAGTTGATAATGCGGACTGAATAGGTAGGTTTTTGAATGCAGTTGATCCTACTCTCTAAATTTGAACCAGTCAAATTTTGACTGATTGAATCAGTGATTTGCCTTTTCACTGATTCATCAGTGAAAAAAAAATTTTCACTGTTAAATCAGTTAATTTCCACTGATTCATCAGTGAAAAATACTTTTCACTGTCATATCAGTCAATTTTCACTGAAATAATCAGTGAAATTTGACAGAACTGAAATTTACAGTAACCTCTTTTTAGCTATTTGAATCAGTCAAATTTCACTGATAATCAGTAGATTTTGACTGATTCAAATTTAGAGAGTAATGTTTGTTCCTACTCTAATAATTAGAACATCCAAAAAACGAATTGTGTTGACAGATTCCTCTTCTACTGCGAATTGTATTTTGTGATTGTAGCTGTTGAAAGAAGCCAACTAAGAACATCAACAATATTTGAATATTATTATTAATATTTAATTAAAAATTAAAAAATACTTCTTGAAGATTTATTTTATTTACTTCAAAACTAATTTTTAAAACGATTTTTAATCAAGTTTTTGCGGCAGAGTCATTAGTTATCATATTGATTAAAATTTTAATGAAGGAAGCAATTTAAAAAATAATTTTTGAGATACAGTTGAACTTTTAAGGCAAGTTCTCTGAATGTCTCGTTAGCAATGAATCAAGAGAATTTATGGAAGAAATGCTAATTTTAATTTTTTGAATTAATGTATTATTTGACTTCTACTTTTTCTCTTCATTATTATGTAATCTATTACGGAATTTGTAGAAAGAGTCATGTACACCAGTAGAGTAAAAATTATAATTGATACGATTGGAATCTGTTCTCAATTGGAGAAGCGGAAATTCTACGCACGGCGAGCTTGCCTGACTTCCGCGGAATGCATTTAGAACCATCCTAATTTACAAAGCAAATTAACAAAATATGCTAATTACTTAGATTGCGCCCTGAGCAACTACCGTTAATGGATCCCATATCATGATAATTATCATTGAGCTTAACTGCCCTTTTTCAAATTTGTCTTCGTGTGTATTGATATAAATAAATTTTGTGAGGTTGGCAGGATTTTAACAGAATGAATATTAGATTGGTTTTTAAATATTTTTAAAAATATTTGAGTTTTCAAAAAAAGTATAACAGCCCTGCTGAAAGTAAAATTATTCAAATGGATAGAAATGTTGTATCAGCTTTAGTTCGAATTAAAAATTTGGTTCAAATTCATTGGGATTGATTTTCTCGGATTGAATTAAGGCTTTGAATATTTTTAAAACAGTGTATATCAGTTATAAAACCTTAAAAATGTTATCTAGTTTAATACCTTTTGATATGTAAAGTGAAATTAAATCTGCTTCTATCCCATCCTATCAGGTTAAATACAAGTAGCTGGTTGTTGTAAATAATTAAAAATTATGGAATAAAATAGATAAGCAACACATTTTAAGAGAACGGATTTAAAAACATAGGAAATGTTGAACACTGATACATTTTCTACCCGTGCCAGGTGGTAGGTAAAATTAATGTAACTACTATATAAATAATAATAGAGGCTGATTAAAAAGAATGCATTTTTAGAAAATGAATTTAAAAGGATAGACAGTTATTGACGCGAATGAATTTCTATCTGAGAGAGATAACAAAAAATTAGAATAGCTGGTGGGTAAATAAGGATAGAAAGACAGATCGGAAATAATTGAGTGAAATATATAATTATTATAGATTTCTATAGAAAGGCCCCGGCGAAAGTTTTGGAAAGGAATTCAATCTGAGCGAATCTGCACCAATCCAAAATCTGCTTTCGAAATAATCTAAAGAACATTTTGAATCTCTTTCAATGTAAATTGGTTAAAAATTAATCCGATTCATTCCGGTTATATCTGAGACTGTAATCTAAATAATTTCGACTTCGGATTCATTCGGACTGAAGTTTTGGACTAAACCAGAATGAATCGGATTGAGTCAAATTGATTTTTAACCAATTTGCATTTAATGAGATTGAGAACGTTTTCCAGATTGGTTCAAAAACTTATTTCGGGATGAATTGGAATTGTCCTGATTTGCTCGGACTGAATTCCAATCCGAAACTTTCGCTACGGGGATTGAAATACGATAGATTTTTAATGTCACCGAAATAATTTCTATCCTTAATAATTGATAGGGGGAATCTGAGTGCTTCACGGACAGGTAAGGACCTAATAGCGGATAAAAACTGACGGATTGAGATAAATAATGGCGGATACAGATATAAATGCACAAAAACGGATAGAAAGTAATCGAAACGGATAGATATGTCGAATAAGATAATGAATCACAAGGATTTACTTACAGCAGAGGGAAAAATATTTTAAAAGATTCTGAATAACTATTATGTATATTAAATAAAAATGTGAGCTAAATAATGTGAAAATAAAAGTTTATTTTATTAATCAACAATGAAAATGCGGCATATGTCCAGTACCAATATTCAATTATCAGGCGCTAATTTTTGAATTCAAATTTGGAAGTCTGAAAATAACGTAATTTTTTCAGCTCTAATTTAAGCTTAAAATTCTTTTATCGGGTTGTAGTATTTAAATGAGAATAATTTAGTGTATTTATAATTTTAAAATATGATATTTGGATAGGGATCTTTTTTTATAAGGGCAGCCCTGGAATAACTTAGAAGTTTGTTTACATATCATGACCCCACGGAGATTTAAGGCTTATTGGTTTAGAGTTCCGAGTTCCGAGAGTAACACAGACGATATTATCGCATGCCAACCACGTGATTCATAAACCGGCGAACAGTGCATTTTAGTTGATTTTAGTGCATTTGTTGCAATTTAGCGGGTTTGTGACTGTGATTTCTTCAAAATACAAATGCTTTTCAAGTAATAAATAATTCATCTGTTATGAATTTATTTTTGTGTTTCAGACTATGCGAATAGTGGAAAATCTAGTCTATTATGTTTTGTTCAGCATTAAATAAAATCTCGGAGAATGAAGGACCGCAGAATAATTGTCGACCAAAATCGTAAGTATTTCATACAATTAAGTTAAAAGTGTCCATAATTAAGATAATATTTTTCAAAAATAGTTGCACTATCACATTTCATAAGATTGTCCTTTTGTTGTGATTTTCTGAATAATGAGATTTGTCATTTGAAACAGTTGAGGTTATGTCCTTCATTGATTTTTGATCAACTGTGACACCTGTTCACATTACTTGTGTTCATGATATTAATGAATATTTAAAATTCTTTAAGTTTTAATCATTCTTTCTCATCGTGCTATACTTTTTATAGAAAAAAGTGTGTCTTATAAAAATTACTCGGTTTGCAAATTTTGTAAAGCCCAGGAAAAAAGAAACGATTGAACGAGTGCTTTAGTTTAATTGGTTTCTTTTAAGAATGCAGATTGGGCGATCTTCTTATGAATCGAAATGATGCGTTTGAATCGGACCTCAAAATTTAAATCATTTTAATTGTCCAACTCCATTTCGGGAGATCGTAAATCGGCAGACTCCGATTGAGCGAAGTTTTCGAGGTTATTTTACCATATTTCACACAAAATTTAAAAATTGTAAATCAGCAAGGGAGTAAAACAAATTATATACCGGAGTGTCATATTCTGTTTTAAATTTCCATTTGGAACAAATATGACAAATCCGTAAAATACATGGTTAATAAATAAATAAAACGTTTAAATTAAAAATCGTAGTGAATCGGTCGCTATCGGAAATGGCCATTTAAGATTGCGGACTCACTCAATTGAGTGAATCCGTTAAAACGGATCCACTGCAGCTTCCTACCGATTCAAATTTTCTAACTCCCCAATCGGTTCTTTCTTGCTGGGAGGTGTGAAGATTTTGAGAATGTAAATATTTCATTCTTTTTGGGCTAAAGAATTATATTTTTTAGATTTGGTGAAATTCATGACAATTATAACTGGGTTGAATGTGCCTCTGGAAAAAATCCAGATAAAAATTACTTCTTTAATGTGAGGACTCATTGTACAACTTGGACCAGACCAGTGCCAGAACATGTTCAGCTTCCCTTCTTTAATCCACGTGTGGTATGAAATTTCTTATTGGTCAAATACTTAACTAAATTAAATTTTGATAGTTGTTTTAATGTACCAAATTCAAATTAATTAATGTAATTTTTTTATAATCTAATTAAATTATGCTATCTAGTTTGCTATTTAATTGCTAATCTTATTTTGAGATATTATTTATCTAAACATTAATTTGAAAAAAAGAAAACAATATTCAATTTTTACTAGAAATTCAAACTCAGAAAATTATCTTTTAAGGCACCGAGAAGTACAAGTGACAACGAAGACGAATCGTCACCTCCAGTTTCTGACCTTGATAATGATTTTTTTTATGAAGACAATGAAGAAGAAAGGGATGATGAAGACCGGAAAAAATTTCTCGAAACCGCCTATAGATTGTACCATTATGGTTTTCGAAATTCCCGAAGATTTCGAAGGAAGAAATGTCTCGATTATATTTCAGATGATATCGATGGTAGCGAAACAATTCCTATCACAAATTGTCTCGAAACTCACTATTCTTCGGAAAATTCTTTGGAAAATAATTCGGTCGGGAAACTAGAACAATCCCAAAATTTTTCATTGTCTGGGTCTGATGAGAATTCGGGTAAAGAATCGGATAGAAAGTCTTCCTCCAATGAAAGCTGTAACTGCAGTGTTTGCGAGGCACAAATAAATTCTGATGATCAATCCCACAGTTACGAAAGTTCGACTTCTTATAACAGCATTGCATCCAATTTTTCCGCGCCTAGACTCAGGCTTATAACTTTTGAGGATTTGGTGACAGAACCTCGCAAGAGACGTAGAAAAAGACGTAAGAATCAGCAAGTTGAACCTTCCAAAAAGAATATAAAATCAGGATGGGTATCGCCTGAGAAAATGATCTATGAAATGTACGGAACCAAAACAATCAATTATGATCCTACATTTAAATTTATCAATCCCACGATCCCAAGTGATGCTAAGCCTTCTTACCTGACCGATAGTAGTTCTAACAGTCCTGTGCCTGAGCCTAGAAAAAAACAGTTTAATAATGATTCTTACCTTAGAATTCGAAGTCCTGTTTTAAGTGAAACAAGTTCTGATTCAGATTCTACTGAGCCCATGGAAGAATCTGATGATTATTGCGAAAAAAGTCCTTCAGCAAAAGCTTTGTGGAGACCCTGGAAGGAAAAAACCTATGAGAATATTTTGGGGAATAAGCAATTGGTGGTAAAACTTGAGAGATTGGATATGGAAGAGTACATGAAAGGAAAATATTCTAAGAGAGAAAATGCTGAGGAAGAAGAAAGTATCAGTGAAATCAATTATAGAATAAAAGGAATAGGAGGAACAGAAGATAGTTCTGAAACAGATGGGAGGGGAAATAATTCTGACAGTGACTGGGAAGTGAGTTCTGAAGAAGAATTTAGTTCCTTAGAAGATACTACGAAACGACGTATCACAAGACAATATTTGTCACGAGTAAATAAATCTGAAAACAAGAAAAACTCAAATACTGACTGGATCATCGTCAAAAATTTACGAGCCAACACTATTCGCTTGAGAAGAGCTACAAGAAATTTAATGAAAGAGGATTTCCAGAAAGTAGAGACTCTAGAAAAATCTTTGTGTCTAACAGAGTCAGAAAATTCGACGTCTGAAAATTTTGAAGCAGATATCCAAGATCAAGTTTCTGAAGAAAATTCTTCAAAATATTCAACAAATGATAGAATAGATAAAGATTTGCTGATGAATCTAAAAGAGATAAAGAATCAAGAGCATTTTCTTCAGAATACAAATCCGAAAACCCCCACTGTTGAGTCAGAAAATGTAGACACTCAAAGGAATGTTTTCGAGTATTTAGCTCGCGTAAATTTAACGTATCTTAATAGAAACGAAAATTTATTGAAACACCCACAGAAGTTTTCTCAGAATAAAGTTGTGGAAATCACTTCTAACGATATTGGGGAAGTAGGCGCTCAAAACAAGTTTTTTCATAAAATAGCTCCAGAGAATTCAACGTATGATAATACAAATGATTATTTGTTAAAAAATTTGAAAGAGATCCAGAATCAAAAGAAGTTTTCTCGACATACATCTCTGGAAGCTTCAACCATCGATTTGGAAAAACAAGGAATTCAAAGGAATATCTTCGAGTATTTAATTCCGGAAAATTTAATGTCTGATAAAAATGAACCTTTATTGATGAATCAAGAAGAGTTTTCCCCGAAGTCGATGCCCAGAACACCAGATAAATCTTTCAGACAACCAGATCCAGAAAATTCGACACTTCCGAGCGTTGAAGCAAATATACAAGAACAAGTTTTTGGAAACGAATCTCTACAAAATTCAACTTGTAATAATGCAAATGAAGATTTGTTAGAGAATCAAGAAAACTTTTCACAAAATACAGTTCTGGAAACTCCCATTGTCGATTTGGAAGAAATAGGTGCTCAAAATAATATCTGCGAGAAAATAACTCCAGAAAATTTGACATATGAAAATCAATACATTTCACCAACGAATATGCAAGAAAAAGAAAATTTAGAAAAATGTTCCTGGCAAACTATTCAGTTTAATGCAGCAGCTGCGAATATAGAAGTAGAGATGCGAGAGGAATTTTTACATAATCAAGAGAAGTTATCTCAAAATATATCTCTGGAAAGTTCAACGTCATATAATATAAATGAATATTTGTTGATTAATCCAATGAAAAACAAGAATCAAGAAAGCTTTTCTCAAAATACGGTTCTGGAAACTCCTACTGTCGATTTGGAAGACATAGGCATTCAAGAAAATATCTGCGAGAAAATAGCTCAGGAAAAATTAATATCAGAAAATAAAAATCAAAACGATTCGTCAATAAATTTGAAGGAAACGGAAAGTCTAGAGAAATGTTCCTGGCAAACAGTTCAAAGTAATACAGTAAATACAAATATCAAAACAGAAACGCGGACAAAATACTTAGAAAATTTAGAGAAGTTTCCTGAATACATATCTGTGGAAACTCCAATTGTCCAAGTAAAAGAAGTAGACAAGCAAGAAAATTTTCTCGAAAAAATAGCTTTGGAATATTCAAAGGCTGATAGAATGAATGAATATTCGTTGATGAAAAAAAAAGAGATACAAAATCAAAATAATGTTTCTCATAATAAAGTTCTGGAAACTCCCACTGTCGATTTGGGAGAAATAGGCATTCAAGAAAATATCTGCGAAAAAATAGCTCCGGAAAAATTAATATCTGAAAATAAAAATGAAGACGATTCATCAATAAATGTGAAGGAAACAGAAAGACATGAAAAATGTCCCTGGAAAATTATTCAGTTTAATAAAGTACCTTATAATATTGAAGTCGACACCAAAAATAAATTTTTGGAAAATACGCCATTAAAAAACTTGGAAAATGAGAAAATGGTTGTAGATTTATTGACAGATCTAGAAGAGATACATAATCAAGAGAAGTTTTCACAGAATACGGTTCTGGAAACTCCCACTGTCGATTTAGAAGAAATAGACATTCAAGGAAATATCTCCGAGAAAATAGCTCCGAAAAAATTAATATCAGAAAATAAAAATCTAGACGATTCGTCAACAAATGTAAAGGGAACAGAAAGTCTAGAAAAATGTTCCTGGCAAACAGTTCAAATCAATACAGCAACTACAAATATCAAAACAGGAAAGCGGACAGTATGTTTAGATAATTTAGAGAATTCTTCTCAATACATATCTATGGAACCTCCAATTGTCCAAGTAAAAGAAGTAGTTGATAATATGAATGAATATTCGTTAATGAATACAAAATATATACAAAATGGAAATAATGTTTCACAGAATACGGTTCTGGAAACTCCTACTGTCGTTTCAGTAGAAATAGACATTCAAGAAAATATCTGCGAGAAAATAGCTCCGGAAAAATTTATATCCAAAAATAAAAATCAAGACGTTTCGACAACAAATATAAATGAAACAGAAAGTCTAGAAAAATGTTCCTGGCAAACAGTTCAAATCAATACAGAAACTACAAATATCAAAACAGGAAAGCGGACAGAATGTTTAGATAATTTAGTGAAGTCTTCTCAATACATATCTATGGAACCTCCAATTGTCCAAGTAAAAGAAGTAGTTGATAATATCGATGAATATTCGTTAATGAATAAAAATGATATACAAAATGGAAATAATGTTTCTCAGAATACGGTTCTGGATAATCCTACTGTCGATTTGGAAGAAATAGGCATTCAAGGGAATATCTGCGACAAAATAGCTCCCAAAAAATTAATATCCAAAAAACAAAATCAAGACGATTCGTCAATAAATGTGAAGGAAACAGAAAGTCTAGAAAAATGTCCGTGGCAAACAGTTCAAATCAATACAGCAACTGCAAATATCAAAACAGGAATGCGGACAGAATGTTTAGATAATTTAGAGAAGTCTTCTCAATACATATCTATGGAGCCTCCAATTGTCCAAGTAAAAGAAGTAGTTGATAATATCGATGAATATTCGTTAATGAATAAAAATGATATACAAAATGGAAATAATGTTTCTCAGAATACGGTTCTGGATAATCCTACTGTCGATTTGGAAGAAATAGGCATTCAAGGGAATATCTGCGACAAAATAGCTCCCAAAAAATTAATATCCAAAAAACAAAATCAAGACGATTCGTCAATAAATGTGAAGGAAACAGAAAGTCTAGAAAAATGTTCGTGGCAAACAGTTCAAATAAATACAGCAACTACAAATATCAAAACAGGAAAGCGGACAGAATGTTTAGATAATTTAGAGAAGTCTTCTCAATACATATCTATGGAACCTCCAATTGTCCAAGTAAAAGGAGTAGCTGATAATATGAATGAATACTCGTTAATGAATAAAAAAGATATACAAAATCGAAATAATGTTTCTCAGAACACGGTTCTGGATACTCCTACTGTCGATTTGGAAGTAATAGGCATTCAAAGGAATATCTGGGACAAAATAGCTCCCGAAAAATTAATATCCAAAAAACAAAATCAAGATGATTCGATAACAAATCTAAATGGAACCGAAAGTCTAGAAAAACGTTCGTGGCAAACAGTTCAAATCAATACAGCAACTACAAATATCAAAACAGGAATGCGGACAGAATGTTTAGATAATTTAGAGAAGTCTTCTCAATGCATATCTATGGAACCTCCAATTGTCCAAGTTAAAGAAGTAGCTAATAATATGAATGAATATTCGTTAATAAATAAAAAAGATATACAAAATCGAAATAATGTTTCTCAGAACACGGTTCTGGATACTCCTACTGTCAATTTGGAAGTAATAGGCATTCAAAGGAATATCTGGGACAAAATAGCTTCCGAAAAATTAATATCCAAAAAACAAAATCAAGATGATTCGATAACAAATCTAAATGGAACTGAAAGTCTAGAAAAACGTTCGTGGCAAACAGTTCAAATCAATACAGCAACTACAAATATCAAAACAGGAATGCGGACAGAATGTTTAGATAATTTAGAGAAGTCTTCTCAATGCATATCTATGGAACCTCCAATTGTCCAAGTTAAAGAAGTAGCTAATAATATGAATGAATATTCGTTAATAAATAAAAAAGATATACAAAATCGAAATAATGTTTCTCAGAACACGGTTCTGGATACTCCTACTGTCAATTTGGAAGTAATAGGCATTCAAAGGAATATCTGGGACAAAATAGCTTCCGAAAAATTAATATCCAAAAAACAAAATCAAGATGATTCGATAACAAATCTAAATGGAACCGAAAGTCTAGAAAAACGTTCGTGGCAAACAGTTCAAATCAATACAGCTACTACAAATATCAAAACAGGAATGCGGACAGAATGTTTAGATAATTTAGAGAAGTCTTCTCAATGCATATCTATGGAACCTCCAATTGTCCAAGTTAAAGAAGTAGCTGATAATATGAATGAATATTCGTTAATGAATAAAAAAGATATACAAAATCGAAATAATGTTTCTCAGAATACGGTTCTGGATAATCCTACTGTCGATTTGGAAGAAATAGACATTCATGAAAATATCTGCGAGAAAATAGCTCCGGAAAAATTTATATCCGAAAATAAAAATCAAGACGTTTCGACAACAAATGTGAAGGAAACAGAAAGTCTAGAAAAATGTTCGTGGCAAACAGTTCAAATAAATACAGCAACTACAAATATCAAAACAGGAAAGCGGACAGAATGTTTAGATAATTTAGAGAAGTCTTCTCAATACATATCTATGGAGCCTCCAATTGTCCAAGTTAAAGAAGTAGTTGATAATTTGAATGAATATTGGGTAATGAATAAAAAAGATATACAAAATGGAAATAATGTTTCTCTGAACACGGTTCTGGATAATCCTACTGTCGATTTGGAAGAAATAGGCATTCAAGGGAATATTTGCGACAAAATAGCTCCCAAAAAATTAATATCCAAAAAACAAAATCAAGACGATTCGTCAATAAATGTGAAGGAAACAGAAAGACATGAAAAATGTTCCTGGAAAACTATTCAGTTTAATAAAGTACTTCATAATATTGAAGCAGATACCAAAAATACATTTTTGGAAAATACGCCACTAAAGAACTTGAGAAGTGAGAAACTGGTTGAAGATTTATTGACAGATCTGGAAGAGATACATAATCAAGAGAAGTTTTCTCAGAATACAGTTCTGAAAAATACCCCTATCGACTTGCAAGTAACTAGTAACCAAGAGACATTTTTTGGGAAAAAAGCTCTTGAAAGTTTCATAACTATCAACATGCATGAAGATTCATCATCAGACTTTGGAGAAACAGGTATTAAAAATACAATTTTTAAGAAAAAAGTGTTGCAAAATAAAACCACTGCAGTTATATTTGATTCATTGACAAATTCAGAGAATAGCAACATTTCGGAGAAGTATTTCAAGGTAAAATCTCTACAAAAGTCCACAAATCAGAATACAAATAATGATTTATTAAAGAATTCAGAGGTGGTACAAACTCAAGAGAATTTGCATAAATCAGAAACCCCTAAGAATTTCTTTATAGAAAAATTATCAGCTACTTCAACAAATATCAGTATAAATGCAGATTCGTCGACAGATTCTAAATCAACAAAGACTCAAAAGAGATTATTCAAGAAGAAAGTTTCACAAAATAGAACTGCTTTATTTGATTTTGATTCATCGACAGATTTTGAGGATATAGTGATTGACAAGAAAACTTGTAAGAAAAAAAGTTTTAAAAAATCGAAGTGCAAGAAAGTGAGAAGAGATTTACCAACGAATTTGTTGGCGAGAAATACTAAAAAAATATCCTCGAAGAAAAAAGATACGAAATATACAGCTCTTGTGAATATTGATTCATCGACAGATTTTGATGATTCACACCCCGAAAGGAAATCTTTCAAGACAACAGTTCCGAAACATGTATTACGTCCAAATAAAAATCCATGTAATTTGGTAACAAATTTGGATAAAACAAGGACTCAGAAAAAATCTTTGCAGAGAAAAATTACGGAAAATAGAACTGCTATCACTATTTCTGATTCGTCAACAGATTTTGAGGATACAGACACATCGTGTGAGAATAAAAATCGAGATGATTTGCCAGCGACTTCAAAGAAAACAGTGACGAAAAAGAAATCCTTCAAGAGAAAAGTCAGAAAGAATAAAGATGTTGCTAATAATTTTCGTTCATCGAAAGATTTGGAGGATTTAAGTTCTCAGGAGAAATGTCTTAAGAAAATATGTTTGGAAAATTCATTGAGCGAGAATAAAAATAGAGAACATTGGACAGCGTCATTAGAAAAAAAGGATAATAAAAAAATGTCCTTAAAGAGAAAAGTCACAAAAAATAAAACTGATGCAATTATTTCTGATTCATCCACAGATTTTGAGCAGACGAAAATTCAGAAAAAATCTTTAAACACAAGAGTTTTGGAAAATTCATCGAGCGAGAATAAAAATAGAGAACGTCGGACAGCGTCATTAGAGAAAAAGGATAATCAAAAAATGTCCTTGAAGAGAAAAGTCACAAAAAATAAAACTGATGCAATTATTTCTGATTCATCCACAGATTTTGAGCAGACGAAAATTAAGAAAAAATCTTTAAACACAAGAGTTTTGGAAAATTCATCGAGCGAGAATAAAAATAGAGAACGTCGGACAGCGTCATTAGAGAAAAAGGATAATCAAAAAATGTCCTTGAAGAGAAAAGTCACAAAAAATAAAACTGATGCAATTATTTCTGGTTCATCCACAGATTTTGAGCAGATGAACATTCAAGAAAAATCTTTAAACACAAAAGTTTTGGAAAATTCATCGTGCGAGAATAAAACTATAGAAGATTTCCAGGCGACTTTCGAGAAAACAGAGACTCAAAATAAATCCAAGAATAAAGAAGTTACGGATAATACAAGTGCTATCATTATTTCTGATTCGTCGAAACATTTTAAGGATATAGGCACTGAAAAGAAACCTTTTAAAAGGGCTGGTTTGAGAAATTCATCATTTAAGAATAAGAATAAAGAAGATTCGCCAGCGGCTTCAATGAAAACAGTAAAGCAAAATAAATCATTGAAGACAAAAGTCACAAAAAATAAAACTGATGCAATTACTTCTGGTTCATCCATAGATTTTGAGCAGACGAACATTCAAGAAAAATCTTTAAACACAAAAGTTTTGGAAAATTTATCGCGCGAGAATAAATCTACAGAATATTTGCCGTCGAATTTGGAGAAAACAGAGACACAGAAGAAGTTCTTGAAGAGAAAAGTTACGAAAAATACAACAGCTGTAATTCCTTGTGATTTGTCGACAGACTTTGAGGATTCAAGTACGCAGAAGAAATCTTTCAAGAAAATATGTTTGGAAAATGTAACGTCTGAAAATAAAGATCAGGATGATGTGACGGGAGATGTCCAACCAAGCAGTGTAATCAAAGAAAATCCAAGTGCCATGACTTATTCGTTGCCAGTCAAAGCTTATTTTGAAACTCTAGGGAATAATTTCAAATCAATTACAGATAAAGGTCTGGATTTTGAAGAACCAATAGTTGCAAATGAAGAATTAGAGGTATCTGGAAATGAATCTGACTCGACGGAGGTTAAATCAACATCACAAATGGAAGCTCAAAGTGGGGATGAATGGTCAAAAGATATTGGAAATTTATCAAACTTATCAGAAGCTGAAACTGTTGTAAATGAAGGTTCATCTGAATCAGATTGGACCCCGACTGAAAAATTAAGTGACACAGAATCGGACACAACTTGCATCTTTCCTGAATTTGACTTTGAGTAAAAGATTCCTTTTGTCATTTTTCAAAGATTTATAAATTCTTTCAAACACTTAGAAACTAATATTTCACTTTTTAAGTTTTACATTTTTTTATTGTCATTAAAAAATATCAAATTTCTAATATTTATTGATAGTTTTTTAATTTTAACGTTTTTTCATTTTTTTTTCGGATCTGCTTAATTATAATTTAGGCAAATATAATACTGTCTATCAATAAGAAAAACAAAAATACTTTGTGATATCGAATTAAAAGTATTTCAGTGATTCAGTATTTTAGAAATCTAAGCTTTATATATTATACTGTAGGATAAAATAAAAGATGGTTGCTCTGGAAGTGACCATCATCGTTATTCAGATAAATCTTCGCTTTTATTTACTAAAGGACATTGTTAATACCTAATTAATTTAAATTGTCATTAAATTATATAACAGCTATAATATTACTGCTTCATAGACATATACCAGAATTTCTCGATTCGTTTTCGCTCCAGAAGTTGATTTCGCATAAGAGTTCTCAGGCTCCTCTACCTTAGTACTTGTAAGTAGATACGAATTCTGATAAGGTTTACGTAGGGAGTGCCCTGTACGTAAGGTCAGCATGTCAGGGGCTTGTCACCGCTCTTCACAATTTTCCTCAGTTCTCTACGCCTCGTTGCAGATCGAAACCTCTCGATAGTGTCTAGATTTTGTACTTAATATCGAACTTAAAAAAAGGTTTCCTTTTCAAATTTTTATCGGATTGTAGGTGTCTTTTTTCGTTTGTTTGAAATTGGTAAGTCAATCAATCGCAAATCAAGCTGTCTATATATTTTTTACTAATACTTGACTTATATTCTATTCCAGGAATAGAAATGAAAAATTCCGAGTTATGAATGTGTATACAACAAAGTGTGTCATTGCAGAGAATTTGAGACGCTCTTGAGAAAGACAAAAACCGATAGTCTTATGTGAAGTTTGCATATGGAATTCCCAATGTTTTCTTTCGTCGTTCAGTAAGGTAGGAGTGCCAGAAGGAGGTACGAAGAAACGAGAGAAAAGATGATAGAGACACAGGTGCAACGGTGAGGCTTGCCTTGATTATCCTCTTTTTACTGTTTTTGCCACACTGGCCACTCATGGACTATAAACACGTTTATGTGTATGTATTTAAGCTCCACGATGTGTACATACAAGTCTTGGGTAAACTTTAAAACTGCAAAACATCTCAGATGGAATCGCAGTTAAAGGCAATAATGATAGGTACTTGGAAGCTACATTTAAGCATTCACAGTTTTTAGTAAGTTTTTTAAAACCTTTTTTTTTGTAAATAGATTTCGCTTATCTTTCAGTTGAATTGGAGCATAAAGCATAAACTAATTGTGCATAAATAACATGACGCATTAGTTGGCTTGAATTCTTTTTTAAGTCTATTTTATTAATTTATAATTTAGATGAGTTTAAGTAAGTCTGACTGTGTCCAATCAAATCCTTTAAGAATTTTTTAAAATTCATTTACAGATCAACCGAATTCAAAGTAAATCCTATATTGAATTTTGGCATTGGGAGTTTCATGGTCTTGTTCCGGAAACTTCTCGAAGAATTGTGATAAATACTCTCACGCTTTTAAATATTAATATTTTCGAAAATTGGGTTTGATTTGGAATCTGAAGGCTTTAACATTTTATATTTCGAATTAAGTCCTCTTATAAATTCTCTACCACTCATTTCAGTTAATCTTTTATTCGTTCATCTCTATAGACGTAAATCTCATTCCCTTTGCTCAATTACTGTCCTGGCTCTCATTACAGGTTCGAAAAAAGAAAGGTAAATGCAAATTGAACCTGAAGACATCCTTCGGACAGGTTATCCCTCTCGAGCTACCGAGGACACGTATAATCCTTGACGCCTTAACCGTCGCGGATAACCGCTTTAAGGTAACGTCTACCATATGCTGGACTGAAAACCGGCCGCGATTTTTGCCGAAGAATCTCAGTGGGAAGGAAAAAAAGAAAACAACGTAATATCAGAGTTTAAGGTATATATTTTTATCTATATAGTATTGTATCACTGTATCGTGTATCTATACCAGAACTAGACTAAAGGGATTAAGGGGTAACACCACTGTAAGGGCCTAAAAAAACGTTTTTTTCACAATTTTTTTTGGGTGGAAGAAAGATGATAGAGAAATAATACTTGGGGTAGTTATTGAGCATATATTTAAGTATATTACAACAAATTTTTTCAGGAAAATATTACAAAATGGCGACACTGCAGTAATTCTCTCGAGGCATGTTGAATTTTAGGCGATCTGCGGCACGCACTATAACTGGTGCGAATTCGAAGCTCGAAAAAAGAAAAAAAATCTATGTAATCTGCATGAGTGTAGCTAGTAAACCACGTAGGTGACTTTAGAAATATTGATTTTTGTGTAATTGGCGAGTGTTTGAATAAAATCGTTCAATTTTCACAAAAAAAAAAAAAATAGTCACTTGTTAATAAATATTGTTCAAATTAACTAATCGAAAATCCCCTAGGTAGTTCACTTTGAAATGTTATTTCAATGTTGATATTAAATTTTCAAATAAAAAGATTGAAAATTGTTAGAGTTATGCTGCGTGCCGTTTGGAAAAATCATATTTCGAGAAAAACGCGTTTGAAGTTTTGAAATGTGTTATAGACATGAACAAATGGAAAAATTCTACTCTTAGAAAACTCTTACAAATTTTTTTTCAGAGATTGGACTTTTTGCTTCATATTTTAGAAGGTTTGAAGCATATAAAGCAAGCCAATAAAAGAAAAAATGATTTTATGAAAATTCTACAGTGGTGTTACTTCTTAACCTGCGCTGGAACTAAAATATATCGCTGTTTGCAACACAGCGAAGTTCAAATTATGTGTCATTGCTTAACATCTCACCTCGAATTATAACAAGGCAAAACTGTTACTTCTGGGAAATCATCGTGGTTTTCCTTCAGGTCGACAAACAGTTCATTAAGTCAATTCACAAAGATTTAAATTTGAGTTTCTTCTATTTATATATAGTAACGACCCTGTCTAAAATGTATTGGAAAGTATTAAACCGCAGTGAATTCATCCGATCTAAATACGACGCTTCATATTGAAAATTATTGGATTGCATTAATTCTTGGTATTCTTCATTAATTATTTTCTTTACTTTTTCGAAATTACTTAAAACTTATGTTTATAAATGTTTACAAACATTGATTAAACAACAAAATATTGTACATTTTATACAAAATTCTTTTGTTAAAGATAGAAGTATGTCTTCGTATTGAAAGGGATTCAGATAATTCCAAAAATCTTTTGTTTTTTAATGGTATTCATTAGTATTAGAACTAATGTAAATTCTCGCATTAAAAAGGGTTCACTTTGTCCCTAACTTTTCTGACATTTAATCGCATTCAATGGCATACGGAAAAATGCAAACTTTCGTATTGAAGGGGTTCATTTTTCTCATAATGCTTTTTGTATTCAGATATATATTCAAGGTTTATGCGTCCTATTCCCAGTATCACATTGAAAAGTATTGGTCCGCGATTCAATACGAGATTGTTGCAGAGCAGAATTCTCGACATCTCCTGAATATAAAACAATACTTTTCAATGCGATATTATATGCAGTGACCTTGGTGGAAATTTTGGATACACGGGAAAATTATTGGTCGAAAGTTACAAATTACTATTTTAATATCAGTTGTCATGAAATTTGTCCAGAGATTGTTTAAAATCTTGCAAAAATTATAGAAAATGATTGTCGAATTGAAAAAATGAAAACTAATTTAAATACTAACTCTATGCCTAAAATATCCCCTATTTCCGCCTGGCACTTTTCTACAAGCTATAAAACATCTTGAAAATAGATTTAGTTCAAAAACAGCACCATGTGATTGAATACTTTCATACATGTGTATTGAGTTAATAAATAAGTTTCAAATTTTTAAAAAGTTTGTAGAAGTTCTTTAAATACTAAATAAAATGTCTTTTGATGACGTTGATGATTCTTCCTCACTTTTTCTTCTCTCTTCTTCATGTACTTGAAAACCGTAAATATTTGAGTTTTCCTTTTGGTAGAACGTATGTAGTGAATGTCGTTATTTGTTATTACAAGCGCAATTTTAGCGTGTAACGAGCCAAGGGCTGCGAATCCGTGAAAGACGATAAGGATCGTTGGACCGACCGTGAACTTTGCACCGTGAGAGGATTTTTCTCGGTCTAACGAGCCTCGTAGCAGTTCTCGCGCTTCAAGACAATGAAATTGAAGGTTCCCCCCTTTTTTACTCAGTCTAAAAACAATTCGTTTCTTATCTGAGAAACATTCAGTTTTCTATCGGTTTGTAAAAATGCATTTTCAGTTTTGAAAATCGCTCGGTTTTTGAATTTTAGACTCTTTATACTTTTTCCAAAATTTAAAAAAAAATCAAACTCTCCTATTTCTAAATTTTTAAATCTTTTTCTTTTTTTGAGCAATTCACAACTTATGGGAACTTGTTTATACAAACTTTTTAAGAACAAAAATGAAATTTATTACTTTTAGGTATTTTAACTTTTTTATTTCAGATTATTTAAAAACTGCAACGCAATTGTCTCTTTGTAAAGTTTAGAATTCTTCGTCTAAGTTCGAGGACGCTGCATCAAGTTCATTGACATCCGTGAGTGTTTTATACGACAGTTCCAACTTTTGTGGATTCTGGCGATTGCTGGCGATCTGGGAGCCTTTCACTGAACTCCTCTCGTTTTTAGAAACAGAAAACGACGTTATCGATCAATGGTGAAACGAATTGTAAAAGATATTTTCTTGGATTGTTGGAGCCTGAGAAAGGAGCCACTTGCCAAGAAACTTTATAACCAGGAGTCGTTAAGTCGATGTTTTACAGATGGTAATTTTATTTCACCTGGTAAAAGTGTATCAAGTCTCGAATTTGTTTTGAATTCCTAGTTTTGTACCAAGCCGGGAAGAATTGTTCTCACCGATTCTAGATGTCAATAAATTCTTATTACAGGAGTAAATTTGTGAGTATTTACGAAATTTCATATTGAATTTATAAATAGGCCATGCAGGTGATGCAGATCACGTGACCAATTCAGTCATTGACTATTGATTTTTTTCTCCATACATAAAATTTTAAATCAAAATAAATCGGTCAAAATTTAAAAAATGATAAATAATAGCATACCAAAAGAATAGGGGAAGACATAGTGTATGGGAATGAAAAAACAATTTTAATTTTATAAATAATACCAACTAATTGTCTTGAACTCTGCTGCTCTGGTCTAACACTGTTGGTAATATACTCTGCAAATTTGGTAAAATTACTTATTTTTATCAAAATTTTTTTATATCATTATGAATATTCAAGGTATAACAGACCTGTCTCAGTTATTTTTGTTGTATTTCTCAAAATTTCAAGACGATATTTCATTCTCCGTGGAAATTTAGTTGCAGAGCTGTAATTGCCGATAACACTTCAATTTTAGGATGAAAAAAAATTGCAGAATTTTTACTAAAACAAAGCTAACAGACGTTTCTTGTTATCTTCTGATGCATTTACCAAATTTTGAGCAAGATATCTTATGAACAAAACAAGTTATCTTACATGGTTGGATTAACATATAATTTTTGTTATGTGATCTGCTTGGCTCATGGCGAATGAAGTTTCTAAAATATTTGCCAATTTATATTATATATGCAAATTTAATTTTAGTGATATTTTGTCAATTAAATTTGCAGAAGTTGCAATTATTTCATTTAAGACCATGTACCACTTATCGGATTTCTACTTTACCAACATATTAGTCTGTAAACGCTGTAAACTCATCTCATGTCCGTGCAAAAAGAGGTCTCAAGTTGACAATTTGTGAGATTAAATAGAAGAATTGAATATAAAAAAACAAATCCGCAATTATAAATATTTAGGTGTAGACAAAACTTTCTTGAAATCTTCTTAATTTCTTAACTTTTCAACTTCATGCGGTTCATGCCTCTTCATATGAATATGAGTTTACCGACAAAGCATTATCGGTAAGGTAGGAATTGGGCACGTTATACTTGGCCTTATTGAGTTATAAAAATCACTAAATTTAATAAACGATTCGAGTTTTAAACTGTCTGTTGTATGAAGAACATTTATCGGAAACGAATTCTATTTGATACACAAACATGTTTTTTTTTATAAGATGAAGATCGAAAAAAAGTTTTAAATTCAACCACTTATAGTTATTGTATTTAATATTTATTATGTGTATTGTTTTTAAGATTTTTTTTTGCTCTTTTCATCTTTTAATTTAAGGGATTTTTCATCTAACAAGTAGTTACTTAAGTCACCACTGACACATATTGTAGGTGGAGGGGATGATAGGTTAGGTGAGCAACCGGTGAGAGACAAAGAGAGAGAGGGGGAAATAATATTGCACACGTTGGTTTCTATCAGGGCCGTGGTAAAATTTCCCTAGAAAAAATTCCTTTTAATGGGCTCCAACTTTTGCAATTATTAGTTTAGTAACCAGTGGAAAATGTTTTAAAAACCTCAGTGAAGTTTAAATTTTAATTTATAATCAATTTAAAGTTTAGAAATTTTTTGGAGCAACCAGGTAATTAATTGAGAATATTTGAAATTATAACCTTTCTAAACAAAATCTAAATATATGCTTTCAATTGCTCCGAAAGGAAAATTTATAAAAAATTAGTTCTGTTAATAGAATTTCAAATGCTTCACCTATTTTCCCTTTAGAGATATTAATTAAGAATAACTTACGATTGCGAAAATATCTTTAGATAGACGTATGAGTTTAAATTGCCGCAATATCCTCAAGGAGCAACATGGTCACGTGATGAATTATTTTAAAGGAGATTATTCATAAACTAATTACTCAATTGTATTCTCCAAACTCATTAAAAGTTCTTCGACCAGTTCTTTAAGTTTTTCTGTCAAAGAAAATTTATTTGCGTTATCAGCTCATAACTAATCTTGCTTAAAATAATCAGTCACATGACTACCTTTGTCTCTTCCTAAAAGTAAAAAGCGTTATCATATGCTTCAACCTTAAAACCATAATAATTTGGAATCTTTCAATTTGATTGGAATTAAATTTTGGTGCACCCAAGTAATTATAACTACAAATTTTTCAAATGAGAATATTTGTAAACAAGATCAAAATATTACTGGTACGTTTGTTGGAAAACTTGGTTTTAGGGTCCATCAATGATGGAGTTGATTTAATTAGATCCTTCGGCTCTGATTGAAGTCCTCATCAGTGTTTTGTTATTAAAATATAAAAAATTCAGAAAAGGAAAGCTTATAAATTGACATTTTTTAGAAATAAAATACTTTTAAAACTTAAAACAGGAAAAAACGTTTTGTACGTCACAAACTGGATCGATGGTTCAAAAAGTGAAAAAATAGATAAATTATATCTAAATTTGTAGACGAAATTACACAATAGGATTTCAATTCATCGTTCATTGACTCTAAAACCAATTTTTCCAACAAACGTACCAGTATTGTTAAAAGTTAAGGGTCAATACAACCTGCGCTTAAAATCAAAATATTACATTTCAATACTTTTCAGATTAAATTTACCAAAATATTAAAAATCGGGTCCGTAATTTGAATTTCCATCGCCATAATGCATGCTTTACCTTGATAAATGTTTGGAAAATAATTAGTTCTATTTTATAGATTTTGAGCACTCAATGACGTCCCTGATACCTGTTACTCTACTCTAAGCAACAGGCCTAGTCTGAACTACTACAGCCCTGCTGAAGATGGGCGAGGAAAGGGGACTGGAGTCGTGTTGGAAGGGGGCAGTTAGCCAGGTACAGGCGAGGGCGGTGGGGCGGGGGTGGATTGGAATGGAACGGAATGGAAAGGCAAGGCGAGGCAAAGCGGTTTGGCTGGCCTGGTGTAGGCACGGCACGGAGTCGATTCGAGTTCAGCTTCGTTGGCACGCGGGATAGAAACAGAGGATCATGAAAGTGTTCCATCAGTCGTGCCAGTACTGTCAGTGCAGCCACCGCGAAATAAAAGCACAGCTTTACCCTGGCTGCGGTCGTCGTGGCCGCGTCTGAACTTCTCTGCAAGTCAAGGGTGCCAAATCCTCGTCTCCTTCACTATTTTCCTACCTACTCCAAAAAGAAAAGAAAGAAGTCGTTCGCCTGAAGCTCCAGGTGCCGGGAGGAGCTCGTATCCTAGGAACAAAAAGGACAGGTGGGAAATTCTAAATCTTGCAGAGAAAAGAAGAAAAAAGACTAAAGTCGGGGACGGAAGTATAGAGTAAATAGAGAAGTGAAAGACAAGCAGAGAAGAAAACACTAAAGGAGAAACAAAAGGAGGGAAGAGGCCTATGAATGAGTGGAAGTGAGAGGAAGGTTCTTAGAGAAGAGGTAGAGATCTTGAATTCTTGAGTGATTTTTCATTTGTCAATGCTACTGAATATCCTCACTTTATACTAAGAGTTTTTCCCTCTCGAAGATTTATTTTTGTGTTTATTATATATACTTGGCAGGTTTAGTTCTTCTGATGATTTGAGAATTGATTCTAGTTGATGATTCAGAAAAGAGAAAATTAATTTGAAATTGGATCTTGAATAAATTTTTGGTCATGGTTTGTTGTAATTTTCCGGTGTTCAGTTTCATTGTCAGTTTCTTAAAATCTTCCACTGCATGTAAACTTACTATTAGTGCCTGATAAAATGTTGATAAAGAGTCTAATTTACTTTTCGTGTTTTCAAACTCTGGGTTTTAGAAATTGAAAACTTTTTTAATAGAAAGAGAACTAGTCATCAATCCATGAAGTCTCATCTTGGTCCATTCTTTTTAATAGCTCTTAATAAATTTTAGTTGAATTAGTTGTGTGGATTAAACCGGATGTCGATTCTCTTCCAGCAACACGTTTTGACTCGTATCAGATTGATAATTAAACAAATTTAATTTTACAGGAGTAGAATATGAAGAATTGGATATTAAAGAAAATAAGGATATCTGGTTTTACTTGATCATTTTATATAACTCTATGAAACTGATAGGTATCAATCGCTCACTGTGGAAGAAAGCATAGATCATCCATGTGCGAGGTCATGCTTTTTGCTTAAACTTTGGCTACATATAATATGATCATTTTTAGCCAGATGTTAAAAGTATCATAAGCGCAGTTCAAATATCTCTGAGTCAGGTCGTTTCGAGTATAATAAAGATAAAAATGAAATGCAAGCGATGAGTTTTTGGCTACGAGGAATAATTGTAAGCACTGGAATTGGATTAAAAGTATAAAATAGCATCAGAAATATAAATTCAAAATATTTTTTATGAAATACCGAACGTTTAAGATATTCTCTGCTGCATCTTTATCTGAAGATCGATTATTCTGTAACACGAACCAGGGACATTACCTGGAATATTTTGTATAGAGAATAGGCAGGTAGAACTCTCAGTAGCATTGCCGTACCAAAACCTTAATATTTTTAAAATCCCCTTTTTTTATTTCAAATTTAGATTACTTTAAAGAAATCGTATTTTTAAGTCGTAAGTTTAAAACAGTTACTAATTGAAAATAATTTTACAGATTAAGAAGAGGAAAAGCTTTTGGATAAAAAATGGGCCCTGAGCGGTGGCACCACTGTTCAGGCACTGCACAGGTGTCTTCGCTATCTTCGAGGACGTGGGGCAGGACCCGTCATCGTTTCTCGTGATACCTCAAGTTCCCAATTTTTCGAAGAAGTGCTCCAAAAAGCTTCCAGATCCAACGACCGTGACAGTAGTCCCTACTGTCCCGAAGTTTCTTTTATCTCGACCGATTTGTCGTGATTTAAGTGCGCGAGTGCTGCTTTCAAAAGGGAGTAAGAGTGAAGGGTTTAAAAGTGATGAATGTGTAGCGTGAAGAGTGCTTCGATGTCAAATTTTTCCCCCAAGGCGAGAATCATACGACTGACGATGAATCGACGTCCGGAACCGCTTTCACGGTTTTGCGGGCCTCTACTCCTCTTGCTGCTACTTTTTGCTGAAGTAAGTTCCTGGAAATTAACCTCCTTTAGATAATCTAGTATCTACTTAACCCCATAACGGGTGGAGAAAACAGAGTAACATAAATAGAAGGAATTACTTTTAAAAAAATTATTAACTACAATTGATTGATTGAGGCGAGTTATTTTATAATTAATTATACGTTTGAGAAAAAGTTCAGTGACACGAAAGGTGAGAGTTATTAATAGAAATATCAAAAATGATTCGATGCTATGAATTATTGTAGATGCTGCTTTGTAGAAACGATTGATTTTATACTCTGGGAGAGCTGACGTTTATTTTTAGAATGATTAATTAGCATGCCAGATTTTTTTAGGAATTTATGCGAGGTAGGACTTTTTACATTACTGCTGATCTCTTGTTGTGTAATATTTTATTACTGAGGTGATGCAGCAAATATGCGGGTGGGGAATTAGTCACTAGATCTCAGTAGCTTTGAAAAATATAAAATCGTTTCGATTGATTGAAATAGGGATTTTATTTGATAAAATTGAAGATATTTCTCAATTTTAAAATTCTCGCGTCATCTTAATATCTTATTATGATTTCAATTGTATATTTGATATTGGAGTGGGGATTTTAGAAAACGCATGGCTTATGGGAAGATATCATTTTAAGAATGATTATGTCATAAGAGAGAAACAACGTGTTTGCTTGCATTTGATGCCTCACCGACGTTAATTTTCCGCCTTGCTCTCTTCACATTAACAAGTTCACTTAATAATGGCCCTTTTATTAGGTTTCAAACGAGATTAAATTCACTCGGCTAGAGATTATTTTCTCTGAGCCACGACCCTAATTCTCTGTCTTCTTCGATCGTCGAAATCTCAGTCGCACTCTTAACATTTCGGTTTTAAGTTATACCTAGTGATCAATTATTTTAAATAAAACAATACTGAGTGGATAAAATATAGAGACTTTGAATTTGAAAGCAACTAAAGTTTGAAACTTTAAATTAAAAATTTAATTTCGTGTTTTCAAGACTTTTAATTGTAAAAATTCGTTGTATTATTAAATAAATAGGTTGAAGCTTTTAGTTCTAAGACTACACTGTATAATATGGTTTTATAATATCATCGTTTAGGTTTCAGAATACGCGGATTTCATGAATGTGTGGTGGTGAAGGGGAAGGCTATCAAGCGGACATAGAACTGCCAATGGTCGAGAAACTTTGCATGGATTTTAGCTGACGACTCTTGCGAAACTCAATCTTAGCTTTCCCAACTAATTTGATTCGTTGGTAGGAAGTAGTTCGTAATTTTTAAGTATCCATCTGGTACCTAAATACGTAGTTAACCGACACCATTTTATCAGGCTTTGAAAGCTGATTTCTTTTTTGCTACTTTACTCAATGACTACTAGAAAGATTCTTTTCCCACCAAGAAATCAGTATTTGGACTCAAATCTCTTTACTTTCGCACTATTTTATGACTCAATATAATTATTCATTTTTATTATGGTCTTTGGAAAATACAGTTGAAGAGTTCAAAGGAAGTGAATTTAAAGAAGAAATATTTCAAGGAAGATTTATTTATTTCATATTTATTCAGGTATTAGTTTTATAACTTCGGCAGCTAGGCTCTTAAAATAATCGATCCAAGACTTTGATTGGTCAAGGAATCGTATACTTACCTTTTAACTTCTTCCACGGTTCAGTTATTTCATGACTGAAATCTGAAAGTTGACTTCGGGCATTTACTCAAACTAAATATTCAAGAATAAAGGAATAATCTATTGAGGATAGAATAAAAGCTATTCTGACTTGATAAATCTCTTTCTAAATTTGCTATTATATTTTTTGTAATTACAGAGTTTGGTAATTATTGAAAGTGATATTTTTGTTAATGATCTTGAAATACGTAGAATTGCAACGAAACTAATTAGGAGCCCATTACTGAGTTCGTATCTCCATTATTTAACATCGTATTCTTGTTTCTTTATCTTTTAAACAATAAGGAGCGCGGAAGGTCGTCTATTCGATGCCGGAAGTAGGGCACGAGAAAAATTACGAAAATCCTCTTTTGTTCCTCTCGTTGGATTTTATAAAACAGCGGAACTAGAGTGTGACTCTAAAGGAGACTGAATGGACTGAGGTATTATTATTCAAAAATATAAAGAATCTGATATTTTCATAGTCATTTGCGTTTTTTTTCACTATTCATGAATTGAAACCAGAAATTTTTTCACGGATTCATTTTTTATTGCAAATTTACCTGGGATTTTTCGCGCCACCCTGTAGATTGGGCCGCGGATTTTCGCGACATGAATACCTGTTGCGAAACTAGATTCAATTCGCGGAAGCATCGAGTTATTTCCGTTTCGTCGAAGTCACTGTTGGACGATCGACGAATTTGAATTTTTCGTTGCATTATTTATTGTTTTACCTTCTTTTGTTTGCGGCAATGCGATGAATTTTGATCATTTGTCAGAGACTTCCGGTTATAAATGTAGGGAAATATACAAGAAAAATCGAAATTCTCTTGCAGAGTTTTTATTTCATGGAACAGGTTCATTAATGGAGTCTAATGTAATTTATAATTTTTTATTCTGGAAAAGTTCATTTTTATTTCTGAAAATTGACCATTTTTCTGTTGAGGAATGAATTTGGGTGTAACCTACTTGTGCAATATTTACCGCCATTTATTCTTCAGAAGTAATTACGTTCAAGACGAGAGAGTAAGATTTCTCGAGGTCGAAACAACTTTCCGGGTAATTTAAATATTTACGCGCCACGGAATACGCCAGTTGCGCGTACATACGTTCACGTAAATGCACAATTATGCAACCTATTTTTCTTTTTATTTCGAATTGAGTTATCTCACTCTTGTTTTTCTTTCTTCACTTGATTTTAAAGGCACACGTAACTGTCAACAAAAACAGTATTAGGTATGCGGATACAAAAAACGTTCTTGCTCAAACACTTTATTGGAAAAATAATTGATAATTTCAATAATAAAATGGAGAATTAAAAAATGTAGTAATTTTTCTAGTTAATTTTATATTTCTGGATTCTGTACATTTAAGGAAGAATTTGATGGACAGTCCAAAAAAAAAGTTAGTCGAACCGACGATTTCCTTAAGTTTTTTCATTTACAATTTTTTTCAGTAAAAGTGTGGAAAATTGTATCTTGAATAAAATTAGTTATTAAAAGTTTGAATCTGATAAAAAAATTTATTGTTGGAATCATCGATCTTCGATTTTGACCATAAAAAATCTATAATTACTATCAAATTAAAACTTTTCATGGCTCATTTTATTCAAGATAAAGTTTTCCACACTTTTACTAATAAAACTTGATAAAAAATTACATTCTTCTGATTATTCTCCTTACGTTATTTTCTATTCCTAAATTGTTTTGGACTTTTTTCGATAAACGATTTGAATTAGATTATCTGAAAAATGGCTATAGTGAAAATGAAAGGTAAAAAGTTTCTCACGGTCTGGTCGATGAATGGAAAGATATCGTGAAATTATAATTTTTAACCGCACAAAGCGTGGCTCTAGAATAGAGTTTTTAATTAACACTAATGGGAAATTTTCAACGTGTTTATGTACTCGTTCCCTAATTTTTGTCTAGTATCAACAAAAAAAGCCATTTCAGAGAAGTGTCGTGACATTTGTAATTGCTTTTAATTTTAAATAATTTATCATTTTTCTCTTCTATTACAAAAAGTTAATTATTGTAAGAGCATTCTGTGTCCAATATTTTGATAAATTTTTATTAAGGTTTAATGCAAATTCTGTTTCTGGAAAAAACAACTTTCAAATAATTAACTAAGTTGAATTAATTATACCGAGGATCAAATATTTTATTTCCTTAAAATATAAAATCATTTTATCGGAAAATAAAGAATAAAAGAATGGATAAATTTGAATTTGGGGACTGTAGTTTTGTTTTAAACAGATTCTGAGGAAGTCTATAACTATCTTTACATCTCGAAGCGTGTTCGGCTATAAATACTCAGTACACGTGCCTTAATTCCCGGCACATTTGTAAATCGAGATTCAATACGTTGTCATGAATGGGATTCGGATAGACAAAATGCACACCAATTCGATTATATTTGGTCCAAATTCTTTATTCACGTGGGTGAAGAATAGTATTGATGTTTTGCAAATCGATTCAAAATTTGTAACCTATCGACTTCTATGAGTAAATCATTTTTTAAATTAAAAATATGAAAACAATATTTCTGTTTTTATCCTATCGTATGTGAATTTTGATCCGTAAAAATGCTGATCGCAATTTTTGTCTCAAGAAGCGCAAAAATATGTTGTAAATCTTCTACTTTTTGAGTCACTAAGTATTTACACAGTTTTTTTATCATTCTCATGTGCCTTACAAAGAGTTTAGTAAGTCGTAAAGGTATAGTTAAAAGTTGTAACATACCGCCTCTCTCAATTTCTCACGTTGGCGTTGAAACGTTATTTTGCTTAGAGTTAACATAAGGAACTTACCTTCACAGTTTAAAGAACTTCTGGAGATTTAAACGTGGGCGGCTTTCGCTTAAAGAGACTTGTGATGTAATTTGTACTAATCATTAGGCTACTCGACTCTTACACAATGGCGGCGTCAGTCTTCAATAGTCAATTCAAATTTTTACATAAAAAAGAATCATAAATTAAAAATAAATTAGAGAGCATTAATTGAGATTGCAATTTTACATAATGATTTTAATTTTCTCTTAAATCAATTTTAATTCTAGCCCCAAGTTTTCATTCCCCACCCCTGGACTGAGAAAACTGTTTGGTTTAATCAACAAGAAAATTTGATCGCTATTTAGCTAAAAAAAAGCTTTCTCGGGCCAAACAAATTTTTTTGTTGAACCATTTTATTTTGTATAGTTACGAGGGCATCACTTCCTGTATAATAACTTCCATATTTTGGTCAAATCTCAAAAACTTCAAAAGAGATCCTGAATAGAAATTCACCGTTAAGAATATTGTCAGAATTTTAAATTGTTCAAAATTGTTTTAAAAAATGAAGAAAACACGCTGCATGCGCGTTTATGTATTTTGTCAGGACAACAAAATTATTTGAATGACTTAACCAAAGCTTTCAACAAAATAATTTATTTAATTAATTTTTTTCGTAATTACATCTAAATTTTAGTAATGCCAACAAAATTTGATTAACAAAACTATTTTGTTATGGTGACTTTTTTTCAGTGTGGATTTCACATAATGTTTGTGAATTTGATTTAAATTGCCAATTTAAATTCAATTTAGGAGATAGTTGATTTTTTGGATTTCATTTGAGTGATGAAGAGTATAATCGAGGGACTTTTCGATTACTTAACACTTGGCCCAGCAAGAGGTAAACATAGGAAAGACCAAGTGGGGCTTAAGTCAGCCGGTTTGGCTTGTGTTAAGACCCGTTAAGAGGCGCAAGCAATCAAGTGCAGAAGAGATAAGCCGGCGACAGTCATGAGTAGAGGCATTTCATCTCTGACGTCATGCTCTGAAAAAGGAAGATCAAGCACATGGTACATGAAGCAACTGTCATGATCGCTAAATATAAGTTACCCAGCCTTTTTAAACCCTCTATGCCCCTTCCTTTTTTCACCCCTGTCTATTTCCAATATAGCCAGTGGCGTGGTAAAAAATGAAGATAAAATAGAAAGATTCTGACAAATGTAGTAAAATAACATTCTTAATTTAAATCAGTTAGAATTTTTATTAATTTCAATTAGTGACTGACTTCTTGCTTTTCAATCAATCGAAAGTGATTAATTTTCAGTTAACAATGATTGATTATCAGTCTAGATGACTGATTGTAAAGCAAGTAGTCAGTCACTGATTAAAATTATTGAGAATTCAGATTTAGAAAAAAGATATCATATATATTGTTTTTCAAAAATTCTCTGTAATATTTTAATAAGAATAAGCAAATTCAGGAATTTGAATTTCGCGCCACAATTCATCAAAATTGTGATTTCTGGGTTTGAATAAAAAAACACCACCATTTAGAAGATGCTCTAATAGGGAAGTAGTAATATAACAATATATAAAATATAAATGACTCTTATAAAAAACAATCAGTTGATTGAATTGTAAAGCATGGTATAAATTTCAAACTTTGGCGCCTTCTGTAGTTAAATATTTTAGGTTATGTTCGTTCTAATTGAGATTACTTTGATGCATTTCCAATATTGAAAACAGTATTTCGAATGTGGATTAGGCACTTCAGATTTATAACAGTTATCAAAATAGTTTATTTCATATGAGGTTCTTTTCACTTTTTATTGTTTTTTAGACCTAACTTTTGAAAGATATGCAATAATATTTTGATACTGCAGAGGGCCTCGAAATGGGACGAAATGTTTATCTTTTTTGTTTACCATGTTACAAACAATTGAACTCAAGCCATTATCAAATTTTTTTATTATTTCTATTGTAGTTCAAATTCAGGGAAAAGAATTTTGAAGTTATTTGCCTACGCCATTGGTGGTAAAACAGCATTTCTTCCCTCAAAGGACTGGTAGTGCGTTGTTGCACGTGCCAGCAAACTCTTTTATTCAGAATCGTGTACAAGTGGAGGCAATCAACCCCTTTTACAATGCCTCGGACTTTATAGATTGTGACGCGTTCAAAGCCAGACGTTTTTAAGTCTTCAATATCATTTATAGTCACGACCTTTTATTATCTATATAGTGGGCCCTGACGAAAGTTTCGGATTGGAACTCAATCCAAGCGAATCAAAACTATTTCGAAATCTGCTTCCGAACCACTCCAAAAAAACGTTTTCTATCTCGTTTGATAAAAAAGGGTCAAAAACCAAACTGACTTAATCCGATTAAATCCGAGGAATTGATCCAAATGAATCCAAGGTCGGATTCATTCGAATTGATGCCTCAGATTGAAGCGGAATGAATCGGATTAATTCAGGTTGGTTTTTGACTCTTTCTTCAAATGAAATACAAAACGTTTTTTAGATTCGTTCGGAATGAATCCAATTAGTTCATAAACAGATTTCGGAATGGCTGGGAATAGCTCTGATTCGCTCAGATTGAATTCTAATCTGAAACATCCGACAGGGAGAACTTGGACATGGAAATCTCAAGGACGTTAAACGGACTTCAATCCCTTCTGAAAATAATTGATAGAATCCGATTGAGCTTGATTGGCACGATTGGGAAATACGATTGAAACCTATTCATTTAATCGAATTTAATCGGTGCTTCGTATGTGAACCACTAATTGAATACGATTAGATGAATCGGTTCCAATGGTGTTTCCTAATCGGGTCAATCATGCTCAATCGGATTATATCAATTATAATTATTAATTATTTAGAATACGGGTATACATATTTGTGATGAAATTGTTCTAGAACATAATAGTAACAGTGTTACAAAAAAATGTTAAGAATAAGTTACGTAATTATTCTAGAAGAGGTTGATGACTTTTTTCTATAACGATTGATAAATATTTGTTCTAGAATGTTAGTCACAATGAATCTATCAAATTCGTTCGGAATAAATTCTATAACTGTGCTTGTAACGGTGTTACGTAGATATTTTAAAACGCAATTACAACTCAGTTTCATAGCAATTCAAGAAATAAATTTGGGAACTGGTTTATGTATAAAAATTATTATATAACTTTTCTAGAATAAAGGTGTTCTTTTGTAATATATACTTTGTTACATGTTAAATATCTTTTACGTAATATATATTTATGAAAGACGCATAGAACTATGTTACTCCACGTTTATTTTACACTAACATAACATTTGTTAAGTATTAGAACGCTGTTCCGTAACTGCTACATTTTTCTCATGGAATTATAACTGTAATGGAATAGTTCTAGGCCTGTTACAAGCAGCTTTGAAAAATAGTTGGATTCATTAGAGAACTGTTGTATCTGGTTATGAAAAGGCATTTTGTGGAACATGTAAATTACCTTTTTTGTACCAGTTCTAAAATATGCAACAATATTTTCTGTAATGGTTACATAACTGTTCTATATTAATGTTTGCTAGGTACATTAAAAATATTTTTGAAATTCCATTCATTGGTCTCTTTGTAACTTGTACGAATCAAGAAAACGGTTCTTTAAATTTCTGGCCATTCCCTCGCCGTGAAAAAAGTATTTGGTGGATTTAGATAAGAATTTCACTGAGATTTAGCTTACGGTTTATAGGTTAAAATTTAAGGTTTACGACATTACGTTACTTTCATTTAAGATACAAGTAGTTGTCGTGACAAAACAGGTCTCTGGAAAAAAAGTTTTCCTATGATTTTAGGACTTGAAATGATGTTATTAATCGTATCTTTATGAAAGAAAAAACATTTTTTTTGTAAACAAAATTTGAAGCTTGCGAAAAATAATACTTTTAATAATGTTTTTTGTAATCAAATTCTTCCTTACTGTCGCTTCTTAAATTTTTTTTGAAAATTATTGAATTTTCGTAAAATATGTCTTATTTTTTTTGGGAAAATATTCTCTATAACTCTACTGTTTCCAATTTGATAAAGTACGTCTGTCAACTTCCTTGAAGATAGTTCGGCCACGATAATTAGGCCTCAAGAAAAAAGACATAATTTTGCTTTCAAAAATAATAATATTATTATTGAAGAGATCATTTAAAACAGAAAAGATTATTTTCCATGAAAAAAATTTGAAACAAAAAAATAATGTATTTAACAAATTTTATTTTTGCCCGAATTTTTTTCTTATTGCTCTATACCAAATTTTAAAAAATGATGCGATTCTAATAAATCACGGATCATTTTTTGAGAAAACAAATTCTCTATAACTTGACCGTTTTCAATTTTTGAAAATAAATTTTTAAATGACTGAAACCATCAAAAAACAATGTTCCAAAAAAAAATTTATAAAAAAATGGCTGAATTTGATAATAATTGATTCATTTTCAAAAATTGGAAACGGTCAAGTTGTAGAAAATTTGTTTTCTAAAAAAATGATCCGCGATTTATTAGAATCGCATCATTTTTAAAAATTTGGTATAGAGCAATAAGAAAAAAAATCGGGTAAAAATAAAATTTGTTCAATACATTATTTTTTTGTTTCAAATTTATTTCATGGAAAATAATCTTTTCTGTTTTAAATGATCTCTTCAATAATAATAATATTGCTATTCTTGGACGCAAAATTATGTCTTTTTTCTTGAGGCTTAATTTTCTTGGCCGAACTACCTTAAGTTAAAATCTTGAAAAATTTTACAACTAACTGTAAATATTGATAAGTCTTGAAAATTTTTTAAAAATTTTTACTAATGAGAAGTTATCAGACGTGATTTATCGTTTTCTGTTGTATTTACCAAATTGTCAGGAAGATATTTTGTAAAATAAAAAAATGATCTTACACGAACTTTTAAAAGAATTTGATCCCCTGTTTTAGTTGATTCATGGCCTTAGGGGATTTTTTTTAGTCTGAAAATCTTTAGTATTCGAGAGCTATTTTTGATTACGAATAACAAAGGACTTTTATATCAAACCTGAATTTTTTTTATATAGTATGATTATAAAAATTGTTCGACGTCAGGTCTAAGCACCAGCTTCTTGTTTCTCATGCATCTGGTAATCTCCGTATTTCTTCTACTTGACGTTTTTCTCTCATTTTCGTCGTCTCGTATCCTTTTCAAATCCGGATGCGAGAGCTGTAACATGAGGGTGCTAAGAGTTTGTTTCTCTTTCGAGAACTTCGTAATCTCTGGATCTATGCGAACGGAAACTGCGAGCTTCAAACTGTTTCATCATCTCTTGTTATTTAATTTATGATGTTTCCATTCTTATCTCTCATTTCCATCTTTGTTCACAATTTCAAATATCTTAGTTATCTTGAATCTGCTTTCTAAACCTGAGTTAGTTTCAAATATGAGTTTACTCTGGTAAGTTTTCGTAGTTATAACCAGTGTTTAGCAAGTCACTCTCTAAAAAATAACTTGCTACAGTTATATTAATTTGCAAAAAAAGCAACTCATTATCGTTACAGTTTTTCAAAAATGTAACTCGTTACAGTCATTAGTGAAAGTAACTTAAGTTGCTTTGAAAACTACTTTTCATATCCCCCACGTCTAATCTTTCAACTTGATGGAAAGATTTTAATGAAATGATTTTGTTACACGGAAGCTATAATCAGCAATTAGAAGTAAGATATACAAAAAATAAAAAGTCACGAAAAAGTAACTGAAAAAAAGTTACTAATGTTTTTTTGGAAAAGTAAGGAAGTTACCGCAAGAGTTACAAGTAATGTAACTTTTAAGTAACTTTGCTTCTTTTGAAAAGCTACTACCCAACACAATAACCCAGTGACTTAAGGTAGTTTTCATCCACGAAAATAAGTCCTCAGGCATAAATAGATAATTTTTCTTCCAAGAATAGCAATATTATTATTGAAGGGCTATTTTGAAAGAGAAAAGATTATTGTACATGAACAAAATTTGAAAAACAGAAAAATAATTTTATTAATAAATTTTATTTTTGACCCAACTTTTTTTCTTATCGCTTCTTACCAAATTTTCAAAAATTATGTGATTCTTATAAATCATGAATCATTTTTTCAGGGAAAAGATTTCCCACAACTTCACCGTTTCTGATTTTTAAAAATTAATTCTTTAATGGCTGAAACCATTAAAAAAACATTTTCCAAAACGAAATTTTTATAAACAAATTGCTGAATTCGATAATAATTTATTCATTTTCGATAATTGGAAATGGTTAAGCTGTAGGGAATCTTTTTCTTGAAAAAGTGATTTGTAATTTATTAAAATCGCATAATTCTTTAAAATTTGGTAAGAAGCGATAAGAAAAAAAGTTGAGGCAAAAATAAAATTATTTTTCTGCATTTCAATTTTTTTTTCATGGAAATTAATCTTTTCTCTTTCAAAATAGCCCTTCAATAATAATATTGCTATTCTTGAAAGCAAAATTATCTATTTTTGCCTGAGGTCTAATTTTTGTGGATCAACTACCTTAAGGGGGGAAGTCCATGTAAACGCCTCAAAATCAGTCATATTTTAAAAATGTTTTTGAAAGTGATAAAATAATTTTATTGTTTTCAATTTTTAACATAACTTTATTTAACCTTTCTAAAGTATAAAAAAACTTTTTTTTTTCCTTCCAAAATGGCGGCTCAGGATAATTTTTCGTCTGTCGTCTTCGGCGCGAGGTCCAAAAGTGCTCTATTTATCACACATTAACCATTGATCTGAAACAAAAAAATTAAATTCCTTTCTTTTTATAACATATTAATGGGAAGAATAAACCTATAGCACTAAAAACAAACATAAAATTCAATATAAAATAAGCCTTTGAAAAATAAGTTAGAATTTTGGGATATTTTTTCGACATTTTTTACCCCCAAAAAGTATTTTATTAACGCGAAATATCTGAAATTTTAGGTTTATCATTCCGATAATAATGTAGAGAAAAGCCTCTCAAACTTTCAGACAAATCGGTCAATAACTTTTTGAGTTACAACACGAGCAGTTTTTAAAAATACAGTTTCGAGATAATCGCGTTTAAAGTTTAAGTAATAACACAGTTTCAGTTACTTACCGATTAATCTGCAATCCCAGGTCCATGCAATAGTCCTTTTGAGTCTTCAAAAAACTGAGCAGCTTTTCAGATTATAGAAAAAAAAATCGATTTTTTGAAATTTTTAGATGGATTCAATTCTGACGTAAGGAACGACGTAGAAAACTACATAAGAAATTACGTCGGAAACTACATCATAAACGACATAAGAAGCCATGTAGGAATCAACGTCGGAAACTACATAGGAAATTGGGATAGGAAATGACGTAATTTCTGACGCAGTTTCCTGCGTAGTTTGCTACGTCGTATCTAAAACCTTTTTTTCAAATTTATGAACATAATATTCCTGGAAAATAGTTCTTGTTATTATTTTAAATTGTATACGTATTAATAATAATGTCTTCTTTGTGTTCAAATAAATAATTTGAAAAGAATATAATATTCTTTCATTCCAAATAATAACAAGAACTATTTTCCATAAATATTTAATTTATAAATAAAAAAAAGGTTTTGGAAATGATGTAGTAAACTAGGTAGAGAACTGCGTTATAAAGCACGTAGAAAACTGCGTGAGAAATGACGTAGTTTCCTATCCCAATTTCCGACGTAGTTTCCTATGTAGTTTCCACGTAGATTCCTACGTGGTTTCCTACATGGTTCCTTACATCGTTTATTATGTAGTTTCCCAAGTGCGATTTGTCGAAGCTGATAATACGGCACAATATTGGCCCAATCTCGGCAGCCAACAGTCGGCTATTGTTATTGGGCCAGTATTGCTGTTTGCATCGGTCAAGTGCTGGGCCGAGGACGACGGCAGCCTTTGTCGACTGTTTAAATTTACCGACCTTTAACCGAAACTTGGCCCAGAATCGGCGCTATACAAAGCCGATTATCACTTTTACTATGACATCCAGTTCCGAAAGTAGAACAGCCAATGTCCGCCCCATGTCGGCACATTACTGGGCCATGTGTCACTTTTACCAAGGCAAACCATTCTGGAAGTTAGAAAACCAGAGATCGGCACAGCATTGGCCCGTTGCTGTGCCGAAAACAAGTGTTGGTGGCCAGAGTTTGGGCCAGAATTGGCAGCCAAGTGTAAACCGGAGTTATCATTCCAGCAACGGCACGATATTGGCAACCGATCTTTGGCAATATTTCCGCCGATGCTGGGCCAGTGTTGAGTCGTATCTAACTTCGCACTTGGGTTCCTATGTCGTTTCTTACGTCAGAATTTTTAATAGGGTGTGGAATTCAATGTCAGGCTTTTTGCTGTTCTGAGGACATCTTATGTCACAAAGACGTCTATATGACAAAAAACTTCACATTAAAATTCTCGAGCCGTTTTTAAAACTTCCCAATCCGTGAAGAAATTTTGGTGGGATTCTGGAGGGGTTCTCGTTATTTTTTTCTCATTACTCGGCGCTAGTTAGATTTTCTGGTCAGGATCTAGTGAAGTCACTCTTCAATTATACTAATCAAATTTAATTGCTAGAAATATTTATTTGCTCTTTTTACATTCTCATCATGGATGAGAAGGTATTGGTTTTATGTGAAAAATGACTTTCGACATTTTCATCAAATCTTTACGTTTTGAGACCCCCTGAGTCAGAAAAAATGGTTTTTACGACAGTGTCTGTCTGTCTCTGTCTGTCTGTCTGTCTGTCTGTCTGTAGTAGGTCGTGTGCGGCATAACTCTCGATAGAATTATCAGATTGAATTGAGCTTTGGTACACTTTATCGGAGCCGAAAAAGTAAGGACAAGTTCGTTAACCAGCCACATCCAATCAAAATTGAGGGATGGAGCACTACTTTTGTGTTTTTGAAAATAATTTTTTGAAAAAATCAAAAATTCCAATCCTGGTTTTTGATAGTGCTCATAAATCTCTACAAATTATTCTCATAACATTTTTTGATTAAATCAAAATTAGAAATGTTACCGCATATTCAAATTCGAAAAAAGTCAATATCGAAATTCCATTTTCCAGTTAAATTATACGAGATACGAAAAAACGTTATGATACAATATTATTGAATACATAAAGGCCTACAAATTTGAATTATAACATTTTTTCATAAGATGCATATTTTTCTTTTTAATTAAAAAAAATACTATTGAAAATCCAAAATTCAATTTTTTTAACAATAATATTGGAAATACCAAAAAAACGTAAGAATACAAAGTTGTTCGTTTCAAAAAGATCTACAAATTTTGTCTGGCGCAGTTTCTGAAAAAACATATATTTTTCGTTTCAATTCCAAAAAATACGATAAAAATGAAAAAATTCCATTTTTTAGACAAAATATGTGAAATACGAAAAAAGCGTAAGAATACAAAGTTGTTCGTTTCAAAAAGATCTACAAATTTTGTCTGACACAGTTTCTGAAAAAACATATATTTTTCGTTTCAATTCTAAAAAATACGATTAAAATTAAAAAATTCCATTTTTTAGACAAAATATGTGAGATAAAAAAAAACGTTTAGATGGAAAATTGTTTGCCTAAATGAGGTCTACAAATTCTGATAAAGAAATTTCGGAACAGGATGTATATTTTATGTTTTGATTTTTAATATTGAAAAAATTCGATTTTTTTCACCAAAATATGTGAGATACGAAATAAGCGTTGTTCTGCAAAATCGTTTCTTTAAATAAAGTCTACGATTGTTTTTTCTTTTTGAGATATTTGGAAGAAAATAAATTTATCAATATCAAAAAATTACAAAAATGCATACAGAAAATCGAGCGCGAAGCGCGAGTGTCATGATGAGAATGTGTTCCTTAAGGCCGATAGAGCCTTAAGTAAATTGAATTTACTGTTTCACTTAAATTCAAAAAGAAATTCAGTGACTTTGAGAAAATGTGTAATTCACATCATCTGTAATATTATTATAAAATTGGTTTGAGCTTCAGTATCAAAATATAAGAAATAAACTTAAATGTATGCGAAGAGCACAAGACCGAGCGCGAAGCGCGAGGTCCAGAAAGAACGGAGCGCGAAGCGCGACGATCGAATCGCGCGCCCTAGGCGCGCTCAAACTTGCGAGCGAAGCGAGCTGCGCGCCAAGCGCGCGATGAGAATGTGCCCGCGAAGCGGGCAGATTTTTTCTCTTAATTTTCATGGAATTTTTCCTTAAATTTTAGAACATTTTTGTTGTATTTCATCTAAATTTGAATTAAATAAACAAAAATTTACATAAAAATATGCAAATACAAAAACGAGATAATTTTCTATGTTTATACACGTACTTTATTTTTCAAGATCGTATAAATTTTACTTTATTTTGAAAATTTCTTTGTATGAAATTAAAAAATATGTTAAATAAACGATAAGTTAAAAAATATTGACTAGAGCATGATAAGGATTTTGCCAGTTTTTTTTGGTTTAGATCATCAGGTCTTGGCCCCATCAGAATCCAACTTTAAGGTAGTTTATCCACGAAAATTCGATCTCAGACAAAAATAAATAATTTTTCTTCAAAGAATAGCAATATTATTATTGAAGGGCTAATTTGAAAGAGAAAAGATTATTTTACATTAAAAAAATTTGAAATGCAGAAAAGTAATGCATTTAACAAATTTTATTTTTACCCAAACTTTCTTTCTCATCGCTTCATACCAAATTTTAAAAAATTATTTGATTCTAATAAATCACGGATCACTTTTTCAGGAAAAAAATTCTCTACGACTTAACCGTTTCCAATTTTCTAAAATGCATAAATTATTACCAAATTCAGCAATTTGTTTATAAGAATTTTGTTTTGGAAATTTTTTTTTTTAATTGCTTCAGCCATTAAAGAATTTATTTCCAGTAATTGGGAACGGTAATGTTGTGCAGATTCTTTTTTCTAAAAAAATGATTCGTGATTTATTAGAATCGCATCATTCTGTAAAATTTGGTATGCAGCAATAAGGAAAAAGTTCGGCAAAAATAAAATTTGTTATATACACTATTTTTCGTTATTTCAATTTTTTTTTCATCAAAAATAATCTTTTCTCTTTTAAATTAGCCCTTCAATGATAATTTTTCTATTCTTGAAAGCAATATTATCTATTTTTGCCTGAGGTTTAATTCTTGTGGATGAACTACCTTAAATACGGAAATATAGACAATTTTTTACACGGGAAAGACGCCTATGTCCCAGTGTTCATTGTGAACCAATTACTTTTTACTGGAGTTGGAATTATGAGACATTAATTGTTAGACTTATATTTCGAAATTGACCTTTGAACGTCGATTTGAATCAATTAAGGATGCAATATTTTTTCTTGTTGACATTTAGGATGAATGACCTTTAAGTTAACGAAAACAGTTCAAATTTAACAGACGGAAAGAGTGGGTAATTTTTTGAAAAGGTTTATTGCAGAAGATTTTAATCACCATGAAAATCTTTTTATAAATGTGTAAAATTCTTTTTGAATGATGAAATATTATAGGGAGAAAATTTCATTGGTGGTACTTTAAATAATTATGTCTAGAAAACCGAGACGTCGCGTCGTTTTGCGAATAAATGAAACAATTTAACCCGGTCCATCGTCCCAATTAAATGGTCGTGGAACAGAAGTGCGCCATCGCGTTAAAATTTCATACATGCCCCTTTCATAAACACATGGAATTGAATGGAATGCGCTTCGCACTTATAAACTTTCGACGGCGAATTCATTATTCGCAATTGGAATTCTGCAGGGCTTCTCTTAAATCCAATGTTAAATTTAAACGTGTACGTCACTTCAAATCGACTTTTTTCACCATATCCTGCGAGGAAAATATTCATGTCTCAGCTTTTCTAGACATTTTTTACATTAAAATCTTGAATAAATTTTGTTACATGCTTCAAGTTCATTTGATTTTAAAAATCAAACTTTTATTTACCTCTCAGTAAAAGTTTAACTTTATAAAAAGTAACATTTTTTTATTTTTTATTATTGCAATATTTTGTCTGTGTAGCTCAGTGGTTAGAGCAGTCGACCGGCAATCGAAAGACCTGGGCTCGAATCTCAGCGCAGTCGAAATCGTCTTTTTTTTCCACAGAAAGATTTTCAAATTCTTTAAATATTTTAATTAAAGTTTCTTTTTCTTTTTAAAATTACCGGATTTTTGTTCAATGCGTTTGTTAACTGAAAGATAAATATATATTTATAATATTGATGAATTTAATTTAAGTATTAATTCTTATTTATTTATGAACAATTAATGAGTTAATTAATATATTTGAAAATATAGGTCATGTTCTTTTCAAATCAATATTTCTTCTTATTGATTATCAAGACAATGGTTTTGTACTTAAAAAAGTCTTCATTTCAACGAATGTCAGCTGTGCAAAAATAATATCCTTAAGGACATGTGATATTTAGCAAATTAGCGAATATTATTGATTTTAGGTTTCCACATCTTTGTTAGGAAAATTCATAAAATTTTGTTTCCAAAATTTGGGCAATGGTAGAGAAGATAAAAGCGGACGTAGATTAACTACTTTTGGTTTGGGAAATTAAATAAAAGTTCAAGTTTAGCAAAATCTATGGAATTTTTTTTTTTGATTTATCAATCATAAAAAAATTTTGAAAAAATTTTTTTATGTATTTTGGGAGTAGATATGTAGAAACTGAACCAAGTCGTTCACATTAACTTGCTATTTTTCTCAAGTATCACATGCCCTTAAGGTTTTGTGATATTTTGGAAATAAGAAAATTTGATTAGTTTCAGGTTTCTACACATTTATATCCAAGAAAATGGAAGTTTTATCTTGAAAATTAGCGACCTAATAGGGAACTTATAAATAAACGATTAGATTATTAAAATATTTTAATTATATTAATTTATCGATTTTTTAATAACCAAACTTTTTTTTAATAGCAAAACTAAAAATAGACTATGTTCGTTTTCATGTGTTTTTTCTTAAGTTTTGAGTTGGTAAGTTTAATTGTTTTTAGATATAAACATGTAGAAATAATGTCTCTGTTTACTCACACGAACGAAATATCATATGTTCTTAACTTGTGCTTACTATGCATTTATCGTTATTATGATAATGAACGAAACCTTGTGGCTTAGTGGCTGTTATTTATCAGAAGATCCTGGATTTGAAAACCTGCTTGCAGCCTTATGTTCTTAAGATATTTCCGTTTCTGGGTATCCCAACTTTCAATGTAGACGTCTTTATCGTATAACGTCCTTGTCCCAAGGCTTCTACTCAGCTATTTTCGTAAATTTTTTATGAGTCCGTCTCCAATTTATTTATTAGAGATGCGAGGAAAACAAGTTCCTGAATTTTGAGGTTATTAAACTTTTATGTTACGGATCGACAATTTTGTCTATCAATAGAAAATTTTCGGCAGGAGGATATAATAAAATATTGAAACAATTATTCATTTGTTTATTAATATTAGTTTATTAATATACGTATAATCTTTAAATTTGAATCAGTAAAACTTCACCAAAGAAAAATTCAATCCGTAAAAAAGTGAGACTTGAGTGACAACTCTACTGTTCTTTACCCTGGCGAAAGTATCGGATAGGAATTTATTCCGAGCCAATAAGAACTGTTCCGATTCATTCTGATATCTGTATCCGAGCCAATGCGAATCATTCTGAACCAATCCGAAAAACGTTTTATGTCTCGTTTGATTTTCAATAAATTTGTTTTTTTGATTCATAATAATGAGAGAGTTGAACATTTGTCTCATCATGAGAGTTTAAATTGTCGCTGGAATAGAGGAAGGGAAAATTTAAATTATGCACCTTGTGCGGATTAATAAAAATTATTATAATTAATGATTATCCTGAAGAAAGGAACTTCCGTGTGAGCAAACCAACCAAATGAAAGGAACGAACGGTATTCGTTTTTTAACGAGCCAGAAATACTTATATGTGAATTTCTCAAATTAGTAAATGTAAATGGGAAAAATATTATAAGTAGATTCACAAGCAATTGTTAAAACAATTAAGAAAATACATTTTTTGAAAAGAACAATAATGTAATTAAATAGCAGATAATAATGTTGATATATATTCCATTTCACAAAATTAAATGTTTTGTTAATTCACACGTATCATTCCTTCGAAGCAGATAATCCAATTAATACACGTTTTAATCTATTTTTACGTCTCTTTTGAATATTTTATTCCACTCATATTCCTGCATAAATCTCCAGGAAATTTAAAGTTGAATTATTTATTTCACTCGCCTCAGTCACTGAACCGTATTTTTCCTGACAGAAAAGTAAAAAAATAAAATTTTTCATGCAAATTTATCAACTTTTTTGAAAATGAACAACAATTTCTGCAAATAAGAGATTTGTGCATGTTCAAGAATCTTGAATTCTGGATTTCAGGAATTGATGAATATTTATTAGGTACTTTAGAGAAACGGAATACCAATTTTTTTATTGTGTATTGTAGTTTTAAATTTGTAATTTTAATTTTAAGGAAACTTTCTATTCTCGTTGTTTTTTTTTCAAACAATACATGTTTTTAAGTTTAGTTCGTTGTGTATTTCAATTCAAAATAAATGATATTTAAATTCTTTTGTTTTCGTTCGGATAACTTTATAAGATTAAACATTCGCATAAATGAGCAAAGAAGATTTCATAGATTTATACAAAAGAGCAGGATTTTATCGCGTAAAAAGAATTGTAAAACAAATTGTAAAAAATTGTTTTTACTTACTTCCTTCGTCCAAGGCCGTACAAGGTTCGTGTTTTATCTCGTAAAATCCTCATTCGTCGTGCGAAAAAGACAAATTTAGAGAAGATTGGTAATCGGTTTTTCACTCAATGATTCGTGTGTATCAATTTCCTCTTCTTTCAATTAACTTTTATATTATTCGTTTCAACCTCTGATTTCATCCATATCAGGCTTAATGAATATCAAAATACTCAAGAGAATTGCCGTGAAACCAGGAGAATCTAAAAAGGGACTTTTATTGCCATTAAGGTAGTTGTCGTGCCAAAAATCAGTCTCTGGAAAAAGAAGTTTTTCTATGATTTCAAGACTGGTAATTATATCATCAGCCGTGTCATATGTAAGGAAAGACACTCTTTTTAATAAAAAAAAACTGCCCGCCTCGCGGGCACATTCTCATGACGCGCTTTGCGCGCAGCTCGCAAGTTTGAGCGCGCCTAAGGCGCGCGATTTGATTGTCGCGTTTCGCGCCCCGTGATAATCGATCGTCGCGCTGCGCGCTCCGTTCTTCCTGGACAACGCGCTTCGCGCTCGGTCTTGTGCTCTTCGCATGCATTTAAGTTTATTTCTTATAATTTAATACTGAAGCTCGAACCAATTTTATAATAATATTACAGATGATGTGAATTACACATTTTCTCAGTCACTCAATTTCTTTTTTAATTTAAGTGAAACAGGAAATTTAATTTACTTAAGGCTCTATTGGCCTTAAGGAACACATTCTCATCATGACACTCGCGCTTCGCGCTCGATTTTCTGTATGCATTTTTGTAATTTTTTGATATTGATAAATTTATTTTCTTCCAAATATCTCAAAAAGAAAAAACAATCGTAGAACTTATTTAAGGAAATGATTTTACAGAACAACGCTTATTTCGTATCTCACATATTTTGGTGAAAAAAATCGATTTTTTTATATATTAAAAATCAAAACATAAAATATACATCCTGTCCCGAAATGTCTTAATGAGAATTTGTAGACATCATTTAGGCAAACAATTTTCCATCTAAACGTTTTTTTTGTATCTCACATATTTTGTCTAAAAAATGGAATTTTTGAATATTAATCGTATTTTTTGGAATTGAAACGAAAAATATATGTTTTTTCAGAAACTGTGTGAGACAAAATTCGTAGATCTTTTTGAAACGAACAACTTTGTATTCTTACGTTTATTTCGTATTTCACATATTATTGTTAAAAAATTGAATTTCGGATTATCAATAGTTTTTTTTTTAAATTAAAATGAAAAATATGCATCTTATGAAAAAATGTTACAATTCAAATTTGTAGGTCTTTATGTAGAAAATAATATTGTATCATAACGTTTTATCGTATCTCGTATAATTTAACTGGAAAATGGAATTTTGATATTGACTTTTTTCGAATTTGAATATGCTGTAACATTTCTAATTTTAATTTAATCAAAAAATGTTATCAGGATAATTTGTAGAGATTTATGAGCACTATCAAAAACCAGTATTGAAATTTTTGATTTTTTGAAAAAATTATTTTCAAAAACACAAAAGTAGTGCTCAATCCCTCAATTTTGATTGGATGTGGCTGGTTAACGAATTTGTACTTACTTTTTCGGCTCCGATAAAGTGTACCAAAGCTCAATTCAATCTGATAATTCTATCGAGTCAGGCCGCACACGACCTACTACAGACAGACAGACAGACGGACAGACAGACACTTTCGTAAAAACCATTTTTTCTGGCTCAGGGGGTCTCAAAACATGAAGATTTGATGAAAATTTCGAAAGTCATTTTTCACATAAAACCAATAACTTCTCATCCATGATAAGAATGTAAAAATTTTAAAATTACGAAAAATAATATTCTAATAATGTTTTTTGTAATAGGATATTTCCTTATTATCGCTCTTTACCAATTTTTAAAAAATGATGCGATTTTAATAAATCACGGTTCATTTTTTTAGGAAAAGGATTCTCTACAACTTAACCGTTTCGAATTTTTGAAAATAAATCAATTATTATCAAATTCAGCAATTTGTTTATAAAAATTTCGTTTTGGAAAATTGTTTTTTAATTATTTCAACCATTAAAGAATTTATTTTCAAAAATTGGAAACGGTTAAGTTGTAGAGAATCTTTTTCCTAAAAAAGTGAACCGTGATTTATTAAAATCGCATCATTTTTAAAAAATTGGTAAAGAGCGATAATAAGGAAATATCCTATTACAAAAAACATTATTAGAATATTATTTTTCGTAATTTTAAAATTTTTACATTCTCATCATGGATGAGAAGTTATTGGTTTTATGTGAAAAATGACTTTCGACATTTTCATCAAATCTTTACGTTTTGAGACCCCCTGAGCCAGAAAAAATGGTTTTTACGAAAGTGTCTGTCTGTCTGTCTGTCTGTTGGTGGTGGGCGGCATAACTCTCGATAGAATTATCAGATTGAATTGAGCTTTGGTACACTTTATCGGAGCCGAAAAAGTAAGTACAAATTCGTTAACCAGCCACATCCAATCAAAATTGAGGGATTGAGCACTACTTTTGTGTTTTTGAAAATAACTTTTTGAAAAAATCAAAAATTCCAATACTGGTTTTTGATAGTGCTCATAAATCTATACAAATTATCCTGATAACATTTTTTGATTAAATCAAAATTAGAAATGTTACAGCATATTCAAATTCGAAAAATATTTTTTCATAAGATGCATATTTTTCTTTTTAATTAAAAAAAAAAAAACTATTGAAAATCCAAAATTCAATTTTTTAACAATAATATGTAAAATACGAAAAAAACGTAAGAATACAAAGTTCGTTTCGTAAAGATCTACAAATTTTGTCTGATGCAGTTTCTGATAAAACATATATTTTACGTTTCAATTCCAAAAAATACGATTAAAATTCAAGAATTCCATTTTTTAGACAAAATATGTGAGAAACAAAAAAAACGTTTATATGGAAAATTGTTTGCCTAAATGAGGTTTACAAATTCTCATTAAGACATTTCGGGGCAGGATGTATATTTTATGTTTTGATTTTTAATATTAAAAAAATTCGATTTTTTTCACCAAAATATGTGATACGAAATAAGCGTTGTTCTGCAAAATCGTTTCCTTAAATAAAGTCTACGATTGTTTTTTCTTTTTGAGAGATTTGGAAGAAAATAAATTATTTTAATCATGTAATTTATTAAAAAGTTACTGAAATGTATACAGAAAATCGAGCTATTTAGGTCTGAATAGTTTTAAATATATAGAATAAATTTAACTTTTCAATTCATAAACAAACGTTTTGAAATAGAATGCTGTATTTTTAAGGCTGATAAAATTATGCAGTTTATTGTGGTACAGAGATACTTTTCCCATGGGCTCCACCTTTCTGTTTTTCTTTTTCCAAGCGTATTCTGGAGAATTTCTTATTCTGGCATCTTATGGAGTTTTTTATGGGATCCTGTATTCCATGCGCGCTATGGTGTGCTTATTTAGAGATTCGGGACTCGTCGTTGAACCAGAATTCCGTGAACGTACGTACGTGCCTTAGGCATTCTTCGTGAAACTAAAAAAATACCTAAAGGACGTCGAAGAGGCGAGATAAAGAAAGTTGTCCAAAATCCGAAACAAGCTTCGAAACTAGGATGACATCTGTTCCATTTGCATTTACTTCTTTTCAACCTATCGCTCAGATTAAACCACCAAAAAAAAACGAAAACTTGCAGTATCTTACTAGTATTTCTTTTTTTTTTAATGAGCTTTTCCATTTTTATCTCTTTCATCTCTGCTGAAATACATGGACGTCTTTAAGACGTCTTTAGGATGCCCATCTCTGTTCAGTTGTTATCATGTGGACGTCCTATGACCAAAAGACGTTATTAGGATTCGAGATGTCGAATAGACATTAATAGGAAAAACTTAGATACTTAAATGATGCCTTTTGGATGTTCGCACAGGTCCAATTGGTGTTTTGTGGACGTTCAATGCTCGGTTCAATGTCCAAAAATCGTAATTAAGACTCGAGATGCCTGTGGGCATTTAATTGAAAAAGCATGAACGTCTAAAAGACGTTTTTCGGATGTTCATGCCGGTCCAATAGATGTTTTGTGGGCATTCAATGTCCAAAAGACGTCATCAAGACTTGATATATCTAAAAGCCATCGAGTAGATAAAAATGGACGTATCATGACCAAAAGACGTTATTAAGACTAGAGGTGTCGAATAGACATTAATTGAAAAAACTTAGATACTTAAAGGATGCCTTTTGGATGTTCGCACCGGTCCAATTGGTGTTTTGTGGACGTTCAATGTTCGGTTCAATGTCCAAAAATCGTAATTAAGGCTCGAGATGCCTGTGGGCATTAATTGAAAAAATATGAACGTCTGAAAGACGTTTTTCGGATGTTCCTGCCGGTCCAATTGATGTTTTGTGGACGTCCAATGTCCAAAAGACGTCATCAAGACTTGATATATCCAAAAAATATCGATTAGATAAAAATGAATGCCGAAAAGTCATGTTTAGGATCTCGGTGTCTATCCAATTGATATCTTGTGGACGTCCTATGACCAAAAGACGTTATTAAGACTCGAGATGTCTCATAGACATCAATTGGAAAAACAGAGACGCACAAAAGACGCCTTTTGGATGTTCGCACCGGTCCAATTGGTGTTTTGTGGACGTGCAATGCTCGGTTTAATGTCCAAAAAACGTCATTAAGACTCAAGGTTCCTATATGGTCATTAATTAAAAAAGCATGAACGTCTGAAAGACGTTTTTCGGATGTTCATGCCGGTCCAATTGATGTTTTGTGGACGTTCAAAGTCCAAAAGACGTCATCAAGACTTGATATATCTAAAAGACATCAATTAGATAAAAATGCACGTCCAAAAGATATGTTTTGGATCTCCGTGTCTGTCCAATTGATATCTTGTGAACGTCCTATGACCAAAAGACGTTATTAAGACTCGAGATGTCTAATAGACATCAATTGGAAAAACAGAGACGCACAAAAGACGCCTTTTGGATGTTCGCACCGGTCCAATTGGTGTTTTGTGGACGTTCAATGCTCGGTTTAATGTCCAAAAAACATCAGTAAGGCTCAAGATTCCTATGGGCATTAATTAAAAAGGCATGAACGTCTGAAAGACGCCTCTCGGATGTTCATGCCGGTCCAATTGATGTTTTGTGGACGTTCAAAGTCCAAAAGACGTCATCAAGACTTGATATATCTAAAAGACATCAATTAGATAAAAATGCACGTCCAAAAGATATGTTTTGGATCTCCATGTCTGTTCAATTGATATCTTGCAGACATTCATTCTGATATCTGTATCCGAGCCAATGCGAATCATTCCGAACCAATCTGAAAAACGTTTTGTAACTCGTTTGATGAAATGCGGTAAAAAATCGATCTGACCTAATCCGATTTAATCTGAGGCAACTATCCGAATGGATCCGAATCAATCCGAAACCAAGTTTTCAATCCTAAAGACGACTACGTCCCTCTGCCCACTTGGAAGATTTGAAATGAGAAAAGAAATCCTCTCCTGTTTTTTTTTAAATTAAAATGCGAATTTTGGACACTTTGCGAATAAAAGTGGAAAATTTCGTTATTTTGGTATTTTAATGGGATTTTAAAATTGTTTTTCAAAGATAAGTTCTGATGTTCGATTTGAAGTTTTGCACACCAAGTCGTGTTTTCGTGATTTTAACACTGGTACCGGTGCTAGCTTTACGAGCGATGACCTTTGGCCATCATAATAAACTAACCATCTGGTGAATGTAGATAGTTTATATCTAACCCTTGAAGCTTGAACACGTCCAAGGCACTAGCGTTGCAATTTTGTTGCATTCTTCAAGTTAATTAAAAATTCTTCTTTGATTTTGCTTGGAGTACAATATAAATCTCAATAATATATTCTTAATATCAGTAAAAACAAATTGGAATTTTTCAAAATTTTTAATTCTTACACAATAAATACACTATCTTTACACTTGAATCAATAGAATTTTGTTTAAAAAATAATTAAACTCAATTGAAAATCACATTATTTAACAACAATTTCCTTCATCGATAATAGATATTTTTTTAATTTATTGATTCCTGGCTTATTTAAATTTTTTAAAACTTTAAAATTATAAAGTATTATTTTTAAATTCAATTTAAATTCAAACAAATTCATTTAGACATCAAATCTCAACCAGTAAATAAGACACCCTCTGAAAAGAAGGACGCTTCAAAAAGTGTTTTACAATGATTGCTATTGTCGGCATTACAATGAGAAACCATTGTGGCGGGGGGGGGGGGGGGGGGTCAATGCCGAAAATGTAATTTATTGTCACGTGTCGAGGGAAACCCCTTTAATCAAATCTTTCTTGAAATTTACATATGTCGTTTGCTGACTGATATTTAGTTCTCTTTTAAATACGATTAGAAACTTTTGCACACCGGAAGTGAAGGGCGGGAAAGAGCGGGAAGTTGGGGTGAGTGAGCGAAAAAGGAAGAAGAGGGAAACGTAAAGAGGCTCGAGAGGGGCGCGGACATTGAGAGGAAAAGGGAGACGGGAGAAAAAGGAGCGAAAAGGGATCGATATGTCGGGACCGGATGTGGTAAAAGGCAGACACGTTTTCTCGAGGATGGAAAACATTTTTCAACTCGATTTTCCATTCATCCATTCCCTTCATTTCACTCTCTTCTCTGCTTTTTCATCCTCGAAGCAGACAAACAGAATCGATCGGTGGTTTCAATACCGGAATCGAAAATTTTCACTGACCGCAAACAGGGACGCATTCCGTTTATAAATTTCCCGGAGTAGGAATTTTGAGGGAAATCTATTTGAATTAAATGAAAACACTTCATTTGGTGAGAATAATAATTTAAATAATGTTTTATTGTATTTTTGGAGATGAGTGGGTTGTTATGTTATTAATTCGTGTGAGAAGCTAGATTTAGAAATGTGGTTTTTATATTTTGGGTTCAGCCCTGTTCATACGTGGCTGTTGAACATGAATTTTGTAGTTATATTGGTATACAGGCAGTTCTTTTGCTCTTGGCGTTGATGACATTTTATGCGAGAGACTTGCTCGTTTAGCTCGTCCTTCTAACATCCGCTTCGTAACTTCCGGTATATCACAATGCAATTGTAACCAATGGATTGTACGAATAATTCTATTTGATTAGTATTTTTCATGTTGATATGCAAATTATAATTCAATCAAGGGAACAATTCTTTCAGTTAAGGGGATTCGCCATCTTTAATATTTTTATTTTTTGAGTTTAGACCCTCAATATAATTTTTTTGATGTTTAGTACCCTTATTTGAAAAGGTTTTGGTTTTTTTTTTAAATTTCAGGATCTTTATGCATTTTTTAACTAAAAATTTTGAGTTTTTGGGCATTTTTTGACATTTTTTACTTTGAATAACTTTTTTGTTTTTTACCAATTCTCATGATTTTTTTTTATTTTGTTCCTTAGAATGTGTAGAAACTTTTTGGATATGAAAAGCACTCTAGCATCAAAAATAATTACAAATTTTTTTAAAAAATATTTTGGAATATTTTTATTTATTTCTTTATTTTATTTGTAACTTTTTACCAGTTATGTTACCTTATTTCCCATATCCAAAAAGTTGCCACACATTGCAAGGAACAAAATAAAAAAAGAATCATAAAAATAGGTTTAAAAACAAAAAAGTTATTCAAAGTAATAAAAATGTCGAAAAAATTCCTAAAAATCTCAAAATGTTTAGCTCAAAAATACATATAGGTGCTAGAATTAAAGAAAAAACCCAAAACTTTTTCAAATAAAGGTACTAAGTATAAAAAAAAATTATAAGAAAGGTCGAAAATCAAAAAATAAAAATATTAAAGGTAGCGGATCTCCTTAATCAATATTTTATTTGTTTTCAATTCTTGGGTGATTTTAGGAATACAATTACGTCTATTTTTAAATTCTAATACCGATTATTTAAATTGGTTTTAAGATATTTTTGTGATCATATTTTTATCTAAAAAATGTTGAATGAATAATTGGTAAATTAAAATTTTAAAAATGCAAAATAAAAATAATGTTATTTACGAGTTTTTTTTCGAAAGTCGTAAATAAAGTTGTGTTTGATCAATAGTGGTTCAATAAAGATAGAGTCACTTGTAATGTCAGACTGTTACAAAAATTCCCAGTGGGATAGCAAATATACGATAGGAATTTGAGAGAGTAAGAGTCGTTTCATGTTTTTAGATCAGTGTGTCGCTCAAAGCTGAGTGAATTTTAATAAACTTTCAGCTTTGACATTCAATCTCTATCTGGGCAATTATTTCCAGAATAAGTGAATAGAGCGGTTCAAAAAACTTTTTTGTGTAACGTATCGTAACACTTTTATTACATCTCCCATACCTGAACGGATGTTACGTAAATTTGTTCTATTTTTAATGTACTTACATTTCTGAACGTTCATTAAACGATGGGAAATATTTTTTTTGAAAACTAAATGATTAGTTTTTGATCCAGAAAATGAAAAAATAGTGTATTGTTCATGAACGACTGTATATTTGAAGGACCCTAAATATGAACATAATAATTAATTTTCTTATGAAATTTTTTTTTTATCATCGTTCAATGAACGTTTAAAACTATAAGTACATCTATTTTTACTAAAGAATTGACTCCTGAATTAGTATTTGATATTTTCTTTGAAATATCTTTATTAAAATCGATCCTTATTAAATTTTAATGCTTATAAATTTTCCCCAAATTTGATGTCAAGAGTTATTTTAAATAATCGTTTAGCTATCAAATTTTAACTGAAAGACTTTAAAGAATCGAAAACTCAGACAATTTAAAAGATGGATTTAGATTTGCATGAATATCTGAAACAGGAAATTTAGTCTTGGGGATTTTCCAGTTTCTTATACATTTCCAAATATTTAAATATTGTAATTATTATACATTGCAAAATTCCCCACTTCTTTATGTTTTAGAATCTGAACTTGTCATTGAAAATCAGAAAACTTTATAGTCACTATACTGATATTAAAAATTATTAAAAATTATGATAATACGATTTAGATGTTTTTAATATCAGTATTTATTAATTTTCTAATATCAATGTTCCTAAATATTAAGTTTTTTGTTCTACAATTCAAATTAAAAATGATAAAAATGCGCAATATGAATAAAATTAATTAAAATAAAATAAATTAAACATTAGCGAATCATTATATATTGAAGCTTATTAATTAAAACCTATAAAAATTAACAATTTAAAAATTACTTCTTCACAAAATTATAATATCTAAAAATAAAGATAATTGATACATAATAATGGAATAGATCGATATTAGAAAAAAATTGAAACCTTACCTAATGAAGCTCTGTAACTTCAATTAAAAGCATATTAATTTAATAATAAATTACAAAATCTTTTTTTCATTCGGAATTTATTTCATACCTTCAGTATATTTATCAATTAATTTGCTGTCAAAATAAGTGTAGGATACATGTTTTATCATTGTAAACATTTTTTTTTAAAGTGGATTTTTCCACGCTTCATTATTCGAGGTGAGATTTCTCAACGTGTTTCTAAAATGTGCTTGGGGGCATACATTTTTCATAAACACGTTCGGTTCTCTCACAAAAGGTCTAGCCTATATAGCATGTATATTGCACGGATCTGAAATCATTTTGCAGTCAAGGTCTGGAGAAAGCGTGCTACGTATGTCGAGAGTGTGATGTTTTAAAGGTATATACGTGGATATACACTCGCTGGAGTACTGAGAGGCTCAGACCTCGTTAACGAGGTCCTTGTCTCAGGTACATGCGATCGAGTCTCTTTGCGTAAAACATAATGCGTAAGCATATATATACGTCTCCAGGTCCGTACTCATATCCCTCTAAACAAATATGGGACATTCTTTTGCAAATCGTACAGATTTAGAAAAAAAAATTATTCACATTTTTAAAAGTCTTAAGGTAGTACGATCACGAAAAATAGACTTCAGGCAAAAATAGATAATTTTGCTTTCAAGAATAGAAATATTATTATTGAAGGGCTAATTTGAAAGAGAAAAGATTATTTTTCATGAAAAAAATTTGAAACACAAAAGAATAATTTTATTAATAAATTTTATTTTTGCCCAAATTTATTTCCTTATCGCTTTGAGCCAATTTTTTAAAAATGATGCGATTCTTATAAATCACGGTTCATTTTTTTAGGAAAAAGATTCTCTACAACTTGACCGTTTCCGATATTTGAAAATGAATTCTTTAATGGATGAAATTATAAAAAAACAATTTCTCAAAACAAAATTTTTATAAACAAATTGCTGTATTTGATAATAATTAATTCAATTTCAAAAATAGGAAACGGTCAAGTTCTAGAGAATCTTTTTTCTAAAAAAATGAACCGTGATTTATTAGAATCGCATCATTTTTAAAAATTTGACTCGAAGCGATAAGAAAATAAGTTTGGGCAAAAATAAAATTTATTAATAACATTATTTTTTTGTGTTTCAAATTTTTTTCATATAAAATAATCTTTTCTCTTTCAAATTAGCCCTTCAATAATAATATTGCTATTCTTGAAAGCAAAATTATCTATTTTTGCCTGAGGTCTAATTTTCGTGATCGTACTACCTTAAATTTTTTTCTGTTGCATCTTTTTATTAATTTAATCGACACGTATATCGGGATTTTTGAAAAAAAAAATTTTTTTGAGAGATATATTAATTTAAACTTTTGATAAAATATTGGAATATGCGCTAGTTATATTGAGAAATAGCGCATATTATAGTTTTTTTCCAAATATTTTCATTGATGGGGCAAACATGCGAAAATTGTTTAAAAAATTAAACTGCTAATATCTGTAGTTAATTAACAAAATAAAAATTATAAAAATATTTATATAAAAACCTAACGTAATAAGCTTAAAAATGAAACAAACCCGAAATCGATTTGACTATTTCAACCGAAGATAATGAATTTTAAGCACAAGAGAATTTAGCATTTTGTCCAATTTTATCAAAAGTTTAAATTAATATATCTCTCAAAAAAATTTGTTTTTGAAAATCCTGATGTACGTGTTGGTTAATTTATTAAAAAGAAGCTATAAAAAATTTTGTATGCAAATCTAAATTCTGAACTCAAAATGGGTGTACGATTTGCAAAAGAATGTCCCATATAGACCAGTTCCTAAAAACTTTTATAAATAAAAAATATTTTAGGTCTAATTGTCTATTTTCCGAATTAACTAAAATATATCTTGAACTTTATTCAGTTAATTAGTTAATATATGAGTATGATTATAAAAATATGATTGAAAGATTTAAAAAAGATTTTCAAATTGGAAACACATATATTAGATTTATTAAAGATTTTTTTCGTTAATCCTTTTATCAAATTTTGACTTGAGAAATAATTGTAGAATTTGCTACTTTCATTTCTACAACAGTGGACACTCTAGTTTCTCTCTCGAGCTTTATCTACACTTAGCTAGTGGTATTTGTATTTTACGAGCGATGGTAGAAATGCTTTCAGCATAATTACTTGGGGTGTTCAACTGTAAGCGTGCAAAATCGAGCTTTCTAAGCGAGATAATAAAGATCATGAGAAACAACATTAGTGTTAATGTAGATCAAATGTTTCCTCATTTGGAAGTAGGACTTCTGAATTCAAATGAAATTCACGTCTAATTTTACTAAGTCTTAGAATCCGAAATTAATCCATTCCAAGGAATCACAATTCACATCGAAATTTAATTTCAGAAAGAACAAAAGCTAAAATAAAAATGAAATGAATATTTGCAAAAATCCAGATGTAAATATTCACATACTGAAAGTTAAAATATAACTCCAAATGTGAATTGTAGAAATAACTGTTGGATCGATTCCCAACAGACCTCGTTAGTTAGTAAATGGAGTCGAATTAGGTCGACCAATCGATAAAGATTTACGGAGTTAACAATTCTGTTTTTTTTTTTTAGGTTACTTATTCAGCAGATTTGGCTATCGAAATCCCTAATAATTTAAGCCAGACTGGATCGTGGTACCGATTGGATTACAGTCCAGGAGTTGGTTACCCTCGACCCAATACAACTATTGCTGCCACTGATATTGGAGATGTAATTCATTTCCGGGATGGACTTCCGGGCACTAAGTATGATTTCTGGCTCTATTACAGCAATGGAACATTTCATGATTGGCTCACGTGGACTGCTTCCATCACGACTCGTAAGTACCTTTATTCGCCGTAAAAGTCATTCTACGTAAGTTTTAATAAACTTATTTGATTAATAGGTAATTAACTAACTCTTTATTTTTCAGCACCCGATCCCCCATCAAATCTGACCGTCACAGTTCGAAATGGAAAATCTGCGATGGTTTATTGGGCTCCACCTCGTCATGGGAATTATTCGGGATTTCGTTTAAGAGTTCAGAGCTTCAATGATGATGCGCATCCCTGGACCAAGATCATTCCTGCTGACGCGGTGCCCTATACCCTTAGGGATTTGAAGCCCGGGGCGACATATTCTCTTCAGTTATTCACGGTCCTGGATTCTAAGGAGAGCGTCGCTTACACTAGCAGAAATTTCACCACTAGTACGTAGATTGTAGAACTTACTGAATATTTAATACCCAATTATGCAGGGTTTCAAGTTAAATTTATGGGAAAGGAGGATTAGGGAGAGAAAAAGAGAGGGAGGTACTCTGGGAAAGTTAGTAAACTTCTCTGAAAGTTGAAAAGTTCACTACTGGAGATGTAAGGCCAGGTGGAAATTATACTAATGAGAAATGTAGATTTCAAACTTGAAACTATCTCTGACTTTTCAGTCATCAGACTTTTCAGACTTGAAATGGGAAAATTTGTAATTTTAATTTAGAGTTTAAGATTGATTTTGAAGAGTAATGAAGAACCAATTCTGTTCCAGAACCAAATACTCCGGGCAAGTTTATCGTCTGGTTTCGAAATGAGACTACTTTGTTGGTTCTCTGGCAACCACCATATCCAGCGGGAATATATACACATTATAAAGTTAGCATAGATCCTCCAGATGCTATCGAGTCTGTTCTCTACGTAGAGAAGGAAGGTGAACCACCTGGTCCTGCCCAAGCGGCTTTCAAAGGTCTAATTCCTGGTAAGTCACCTTTAGCAAATTTATTTATTCAGAACTGTTTATAGTTTAAAGAACAAAAATTCCTAGGGATAGAATAAAAACAAGTAGATTAGTTTGCATATTTAAATTTTTTATTTTTCAGGTAGGGCATATAATATCTCGGTGCAAACCGTTTCGGAAGATGAGACTTCTGCCCCGACAACTGCACAATATAGAACTGTTCCTTTGAGGCCTTTGAACGTGACCTTTCACAAGGCTTCTGTCACTTCTACATCCTTTCGAGTCTTCTGGAATCCTCCAAATGGAACCTCCGAATTCGACAAGTATCAAATTTCCCTAGGGGGAAACAGGAGATTTACACCTGTCACTAGAAACAAGGATGACGAGTGTCGATGGGAATTTAAAGATCTGGAACCTGGAAAAACTTACCAAGTGGTTGTCAAAACTGTATCAGGAAAAGTAACGAGTTGGCCGGCCAGTGGAGATGTTGTCCTAAGTAAGTTGAAGAAATTCTATGTAAAAAAGTAATTTAGACTGACTCGTAATTTCTGCTTTCTAGAACCTTTGCCAGTTCGAGACCTCAAAGCGGAAATTGATGAAAAAACCTGGATGGTGGAAGTTTCCTGGACTCCTGAAAATTCCAGCACTCAGGATAGTTACAGACTTCAATATCACGAAGTGGAATCGATAACTGGCGGAGATAGCAATAGTTTAACTACTGATAAAACCAGAGTAAGTTTTCAATGTTTTGTGCCTAAATTGATTCTGTGTTTCTTGATTTAAACTGTTTTTATTTTTGATTTTTTAATGTAGGTAACTTTAGATGCACTCTTGCCTGGAAGAAACTATTCGATAATTGTACAGGCGATAAGCAACAAAGTAGAATCGAACGAAACGATTTTATACCAAGTGACGAGGCCCTCAAGTCCCATCATTGAGGACCTCAAGCCGATCGAAAAGGGGCTGAACATATCATGGAAAAGTGACGTGAATTCGCGACAGGAGAAATTTGAAGTGACTCACAACAGAAATGACACCGGTGAAAGTGCTACCACTCTAACGACCGAGTCACATATTGTCCTCGAAGATCTTTATCCGGGTGCCGGATACGAGGTCAAGGTCTTTGCCATCAGTCATGGACTCAGGAGCGAACCGCACGATTACTTCCAAGCAGTGCGTGAGTGTCTTGAAATTATTCTAATAATATTTTGCTGAATCAAGTCCAGAAATTATGAGATGTGATGTCAAATACTTCCATGTAGCAATATAAAACAAATTAAATGTATCGTGGATTTTTTAAATAGAATTAGATTTATAAAAGTCTAGAAACCTTTAAATTAATGGAGATATGTAGATTTCGATTTTTAAATGCTTTTTATACTTATTTTTAGTACCTCATCCGCCAAGAAATCTGAGTGTTGAGAAAGTAACAACAAATGCAGTCCTGGTGCACTGGGAAGCTCCAACAGACTCAATATTTTCTGAGTATGCAATCAGATATCGAACAGAAGACGATCCGCGTTGGGTGAAGCTCCCTAGCGTGAAAGAAACGGAAGCGGAAGTCGCTGACATGACACCAGGAGAAAGATACACCATTCAAGTCAACACTGTTAGTTTCGGAGTTGAGAGTCTGTACCCTCTTCAAGTTAATCACACCGTCCGTATGTGAATTCCATTTTCCAAAATTCTATTTTATTCTATTTTCTACGGATCTATTTTACATTTTTATTTCTCAACTATACATATGGTTTTAAAATATTTACTTCAGGTCCAAATCCAGTAATGAATGTGACTCCAGTCATTGATTCTACGAATGTGACTCTGGAATGGCCTCGATCTGAGGGAAGAATCGAATTTTATGCCCTTAAATGGTGGCCGGTCGATAATCCAGATGACGTGAGATTTAAAAACGCATCGGAGAGTAATGAAATCGCAGCGATTGGCTATGATGAAAATATTATTCATACCGAAAGAGTTCTCATCGGCGACCTCATGCCAGGAGTTGAATATTCCTTTAGCATCTACACCGTTTCCTACGATCTTGTCAGCGACTTTACAAATTTAACAACAAGGACTAGTGAGTCGAATTTTTTTGTTTTGATTGCTCGGGTGTTTTCGTTTTTATTATTTTCTGAGTGGCTACTAAATTACTAATCTTACTATTTTCGTATTATTTCAAAAGAATTTGACCCTCAAAATAATAATTTTATTTCCTAGAATTTAACGAGATATATTACCAATTTGCCACCAAAAAATTCCTAAACAGATTTATAAATGCAAGACAAGGTAAAAGTGTTTTGACTAACAAAAATGCCTCATAATCTAGTGCCTTTGATCCAATCGGAAGTCGTGGTCGTCGTGGATCGAGATTTGCCAGATTCCTTGACTCTGAGATACACCCCAACTCCAATTTTATCATCTCGTTTTGACCTCTACCGTTTTCGTATCAGCGATCAAAATAACACAACGAAGGAAAAACTGGTGACTGATGTTGATACAAAGGTTACTTTTACTGATTTAATACCAGGTAGGCTCTACAACGTCACCATGTGGACTGTCAGTAACAACGTTGAAAGTCGGCCACTTTCTCGTCAAGATAGACTTTGTAAGTATTCCTCTCATAATTAAATTTCCAACATGGACAAAATTTCCTCTCAAAGACGAAAAATATTACTCGGGTAACAATTCCTATTGATGCGGGCCTGTTTGAATACGTAATACGCATGTAACACGTGTGATTCATTTGCAATTGAAATTAATCCAATGCGCAACGTGTCCAGCCTTTTTATTCTTTGCTACAATCAATAAATATCATTATTTTCCATGAAAAGTATCTCCAATCTTCGCTCTACAGTATTTTAAAAAATTGAATCCTTTTCAGACCCAGAGCCGGTGACTGCGATTCATTCCTTGGAAATAAATGATACAAAGGTAACCTTGACCTGGGACATTCCTCGAGGCGAGTATGATGCTTTCGAAGTGCAATATATCAATACCGAGGGCAACTACATTCAGAATATTACGTCCGGAAACACCATTACGATTTCGGATCTGAAACCACATAGGAATTACACATTCACCCTCGTTGTCAGGTCGGGGACGGAATCGAATTATCTGCGCAGGTCCAATCCGATCAGTGCCAGTTTCACAACCAGTGAGTCTTATCCTGGAAGGGTAGACAAATTCAGTCCAACTGATATTCAGCCAGGTGACATCAGCTTCGAGTGGTCTCTTCCAAGTCAAGAACAGAATGGCATCATTCGCAAGTTCAGCATCACTTACGGTCCGGAGGTGACTAATTCTTTTCTTTTTCTATAATTAATAATTAATAATTTCTAGTAACTAACGTAGGTAATCGAATTTTCAAATAGTGCATTCAATTTTGAATCATCAGTTCGTTTAAACAATTTTTAAGTGCTTCGTTCGTGAGAAGATTCAAAATTAAATTTAACTACTGATTAACCTAGAGAAGGGTTTGAATATTTATATTCATAAATTAGTTGTGTATTGCTAAATGTGAACAGTTTTACAATCTGTATTTTTCTAGTAAAGCTGATTGATTTCTCGCTAATCTCCATTTCTTGCCAATAAGATAGCCAATCATCTTTACTGAATAACAACAGAGTCACAACTCTTCCCTCTCTTTTTATTCCTTTTTCAACTTCATTCTGATAGTTATCAGCCCATTGTCGGCCCACATGTCGATGATGCAGTTCCATTATTACATTTGTTCCTAAATAAATTGTTATTAATCGAAATAGAATAGATTAAGATTTTAAACTGATTCAGAATTTGTTTTATTAGGGTTCAACTCATACACAAACAAAGGACTTCAGACCGAACGAGTTCAGAGGAGTTATCAAAAATCTCACTCCAGGAAAGACCTACGTTTTTAAAATTCAAGCCGAGACGAAGATTGGATTTGGGCCTGAGGTTGTTTGGAAGCAAAAAATGCCGATTTTAGCACCTCCGAAACCTCCGACACAAGTCGTTCCGACAGAAGTTTGTAGAAGTAGTACAACAATCCAGATCCGATTTAGGAAAAACTACTTTAGTGAACAAAATGGAGCTGTTACTTCTTATACTATCATTGTTGCTGAGGATGATAGTAAAAACGCTTCCGGTTTAGAGATGCCTAGCTGGAGAGATGTTCAAGCTTACAGTATTTGGCCTCCTTACCAGGTAAACTTAATTTTATCCCTCTATTTATATATAAAATTGTTTGACTTAATTGGTTAATGCACTTTTAGCATTCTAAACTGTCCTTGAAATATTTCACCGTTTTTCTCGTAATACGACCATGGAATGAGATAACGGCATTGAATAAGAAATAGATTCTTTTATTATGCAATTGGACTGATTAATGTAATGTTAACTATAAAGTTGCTGTTTGAAAAAAATATTTGAGTTACCTTTTGGAAGAGGCGGGGGGTATATAATAAAATATCAGCAGCACTGTGACGCCTTGTTGCAATAGATTGTGATACAAAAAATCTAATTATTGATTCACCGATTTATTCCGATCACGAGTTGATTCCGCTTTGCGCACGTAGACCATGAGTTATGCGTTTTACCTTTAAAAGTAAGGCCGATTACGCATCACCACGTAAGACTTAGTATCGATTCGCGACCGTGATTGCAAATAAGTTACGAGAGGCGCCATGGACATTTTAAATAATCTGATCGCTAAAACTGGTCGATTAATTTCGAAGGTATTTATTTTTTGAGTGAGATCATTTTTTGTTGCCTTTTCTCATGATTGCTTATTTTAGATAATGTTTTTTGGTCCAAATTTAGTCGTTTTTTCTGTATTTTGAGGATTTGAACGGTTTTGAATTCTTGAAATTTTGAATTCAGGATTTTGTAATCAGACGATTTTTTTCTTAGTAGAATCATATTTCTTGGAAAGAAAATTTTACTCTCTCGTAGTATTCAAATTGAGGATACCCGATTTTGATTCGAGATGATTATTTATTTTGATGAGGATATATATCATTTGTTGAGGTCATGGAGCCGTACTACCCATTCAAAAATGGATCGGTGGAGGATTTCACAATCGGGACGGAGAACTGTGACAATAAACCTGGGTATTGTAATGGACCTCTGAAATCCGGGTCGACCTACAGGGTCAAAGTTCGAGCTTTTACGGCCCCTGATAAGTTCACCGATACCAGTTACAGTTTCCCGATTCAAACAGGTGAGAGACTTCGAGCGAATATTTTTCTCTTCATTTCCTTTTTAGTATAATTCAATTCTTCTATTTCACGCTTTCAACTTTTTCAACAGTGTAAAAGAAACTGTTATTACATTTTTTTTTTAAATAGGAAGTTTTGAGTAAGATAACAATTTTCAAGTCTAGACATTTCTTCCTTGCTTTAGATTTCTTTTAGCGATCTTTCATTCTATGCTTTTGCACTTTTATTATTTAATTCGTAAGACTAAAATCATTTGTAAATTAAAGAAACTTTTGAGATGAAAAAATTAGATTAAAAGTGGTTTCTAAAACAAATTTATAAATTATTTTTCTGTTTTGAACCTTTTGAATTTGCTTCATATATAAGTATTTGTAAATTGAGTCAAATATATTTTTTAATCTGTGAACGGTCGATAAAAATTGTTTAAAATTGAATAAAAAGTAAAGTAGAGTATCGATCGACTTGGCTAAATTCATACCTTATTTCGTGCACATGCCTCACCTAAGGATTGCTGCTGGCAGGTAAGAGTGAAAATCTTGCCGGTAGCAAGTAGACAGACAATCCTTTTTAAGGTAACCAAACAGTGGTAATAAAAGATTCCCTTCACGTCTTGAGCAGATAAGGACAACACCGCCATCATTGTGGGTGTGACAGTGCCAATTGTATTATTGCTGACTTTGCTGGGAATCGGATTGATCATTCGAAGGAGGAGAAGCCAAGGCAGAAAAGCGACAGAAACGAGAGTAACTGACGATCTATCATTACCTGACAGTGTTATCGAAACGAGGTAATTTAAAAGAATGATAAAAAAGGAAGAATTACAAACAAAAAAAGAGAAAATTATAATTTATTTATACTGGAAATTATTTTTGAGTCGTTTGGACATTTTATTGACCTTTATTTTTAAATAAACCATTTAATAATTTAAAGCTTTGGTTTAAAAACATTAGTACCTTTTGTAGTTATAGTTACAATTTTCACCAAAGAATTAAATTTAAAATTTTATTTTATTTCTCTTCCAGCCGACCAATTCGAGTAGAGAACTTTACAGAGCATTATCGAATAATGTCAGCGGATTCAGACTTCCGGTTCTCGGAGGAATTTGAAGAGCTGAAGCACGTGGGGAGGGACCAAGCATGTTCTGCTGCTGACTTACCCTGCAATCGACCAAAGAATCGTTTTACGAATATTTTGCCCTACGATCATAGTAGATTTAAATTACAACCTGTAGATGACGAAGAGGGTTCGGATTATATTAATGCCAATTACGTTCCTGTAAGTTTCGCTAAAAAATTATTATAAATTTAAGTGAAATCAAAGTTATAATAAACTAGAAAACAAATGTAGGAGAGAAATTAATTAAATGGACAATTTTCATTTTAGGGACACAATTCTCCGAGAGAGTTTATAGTCACGCAGGGTCCTCTTCATTCAACAAGAGACGATTTTTGGAGGATGGTGTGGGAGAGTAACAGTCGAGCAATCGTAATGTTGACTCGATGTATTGAAAAAGGCAGGGAAAAGTGCGATCATTATTGGCCGGTGGACACTCTTCCTGTTTATTACGGGGACATCTGTGTAACAATTTTAAATGAAGCACACTACCCCGATTGGAGTATCACTGAATTCATGTTGTGTAGGGTGCGTCTTCATCAATCTCGATATGAAAAAAGGAACTTTTTAATGTGCATGCTTACTTAGAAGAAATAAATCTAAAATAAATTCAACGTTTCAGGGAGATTCGAAAAGAGTAATTCAACATTTCCACTTCACGACGTGGCCAGACTTTGGCGTTCCTAGTCCACCTCAAACCTTAGCGAGGTTCGTCCGCGCCTTCAGGGAACGAGTTCGTCCCGATCAGAGGCCAATAGTCGTCCACTGCAGTGCGGGGGTGGGACGCAGTGGCACTTTTATTACCCTGGATAGGATATTACAACAAATTTTAGTCTCAGACTATGTCGATATATTTGGCATCGTCTGGGCCATGCGGAAAGAAAGGGTTTGGATGGTTCAAACTGAACAACAGTATATTTGCATACATCAATGTCTTCTAGCTGTCTTGGAGGGCCAGGATACCACAGGACCACCTCGAGAAATTCACGATAATCAGGGTTTTGAAGGTGAGGTTATTTTGCTTTTCTTTCTTGCCCTTCTTCGAAGATAGTTTGCCTTTGTCGTTAATAACATCTTCGATTAAAGGACTTTTTTGTGTCTAATATAAAACCAGGTGTTAAATGTATCAATTATTTTTGCACATCCTTACGTTAATGCACCAGTTTAATTATTGGTGATGGATAACTAATCAGGTGGAGGTGATGCAATCTCCTTTTCTGTGAAATTTTTCTCTCACCCCAGTATAATTTAAAATAAAATATTTTGAAAGCTTTTTTCTTTTGTTAAAACTAAAAAGAAAAGTATATATTTGGCAAAGAATTAAGTAGATAGAAAGATTTCTGCAAACTTTCGCCCTCTGAATTCAGGAAAGAATCGAAGTTCAGTCGAAAATGCAAAGAGTCCGGCCGATGATGAAAAGGAGAGGTGACCTTCGAACTGCGAAAACTACTCTGATGGTAATTTATGTATAACCGCTGCTTCCTTCCTGTGCACGCTGCTCATGATTGGTGGAGATCTTGATTTGAAATTCATTGCGAATGGTGCATGCTATTTGAATTTATGCCTGCATATGTCAATGGCTTAATTTTAAATTGTTGATTTATCATTTGTGATTTGGTATTTCACTCGACGAAACTAGGGCAATCCAGGGAATAATTTTGTATGTATTTAGTTCGATTATGAAGATTTTTTAATATACATATTCATTTTCATTGTTAGAATTCTTTTAACTAATTTTTACCGAGGGATTAACCGCTTGGATTTTGGTGCACACTAGATTAAAAAATTGCAAGATTAGAAAAGACTGCATGGGATTACAAGGTATTGTGGAAGATAGCAGATGATTTTAAAGGATTATTCGGAATAGTGTTTACTAAATTACAGGAGTGGTTAAACCCTCATGTTGGATATCTATTTCTGCAATACAGAGATTTTAAAAATTTGGAACATTGCATGAATCTTGAAACATTATTCGTAGAATAGAAAAATAATTGAATCATTAGAAAAGTTAAAAACTTCTAAAACATTTTTTGTATCAGAATAACTTCTTAATACTTCTTGTTTTAAAGTAGCTCAAACTTTTCAGAATCGAAGATTAATTACTCTGTTTTGTGTTATGAAGCATGAAATCAAGAATCAGAGACACAGATTCAATTTGATTAATCTAAAGTTTCTCTTTTCTTACAGATGACGAGGGAATTGCCGAGTCAGGTATGTGATGTGGAAATTAAATTATTTCACTGAAGACACAGAAAATCTCGATTTCGAACGAGAAAGTGACATCAGCAACGAAGTCTGGAAAACTGGCCCTAAAAGGATATGGGGAAGAAGAAAGTAGATCGACAGAAAAGGGAAAAAGTTTTAGAAAAAGGAGAAGATAAAACTTTAATCGTTGATTGAAAGAAAGTACAGAGTTGATGAATGGGATAATAGAAACGATTGTTAGGTCCGAAAAAGGAGAAGAGAGCCATGTTTGCAGCAGAGAAGTCAGTCTCGTTATATTCCATTGGTTTGACACCGTTGATCTCAAAGCCTCTGGAGACATATCAATCGATCTTTGGTGGCGACCATCCGTCCAAGAGTCGTGTTAGACGAACCAAAAACGATTTAAATCGTTCGCCTAGTATGTCAACGTATGATCGACATTTTTTCTTAAGCTATAAATAATACACGAGTCAGTGGGAACAAGAAACTCGAATCTTCATAAAAGCCATAACCATATCATAATCTCCCCTAGTTAATGGATTGGTGAAAATTTAAAAACCAATTTTTGGGGCTTCCATTTTTGATAGATGAGTAAATTAATTCCTTTCTACCAAAGGTAAAAAGAAAAATATCATAAAAAATGTCCAGCAACAGGGGGAAATTTCGAATCCAGCGTTGCGCATTAGCGTGTACTTAATTTTGTAATTAAAAGTGTGCAAAAAAATTGTATGCACACGCGATTGTAATAAATTAGCAACTATTGTATTCTCGCGCTTCAGCTGTCGTTAATCGTTAAAGCTTGAAAAAAATCTCGCGAAGGAACTCTAAGGAGAAATTAAAATAATGAGCTTGTGAGTATGAGTGTAACAGTGTATGAATGAATGATTGAGATTTTTTTATCACCGCGTAGTCTTACACGCTTAAATTCCTTTTGTTGTTAAGACTCGAGGAAAAGACCATTGTAAATAATAATATTCTAATCAAAGTTCGCAAAGATCTGTATTTTACGTGGAATTTTATTATTATCATTGTTATTGTTATCGCAGCATTTTATTGATTATTACCGAATATTGATATTATCAGCTCTGTTAGTTTTCATTTCGATATTCTCAACCCTCGCCATTTGATGAAATTTTGTATTCCAAGTTAGGCTTAAGTATGAACATAAGTGCAGTTGTGCTGCTGAAAAATAAATATCAGAATTTTATTGGTAGCGAGAGGAGAAGAATCTCAAGTATTGTGCGAATATTTGAACAAATGTGGTTCGTAATTAAGAGTACTTTTAAGATTCGAAGAAATAATTTACGAAGTTTAAGTTGCTCTGTGATAAATTGCGATTGCTGATCGATATGTCAAGTCCAATTTGCCTTGACTTGATTCTACTGGAAATATTATTTTATTTTAGCTTGAATTTGGAGCTAAATGTGTTTTTGCGTCAAGAATTTATATCTTGTCTATTTTAAACGGTTTTAATCTGAGATTTGAAATGACTGAGATGAAAGTAGAATGGAATCAAGGCAACGTTTTGAGCAAACTTGTCGAGAAAAATAAAGTTAGAACCAAATTCTTGAAACCATTTCATCAGGATATTTATATTTCGAGTCAAATTCAACCAGGATAAGTTCTGAACTTTTGAAAAAATACATTTTTTAATTACGACAAACGGAATCTTTATTCATCCTTTTTTGCTTCTTTTTTTACAGAACTTTTTTTTCTACAATTCAATTAGTTTCAACTCTGAAAGAAGATCGATTTAAAATAAAAATCTGCGTATTTTTTACCTGACTTTCACTTATTGGCTAGTTATTCTTAATTTAATAGGAAACTACTTTATTAATTTTTATTTTTCAGAATAATTTTATGCACTTGACGGATTTTTACATAATAGCTTTGATCAATAGAGAGAATTCCCCACTGAAGATAATCTATCAAAGCGGATCCCCAAGATTCTCAGATGTTGATGACTCTGGCTCAGTTGATAATGGCGTTCTTTTTGTGGACGATATGGAAGCTCGAGAGTTTGAAAGATTTGCGATTAACCTAGAGGCGATTGGCGGCCCCGGAGGCAAAGAAACTTTCGATTTTCCTTCACACGAACGAAAATTTGGTTCTGCTGAGGAATTCCCACTTCCTCCACGTCCTAGAGAAAAATAAGTACTCGAAATTTATATAAAAGATAAATTATGATTTCATCTTACGAGTGACAAGATAAGTTTAAAAAACGTTATTTTCATTTTTTTAGTTTTATATAATTAGAAAAAAATATTTACATTTTTTCTTACCTTTGATTTGAAAAAGCATTTTGGAAAAGGCACGGCGAATACGATCGTCAGATACTTTTAATGGTGTTTCTTTTTTTTCGATGGAAGATTGTACTTCTTGAATACGTACAGGTGATTCTGATCGAGAAAAACCAAATATTCTCCGGGGACCAGAATCTTTGTCCATAAGTTTCAGCATTCTTCCAAGAGATTTTGTCTTATCTTTTATAGATGGTTGTTCGCTAGGATCGGAGGTTCTTAATTCCTGTTTATAAAATATATGATTTATAGAAGTACTGCTGGAGGATAAACGGTAGAAAAAAAATATAAATAATAAATTTTCTAAAGTAAATATTAAATAAAAGTTAGTTTAGATTAAATTAAATGATTTTTATTTTTTGAATTATCTTGCTTTCGAGAATCAATATGTTTTTTACGTACACCTTTTTCCTTTGATGTAAGCTCAGATTGATTTGATTCGAAATTTGATGACCTTAGTTTCAGCATTTTCCCCATTCTATCTATAGTCATGCTTTTGAATTTCCGAGCATCCTTTTTGCCTTCTGTTCTTGTCGGAATTTCATTTAATTCGGCGTGTTCTTTATTTTTGCTTGATGTCGAATTTTTTTCGTTCCAATTACCCTTTTGAAGTAATCCTGGAAAAAAGAAGGAAGCAGCAAGTCTGCCCACTACGATTTCCAATCATTTGAGTATTTTGAAAAAAGGGTAAAAATTAATTATCTAACTTAAGAAATAAAATTTACGAACCAGAAGGTTTTTTCAAAAATCCATTTTCAGCCGATGATTCGCCATTTTTTTTGTTGACCTTTTCGGAAGCTCGAGGCGAGCTCTGCTCGATCAAAGAGCTCTGTAACTATATACAAAAAACGATATTTTATAGTGAAAAATGTTATTTGAATTCGTTTTAATCAAACTGACCACTGGTAGAGAATCGACTACGTTTAACCCACTCTCTTCGTTGTCGAATCGAAAGTTCAAGCCTTCGCCCTTTGCCCTTATTTCTTCTTCACTGAATTGACAAATTTATTTTAAATAGTTCATTTAATTAATTATAATATAATTATTAGTTTAATTAATTCTGTTAACTCAGATTTTTAAAATAAAAATTGAAATAATTACAAAAAACGAGGAAATAAAAAGTATTAGAAGTAAATCACCAAAAGAAAATTTTCTTTTTTTTCGTCATATCAGAAATATATTTTTTCATCCTGAAAAAAATTTTGATATATGATTTTTTCATCCTACACACCTGTCTAAGTTCATGTTTCTCTGATGGTTGTCAACAAGATAATCGTGATGGATTTTTTCCAATTTCGCTCCATTTTTGTTCATTTCTAGATTCTGTTCAACTGAATAAATTTTTTCGAAAGCCTTTCCAGAACCAAACGATTAAAATATATTCTTTTTCCTTAAAAGTTGAGGTTTATATCTCCAGAATCATCCTCTTCTACTGTTTCATTCAGAGAAGTTTTCTCATACATACGATTGTCCTTTCTTTATCATTTAAAAAATCGATTATTTTGAAGCGACGAAACTTTAGTTTTTTTAAATTGTGCAATTTCAAACCTAAAGTAAAACAATCTAAAGGAAATGAATTCGAGCCATTTTGAAATATATTCGCAAATCATTCCGAATTAATTCGAAAAGTATTTTAAATCCTGTTTGATACAAAACGGTTAGAAATCAATCCGGCTTAATGTGATTCATTCCGGTTCAATCTGAATGAATCCGAACCAAGTTTTCGGATTCATTCGGACTGAAAATTCGGTTGGGATTAATCCAAGCTCGGATTAATTCTGATTAATTTTCAACCGATTTGCATCAAATGAGATTGAAAAAGTTCTTCCGAAAGATTCAGAATTGTTCGGAAAGAGATTACGGAATAGCCCCGATTCGTTCGGATTGAATTCCAATAACAAATGTACGCTAGAATAATTACACTTTTTAAATAGTCAAATTCATTTAATTATAAACAGAGATTCAAACCTCAGCATTTTAAATATATGTATCTTCATGTTTACATTTTTTTCTAGAAAGAATACAATCAGTAAAAACCTCACAAGGGGAATTCAAGCGAGAAAATTGAGTGGTCGATTCGCCCCAAAATCTGCCTAAAGCAAAACAGTTTCTAGGACAAGTTTCCAGTTGAAGAGTTTCCATTTCTAAGTTATGAAAGATTCTGAAGCTATTAGAACGTAGAAAGCAAGGGACCTGGAAATGGCATCGTAAGTCATAAAATAATTCGAGAATAATAGCTATGCCTCAGACCAACAGTTGGAATATTGGCATGTGGATGAAATTTTGTGTATACTCCCCTCTTCTTCACCCCCTCTCCCTTTCCCACCCCCGCAAACCTTGCATCCCAAATCCCCCTAGTTCACATTTGCGTACACTCATCATCATATTTCTACCCTCTGTTGGATAAGGCAGCGAAGAGAGCCATTTTTACTTTTTTGCAAAGCTCATTTATCTTTTTATAATTTAATTAATAATTATTTTTTTTTGTTTAAGAACATAGATTTTCGATGTTTTGTGAAGCTCTATTAGACATTCTCACTTCTATAAACAGCTAACTTCACTTTATGGAAAACTGGGATTATTGCTCTCATCCTTGTAAAAGTTTCAGATGGACTAGGATTGATTTTGATTTAAAAATTTGTTCGGTGCCACTCGGATTGGAAATTTAATTTGGATTTATTCGGATTGAGTCAAATTGATTTTCAAGCAATTTGTATCGAGTGGGATTTCAAGTCTATTTCCGGATTGGCTTAGTTTGACGGGAAAATAGATTTAGAATTGGCGCGAAAGAGGATGAAGTAAAATCCTATCCGAAGCTTCACGAGCCCTGGGGAAAGTTTCGGAAAGGAATTCAATTCGAGTGAATCCAAGCTATTTTGCAGTCTGTTTCCGAATTATTTCAAACTGATCCGAAAATTTTTTCGAATTGCGTTTGTTATAAATCGGTTAAAAATCAATCCGATTAATTTCGGTTCAATCCGAAAGTTCAATCCGAATGAATTCGAATTAATCCAAGTGAATCCGATTTAAATTGATTTTCAACCGATTTGCATCAAACGAGACTCAAAACGTTTTTTGGAATGGTTCGGAATAGCTTTGATTCACTCGGATTGAATTCCAAGCTGAAACTTTTGCCAAAAAGGGGATTACTCCCTAAATCTGAATCAGCAATTCACATTTTGCTACATAATCAGCCATATTTGATATAAAATCAATCAAAATCAACTGATTACATAGTAAAAAAGTAAATCATACTGATTTCAAATTTGTCAAATTTTAAATAATTCCGATTTCAAGAGTAAAAATGTATGGGATGTTATTTTTCAATTTCTGCAACAAAGAAGCATTTTTCAAAAAGAATTTATTGCTAAAAAATTTACTATTCAAATAAAAATTTAATTTAACAATAAATTTGACTAATTGTGACTTTTATTTTATTTCGATTATTTTATTATTTAGTCTATTTATTTTTGCAACTTTGATGGAGTGAAGATAGCTTCTTGGCAAAGGTTTTGGAATCGATTTCAATCGGAGCGAGTCAGAGATATTCCGAAATATATTTTTGAACCACTCCGAACCGTTCTGAATCAATCCGAGAAACGTTTTCAATTTAATTTCATGCAAATCGGTTAAAAATCAATCCCAGACTTACATCCGAATAAATTCAAACCAATTTTTTAATCCGAATCCGTCCGAGTGGTATAAATCGAATTTCCAATCCGATCAATACAACTTCGGATTGATTCTGTTCGAAAATTTGGTTCGGATTCATTCAGGTTGAGTCGAATGATCTGCAACAAAAAAAAACTCAAAATGTGTTATTCGGATCGGTTTGGAATGATTCGGAATAGCTCGGATATGCTCGGATTGAATTCCTTTCTAAAACTTTCGCCAGGGCACTTAATGAAGTAAAAATACTTAATGCTGTAAAAAAAATAAATTTTAATTTAAATGTAAAATTTAAAATTCAAAATGCCAGTCTAATTTTTCTTTAAATGTTTTCCTTTCTGTATTGTATATTTTTTTTGTTTCTTGTAATTACCCTGGCGAAAGTATCAGATAGGAATTCATTCCGAGCCAATCAGAACTTTTCCAATTCATTCCGATATCTGTATCTGAGCCAATGCGAATCATTCCGAACCAATCCGAAACCAAGTTTTCAATCCAAATCAATTCGGACTCGGATTCATCCAAACCAAATTTTCAATCAGAATCAATCGGAATGAATCCGAGGTCGGAATGATGCGGATTAATTGTGATTGAAAATTCGGTTTGGGTCAATCCGAGCTCGAATTGATTCGGATTGAAAACTTGGTTTCGGATTGGTTCGGAATGACTCGCATTGGCTCGGATACAGATATCGGAATGAATCGGAAGAGTTCTGATTGGCTCGGAATGAATTCCTATCCGATACTTTCGCCAGGGTATAGTTTTGTCTTTTTGGATACTCTTCTTGGCGTTCTCGTTTGTTTACTGTTAGAAAATGTAACGGGTTAGGTACAATTTTATTCACACAGAGATTTCTATTTAATTTGTAGAAATTTGCGACGCTTTTTTATCGGAAGATCAAGGTATCTGATTTCAAATAAAGTGTCCATCTTTGCGATTTTTTTGCCCCTCTTAGGAATTGAAAGTTCGTTGGCTTTATATTGAAGGCATTGCGCTCTTTTAGATTCTTCTCAAGGGTGTAATGAAAAATCCAGGGGAACTTTCTAACTTTGAATAGACCCTCTTTTACATCATTTGTCAAAAGAAAACATGAAACAAGTTTATTGCTTTCAATATTGGTTGTGATTTTCATAAATCCGTATTTGATTTTAAAATTTATTTTCTTCATAGAATAATTTAAGAACTATTGAAAATCATCTCAACAGGCTATAAAAAGTAATTTTGAACTTTACAGATAGAAGTGTTAGAGAAATTTCAATTAAAATACTTTTTATTGTTTCTAAAATTGCATTACATTTTTTTTCTGTCTGAATCTGTGGAAAAAAAATAAAAAATTTGATGCAAATTTTCAGACTGGAAGTGGAATTCAGCCATAACTTCAAGAATGTCCATTCATTATAATGATTTACACTAAAGATAAGTATTAATTGGTTTATTTTACTAATTTATTTAATATTTTTCAAACTTTAAATAAAGTTTTTAAACACCTATTATTTTATTAGAAAGAAAAATGCAGAAGTCTTTCTTTGAAGTGGATTTAAAATTTAAGAGTTTTATACACAATTAAGTAACTTACTGAATACTTGGAAATTTGGTAGAGTACTCTCTAAATCTGAATCAGTCGAATGTTCACTGATTGAATCAGTAATCTGACTTTTCTCTGATTCATCAGTTCAAAAAAATTTTCACTGACAAATCAGTTAATTTCCATTGAAGTAATCAGTGAAATTTGACTGATTTGCAGTAACCTCTTTTTAGCTATTTGAATCAGTCATATTTCACTGGTAATCAGTAGATTTTGACTAATTCAGATTTAGAGAGTAGCTTCCGACGGTTTTATGTTATTTTTTTTTGCTTTTTTTTAGTGCAAATAAAAAAGAAAGCATTATAGGTTTATAGTCTATTTTCCGTTAAAGTAAAGCATTTGGCAGCTAATAAAAAGTTTCTCAACGAGAAACTTTGTTTTATAACTTAGACGCAGCGTAAACCTTTTCGCGTACGTGACGTAAAAATATAAATTAATAGAGATGCGTAAGCCACTGTATTAGATTTCATCAAAAGCCTAGACTATATTAAAAATCATCTTTATTAATATTTTATTATATATTAAGAGTCTGTGAAAAATGTCTCATTTTTAATTTTCAAAACAAAACTTTTGCATTTTTTAATTTTCTGTTTTAAAACTTCAAGAATATTTTGAGCTTTTGGCTTTATATATCTTAGAAGTATTGGTATTTTTAAAAACTTTAGATAAAACAAAATTTTCATTAATCTTGAATCTGTAGTGTACTTTTTACGAGTTTTTTATACTTAGGACAGTGCAACCTCGATATAAGCATCAACCTTTCGTTTTGGAATCGATTCAAGAAAATACTGGCGTGTGATTCATCGCGGTAATTGATGCAGTTTGTTATCTCTTAGAAGCATGATGGTTAATTTGTCAGTTGATCTTCATCGTCGTTTTCATTATGCAACCCCTTTTCCTTATCCTTTATCCTGCCTTAGCGGCATAAACTATATGATAATAGTCAACACCCATCGTCTTTCTTTTCTGACAGGTATTCGTGCTGATCACAAATCACTGTTAGTGATGGGTTTCACTCTTTAATTGAGTCGAAACAAGAAATATCATCTTGTAAAAGGCAATCGTGCAGACTTGTAGTTTTTTCAAAATGTGAGAGAGACAATTTTGTGCAAGTGGAAGTAGAGTAGAAAATCATAAAGTGCTCTGTCAGTTACAGAAGTTTATGTTCCTACATTTATATTGTTTTGTTTATTTCAGTGCTACGGACACGTGTTGGCATTTATACGAACTCGATTAAGGTAGTTCAGCCACAAAAAATTAGGCCTCAGGAAAAAATAGATAATTTTTTTTTCAAGCATAGAAATATTTTTATTGAAAGGATTATTCAAAAGGGAAAAGATTATTTTCTATAAAAAAATTTGAAACAGAAAAATAATGTATTTAACCAAATTTTATTTTCAAGTGCTTTTATTTCATAACGCTTCTTACCAAATTTTTAGAATCGGTGCGATTTTGATAAGTCATGAATAATTTTTTCAGGGAAAAAATTCTCTACAACTTGATCGTTTCTAATTTTTGAAAATAAATTCTTTAATGGCTGAAAGTATTGAAAAAAATTGTTTCAAAACAAAATTTTTATAAACAAAATGATAAATTTGATAATAATTTTTTTTATTGAAAATAATCTTTTCCCTTTTGAATAATCCCTTCAATAAAAATATTTCTATTCTTGAAAGAAAAATTATCTATTTTTTCCTGAGGCCTAATTTTTTGTGGCTGAACTACCTTAAGCGCTTTAAAGCAAGAATGGTATATAATCAAAACAGTTGTGAACCACAAAAACCATTTTGTTTCTTCCAAACAAAAAAAACTTTCACAATTTTTGGTAAAAAATTTCGGAACTTTGAGAATTTTCAAATTGTTTTTGGTTTTGGTTTTGGTCTGTCAATTTTCAACCCCTAGTTGAAGCGTTAAGCGTGAATTTGGAGAGAATACTGAGAACTTTATTTTTCGAAACAAAGAAAACTTTCGCAGTTTCAATTGAAATGTTTTGAAACTTTTTCAACATATGAAATACTTTGTTTCGTACATTTTCACTCCCTAGCCGAAGCGATGAATTTTAAATTAGAGAATATGTTAGGCGCTTTGATTTTCAAAACAAAGAAAACTTTAATGATTTTGAATGAATCTTTTCAAAAGTTGTTTATTAGTTTTCTAATTCATCAAAGAGAGCATTTTTATTTTTTAAATTAAGTAGTATCTCTAGCCAAGAAGTCATAATCATAAATTTTTTTTATATTTCTCGCAGACTGTATCGAAAGGGCTTTTTCCCGTATCCCCTTTTTTGTGAAACCAGTGAACCTTACGTTCCCGACTTCTACTACTGATCTGAAATTCAAGGTTAGCTATAGATTACCTCCGGCTATCGCGTGTGTTACTCACAGGTGAATCGTCATCCTTATTCGGTGCAAAAAAGAAAAATAAGGTCAGGATCCGCCAACTTTAATATTTTTATTTTTTGAGTTTAGACCTTCCATATAATTTTTTTTTTATATTTAGTACCTTTATTTAAAAAGGTTTTCGGTATTTTGAAAATTCCAGCACCTTTATGTATTTTTAAACTAAAAATCTTGACTTTTTTGGGCATTTTTTTGACATTTTTTGACTTTGAATAACTTTTTTGTTTTTTAACCAATCATCATGATTCTTTTTTTTATTTTATTCCTTACAACGTGTAGCAACTTTTTGGGTATGGGAAATAAGTTAACATGACTGAAATAAAAGTTGCAAATAAAAAAAATATCCCAAAATATAAAAAAAAATTTGTAGGTATTTTTTTAGCTAGAGTGCTTTCCATATCCAAAATCTTGCCATACACTCTAAAAAACAAAATAAAAAAAGTATCATGAAAATTGGTTGAAAAACAAAAAAAGTATTCAAAGTCAGAAAATATAAAAAAAATGACCAAAAAACACAAATTATTTAGTTTAAAAATACATAAAGATACTGGAATTTTCAAACAACTCAAAACCTGTCTAAATAAAGGTACTAAACATAAAAAAAATTATATGGAAGGTCTAAAATCAAAAAATCAAAATATTAAAGGTGGCGGAACCCCTTAAAATTATTATAAACTTATATTTATATTCCAAATTTCTTCGAACACGTAGATTTGTCAACAGTGTAGTATTCATTTGTTCAAGATGCTAGTATAATAATCACAGATAAGTCCCTATTATAAGACAGTCTTCTAATATGAGAGAGCGGGGTTTCTGCTAAAATAAGAGGCAAACTCTATTGGTTCTAACATCAATTTCTTGCCTTCGAGGGGAAACCAATGTAGTCCATCTTAGTGTTGTACAAGGATGAGAACCGAAATTGGAATGGGAGCATTTGATCAAAAAAATTGATTATTATATAATTTGATTAAAAATTATTCAATCAAATCATAATCATCTTCTTTTTTTATTGAAAAATCATTTCTAGATCAAATGCCTTTATCTCACAATAGTAGTTATAATGAAACCACTATAACCGTTTGAGATATGAGTTTTGGTTTTGAATATTTTTGAATTACTGTTTTCGGGTTCGGGTCCGGTATATTTTTATTTCGGTTTCGATTTTGATTTTTTTGTTTCTCGGTATTCCGTTTTTCATTTTAGTTTTGGTTTCGAAACCCAGTATTGTATTGTGCTTTTAATGCTGATTATAAACATTTTACGAAATTACGTGACTATCAAGAAAAAATATATTCGCTCGGCACCAAATAGTTATTATTTTAGAATAAAACTGCCAGAAGCTGAACTTGGTTCATTTATAGTCACGTGACTTACATGAAACATGACCTTAATTCTTTAGCGCCTCAGGTACATATCTACAAAAAGTCTTATAGCTTTCCTTAAAAGTAACATTTCATTAAAGGATATAGCTTATTTCATCAGGAAAGGTTACTGTTACTTATAAAGAAATGTTAAAACGTATTTTAAAATTATTAATATTAAAAAAGAGGGTCAAATATTTAAGGGTAACGGTAATTTATTATTAAAATTTAGTTTCTTAGATTATTCGACTACCTGCTTACGAATCTGGTGTGTGATTTAAAAAATTTGAAATGGTGGACTGAATTTTCAAAAAAATGTAGCTGTTCTTTAAATTAGTATCGGGGGGTTTTTGGAGCAGCTGATTATCAATCATATGTTAAATTTTTCAAATTCAAAATAATACTAATTTTCAAGAAGATAGTTCGTGGAAAATCATTTTCCGCAATGTTTTACGGTAAAATCTTCTCTTGCAGACAAAAAAAATCCCATCGTTAGATTTTTTCAACTATCTCTGGATTTTCCAGGGGCCTTAAAGTGTTGAAGGTATTTGGTTTATTCTTTACCCCTTATCATCAAGTGAATTACCAACTTCTAGTCCTTGGCTTCGATTTCCGTATTCATCAAAATTTAATATATCGAGTAAAAATGAATTTCGTTATTAAATTCATATTGCAATTTTCAAACAGAGTTTAAATTAATATTTTGTTTGACCAACTTTTCATTAGCGTCTTGTTTTGATAATCTGGCACGGTTAATAAAATGTAAAACTATTACCCAGGAAAAAATTTCTGTGATTAAAAAAAAATTTTTTTGAATCAAACAAATTTGAGCATTTTTTTACGGTCAAAGAAAGCTTTCATTGATTTAAAGCAATTTATTGATTGTTTTTTTTCATTGAATTTAAGAAATGAAATTCTGTGCAGTCGCATAAGTACATGTGTAATGTGATTCACAGCAATATTTTCTTTAATTTAAAGAAATAAATCTGCCCGCTTTGAGGGCACATTCTCATCGCGCGCAGCCCGCAAGTCTGAGCGCTCCGTTCTTTTTGGACGTCGCGCTTAGCGCTCGGTCTTATGCTCTTCTCATACATTTAAATTTATTTCTTATAATTTGATACTGAAGCTCAAATCAATTTTATAATATTACAGATGATGTGAATTACACATTTTCTCGAAGCCACTAAATTTTTTTTTGAGTTTAAGTGAAACAGAAAATTCAATTCACTTAAGGCTCTATTATCGACCTTAAGGAACACATTATTATCATGACATTCGCGCTCGATTTTCTGTATGAATTTCATTAACTTTTAAATAAACATATCACATATTTAGGCTAAAACATGGAATTTTTTAAACATAAAAACTAATAAAATTAAACTAATAAATTTTTTTAACATAAAATATACATCCTGTCGAGAAGTGTCTTGATGAGAATTTGTAGACCCCATTTAGGCAAATAATTTTCCATCTAAAAGTTTTTTTTCACCGCAAAGTTTTCAAAAATGTAAACTATGTTCGCGTTTTGCCATTGATAACCAATTTGGCATCCTTTTTTAATAATAAAATTTTCTAAAAAATTCCGGTCGGTTCGTGTGCAAAACTTTTTATGTTTTTTCATTTATCCGGTTTTTTATTCACAGTGAACTCTAAATATTTTTTCAATTCATGATGCTGCATACTGGACTACTTCATTTTGAATTGCAAGCTATGAGATAAGTCTTTGAATTCTATGATAATTCTTAATTTTATTATTTCCTATATTCTAATGTTCTACAGAAATTTTGAATTAATCTTTGAATTTATGGCACTGAAGAGGGCCCCCATATGTGGCCGAAATGTTTGCCTTTCTTTCTTTTTGCGCATTTTTACATCTAATAGTGATATTTTTAATCAAATAAAATAAGATGAAACTGACCCTATGCCAAAATAACAAAAAATTAACAAAAATTCTATGAATTTGGGTCAATATAAAACTAGACATGTTATCAAGCATGTCACTTTAAAATTTTCAATAGTATTTTTTTAAATTAAAAAGAAAAATATACATCTTATGAAAAAATGATGCAATTCAAATTCATAGATCTTAATGTAGAAAATAATTTTGTATGATAACTTTTTTTCATATCTCGTATAATTTAACTGGAAAATAGAATTTTGATATTGACTTTTTTCAAGTTTTAGCATGCTGTAACATTTATAATTTTGGTTTAATCAAAGAATGTTATAGAGATAATTTGTAGAGATTTATGAGCACTATCAAAAACCAGTATTAGAATTTTTTATTTTTTCAAAAACACAAAAAACGGTCTAGTTTCATCAATTTTGGTTGGATATGACTGGTTAACGAACTTGTCCTTACTTTTTCGGCTCCGATATAGTGTGCCCAAGCTCAATTCAATCTGATAATTCTATCGAGAGTTATCGAGTATACCACCTACTACAGACAGACAGACACTTTCGTAAAAACCACTTTTCCTGATTCAGGGGGTCTCAAAACGTAAAAATTTGATGAGAATTTCGAAAGTTATTTTTCATATAAAACTAATACCTTCTCATCCATGATGATAATGTAAAAAGTAAAAATCTCAGTGACAGCAGTGTGGAGTAATATGTGTCACTCCAGCAAACGGAAAAAGAAAAAATTTTAAAAAATTATGGTTTTCTGCTACAATGCTCCCCTCTCTTATGGATATTTCAGATAAAGCAAAATTTTTAAAAATATTTTAGAAATAAAGATCACTGATGAGGACTCCGATTAGAGTCGAAACGTTTGAAAGAAAAAAATGAAACTCTGAGTTACATTATTTCTGAATCCCTAAAGCCAAGTTAAAATCCAACTACTATTAAAGAAAAAATTATCTTCGTTCAAGGTAATAAAATTAAATAAATTATTTCTCAAGTTTTTTCCAGTACTGTATTTGAATGATAAAAATATTTTTTTAAATCAAATACGTAATGTTAAAAAAATAATTTCTTTTATTTAAACAGGCTAAAAACGTTATTTCTAATAATCAAATCAATTTATATTTGTTGCAAAAATGTTTTTACTCCGATTTAAAGGAATGAAGTCAGAAAAATAATTCCTTAAATTTAAATAAAACTTTTTTCTGAGTGCAGAACCCTCGTTTAACGTATCCAATAATCAGTCATAATTAGACGCCTGGAAAGTTGTGTGATATATAAATTTAACAAATATTTGAGGCATTGTGATTCGTTTTATCATTTTTTATGTAAAGGATTTTTATTAATGGTAAAGAGTACTTCTAGTTATCAACTCTCTTATTCGAGTTCAGTATTGCTGGAAACTGACCACTGCAATCGATACTTGTTATTTTACTAAATTGCTCCAAACCTCTCGTTTCCACTTGAAAATTTATTGCATCCTAAACATCTGCAACTCGTCTCTGTAATTAAATTTAAATTGGTTAAATTTACATGCTTCCTGTAAATTTTGGATCATTATTTGAACATAGCAATACACCTAATTTGCAGTACTTTTTCGAAACTGTATATTTAAAGTTTTAATTTTGTGAGAAATACTGAGAAAACGATTTGGTGGGACCAACGAAATATTTTTGTTGGTATTTGTGCAAAAATAAGAGTTGTCCTGAGCCAAACGAATTCTTTTTTTGACCTAAGAAATTGTTGTTATGGATAAACAAAATATTATGTTGGCTAAACAACATTTTTTCGTTCGGCTAATAAAATAATTGGTTGATAAAATACTTTTGTAGATAGAACTAAATACTGTAAAATGGGAAAGAATATTTTTTGAGCTTTGAAATTTTCAATCATGGCAAAAAGTCTTTTACTAATTTATTTATAATTGGAATTCATTTTTATTCAGAAATAATTTCTCGGTGAAATTTCATTAATCTGAAGCAAATAATTTTGTAAAATATTTATGTTCATAGAAGTACCGAATTTCATTCGGTTAATCATAAAGCTTGGTTCTTAGATCAGCAAAACAAGGCTCAACAAAATAATTTTGCAGCAATACATAATATTTCGCTGTGACATAAAAAAATGCTCAACAAAACCATTTTGTTTCGATCACTAATTTTTTCTAAGTGGAACAAATATTCTTTCTGTGTCTAAGATATTCTGTTGAAGACTAAAGAGTTACTGGTTTTTAAAAATGTATTCTGTGTCATTATCATCCTCATTAAAGAAAGTGCCATTAGCACACAAACCAATAAGAATCATTTGACCCCGTTTTAGTTTCCAACGACTCATATCCTTCTTAAAAAAATGTAACATTTCACTCCTGATGCTTTTAAACTGGCATGAATTTAATTTTTAATCACTTGCAACAGATTTCGTCTTAATCTTGATATTTTTCAATTTATTATGGAAAAAAGCGTGATTACACAAAAAGAAATTTGATGGCTAAATGTATTACGTTTTGTGAGAAGATGTACCATTTTAGAAAATAAACAAGAACTATTGGAAATAGTTGTGAAAAAGTCCTATCATAATTGTAAAGTTTATTATGTTAATCATTACTCGCTGTCTGTATGAAATATACGTCATCGTACAGAGCAGAGTTTTGGAATCAGCGCGTCTTTGAAAATGGAAACACTGAGGAAAATTTTTACCATTTATGATGGGTACGTTTCACTTTTGAGCATTCTCATATTTCGACTACTGTAGGGCTTAGAAAGTTAAATCAATAAATGTGCACGGAGAGACGCTTCATTGTTAAATTTAGTATTATTATATTTATTTTTACTAAAAGTCAATAGGAAACGAGGATATACCGTCAGTTTTTTTAGAAATTACTATTTTGAATATTAAACTATGGAGTTACTAATAATATTGGGGAAAATAGTGAAATAATTGTACTTATCCTTAAAAACAAAAGCAAGTTTTATTTCCTGGAATAGTAAAATCGTGATTGACACATCGAACGAATTATATTGAAGTAAACCCAATAAATGTTTCATTTATTCCTAAAAAAGAATTTTAAGTTTACAAAAGGTAATCGTAAAGTCACATCTTCTGTCTAACCGAATTACCATAGTTTTTTGGAGATAGTGGAACCATATTTATAACTTTTCCTATTGAAAATGGGAAATAATTGCACCTCCATTATGAATAAAATTCAGTCATTCGTAAATTTTACCATAGTATTTATTAGATTTTGTGATTTACATAGAGAGAGTATTTATAAACATAGTTACATACTTACATACGATATACACGTATAAACGTATCAATATAAATAGTAAACATACCAATACACGATCAAATACTAATTTAACGCAACTTAACCTAACCGCACAACGCACACATTCATAACCGCATCGCAGTGATATGACAATTACAACGTAGAAACTTCATTACATATTGAATTGTGAAAACTTTTACGATTTGTGAGAAGAAGCTCGATAGTCCCTCTGCTAGCAAAAATCGTAAGTTAGAAAGCCGCCACATTCAAATGTCAAAAAATATATCTCTATATCAGTTAATATCGGAAACGTTCGGCGTATCTGACGTCACTCGGCAGTACATTTACTATTTCCAATGGGAATTTTGGCAATGTACTTTTCCAATATATGAAGCATACGTTTGCAAAATATTCAAGTCTTTTTCTTTTCATTGTTCATTACTATTGATAATGGTAATTTCTCTAAACTATTTTGCAATTTATATTATACAAAAGAACAATTCTTGCATTGATAGATTTACTTTTCATTTAAATAGGTATTGTGACGTCCTAGGGATATCACACAAATATTTAATTACAAAATTTTAAGCCTGAGCTTTCGCTCAATAGCTTGGGACCCTTTAGAAAAAGCTCCTTAACCTAGGGGAAATTATTTGTGAATTGAAAGGAATTGTTTTCCTAGTACTCCAACCAAGCTAGAGTTTAAAAGAAAAACCAGGAAAAAGGAGCAATCTGGTCCTCGTACAGGACCATAGACTCTCCTTGGAGGATAACAAAATTATCGTTCGATAAAAAAAATAGTCTAAATATAATTCCGAAAGAATGAAAGGTAGAGATAGCAACAAAGATTGGCACTTACTTTTTCTTTATTTTGGAGTTATAACTTCTGTTGAAAAACCTCAGGAGCCTCAATTGAAGATGGGAATGGTCTGTCACTTGTAGATCTGAAACTAGTCGGACCGAAAGTTTCTTGAGAGCGATGCGAATGAAAAATCAACCGCGAGGAATAAAAACTAATTGAGACTTGAAATTTTGACTTTATAAAAACAACTGAACTTTGAAAAAGAGAGAAATGCTTTCTGTATTTGTTTTTGGAAAACTGACTGACTGACTAACCGAGAGATTATTTGGTCCTTTTAAAAAACGAATCCACGCCCTAATCTCTCTGCTTTTCTATTTCCCAACCCTTTGAGGGTAGTTAATTTCTTATATGATTGGTTTATCAAATTTCTGAGTCTCTTATTCGGTTTTCTAAGAAACTCCTTATGAAAATTAGACGCCCACGTGCTCGTGTGGTTGGTAAGTCCCATAAGTGCTTAAGTGCGGGGGAGTGTCTTAACTTCAAGTAGTTTTTGGTTCCCCTCAAAAGATGGCTCTTCAAGTACCTTTCCCATCTCCAACCGAGGCTTCTGATTCCTGTTATTTAACAATTATTTAAAATACATATAATTTTGTTACTCAGACTTACATTGGCTAATTGTTTAAAGATAAACCCTAAATATTTTGTATAAGAAGTTAAATCAAATTTTACAATAATTTTTGTGTGTATGGCAACATCCTTTAGTTTAAATGTTTATATTAAAAAGAAATAAGTATTAATAAGAGGAGGTGATAGTATATAAACTTAGGCTTTGCACATAAGATGATCAGTTAAGTTGGTTTACGGGCATTAAAAATTAAATGAAATAAATTTATAAAATAATATTTAATCAGGTCTTCGAGAGTAATCTTTCTTCTTTAAAAAATAACTTTCCCACGCGAAAGGCGTCTGTATAATCTGGTTAAAGTGCTGTACGTCAATTGGTCCTGAAAAAGTTTATGTTAAAAGGGTTGAAGAAATCTGGAAATCTGTTCTTCTTTCATTTTTATTACTTTTTTCCATTAAGTACTTCAATTCATCTGTGTTTTCTAAATTTTCTATATGCCGTCTGTCGCGAAAGAAAGCTATTGCTTCAAGAGAGACTGATATGGCGCTAAAGTGGGGCCATGTGTATGGCGCGCGGCAAAAGTTTTCAAACTCAAAGAAAACTAAAGGGTAAGAAAAACAGCTGGTGTCAGAAAGGGTGGACGTGACAGTATCACTTATTTCTAGTTTCAATTTTCCATCAAAGATATTAATCTTTGCAACTCTCAATGGTAATTTATAAAGTTAAACTATATTTACAACTGGTTCAGAAAAAGTATTTCCTTCTATTGCTATGGTACAGTCTGTTCCAGTGCGCATAAAGCACTAGGGCGCACTCACCTAATAAATCGTTTTTTAATTTAATTTAATTAAAATTTAAATTTTAATTTAATTCGTCGAGAGAGCTACTTCAGGGTGAATGCACGCCTTCCTGCAAGTTTCCTCTTCACGACACTTTACACATTTTCTATTGGATTCGCATCAGGAGATTGTGAAGGCCAGTCCAAGGTCGTGATGCCATTTTCCGCTTTCCAGGACGTGCAGAAGTGACTGCGATGTTTGGGGTCGTTGTCCTCTTGAAGTATCCAATCCTTATTGTTGGCTCCAAACATCTTCTCTGCAGATCTCAGAAGGCCATGTTCGTAGATTTGAAGCATTTTTTAAGCGTTGTGGTTCTCGGTAAAAACTTCTAAACAACTAAAACCGCGCTGTGAGAAGCATCCCCAAACATGGATCTTTATGGTGTGTTTAACAGTTCGCTGGAGGAAACGCTCACTAGCGGTTGACCAGGCACGTTTTATAGGAACCCATGTCCAAAAGGACGCTTCGTTCGAAAAAAGTACATTGGACCAATCGCGATCAACATTTTTCCGTAGCCCATGCCAAGCATTTTTCCATGTGAACCTCTGAGAGCAGGGGTTTCTGCCTCGTGGGACGGTACTGCACTTTCGCCTCAACTAATCTGCGTCTTATGGTGTTTATACTAACGTGCAGTCCCTTCTCTGCTAGCTTAGCTTTGGCTTCACGCAGCCGGAGAGTTGGATTGCGCTTGAACAGTGAAACGATCATCTTATCCTCCTTACTGGACGTTGCTCGCGTCGTGGGACGGTACTGAACTTTCGTCTCAGCTAATCTGCGTCTTATGGTGTTTATACTAACGTGCAGTCCCTTCTCCGCTAGCTTAGCTTTGGCTTCACGCAGCCGGAGAGTTGGATTGCGCTTGAACAGTGAAACGATCATCTTATCCTCCTTACTGGACGTTGCTCGCGTCTCTCCTTTCCCTGGCAGGTCATCGACGGTTTTTGTGTCCCTATACCGCTCTACCCACATTTGCACGAAGTGCTTAGACTTTTTAAGCACTTTGGCAGCAGCTGAGTATGAAAGATGTGGTCCGCGTGCATGGGTGCACAAAAAAACCGCTTCGTAACGTTTATCGTATTATATCCTCTATACTAAAGTGTGATCAAAATGGAGGTACTTTTTCCAATAGGGTTTTATTGACATGTTACGCGTGACTACTGTCAAACTAAATACACAATTTTATTCAGTTTTTATTGACATTTCATCATGGAAAGACTTACGCCTCAACAACGTTTACAAATCGTACAATTATATTACGAAAATAGACGCTCTGTGAAAAGTGTTTATCGCGCGCTCAGGCCAATTTATGGTGAACACAATCGTCCTACCGAACGCACTATTCGGCATACCATCAACAAACTCGAGAATAATTTAACATTATTCGATGATACTCGACCGATTAGACCACGTACAGCCCGAACTGTAGAGAATATTGCGGCTGTAAATGAGAGTTTTGCCGAAGACCCGGAAGAATCGATTCGGCGCCGATCTCAACAACTTGGCAAATCTTATGGCACTACTTGGGCGATTTTTGATGCCGGAAATTGAAGCCCGTAATCTCCACGAGATTTGGTTCCAACAAGACGGCGCTACATGTCATACAGCCCGTGAAACAATGGATTTACTGCGTAGTCGTTTCGTTGAGCAATTTATCTCTCGTCTCGGACCGGTGGATTGGCCTCCAAGATCGTGTGATATCACACCTTTGGACTTTTATTTGTGGGGGTATGTAAAGTCTAAATGTTTTGTGGATAAACCAACTACTATTGAGGCATTGGAAGCCAACATTATTGAAGTTATTAGCGAGATACCGACCGAAATCCTCGAGCGAGTCATTCAAAATTGGTGTTTACGGATGGACGAATTAAAGCGCAGTTGCGGCCAACATTTGAAAGGGGTTATCTTTAAAAAATAAATGTGAATGGTTCTACACAAAAATAAAAAAGATTGCCCTATCAATTTGAATGTTCGTTGTTTTATTTCAATTTAAAATCCTATACCTCTAAATTGATCACCCTTTATATCCTCGCTTCCTATTGACTTTTAGTGAAAATAAATATAATAATACTGGGTTTTTCAATAAAGAGTTTCTCCGCGTGGATTTTACCATCTCCGATGATGATAATTCCAAATTGAAGAAAAAAAATTTTTTTCATTGCATCATTTCGTGGTGCCAATGTTGATCTTTATTGCTCCTTTTCGATTCCCTTCATTTATTTGTCAAGTGGGAAACATTTCAGCCGAATAAAACCTACCTAAATGGATCCCACCGAGGGGAAATTGAACCAACGACCTACAGGCTTTTAACGTACCTTCGTCCTACAACTTGAATTAGAAGTCTGCTATTCGCTGATTGGCCGAGGCTTTTCTAAGGAGGAGAAAAAGTACCATCTACTATTCCAACGTTTGAACTCTGATGGGAACTTTTTCGCACGTCACGATTGTAATATTCCGTAAAATAAAATGTATACTATTTTTCATAGCAACTCTTTTGAGAATCTGATTGGCTGTAACTGTGGAGTGGGTTGAAACAGCGACTTTCAACCCTAGGGTTGAAAATCGTAGTTTCAACCCGCTCTACAGGTACCGCAAATCGGATTTTCAAAGAAGGCGCTATGAAAAGGTATATTCTTTCCAAGAAACAGTTGACACATAAATTTTCAATTTTTACCATCATTCTTGGTGATATTTTCCGAAACGTGTTATATTAAGTAGCATATTCATGGGACTAATTGGCAGAAATGATTTATGCTTTGGGTTTACTGTCAAAAATGGTATTTTCAACCATCAAATTTCTATCCGTGTATAATTGCGGTTCGAAATTTTGGAACTTGTATTAGAAGTCTGCTGTTCGCTGATTGGTCGACGCTTTTCTAAGGAGGAGAAAAAGTACTATCTACTATTCCAACGTTTGAACTCTGATGGGATCTTTTTCGAACGTTACGATTATAATATTCCGTAAATGCGTGGAAGCAATATTACAGCATATGGAATGTCTTATAATGTAAACGCAAAAGTTATGCATACAAATCTTTAAAGGTATATTCTGTCCAAAAAAAAGTTGACATATGAATTTTCAATTTTTACCATCATTCTTGGTGATATTTCCCGAAACGTGTTATATTAAGTAGCATATGTTTGGGACTAATTGTCAGAAATGCCTAATGCTTTTGGTTTACTCTCAAAAATGGTATTTTCAACTATCAAATTTTTATCCGTGTAAGACTCATGATTTGAGAAATACAGTACTTGAAAGTTGTTTGGACTAATGAATTTCGTTCGGCGCCGTCGTTTCAAAATTTCGGTAAAAGTTCAATTTGATACAATCATGGGGATGAGAGCGATGATTTATCGGTGAAACCGTAAATGATATTTTTCGTCGTATCTCAGTGCGGTGCTAATTTCAAACACTCGTTGAGAGCAATATCAAGGGGTGGGGGTTGTTTCCATAAAAGAGGAAGGGGTTGGGGATGGTTAGACTGAGCAGACGATTCACGTCGACTTTAGTTGGCGGCTAGCAATCGTCGCGCGCGCATTTTCTTTGGTTTCACGTTGGCTTCCATTACTGGCAATTCAGAACACATCGAAATGTATTTGAAACTTTTAAAAAATTATTCAAAACGAGAAATTTGACATCTGTGAGATTACAGATGTTTTTGAAATAGTATTGAAATTTATTTTAGTTCTGAAAGGATAGCTTTTATCTACCAATCTTAGTTGGACAAATTAGCCGAGGAGAATTTCTTAATAAGATAAAATTTATTTAATTTTTATTCCTTAAAACTTTTTAACTTGACAAGGGGCCATGTCCTCTTGCTAATTAGCATTTTGGTAGGAGATTCACCATTTGAAGTCTGACTAAGTTTCTAACTTCCAGTTGGAGAATTAATTAAAAATGTTACTCTTGGTAATAATTTTATTTGTATTAGAGTTCCTTTTCACTAATCAAAAAAGTTTACAAGTCATATATTTGTTTCTCGAAACTACTTTAGTTGCGGTCTTTGGAAATCAGAATGAAATATGTCTTTTTGTTGGTACTGGGCAGCTTTTCTTCTATGGTTTCATCTATTCCTTTCACCTACCTCATTTCATGCTCAAGTTTCTCAAAACTTTGTCAATTTTAACAAGCAAACTATACATCCAGTCCCGTTGAAGCTTACCGAGTATTAAATAACAATAAAACAATAGAATTTTCTAAAGAACGATATTTTCTCACAAAATTGCCTTCATGTTCAGCAATGTTAGCTGGAGAAATTATGAAATTGTAAAATAGAGACTTTTTAAAAATGACTACATAAATTAGGAATTTTCAATATGTTTAAATCGAAGTCTAGATCTGTATCAGTTATAAGTATACCACTGATTGTAATCAGCGTATATACACATAAACAAATTAGTGAGCATTTACTATCAGTGAAATTTTACTGATTCATATTTAGAGAACAATAATTATTATATTTTTTGAAACCCATGTATTTTTTCTCATGGACTTGAAATATTTTTTGAGTTTTAAACAATATAATTGAAAATACAATTTTAAGTCTAACTAAAAAAAATGATTAAATTCTGATTTCGAAAATTTTAGCCAAATTTTGACTTCTGTTCATTTTAAAGTATAAGGTGATTAAATCATCGTCATTAAAGGCGCTTGAATTAGCTTTATACAGTTCAACTTCTATGATCCCATAGAGAGAAAGTTATCTAATAATTTTGATACGTGTTTCCTTTGAAGTAGAAGTTTTCGCCGAGACAACGATAAAAACGAATTAACGAACACTGAACCATTCCCTTCATATAAGCCACAGTAAATTCGTTTAAAGTTGCCTGTACTCGAGAACAAATTTTCTGGAATTCATTTTGAAAGCTTCAAGTAATCATTGAGGAAAGTGATGTGAAAATGGACAAATTTAAAAATAATTTTGAAATTAAAGAAATCCACTTGGCACCAAATATTTTAATCAAAGGTTCCCAGCAAATTTGCCTTGTATATTCAATCAAGAAAAACTACTGCGCAATCATTAGTTTTGCAGAAAACTACTGCGCACTGCTCACTTTTTTTTGAACTTCAACTTCAAAGCCAAGGTGCACGAAGCTTCCATTCCAAACTTCCCGGACTAGTAATTATTGCAAAATATTTGGTACCATGTGGATATCGAATGATTAAAATGTGCCTGTTTCAAATTGTAATTAAATTTTAAAAGTTGGAAATAGCAATGAGGAAAGTTAAAAAGCGAAGTTGAGTTCAAAAAAGGTGTTTGTGCAAAAAAAGTGCTCAATTTTTTATTTGGAAAGGGATTTTGGGCCCCGACAAGTATTCGGAAAAAAATGTCTCATAATTCTTGATGGTAAGTGAAGTAAAGTGTTTCTTTTTAACAGAATACGTTAAATAATTTAGGCATTGTAGGACATGACGAAAATGGGTCTGCATTCGATTGATAAAAAACAAGTTTTAGTTAAATAAAATAAATTTTTGTCCATCTAAACAAAATTCTTTGCTTGAATGAATCAAATTTTTGATTGAATTAAATAAATAAATTTGTTTTGTTTAGATTAACAAAATTATTTGACAACAAAAATAAGGGAAGAATAAAAAACGAAGGTTTTACAAAATGTTTGTTAGGATTTGAGAAGCTTTTGCGATGGAAATGCATATCTGTTGGATGCTTTTTTAAGCTTTTTTTCGTGCTGATGTTACTTATATACACACGAAAGAAAGAATGCGATAAAGATAATGAAAATGGATGGTTCTTTTAATAAAAAGAAAGCTTTAACTTGAGAACTTTGTTTGAATTTTGAAAGCATTGCTTTTAAAGAGGAATAATTCTGACATTTATATTTGTTTTACAAAATTCAGGAAATATTATAAGTAAAACACTAAACTTTTTAATGCAAAGGTTTCGGGGATGTATTTCCTGGTATCAAAAATTATGAAGCTGCGAGAGAACTTTAAGGAAAACACATTATCATTTTTTCTATTTCTCTCATAAATGTTTCTCCCTTTTTTGATATGCCTTTTTACCGTTTGTTTTTCCTCTTTCTAACAGTTTTTTCTAAAGACGTACAATTTCTGACAAGATTAGAATTTTATAATTTATCACTTAATTTTTATTCGGATTTTGAAATGAGCAAGATTTTGTAGGATTGTGTAGACGAAGGATTCACGAATAACGTGTTACAAAGGAGTGAAACTTGCTAATAAAAAACTACAAAGCTACATAGAATTAATTTTATTATTTTTGAGCAAAAAGATTCCGTGTCGAGAATAGGAAGAAATTTAGTGACTCAGATATTTTTATTGAAAAATCAATCTTTCTGTCGGCAAAAACTACGAGAAAATAAAGGTGAAAGAATATCCTTCAAAATAATAGTCAGTAATAGTATATTTCGTATCAAGTGCGAAAAGGCGTATTTTAACGCAAGAGCGAGTTGCGACTTGCTCGCGCAGTTAAATACGTTCCGCACGTGACACGAACGATATCTTTTGTTCGCTGTATACCGAAAGTTAGTCGAGTCAGTGTCGTTTTGCGTGCGGAAAGTTGATTTTTTCGCACTAGTGCGGTAAAATTTTAAGTTTGTTTTAATTTTCCGCAAATTAAAAATTTTACCGTACTAGTGCCGGAAAATCAACTTTACGCACGCAAAATGATACCAATAATGCTAACATTCGGTGCACGACGGACAAAATAGTATATTTTGTATCAAGTGCGGAAAAGCGCATTTTAACGCAAAAGCGAGTTGTGACTCGCTCGCGCGGTTAAATACGTTCCGCACGTGATACGAACGATCTTTTTTGTTTGCTGTATACCGAAAGTTAGTCGAGTCGGTGTCGTTTTGCGTGCGGAAAGTTGATTTTTCCGTACTAGTGCGGTAAAATTTTAAGTTTGCTTTAATTTTCCACACACTCAAAATTTTACCGCATTAGTGCCGGAAAATCAACTTTCCGCACGCAAAACAATACTGACAAGGCTAACTTTCGGTGTACGGTGGACAAAAAAATATTTTCAGGCGTGGAAATGTACTTTTGTACCTGTGAAAAACAACTTTTGTATTTTTCACAATGAAGAAAACTTACAGTTCGTTGCGAAATGCTTTGAAACTAAAAAAATATTTCGAGTTTCTAAAATCGTTTATTTTCCTCTTTTGAACTGGGTCCTTAAATTATAAATATAATAACAATATATACACTGTTAGAAATTTCTGTATTAAACTTCCATTACATGCAATGGAAGTTTTTTCCAATATCGTATATTAAATTTAAAATACTTTAATTTTAAAACATATAAACTTTAGACCGAAGCATCGCGCAAGTTGGAAGGTTGCCTTCTTTTTTCTTTGCTCCTTTTTTTTCGTTTTCGAATTATTGAAATTTTGAAGTATATTAATTTTTCATAATATAAAAATCTATTAATTTTAATTTACCACTTGTATATTGAAGTCGATTAATATTAATAACATTTTTAATAGTGTAATTATCACAGTGGATGATACACCCTCCTAATGATCGACATAATCGACTAAACTAACATGGAAAAATTATATATATAATAAGCCGCAAAAAGACGTAAATATGTAAAATGTTGTCTACCTTTTTTGAATAAATCGAATGGAAAATTAAATTAGAAAAATGAAAATTTATTGGCGATAGTATAATCGTATAGATAGCTTATTTGCTTCCGTGACTCAGCACGGTATCCAATTTTTCCAGTTAGTTGGAAATTCATTGGTGATCTCTTTTCCTTTCAGTGCCAGCGATGTCGAGCGATAACATTACGGAAAGTCGGATTCCTCTGGAATACTGGGATCGAAGATCCATCGATCTAGTGGATGAGAGCGAGAACGATGCAACGAGTAGACGGTTTCCTCGATTTTCCACGGTGAAGTCAACCGATTTATCAAATGTCAGCTTATCAACAGTGACGACGTTTTCTGGAAGCGGAAACCTTTTGGAAAATCTGATTGTGCCCCTTTACGCGACGATATTTCTCCTCTCTGTCGTCGGTAATTCCCTGGTGCTGATCACTCTTGCTAGAAACAAACGAATGCGGACAGTAACCAACGTCTACCTGTTGAACCTGGTGGGTATAGCGACGTAAAATGCCTCCAGGGACGAGTCCAATGTTTCCACTCTTTGGACTAGTGATGTAAATTTTTATACAAATTTTCAACACACTCCCAGAAAAAAGTTTTATTCTTTAAACTTCATTTCTTCAAATCAAAATAAAAACACCCTTAAAAAAAATATAAATTTATTTAATTATAAGAAATCACCTTTTTAGCCTGTTTAAATAAAAGAAATTATTTGTTTAACATTACGTATTTGATTTAAAAAAATATTTTTTTTGCCACTTTGCCAGTGCTGGCAAAACTTAAGAAATTATTTTATTTTATTAGTTTGAACGAAGCAAATTTTTTCTTTAAATTAAAGAAACTTTTCTTTGACCGTAAAGTAATGCACACATTTTTTTGATGCAAAGAAATTTTTTTTAATCAAAGAAACTTTTTTCTGGGTGCACATTCAAAGTTTTAAAATGGGAGAAAATTATGTTTTTTTAATAGGATAGAGTAAAAAAAGTTTTTGATATGAAAAATTGTAGCCAAACTGAAAATCCCCCTCTCCCCTCCACCCCAAGCTTTCTAAAGTGGTATACAGTATGTCCTGTTATTTTTTTCTTTAATAACAAGATAGTGAAGTTTTGTAAACAACTATCTTTTTTTTTTTAAATTTGGGATATTTCTTCTTCGTTTTTTAATCCTAAAATGTTCGTATAAGATTCTTGATGATACTGTCAAAATTTGAGAATGGAGAAATAAAAACACTGAGATTAGTGAATTTCTTTAATCGGGAGCGCGCGTAACTGCGATTGAGCAAAGAAAAATTAACAGGACATTTTGTATACCACTTTAGAAAACTTTGGGGCGGGGGGGGGGGGGGGGGGGATGCGATTTTTCAGTTTGACAACAATTTTTCATATCCTAAACTTTTTTTACTCTATCTTATTGAAGAAACATCATTTTTTCCCATTTCAAAATTTCGAAATTTTCAAACATCACATTGCAATAAAAAAATACATGTCAATTATTTTTGGACATAGAACGCGACAGAACATTTTTTCGGAAAAAAGTTTGGGGGTAAATTTCATATGGAATGACCCATATATATAAGGTTATAAATTTTGAATCGATCTTTCTACAATAAGAAAAGAAATTTAGTAATCGTATAATAAAGTTGTTCTGTTGAACATTTTTTTTGTTAAAACAAAATTTTTGTTGTTGACACAAAATTATTATGTTAATCCAACAAAACTTCCTGGTTAATCGAACGAAATTCATGATCACGTATGCACACTAATTCACCTTACTGGAATCTCGAGCGCATTTTTCAAAATTTTTAATACGGGGGTACCTCTAGTGAAATCAGACGCTTATTTGGTTTCTCAAATTGTGAAATTTATTAAATGGCGTGTAAGGTAGTAAAATCATTCATTAATATATTTATAATAAATAGTGATTTTTATTTGAAATTTTGCTGAGCCAACATAATCATTTTGTTAAACCGACAAAAAGATCCAATAAAGAAATTTGACATTGCCAACGAAATTATTTTAATTAAACTTATATGATATTAACGTCCGACTAATTTTCTTCATTAAAAGCAGGAAAATGACCAACCTCGGTCATGGCAATGGGCGGGACAGATTTTATAAATTAATTACACCTACAGTTTTCATTTTTCCATTCCAAAATTTTTCCTGCATATTGAAAAAACTTCAACAAAAATTTAGAAACAAAAAAATCAAAAAAAAATTAGTTCCAAATTAAAAAAAATTCAATTGTTTATAAAAATGTACTATATTGTTATTACAAAAAAAAACAACGAAATGTGTGCTATAACTTTTTTGAAAGCTTGTACTCTTTCGCGCATTTCAAGTGCAAGGGTTACATTTTATATTCAAAACTGCTTTTACAGTGAGCTGTTAAAAAAAAAAAAAAAATTTCCCGAGTGCCAAACATAAAAAAATTATATCTCGAAATTTGCAAGTATCACATTGAAAAAAAAATACGTGTCGATTATTTTCGAAGTAAAAAGGCAAAAAAAAATGTTTCGTCGAAAAAAAAAATTTGACTGTAAATCTCCCATGAAATGACCCGTATATATAAATCTAAATACCTGTAATTTTTCTGTCGCGTTTTTTTACACACTTCAAAGTACATATCGCCGATTGTTTTTTTAATACTTTAGTCAATCTCAAATTAAAAAATTTTTTTAAAAAAACTTTTCTCAAATAGTAGCATAACTGGAACATTCGCAGAAATTGTTTACAAAACAAAGAGGTCAATTATTAATTCCAATTTTTGTCAACTTTAGTCATAAAAAATTATTGCACATTGCAAAGATAGGTAAAAAAATTCCATCATTATTCTCAATTCTGAAATTTTTGTAATAAAAGTGTGGCTTCACTGAAACTAATAACAGAATACTGAGAAGTAGTAAACGAACGAAACATATGAAATAAAATTCCCTTAAAAAGAGAATTTTTATAACATGGAATGAAACTATTTTAAATTGTGAGAATATCGCTAATATCTAATGTTTTAACTATAGTTAAAACAATAATTTCATAGTTTTGATTTTTATAAACCAAATAAATTGTTTAATTTATTTACAAAATTTTTCAAAGTTGGTAAGAATTTTCACGTTTCTTTATAAAGAAGCAAAATGTTGATAAATAATATAAAGCAAATAAAGCAGTTTTCATAAAAAAAAATATATTTCAATAATCTTCTTTAGCACAACGCGTATAATTTTTGCAAATAAAATATTTTATAATATAATTAAAATAAAAAATTTGTTTCAAATTGTACCATGTAGGTGATTTTGTATTTTTATTAAGTGATACGATATTTTAAATCATGGAATATTTTCCGAGGTTTCTTTTTCCCCGATAAATATATTTTTATTATAATTTCATACCACGTGTCCATTAATCCTTGATAAATAAAACAGGGGAAAATATAACGACGCGAATTTTTTTTCCGCAAGATTTTTATCTAGTACTTAATGATAACGAGTCCCCTAGCAGATATTTTCGGGTCATAGATGCCACGAGACATAAATTTTAGTAAGAATAATATCAAATTTCGTAATGATTTCGTACAAGGGTCGAAGGAAAATCTTCCATAAATGGTTCCAAAGTGTGACAACCGTCAAAAAAATAAGACCACATAAAAAGCATCGGAGAAGATAAAACTAAGTTCTTTTAAGTCAAATGAAATGTTTTAATTCGGAGATTGTTTTCTTATTTTCTGATTTCTTAATCTCTTAGTTTTTCAAATATGGGCAAATACACACTTCTCTAAGAGAAAAAAGACAATGATATACATAAATACTGGAATCTAGTGAAAGTTATTCTAATTTTTTTCGGTATTTTTTTTCTATTGTAGAAGTAATTATCTTTGTGTTTTCAATTTTTGAATTAACTCTCTCAATTTATAAATTTGTAAATTTATTTTTCGAAGAAAGCACATGAATAAGATTGGTAGACAGAAACTATTAAGCAATATATAATAAATCTGGTAGATTTATTGTTTTACTCACAAAGTACTTAATCGTTTGTAAACTCAGAGCACTTAATTTTCTTTTAATTATCCTTGAAATATGATTCTATGAAGTCAAGTATATTTCATCTCGTAGGAAAGTTCCCTTGATTTTAAAAGAGTAAAATTTATGATGTTCGATTCGGACCGTCATAAATTTACCGATCCGACTTGTGTTAGCACCCCGCTAGATACTAGAGAAACTCGTATCCAGAGGATATTTCTTCTTAGCTCCCCAGCTTCCGCCATTCGTGAACCCTCAAGAGTCTCATAATCTTATCAGAGTCATAAGCGCCTCAGGGTTAGCTTTAAACTCTCAGTACCAAATACCCTGTTCGAAAGTGCATGGGCGTCAAATATAATATAATATTTTAGTAAATGAATTAGAGTATACTTCATACAGCTAATTATTCCCAATAAATATTGCAATTGGCAACAATTTAACATTATTTTTTAAATGATAACTACTTTCCAATTATAAACAATTTTATTGACAATTTAAAATTTTTCTTTTGTTTAGGAAATTAAAAATTTTTGTTTTAACTTTACGAGTTTTTAAAGTGATTTTGAGACTGAAGGGATTCAAGCTTGACATTTTAATTTGAATTTATATAATGTCCAGTAAATCTGTAAATATATTATTATCAGAAAAGCAAGCCGGATTCGTGCTTGTATCGAGTAACCCTGAATAAAAGTCAATTTGCTGCACGGTTCACTTGTAGTCATGAATTTATTCCACGGAAATTTTGTTCATATCGGTTGTGTGCTTTGAGAATGGACGTTCATTTATCACTCATCGCTTTAAATCGATTTGATAATCCCCTGATGGAACCACTAGGATATTTCTTGCTGATAGAATTTCTTCTCGTTCTGATCAAACTCCGAGTGCAAACTTTGCACAGTTTATATTAATATTTAATAATTGGCTTTGTGGGTTTTGAAATGCCAAATAATCGCATTTTATCTGTTTTTAAGTCTAAAACTTAACGGAGATAGATATTAAATAATCCAAATTATTAATTATATTTTTAAATAAAATGAATTATAAAACAAAAAAGGCTCTTGTGTTGACAAATAATCATATCATTGCAAAACATTTTTTTTCTCGAGACACATTTTATATCTTGGACCTTGAACTGGACTGTAATCGAATAAGAATCGTGGAACAAATATAATAATCATTAAGAAATTCATTAACATTTACTAAAGTATGTGAAGTATCCTAAAGTACCTTGAAATATCCTGAAGTATCTTGAAATATCCTAAAATAGTAGAAGTATATGAAATATCTTGAATTATGTGAAGTATCCTGAAATACTTTGAAATATCCTGAAATATTTTGAAGTATATTAAACATCCTGAAGTACCTTGAAATATTCTGAAGTATGTGAAATATCTTAAAGTTTATAAAGTATTCTTTAGTATCTTGAAATATTCTAAAATACACTGAAATATCCTCAGATACACTGAAATGTTTTGAAGTATCTTGAAATAACCTGCCAAACCTTGAAATATTCTAAAGGAAATGAAGTATATTAAAGTTTAGGAAATACTCTGAAGTACCTTGATATGTTCTGAAATATATGAAGTATGTGATATATCTTAAACTATGTAAAGTATTCATTAGTACCTCGAAATATTCTAAAATACACTGAAATATCCTCAGATACACTTAAATGTTTTGAAGTATCTTGAAATAACCTGCCAAACCTTGAAATATTCTAAAGGAAATGAAGTATATTAATGTATATGAAATATTCTGAATTACCTTCATATGTTCTGAACTATAAGAAGTATCTTGAAGCATGTATATAATATAATATCCTGAAGTACTTTGAAATATCTGGAAATATATTGGAGTAGGGGAGAAGCGGCGAAATTGGCGCACCTAATAGAAAGTGCGAGTTTAAAAAGAAAGTATATGACTAAAAATTATGAAAAAATATTTATTTAATAGCTGGATATCTTTTCTATACTTTCCAATGGATAAAGATTGCATTGAAAATTATTAAAGCAGGTTTTTATTCAGATTTCCGAAGGACTGCACCTGCGTTAATTTACCCGCCATGTCGGGTAAATTGACGCACTAATATTATAATCTTCTCTTGCCACGTATTAGTTATATTTTCATAGATTTAGAATTACATTTCAGTAGCAAAGGTTGATGAAAAGAGGTAGTTATAATTTGAAACTAAATTTGAGATAGTATATCAAGATATGTGAAGTTTTTTATACCTTTATTCACATAAACCAGCCAAAGTTAAAATATATTTTATATTTGTACAATAAAATACTGTCAATTGTGGATATTTAAGTGAATATTCAAATTGAAATCATTTTTATAGAGAATTATTTGAATTGTAATCAGAAGTATATACAATTATTAACTTTAGAAGACTTATAAATAATAGAAACAATCAATCAAAAATACAAATTTTTTACTTACATTGCTTTCACATCTTAAAATCGAGAAAACTTTCAAAACACTGTCAGACTACAAATTAATTATTAAAAATCGCTTTTAAAATGCCTTAATACCTCAAACTTAAAAAAAAAATGTAACCACTGATTGTTCAAATGAATATAACCTTACAAAGTCGTTATATCAGTTTTGCGAACCACATTACCTCCCATGTCACAAAAAATCTTAAGAAAAAGATTAGCAGAAAAGTCCAGCAACATTCAAATGTATATATCTATATATTAATAATTGTGTACTTACTATCTTCTTTATATTTTCAATCATAAACATCTGAGTACTTGACTTCAGTCACCGGTTTCCAGAAACACAACACGTGTGCCAACTTCGCCTCTGATTTGAATCTCGTATGCGCCAATTTTGTCGCAAGTGTATCGTTCATTAATTAAATACTTTTTACGTAAAATGCTTATTTTTTCATATAAATATTCCATCCTAATCGTAAGATTAAATATCAAAGATTATAAAATCGTTGCATTAATCTAATTCACCTTGAATTACTATTATTTAACGATTTAACTCAATGGCTTCGAACATAACCATTATGCCAAAAAACGATTAATCGCAATAAAACTGTATTAAGCAATTAGATTTTTATAATGTTTTCAATCAAATACATATCATACAAGAATGCACACGATAGACGACGCGCCAATTTCGCCACTTCTCCCCTATGTGAAACATCTTGAAATACACTTCAGTATTTTGAAGTATGTGAAATAGTCTGAAGTTAAAATATTCTAAAATATGTGAAGTATCTGGAATGTGTGAAATACCATGAAATACCTTAAAATACCCTGAAATGCCCTGAAATATTTTGAAGTATGTTAAATATCCTAAAGAACCTTAAAATATTCTGAAATATGTGAAATATCTTAAAGTATGTAAAGTATTCTTTAGTACCTCGAAATATTCTAAAATACACTGAAATATCCTCAGATACACTGAAATGTTTTGAAGTATCTTGAAACAACCTGCCAAACCTTGAAATATTCTAAAGGAAATGAAGTATATTAAAGTATATGAAATACTCTGAAGTACCTTGATATGTTCTGAAGTATAAGAAGTATCTTGAAGCATTTATATAATATAATATCCTGAAGTACTTTGAAATATCCGGACACATATTGGAGTATGAAAAAAAAACTTGAAATACACTTAAGTATTTTGAAGTATGTGAAATAGTCTCAAGTATCTTGAAATATTCTGAAATATGTGAAGTATCTGGAATGTGTGAAATACCATGAAATACCTTGAAATATCCTGAAATACATAGTAATGTTTTGAAGTATCCTGAAATATCCTGCCGTACTTCGAAATATTCTAACGGAAATAAAGTGTCTTAAAGTACATGAAATATTCTGAAGTATATGAAATATCCTGAATTATGTGAAGTATCCTGAAATACTTTGAAATACCCTGAAATATTTTGAAGTATGTGAAATATCTTAAAGTATCCTGAAGTTCCTTGAAATATTCTAAAATACACTGAAATATCCTGAAATACACTGTTTCTGTTTTAAATATTTTGAGATAACCTGCCGTACCTTGAAATATTTTAAATAAAATGAAGTATTCTAAAGTATATGAAATACTCTAAAGTACCTTGATATGTTCTGAAGTATATGAAGTATCTTGATGTATATGTAATATCTTGAGTCATGTGAAGTATCCTGAAATACTTTGAAATACCCTGAAATATTTTGAAGTATATTAAACATCCTGAAGTACCTTGAAATATTCTGAAGTATGTGAAATATCTTAAAGTTTATAAAGTATTCTTTAGTACCTTGAAATATTCTAAAATACACTGAAATATCCTCAGATACACTGAAATGTTTTGACGTTTCTTGAAATAACCTGCCAAACCTTGAAACATTCTGAAGGAAATGAAGTATATTAAAGTATATGAAATACTCTGAAGTACCCTGATATGTTCTGAAGTATATGAAGTATCTTGAAGTATATGAAATATCTTGAATTATGTGAAGTATCCCTAAATACTTTGAAATACCCTGAAATATTTTAAAGTATGTTAAATTATTTCTGGACCCTAAAACCAAAGTAAAAAATCATCTATCTATCCTAAAGTACCTTGAAATATTCTGAAGTATGTGAAATATCTCAAAGTATGTAAAGTATTCATTAGTACCCGAAATAATGTAAAATACACTGAAATATCCTCAGATACACTTAAATGTTTTGAAGTATCTTGAAATAACCTGCTTAACCTTGAAATATTCTAAAATATGCATGGTATCTTGAAGAAAGTGAAGTGTCCTGAAATATCCAATAATATATTTTATTTAGAATTTTCGATATTAATTCATATTCAATGATATGATTATTGAATAATTTATTTCCAAATTTAAAAATGAGGTAGTAAATATATATAAAAGATAAAAAATTCCAGTTATAGAGGGAAAATATGAGGATCAAAATTGAACTTATGAGTATATTCCACCTTTGGGAAATAAGGATAAGAATCGAGTGCAGTAGCCTGATGATGATTTTCCGATCAAAGTTTTCCTATCTTTAGCTAACACCTCCGGTGCCCATTTCCTGGAAACTTTTTCACAATAAGTACAGCGACTTCGAACCAGCGTTTTCAACTTTGCAGGCGTTCTATACTTTATACTACTTATTGACCCTGAAAGCAGATGCTTTTCTCACCCATATTTTATGAGAACACGGGTAGAAGATTTGGTCCTCTCGTATATATATTTTTTCTATATATTCTTGTCGATTTCACGCAAACAATCTTTTACATCCCCTCTGGTTTCTTGCTTTACAAATATGTCAACCGAATCCCCTTACATCATTTTTAGCAGACATTTCTTGTTGAAGCAAATACGAAGATTAAATTTTATATTTCCTGAGTGACATTTTATTCATGTTGTAAAAAAGTGCCCAAAGTAAAGTAGTTTCTCTAGAAGGGTCATATTGGAAACTTTTTTCTTCACATGTATTACTCTCTTACTTTATCGAAATTGTAATCTTCTTCGTGAAAAGATATCTTGTTTGAGATTTATTGAGAGAAGTTTTGCAGAGAGTATGAAACTTTGTATTGGAAATTTGATGATAATGATTGAATTTAAATAAATGCTAAAAATTCTTAGTGGATATATAAAATTCTGCTTTTCCAAAGGAATCGTAATTGGCAATCAGGACAATAAATTTCATCTCTAAAGGAATATCGAATCAATTTTGTATTTGCTTTATTATCTTTTTCAACCATACTTTTTATTAGTTCTATTATTCTTTATATAAAATTCTTTGCTTTTGTTGATTTTCTACTAAAAATTGGTTCTATTTATCTTGAAATAAATGTACCTTCAATGTTAAAGAGCTTGAATTCTTCTAATAAAAAAATCAGTTTTCTAAAGAAAATATTAAGAAGAAGTTGTCTAAAGATCTTAAATAATTTGTCATATTATTATGAATCTAAATTAACCTAAAATTTTTTCTGAGTAAAAATGTTAAAATATCCTGCAATTTAGAATAATTAGTAAAAAATCTTTAATTTCATCATTTTGCAGTCGAGCAGCGTTTTTTCTACTGTTTGGCATAAAAAATTCGCTACACTAAATTTCTGTTTGTCTGGTTTCAACTGAGGTGCTTATCCAAAATTTTTGTTATTTGACGGTTTTCTTTCTTCTTTCCACTTCAAATGCCACGTGATCTAAAATTGGAGCTTATCTCAACGTCGGGGAATAAATTAAACTAAATTGAGTATTTGCCATAACATATTTCCTATATTTTTTTAAAAGTTAATTTGAACTATTTTACTAGATCGGTAACAAATATCGGAATTTATTATTTAAAGATACAATACAGGATAAAATATCGCACAATTTTGATAAATATTAATGATCAAGACATCTAGTAATTTCTTGCCTTTTTAACGCTTCATTGAATATAAAAAGGCTCTATAGATATATTAGAGAAAAGAAAATTTGCTAGTGATCCAAAAAAAAGGACAATGACCTATGACCACAATAGGTTATGAGTTATGACCTTCCAAAGTTTACCATTTTTCAAGGCAAATAACTCATGTTCAGTTTTTTTTAAATAGATCAATTTTGAATGGAGCCACATTAATAAAAAATGTGCAAACTATTACTTAAACAATTATTAAACAATCAACTCTTTATTTAATACAAAACATAGTAAACTTATAAAAGTAGCGAATTAAATGAGCCATAAAAAGTTTCAATCCGATAAAAATTATAGATTTTTTCTATTCGGAATGATTTCAGCCAAAAACAACTAGTCTATTTTTATCCAATTGAATCTTTTGATGGGTTATTTTATTGAAGAGAGAATTTCCCGCATTTTTACTGAAAAAAGCTTGATATATATAAATAAAAATAGATAAATGGTCGGTTTGATTAACTTTTTTTCGGTTTGTTGTTCAATTCTTCTTCAATCCATAAAAAGACGATTTATAGGACTACTTTCAAAAATGTTTTCCGGACAATTTCTAGCAAATGTCATATTCGCATCGAAACCCCTCAGTAAAGAATATAAGCAAAAAGTCGCACTCTATCCAATTAAAATAACGGAAAGGCTTTTTTTTTACTAGATATCTGGACAACAATAAGAATGAAGGAAGTTTTAAATACATTTTCAACTATCAAATGAGCAACAGGATTCATTTTACTCATTTTAATTAAATTTCTAAGTTCGCTTTGTGGTTTCTAAAATAATTATAGGTAACAGAGAAAGCTATTTCTCTCGGAATTTCAGCAAATAAATCACAATATAGATACACTAATGAGAAACGTTCGTCCTCCTTTCTCGTTTCCAGTAATTCACTTTTTGCTCGATATAAATAGCATTTCCTCTCAGAATATTTGGTACTCCAGAGTTGTAGTATTGCATTGAAGAAAAAACTATAAAGTTTCTAATAAGAAAGAAAATCCAGTGTAATTTCCATGTAACTATGTTTCAGGCAGTATCAGACCTGCTGCTCGGAGTATTTTGCATGCCATTCACGCTCCTTGGCCAGATGCTCAAGAACTTCGTTTTTGGAATCGCCATGTGCAAACTCATACCATATTTCCAAGGTAAGCTTAATAATTTTGTTTATGATTTTATTTAAAAAAGCAACAAGAATTTATATCTGTTTTTATCTTTCGCTATTAGAATGTACTCTCTAAACCTGAATTAGTGAACCGCCACTGATTCGCAGTGACAATTCACTGATCGCAGTAGCTATAGGTCTTTCACTGATAATCAGTCAAATTCGACTGATGAATTAGTGAAATAGAGTGAACTCACTTATTGAATCAGTGAAATCTTCAGGTGGGAATAACAAAACCAGCAATATATTTTAACGATCGATGAACTCGTTTATTTTAGGCTAAACAATACTAAAAAGAAATTACATAATTATTATTATGTATAATTATATTATGTATAATTAAAAATTAAAGATCCATCGTTGTACTTCAATCACTCGCAGGAACGATCGAAATACGTGACAAGTTATGTTCACGTGGAGCGTTCACTAATTCCTTAGAGAAATTAAAGCAGGGCACTGATTCATCAGTTGATATATTTTTACTGATATAATCAGCGACTATTCAGGTTTGGAAAGTAATTTTAAAAAAGTAAGATTTTCAAAAGAGCTTTTTATTTTAAATTTTGTATTTTAGAGACTTAGAATACAAATTTTAAATTTATATAAGAATAAGTTTTTTTGAAAATTTACTATAGAAATATAACACTTTATTTCCTAACATAACTCTGCAATTTATGAGAATGAGCAAATATTGAATTTTGATGGCAATATACTTTTAATGAGTCGTGTAGAGCAAAATGCTTGTACACGTTATTCAATTTCACAAAGATTAATTAATTTTTGGTTAAATTCAAATTTAGATAGACTCATCACATAAGTTAATGGAACCTCTACTGTATCAATATGTATTGAAAGAAGAAGAGGGAATAATCTTTGTCCAGAATATTGATTCAATCGAATCAACTAAATGAAGTAGGTTCTCTCAAGAATATAAAATGTTATAGAAAGAACAAATTTAAGTCTTGAGAAGAGATAGAAGCTGTTTACAAAAGTACGCGAGAAATATAAAAAGAATATTTTTTTCTGGTTTACATTCTTTTCCAGTTATTCTTGATTGCTCTTAAAATTTTCCTTTTTCTCACTTTTTCTGTTTTTGTAAATATTACATGAATAGTGTGCGAGTTAACATCAATTTACTTGAATATATTATATAGTGAACTCGAGATAAGAAATCGGTTTTATGCTTCTCGATTTATTCAGCTTCCGAAACTCTCACTGAAAAAAAGTCGCATTCTGACTTGAGGCAATCATAGAAAAATAAATGAGGACGAAGATCAAGAGCGATAAGTGAATACGATATTGTGTGAAATTCTAGCTTCAGCTTGAATTATTACATTTAAATCGAATCGGAAATCTGATTAAATAATCTTATGAGAAATTCACAACGGGCGCAATACTGGCACGATACTAGTAGCCTGTAATGGTCCTGTGCAGGCGTATGTCTGCACGCAGAAAAAAGATCAGTAAAATTTACAGGAAGTTCGGTATTTATTTGGACAACATGAATTTTTAGTAAATTTTACAAGAAGTTGAGTTCAATCAACAGATTTTCTGTACAGTTCACTTAGCGTACAGTACAATCAATTTAACTCGGATTTTTTCATATTCAGTAGATTTTACTGGACGCTGAGTGAAACGTACAGAAAATCTGTTAATTGAACTCAACTTCTGGTAAAATTTACTGAAAAGTCACGTTGTCCAAATAAGTACCGAACTTCCTGTAAATTTTACTGATCTTTTCTCTACGTGTGGGATGATAATGGTATTCTGTACTCGGTTGCGAGTGTTGAGCCAGTACTGGTAATTGGGCCATAATTATGACATTTTCCATTAATTAAAAATTAATATTTTATCATTATTCTCAATTATTATTCAGAAATAAATTCTATACTTTTTGTTGTTATTCTGAAATACCGCATATATTTCACTTTTATGAACACATACTTAAATTTGTAGGTAAAAGCTAACAAATCTATTTTAAGAAAGAGAATAATTTTCTTCCACGTGATATGATATTCTACAGTAGAGAAGGTCATATATTGGCAGACGTAGCAAGTGTGTCTGACGTCGGATTTTTTATCTACTTGAAGATGAAAGAGCAGTGCTAAAAAATTAATTTACTTTTCATCTGATGTATTACTCAAAAAAGTTTGATATCTCAATTAATAAGATTGAACGTTCCAGATATTTATAATTTTAAATAAGGCATTGAAAAGTTGTTTATAACAATATTGTTTAAACTGTAGAGTTTCTCAACTAACACTTATCAATAAATAAATTTAGAAAATGTATTATTTTAATTTTATACATTTTCATAATATGAGGAGGTATTTGATTTTAGGTGAAAAATCACTTTCGGAATTTTCATCAAATCTTTACGTTTTGAGACCCCTTGACACACAAAAAATCGTTTTTACGAAACTGTCTATCTGTCGTTTGTCTGATAGGATTATCGGATTGAATTGAAATTTGGCACACCTCTTGAGAGCAAGAGCAAATCATTCTCTATCTTAAAGTTTTTTTGTATCTCACATATTTTGTTTATTAAATAAAATTATTGAATTATGATCGTGGTTTTTAGAATTAAAACGAAAATATGCGAGATACGAAAAAAACGTAAGTTTGCAAAATTATTCGTTTTAATACGATCTACAAATTTTGTCTGCCATAGTTTCTGATAAAAAATATATTTTTCATTTTCCTTTCAAAAAATACAATTAAAATTCAAAAATTCCATTATTTAACCAAAATATATTAGATACAAAATAAGCCTTGGGATAAAAAATTGTTTGTTTAAAAACAGTCTACGAATTTTTCTCCTTTTTGAGATATTTGGAAGCAGTTAAATTATTTTAAATCATGTAAATTATTAGAATGTTACAGAAATGTATACAGAAAATCGAGCGCGAAGCGCGAATGTCAAGATGAGAATGTGTCCCTTAAGCCCGATAGAGCCTTAAGTAAATTAAAAATTTCAAGAATTTGAAAACCTATTCGAATTCTTAAAATACAAAAAAAAGGTCCAAATTTGGTCGCTTTTTGTATTTTGAGAGTTCGAACGGTTTCGAATTCTTGAAATTTTGAATTATACTTTTGCTTGGACGTTAAGATGAATTTCAGTTCGTAGTGATAAGGGTTCGAATTTAGTTTTGACTTAAGTAAATTGAATTGAATTTTCCATTTTGAAATCATAAACAAATTTAGTAACTTTGAGAAAATTCAATTCAAATGTACATTATAATAAAATTTACTTGAGTTTAAGTATCAAATTAGAAAAACTAAACCTGAATGTATGCGAAGAATATGAGACCGAGGGCGAGATCCAATCAGAACGGAGCGCGAAGCGCGCGATGGGATTTTTTTAGAATGAAATCGTAAGTCGAGTGGAAAAGAATATTTACGATTGGAAACCAGAGTCTTAACGAAAGCTTCTTAACCTACTTGAGAGAAAAGCACAATATTTTTAGTGGAAAAAATTCATATTTGCCCAACAAAAATCTAAACAAAATTGGGTATTTTTAAAATAAAAGTATGAAAAGTATCATTTTCTGCTATTATATCTCTTATTGCAATGAAATACATTATAATGGCTACAGTATTTTTCTCTTACTATAAAATTTCACAATACATTTCTCTTCGTGTAACGATTTTTTAAGCCAATAGTTTTTTTTATTTTCGCAATTTCACCCAAGTGTTTGGTGACTGTTGTAGATGATAAGGCAGGTACTATACTTTCTGTGTTAATTCTAGTAACAATTCCTACTAACTCAACAGCTTCACCAATACTAAACAAAGGACATCCAATGTCTCCCTAAAATGAAGGACGTTAGCTTTAAAAAAATGTTTCAACAGTCAAATTACACTAGTCTACAAAATTAGACATTTTTATTGCCCACCACAACTTAATATGATTTTTTCATGTATTTTGGCTCACTAACGATGAAAGTCACACTCAAAAATTTTTTTATGGAAGTATTTTCAAGATACCAATGTTCGAAATATGTTCTTCCAATTTTCAGAGTTGTCCCAACGTTTTTGAGTATATTTCGAGTTCTAATTGACTAATTTTCCAAAACAGGCACTCAAATTGAAGGAAACTGAATCCTTTACAACTTTTTATCCTAAAGTTCAGGCAAATTGGTCAATTAGAACTCGAGATATATTTAAAAACGTCGAGAAATCTCTGAAAATTGGAAAAACAAATTTCAAACATTGATATCTCGAAAATACTTCCATAAAAAATTTTTTGAGTGTGACTTTCGTCTTTAGTGGCCCAAAATACATGAAAATATCGTATTAAGATGTGGCCGGCAGAAAGAATTTTTAATTTTGTAAACTAGTGTTATTAATTATTCTAGAATTAAAACGTATAAATAAGGAAAAATCATTTTTGAAAATATTTCTATTTGCTATAGTGGACAAAAAGGACATACTCTATTAAAAACTGCATCTTCCGTGGATGATACTACACAAAATGCTTGGTCAGTGAGAGGATTATCAGACGTTTTTGTAGAGCAGAAGAGATTATGCGTAACAACTATCATCCGCAATGACTAAAAAAAAAAAATTCGATTATACTTCAATTCAGTTTATTTTATTTCGTAAGATTGCAAACTTTTTGCATACTCTTTCAATCTGTGTCAATCAAATTTAGACTAATTGAATCAGTAATTCCACTTTTAACTGAATCATCAGTGAAAAATATTTTTCACTGTTTAATCAGTAAACTTCCACTAATTCACCAGTGGAAAAATATTTTCCACGGTTAAATTAATTAATTTTGATTGGTGGAATCAGTGAAATTTGACTGATTCACAGTAACCTTTTTTTAGCTGTTTGAATCAGTCAAATTTAATTGATAATTGGTAGATTTTGACTGATTTAGATTTAAAGAGTAGCGTACACAATACTCCCGTGGTAGATCACTCCATCCCTCTAAAAGCATAGAATCGCCAATTTGTATTTCGAAATAATTAGGTTTTGGTAAGGTAATGTAGCGCAAATGGTTTTTTGACGTCAACTATAAAAAGGAAATTTTAAAATTATTATATTATATACACATTTAAAGGGAGGTTCTGTAAAACGTTACGAGTCACAAAATCCCGAAGCCCTTGAATTAAAGAAAACACCTAGTAGATTTTACAAAATATTTATTTAATATTTAAAAAAATTTTGGTCGAATTCATAAAATAGAATTTTGGTTGCCAACTGATCATTTTTTTTTGTATAATAATAAAATACTAGGGTCAAATAAACTGAAATTTTGTTGGTTCAACCAAATCGATTTTCAATTGAAAATTTTCAATAAGAAATCGACATCTAGTAGCCCGTAATAGTAATGATAACTATCAGCGTTTGTCAAAAATTTTTGATTAGGTTGAAATATTTCAGTTATCGAGAAACTAATTCCCAAAGTTTTCATTTATGCAGAAAAGCTTGAGATTATTTGAATATTGGCTTTTTGAAGCTCGTTAAATATGTTGAATAATTTTCCAAAAACATTCGATGTATTTTCGATCTTTAGTTTAAAATTAGGATTGGATTTTTTTCGGGATTTGTGTTTTATTCGCGTGCCTCACATTGTTCTGCGTTTTTATAACTGTCGTTGACCCACTTTTAAGAGTAGTTTGCTTATATCCATTTACCAGGACATGTGGTGTAAAATTAAAAAACGATTAAGCAAAAAGACAAATTTATGTAAATATAGAACATTCGTTTTGCAGTGACGCCCTTATTTGTAAGAATCACTTACCTTTATGACACCAATATCATAATCTTCCGTGAAGTTGTATTTACTGTGGCTTTTCATATCTCTAATGAAATGAATATTACATTCAATCCATACCGTCATATTGTCAAAACTTGGCACTTTTTCATAACCACGAATACAATAAGCTGCGGTTAAAACATGGAATACAGATATAGCCACTCCACTGCAAATTTGATAACCATATTTATTCCTTAAAGAAGCTATGTAAACCATGTCTGTACTTGGTGTTCCATGTTGTATTTTCCCTTCCAAAGATGAAATCGAATGTAATTCTATGAAAAAATAAAATTATATTTTTTTTTCAAAATTAACACTTTCTAATAATGGTTAATTATTAATAATGACTTTAATTATTCTAGGTAGGCATTTCCTGCACTGTTAGAAATTTCTGTATCAAACTTCCATATCGTAACGTATATTACTCTCTAAATCTGAATCAATCAAATTTTCACTAATTGAATCAGTGATTTTCCTTTTCACTGATTCATAACTACCTTTGAAGCCACAGATCACGATTTTGAACATGAAATTTTAAAATTAAAATCTATAAAACTTAATAGATGGGAGAATTTTAGGTAAGCAAACTCTCTAAATCTGAATTAGTCAAACTTTACTGATTATTAGTGAAATTTGACTGATTCAAATAGATCAAAAGAGATTACTGTGAATCAGTCAAATTTCACTAATTACTTCAACGCAAATTAAGTGATTCACCATTGAAAAATATCGATCACTGATTTGGTCAGTGAAAATTAACCGATTGAGATTTAGAGAGAACATGAATCTAAGGTCCAAATTACAAAATTCAAAATAGTTGATCCAATGTCGCAGAAAAATATAAAAGTTTTTATGGAAATCTACTCTCTAAATCTGAATTAGTGAGAAGTCAGTCACTAATTTGCTTTAGTGAAAATTTCTACTAATTATTAGTCATTTTTCAATATTTCTTTTAGTGATTCCACATTTTTCACTAAAGCAAATTAGTGACCGACGTCTCACTAATTCAGATTTAGAGAGTATGATTTTTTATAACGAAGCACTCAATACACGGAGAAACTTTTCATTGTAAAATCTAGTATTATTATATTTATTTTTACTAAAAGTCAATAGGAAGCGAGGATATAGTAACAAAACTACCCGTGTGGAAATTGCCCCGGTTAGCTCCATTACAACAAGGTTTCTGGCCGGATCCCTGACGGGCAAACTCGGGCTGTATTGCATGGCTGGGAACTGGCTGGGAACTCGGCCGGGTTGACTCGTGGCCAGACTGGGTCAAGTCGGGAACTGGCAGAATCAACCCAGGATGAAGTTCATTGTCAGAAACTGACCGGGTACTAGTCGGGGAATAGTCAAGTGCCTTGGCGAAAGTCTCGGATTGGGAATTTATTCCAAACCAATGCGACCCATTCAGAAATATGTTTCTGAACCAATCCGAGTTATTCCGAATAAATTCGAAGCCAGTTTCAATCCGTATTAATCAGAGGCCCATTTAAAATAAATTCGACCTCTTAATCGGAATAAATCCGACCAATCCGAATCAGTCCCAACATTCAATCCGAATGGATCCGGATTGATTGATTTATAATATTGATAAATGAAATGCATTTATAAATGAAATGAAAATGAATTTGATAATATATAAATATAATATATAATAATGCATATAGTATAATAAAAATATAATATAATATATTTATATAAATTGACCGGATTTATTCGAATTGATTTTGAATTGACTTCGGGTTGATTCGAATTGAAAATTTGCTTTGGAGTCATTCGGAATAACTTGGTTTAGTTCGAAATCAGATTCCGGAATGGCTCGGAATAGTGCGGATTGATTCGGAATGAATTTCAATCCAGAACTTTCGCCAGGGTGAACCTATATGATGTTTAAAAATTTTTAAAAATTTTCAAAGATGTTACGCAGTAGTTTTCCTTAAGGGCATGTGTTTGAGTGCTTTGAACCATTTAGCGAAAGCGCGGTATTTGTCGTTTGTTTTCTTTTGTGTTCGTTTACTTATCTTAGTAGGCTCTGCGCTGACATTCAAGGTTAGCGTCGAGCAGGTATCAAAATTAATTACCCTCTCCCACGACGTTCCGTTGGGATGTTCAGATATTTGACTTCCCTTTGGGTGTTTGTTTAAAATGGGGGAGATTTAGTCACATTTCACCCTTGGCAACGAGAGGGATCCTCGACAGGAGAGTGAAACGTGCGGTTACTTTTCTCTTCTTGAAGAGAGGCTTGTGGATTACGCGTGTGCCCCTGTGGATTGTCTACGAAGTGGGTAACAGTGTTCAGTGTCCGAAGTATATTCGAAGCGGATTGAGTGAGTTTTGAAATGTTTTGACAGCGCTCTGAGCAACTTTCAACTAATCGCATTAAAAGGCCACATCGTCAAGAAGAAAGTGAAACTGACAGTGAATTGTAATTTTAAATTATTACTGCGATTAAAAATTATATTAATCAGTTTATTCCAAAATAATTTGTAATAATTAATACTTATTGTCCATCCTATGATAATTTCCAAACAAATTTTAATGCTACTAAGAACCCCCCTAAAAAACAGCCAGAAAAGGGCCGGGTAGCCCGACCGGTTCCCGACCAGCCTTCATGTCGGGAACATAACCAAACCAGCGATACGTTTCTGTCGGGTTCCTGGTCGAATAGCCCGACCGGTTCCCGAGCAGCCTTCATGTCGGGAACATAACCAAACCAGCGATACGTCTCTGGCAGGTTCCTGGTCGAATAGCCCGACCGGTTCCCGAGCAGCCTTCATGTCGGGAACATAACCAAACCAGCGATACGTCTCTGGCAGGTTCCTGGTCGGATAGCCCGGAAGGTTCCCGACCAGCCTTCATGTCGGGAACATAACCAAACCGGCGTGACGTTCCTGGCGGGTTCCTGAACCGATTGCCCGACCGGTTCCCGGTTACAATTAGGGCTATCCGTCCGGATCCCGATCAGTTCCCGAGTTCGATTTCCACACGGGTAGTTTTATTTACCACAGCGGTAGGAGGAAATACATTTTCTGAACCAATTGTAAATATAGTGCAACTTTATAAATTACCATTGAGAGTTGCAAAGATTAATATCTTTGATGGCAAATTGAAACTAGAAATAAGTGATATTTGAAATTTGACTGATTCACAGTAACCTCTTTTTAGCTTTTTGAATCGGTCAAATTTCACTGATAATCAGTAGAGTTTGACTAATTCAGATTTAGAGAGTTCGCTTACCTAAAATTCTCTCATCTATTAAGTTTTATAGATTTTAATTTTAAAATTTCATGTTCAAAATCGTGATCTGTGGCTTCAAAGGTAGTTATGCGAAAAATAAGGTTTCAGGAAAAAAAAGTTTCCCTATGACTTTAAGACTTGAAATTATATTATCAGTCGTGTCTTATGGAAGAAAAAACATTATTTTTTATGAAAAAATTTTAAATATACGAAAAATAATATTATAATAATGTTTCTTCTAATAGATAATTTATGAAAATTCAATCATTTTTATTAAATAGTATATTGTGCAACTAGAAAATGCGCGTAGAACGGCATGCAGCTAATTGCACCTCGGCGACGTAATCGGGCTAAACGTTCATACTGCCCGCTTCAATGGGCGAAATGTTCATACCGCTCTCTTCAACAGGCGAAATTGCTTGCGCGTAGAGCGTTATGCAGCCAATTGCACCTCGGCGACGCAATCAGGCTAAACGTTCATAATGCCTCCTTCAATGGACGAAAATGTTCATACCGCTTCCTTCAATGGGCGAAAATGTTCATACCGCTCTCTTCTACGGGCGAAATATTCATACCGCCCGCTTCAACAGGCAAAATTGCTTGCGCGTAGAGCGTTATGCAGCCAATTGCACCTCGGCGACGCAATCAGGCTAAACGTTCATACTGCCTCCTTCAATGGACGAAAATGTTCATACCGCTTCCTTCAATGGGCGAAAATGTTCATACCGCTCTCTTCAACGGGCGAAATATTCATACCGCCCGCTTCAACGGGCAAAATTGCTTGCGCGTAGAGCGTTATGCAGCCAATTGCACCTCGGCGACGCAATCAGGCTAAACGTTCATTCTGCCTCCTTCAATGGGCGAAAATGTTCATACCGCCCTCTTCAATGGGTGAAATGTTCATAACGCTCTCTTCAATTGGTGAAATGTTCATACCGCCCGTTTCAACGGGCAAAATTGCTTGCGCGTAGAGCGTTATGCAGCCAATTGCACCTCGGCGACGCAATCAGGCTAAACGTTCATACTGCCTCCTTCAATGGACGAAAATGTTCATACCGCTTCCTTCAATGGGCGAAAATGTTCATACTGCTCTCTTCAATGGGCGAAATATTCATACCGCCCGCTTCAACGGGCAAAATTGCTTGCGCGTAGAGCGTTATGCAGCCAATTGCACCTCGGCGACGCAATCAGGCTAAACGTTCATACTGCCTCCTTCAATGGATGAAAATGGTCATACCTCTTCCTTCAATGGGCGAAAATGTTCATAACGCTCTCTTCAATTGGCGAAATTTTCATACCGCCCGTTTCAACGGGCAAAATTGCTTGCGCGTAGAGCGTTATGCAGCCAATTGCACCTCGGCGACGCAATCAGGCTAAACGTTCATAATGCCTCCTTCAATGGACGAAAATGTTCATACCGCTTCCTTCAATGGGCGAAAATGTTCATACAGCTCTCTTCTAAGGGCGAAATATTCATACCGCCCGCTTCAACTGGCAAAATTGCTTGCGCGGAGAGCGGCATGCATCCAATTGCCAATTGCACCTCGGCGACGCAATCAGGCTAAACGTTCATTCTGCCTCCTTCAATGGATGAAAATGTTCATACCTCTTCCTTCAATGGGCGAAAAATGTTCATAACGCTTCCTTCAATGGGCGAAAATGTTCATACCGCTCTCTTCTACGGGCGAAATATTCATACCGCCCGCTTCAACAGGCAAAATTGCTTGCGCGTAGAGCGTTATGCAGCCAATTGCACCTCGGCGACGCAATCAGGCTAAACGTTCATACTGCCTCCTTCAATGGACGAAAATGTTCATACCGCTTCCTTCAATGGGCGAAAATGTTCATACTGCTCTCTTCAATGGGCGAAATATTCATACCGCCCGCTTCAACGGGCAAAATTGCTTGCGCGTAGAGCGTTATGCAGCCAATTGCACCTCGGCGACGCAATCAGGCTAAACGTTCATACTGCCTCCTTCAATGGATGAAAATGTTCATACCGCTTCCTTCAATGGGCGAAAATGTTCATACCGCTCTCTTCAACGGGCGAAATATACATACCGCCCGCTTCAACGGGCAAAATTGCTTGCGCGTAGAGCGTTATGCAGCCAATTGCACCTCGGCGACGCAATCAGGCTAAACGTTCATTCTGCCTCCTTCAATGGGCGAAAATGTTCATACCGCCCTCTTCAATGGGTGAAATGTTCATAACGCTCTCTTCAATTGGTGAAATGTTCATACCGCCCGTTTCAACGGGCAAAATTGCTTTGCGCGTAGAGCGGCATGCAGGCAATTACCAATTGCACCTCAGCGACGCAATCAGGCTAAACGTTCATACTGCCTCCTTCAATGGACGAAAATGTTCATACCGCTTCCTTCAATGGGCGAAAATGTTCATACCGCTCTCTTCTACGGGCGAAATATACATACCGCCCGCTTCAACGGGCAAAATTGCTTGCGCGTAGTGCGTTATGCAGCCAATTGCACCTCGGCGACGCAATCAGGCTAAAACGTTCATACTGCCTCCTTCAATGGATGAAAAAGTTCATACCGCTTCCTTCAATGGGCGAAAATGTTCATACCGCTCTCTTCTACGGGCGAAATATTCATACCGCCCGCTTCAACGGGCAAAATTGCTTGCGCGGAGAGCGGCATGCATCCAATTGCCAATTGCACCTCGGCGACGCAATCAGGCTCAACGTTCATACTGCCTCCTTCAATGGACGAAAATGTTCATACCGCTTCCTTCAATGGGCGAAAATGTTCATACCGATATCTTAAGAGCTCGAAAAATAAATACAGACACCTTCAACGGGCAAAATTGCTTGCGCGTAGAGCGTTATGCAGCCAATTGCACCTCGGCGACGCAATCAGGCTAATCGTACATACTGACTCCTACAATGGATGAAAATGTTCATAGCGCTTCCTTCAATGGTCGAAATTGTTCATACCGCTCTCTTCTACGGGCGAAATATACATACCGCCCGCTTCAACGGGCAAAATTGCTTGCGCGGAGAGCGGCATGCATCCAATTGCCAATTGCACCTCGGCGACGCAATCAGGCTAAACGTTCATACTGCCTCCTTCAATGGGCGAAAATGTTCATACCGCCCTCTTCAATGGGTGAAATGTTCATAACGCTCTCTTCAATTGGTGAAATGTTCATACCGCCCGTTTCAACGGGCAAAATTGCTTGCGCGTAGAGCGTTATGCAGCCAATTGCACCTCGGCGACGCAATCAGGCTAAACGTTCATTCTGCCTCCTTCAATGGGCGAAAATGTTCATACCGCCCTCTTCAATGGGTGAAATGTTCATAACGCTCTCTTCAATTGGTGAAATGTTCATACCGCCCGTTTCAACGGGCAAAATTGCTTGCGCGTAGAGCGTTATGCAGCCAATTGCACCTCGGCGACGCAATCAGGCTAAACGTTCATTCTGCCTCCTTCAATGGGCGAAAATGTTCATACCGCCCTCTTCAATGGGTGAAATGTTCATAACGCTCTCTTCAATTGGTGAAATGTTCATACCGCCCGTTTCAACGGGCAAAATTGCTTGCGCGTAGAGCGGCATGCAGCCAATTGCCAATTGCACCTCGGCGACGCAATCAGGCTAAACGTTCATTCTGCCTCCTTCAATGGGCGAAAATGTTCATACCGCCCTTTTCAATGGGCGAAATGTTCATACCACCCGCTTCAACGGCAAAATGTTCATATCTACCGACACTTGACTGCCCGCGGCTAACTACGCGCTCGCACGCAATGCAACTTTTTCCACCAATTTGGACACAAAACGTCGTGTGTACCTCGAGCGAAATGTTGACGATGTGTCTCGTGTGAATACCTCCCTTGCTACGTTCGGGCGGGTACACTTCACACTCGTCACAATTACCACGATACCGCCTTTGGTTCACAATCTACTATTTTTTGCCCCACAAGAGGCAATAAAATGCACGTTATGACCCGCTAGTAGTAAAAGTATTATTTTTCGTATGTTTTAAATTTTGTTCATAAAAAATAATATTTTTCTTCCATAAGACACACTTGATAATATCGTTTCAAGTCTTAAACTCATAAAAAAACTTTTTTTTCCAAAGACATGATTTTTGCCACGAAAACTACCTTAAAAATTAGAATGGTATTAACAATTCATGGTCGAAAATATTACAAACCAATAACAGACGAGAATTAAAAAAAGGAAAGTAAAATAGATTTTTTTTTTTAAATGAAACTATATTAATATCTACAAAAGATTTTTCGAAACGAATAGTAATAAATAGAATATATTTTATTCACCTGTAGTGCCTTGTGTGACGTAAAAGATACATAACAGAGCAGTAATAATAATCTTCATTCTTTTAATTTAATAGTGAAATTGAAAGTGATAAGTTTAATAAATATTTTTGTATTTTATATTTTCTAATGAAAAGAATTTAGTAGTTATTTTATCTCGGAGTTAATGTAAACAGTTTTATCTCCCATTGATTTATTGTTTTCATTAAATATTAACATTTTACAGTTTTTAATTGTGTCCTTGAATGAAGTCTTTATGGTTCAGAAGTTGTGATTCCAGATGTTTCTTTTGACACCCAAAGAGATATTTATAGTCAATGAACCCAAAATCTAGTTAAATTAATAAAAGTATTTGCTTATTACACATTTGATAAAAGTTTTAGTTAATTTATCAAAAAAAAATTTTTATGCAAGCAAAGATGGTTCGTTTTGATAGAATTTACTTCAATTAAACAAATTTTATTTGGATTAATCAATGTTCTTGGAACACTTGATAAAATATGGCCTACAAATTTGTTAGTTGCTTCAACCGTATAATCAGTTAAATCAGTTAATCTTTCCCACTAATTTAATTAGTAATTTTCCACTCGTTCAGATGTAGAGATAACAAATTTAAATGAATTGTTTGATTTGTATTTACATTTTATTATAGAAATTCTTTCCATAGACTGATATCAGATTTGTTTTTATTTCTTGGTTATAACATATTTTTCAACTTACTCAAATATACATTTATGGAAAATTCATCTTCCTTGGACGAGGATTATACTGATCCTAGCCTAAACCAGGGACTTTTTGAAAAGGGTAAATGGTTTGTTGTTTTTTAGAATGTAACAATAATATATTGAGTAAACAAAGATTTATTTCTTTATAAAATATATTTTATTTATATATTTAATAAAAAATATATTTATTCATATTTATATTATTTACATAAATAAATTTTGTTTTAAAAACATTTTCAAATATGTTTTATTTTATGTTTCAATGAAATGAAATAATAGGTATAGTTTATTCCACATAATCCATACAATTTGGGATCATTGTGGTAGAAAAATATTCATTTGCCCAATACCCAAGGGTTCAATTTATTCAAAATTTATTATTTTATTCTGACAATAACATGTTTTACTAAACCACAAATAGAAACGCTCTCTTGTTGTATTATTCAGCTAACAAAATATTATTTTCCAAGGGTAGTATGAATTTCACAGTCTAGATTGGTAAAAATGGTAACGCAAGAATAGGGGGTTAGTCAGTTACGGGTAGAATACAAAATATGCGACATCAATGACCAGAAAAATAGTATGGTGCAACTTCTCGATTTTACAGTTCCTTCGAAAGAATCACGTAACGTCGTTTTTCAGAATTCGACAGACTTTTCACAGCTTACCGGCTTCAGGAAAGACGTCTCGTGAAACGATATGAAATGGTCCCGCACGAGTTTTCAACACTTCTCACTCTCAACCACTTAACCAGTTAGTTGATTTCAAAAAAAGACACAAAAAATTTTTATACAATTTTTATATTATTAATTGATCATTTAATACCAGAATAATAATTTATTTTAATGGAAATTAAATATATTTGAAATTTCAATGTCAAATATAGGAAAGTAATGGTTTGAGTCGAATACATTTTTTATCCAGGTTTCATAATCTGGATTTACTTATCACATTAGTTCAAGGATTTTAATCTTAGCTGTTCTAAATGTTATGAAATTTATGGAATTTTGAAGTTACACATTTAAAGGGAAATTAAATAAAATTTCGACTCATATTTTACATTAATTTGTGAAATTTATTTAAAAAATGCTCCGATAATAAAGAATATATTCAAATTCATTACATGTCTCGTAATAAAATTAGTAGATAAATTAAAATGTTTGATATAATTTAATAGGAGTGGCTATTTTATCCGAGCGCATTGATAAAACGGTCAAAATGCACATCTTTGCATTTTGCAATTTTTAATGTAATTAAATGTTCCGTACTTCACTTTTAAACCTTAAATATTGTAAAATAAATGTCAAAGTACCATTTATCATACTCATTTTCTAGAAATTATAGAACATCTGACAATATTAAGTGATACAGGACTAAAGTGTCAATTTTAGACACAATTCTCCTATCTTGAATTTGCGGAAGATTGATTGAAATTACCGAATTTTTTTTTCAAATTACGAAGCCATACTGAATTTTCCTCAAATTATCTTAAAATTAATAAATTAAAAGTAACGGAATATTCAGTAGTTTTCAACTGAAAATTAAAAAATTTCTTTCAAATTTACGAAATTGTAATTGAATTTTCTTAATTTTACGAAATTGAAACTTTTTAAAGTGTTTTGGAAGACTATGGCAGAAATTTCTGACAGTGCTCGACAAAATCACATTTTATCATCAGAAGAGCTTTTTTTACTACGCTTTTTAAATCTGAATCAGTAAAAACTTACTAATTCACAGTGAAAAACCACTGTTTCGAATGTTATAAGTCTTCTACATAGAAATCATTGGAATTTACCTGATTCCACCCAAGAAAATCACTAGTTAATCAGTGAAATATGCTGATTAACAGTGAAATTTCCTGGTCAACCAGTGAGTTTCCCAAGTGATATCAGTTAAATTCCACTGATTCTATGGGGAAGAATTATAACATTCGAAACAGTGGTTTTTCACAGTTTCGGATTTAGGTAGCGAAACAGACTTCCATCTTTATTTAACTTTACTTGACATTTAACCCTTTGCGGTCGTATGTCTACTCTCAGCCACCAAAACATGTTATGTATAAACTTAATACGACCACAAAGGGTTAAAAGAGCATCGAGTAATTATTATTCATTGTTAACATGAATTGAATAGGGAGAATTTCCTCGCTTGTTAAATTGTAGAATATGAATGGGCTGTTTTGAATACTATCTATAGCTTTATTAATTGCTGTATTTGAAAAAGTCCTGGAAAATAATTATAAATGATTGATTTTAGGGTTGGGTCTATTTCTCTCAAGGATGTTTTAGTAAATGGGGAACGTCCGTGCTTATAAAATGAAAAATTAATGGAAAAGGTATCGAAAATGTCAAAAGTAATTTTTGTATTTCAGAACTACATCAAGCTCATCTCTATCGCATTTTACTTTAAGATTTAATAATGTAAATGTTCTCATATAGACATCCATTTATCAATTGATCAAATTAATCAAATTAAGAAAAGACACTTCACAATATGAACTTATGAAGAAGGATGAAAGAATAAGATAGCTTCTTTCTTTTTCCTCTATACATTTTTATTGTGGGATATTTTTTTCTTTTGGTCCAAGGTGCGTCGTTAAACTGTCATCTGTTCTGATTTCCAAACATTAAACTGCAACCAATTGAAGAGTATTATTATTTTCAAATTTTTATGTAAGCAATGTAAAATTTCGTTGGGGTTCTGTGGACTGTTCCTCTTTAGGTTTTCTTCTTCATATGAGACATACATCTTATGGTGATTTGCTTTTAAGTTACTTATGCAGGAAAGAGAGGTAGTTATATTTTCTTCCAGGAGGCAACAGTCGTTTTGCAAACTGTAGACGCTAAAAGATAAATATTTCAGTCGTTATAAAGTGCCAGCTTTATTTCTAAAAGCGAGGTCGTACCGCGACTAGGCAGCGAACGTCTCGATGAGATATCACCACCGTTAACGACACGACACTCTTTTCTCCATTACTCTTTTACCCATCTTCTGTCTTTCTTCTACTTTCACTTTTTCTCATTTTCATCTTTGTCCTATGTCTTATTACATTTCCATGTGTTTCGTTGGTTTTAAAAGTGATCGTTCCCGATAATTTCACTTCTTTTTCAATAAAATTGTTAATAACAATGAAAGCTTACGTTTTATCGAAAAATTAGGACGAGATTCTCAATGAAGATGAAATTTAACTTCAGAAAAACCTTGGCTGGATTTTTTATAAACTTTCTACATAATTTTTTTGATGCCCGGAAAGTTAGCAGGAAAAATTTTTTTGTTCATTGTTAAATGGTTTTTTTTTAATCCGAAGAAAAAACTATGTTTTTCGAGCTTCGGACCGAAAAAGTGAGCGAGGAAGTTTGAGCTACAGAAAACTTCCCGTGAACAAGTTGATCATTAGTATATGGAGCAACTTTTTGGAAAATATCAACTCAATTGAACAATTACTTTCGAAAATACAACGAGTTGAACGCAAATGCGAATTAGGTTTTGACGCTCATTTTCATCACATGCCACTCCTACTCTCTTTCTCCATCTTCCTTGGCTTCCACTCAGCGGCGCGCCGGCATTTCTCCAAACAAAGCCGGTAAAATCGCATCAAAACCTAATTCGCATTTGCGTTCAACTCGTTATATTTTCGAAAGTAATTGTTCAATTGAGTTGATATTTTCCAAAAAGTTGCTCCATATACTAATGATCAACTTGTTCGCGGGAAGTTTACTGTAGCTCCAACTTCCTCGCTCACTTTTTCGGTCCGAAGCTCGAAAAACATAGTTTTTTCTTCGGATTAAAAAAAAACCATTTAACAATGAACAAAAAAATTTTTTGCAAGCACTGTCGCCTCCGCCAGAGGTTCACGAGTACAACGCAAAAAAAAAAGTTCGCAATCCGTTGATTAATGAATTTTTCGAGGCGAGTTGATTGAAATAAAACATGGTTTCTATGCTTTAAAACCAACACACTTTTTATTAATTTACTCGAAAATTTGCAACGTTATAAAAAAACTGTAAAAGGAAACTAACATTCATTTTTCACGAGCTATAAAACCATGTTTTTGGTTTTTTCGAATTTCGATTTTCAATTTTTGACTATGACATCACGAGGCGGACAATACTTTTACAAGTTTTCGAGCGCCTGTCGCCTTATTGAATATAACTCCTCAATTAAAGTACAAGCTTATACTTTTCGATTGAAATAAGAATATTTCCAAACCTAAAAAAACGGCATAAAAACGCCTAATTCTCTGATTAAATGCACCAAATTTTAAAAATAACCAAACTTTTCCATGTTTTGAAATTTTTATTCAAGTGAAATGGGTAAAAGTATTTACTACACACCCCTTGATAGCCATCTCTTCACGGAAATTCATATTTTAAAATAAAATGCATCCAATTGCGTTTGTTTAAAACTTTGATAATGTCAAAGTCCTATATGTAGGCAAAAAATGTCTCAGAAAGATAAAAGATGTTTCGTTTCAACGAAGAAGGATCGTATTACACGATATTTTCAGCAACAAAGCGAAAAAAAATTCTTCTACATAATCGTGAGAAAATAGCTAAAATTGCCATTATTGGACCATGTTACCCCACATATCTCAAAAACCCGATATGATAAACAAAATATACAGATAGATTTGAATTCACCACACAATTCTACGTGAAAAATCACTCATCTCCAAAAAAATTATTTCAGGCCTCTATAATAAAAAAATCGATCAGTTAATTTTAAATTATCTGTTTCTTTCAGCCGTGTCTGTTTCAGTGGGAGTTTGGACACTTGTTGCTATATCTCTGGAAAGATATTATGCAATATGTCGGCCACTAAAGTCGAGAAGATGGCAAACCCAATTTCACGCTTATAAAATGATAGCTGTTGTTTGGGCAGCTAGTCTTGCATGGAGTGCGCCAATATTGGTTGTTTCGAGACTCAAAAGCATCAGAGGAGGTTAGTTAATAATCAGTCTCGGGCATCCAGAAGATATAATCAGTTTATAGTAGAGTACAAATTTTCTAAGTGAGCCCACGATTTTCGACGTTGTAATCCTAAAATCTTTTCGATGTTTTGAAAAATGAATCAAATTAAATTTATTTTTATACTTTATATTTTTTCAAAAGTATGGTTTTATTAGAAAGATTGAACCTTTCCATTTAAGGATGATTGTCGCATTTGAGGCTCAGAAAATCCAAACGTCATCATTGAGAAGCCGATGCACCCACAACGCGTGACGGTTTGGTGCGGATTTTGGTATGGTGGCATCATTGGACCATTTTTCTTCGAAAATGAGCAACCAGCCGCCGTTTCCAAAAATTGAAGAAGATGACATGGACGACATTTGGTTTCAATAGGACGGGGCCACTTGCCACACAGCCAACGTAAAAATCTATCTTTTGCGCAACGTTTTCGAAAATCGAATAGTCAGACGAAATTCTGATGTCAATTGGCCGCCTCGGAGCTGTGATTTGACCCCGTTGGACTATTTTTTGTGGGGAGCCGTTAAGGATAAGCGTTAAGCTAACCATCCAGAGACTTACAGTTGGATCGTAGGCTTAGCTTTGGCAAACACCTTAAGATCGAAACTGCCAAAGCCATCCAATGTGGAGCAAATTTGGCTCGGCTTATGCCCAACATTGGTGTACCCAGGGAAGCGAAAAGGAGACTGGTGGTGAGCGTCGTGCATTCGAAGCTGCTCTATGCAGCACCGGTCTGGGCTAATGCCCTGCAAAACCATGTTATCCAGAGGAAGCTGTTCTCAGCGCAGAGATCTGTCGCGCTGAGAATATTTTCAGCATATAGAACTGTCTCGACGAGTGCTGTGTTGATCCTGGCGAGCGTTCCGCCAATAGATGTATTGGCGGAGGAAAGGCAGGAGACCTTTCAGCTCCGCAAGGAGCTTACCTGTACCGATCTGCAGAAAATCGCTCGCGCGAAGGAGGCCATCTGCAAGGATGGAAAGCACAGACTCGTCGAGAAATGGCAGATGAGATGGCATGGCGAGCAGACCGGGAGATGGACCTACTGCCTGATCCCGGAGCTCGCCACTTGGCTCAACAGAGAGTACGGGGAAGTCGGCTTTTATTTGGCGCAAGCGCTCTCAGTCCATGGAGGTTTCAACGCGTACCTGAGGTGCTTTAAGAAGAGAGACGAGGAGAGGTGTTGCTACTGCGATTTCCCTGTGGATAATGCAGAGCATGCACTCTTCGTCTGCGCAAAGTGGGGCGTGGCAAGAGAGGCCCGCGGTCAGGCAGTGGGTGCCGAGCTCACTATTGACAATGAGGAGGGCCAGTAGAAATCGAATCGGGGCCTGCACCCGCGGTCCTGCGTCTCGGGCGGACTTGGCGGTCCGCGTCGTTCAGAGGAGGAATATTTTTATTCCCCCCTGGTTGGCGCAGCTAGTCGGTTTGCCTAACGGGCGTGTGGCCGCGGATGGGAGTCCCGGGCGAACGGATGACGGTAGAGTCGTACGCGACTTTAAGGTGGAACCATCTGCCCGCGAAGTATGAAGCCGAAAGACGGTTTCGCGGGCGGTGCATTGGTTCGAGAGAGGGGATTTTTGGTACTGAAAAATTAGTTTGATCGAATGGGGTACTGTAAGGCCAGCGGTGTCAGTCATTTGAATGATGTTGTGTTTCATTCTTAAGTGGAAAGGTCCAATCTTTCTAATATAACCATACTTTTGAAAAAATATCCATAAGTTTTTTTTATAGCCGATTCAAATTCCAAATGTTAGATGGTCCACCCTGTAGTATATTGTGTTGATAAGATGTAAGGAACAAAAATAGGACCTAAGGAACGAAAACGGATACAATATGAAAACGCTGGTCGTAAAATTAGCATTTGTTGATTAAAAAATAATAAAAAATTTGCAGCAATTAATAATTTCTCGCTTTTGAAAATTTTATTGTTAATTCTATTTATTTTTTAATATCCTCGTGAATTTTCATTAATTTCTTATTTATTTCATCCCAGAATCATTCTTTTTCTTACATTAAGAAAATTAATGTATAACGAGGTCGAAATTCTCACTCAATATTTTTTTCAGGCAGGCACAAGTGTAGAGAAGAATGGCCTAGTGTTGGCACAGAAAGGGCCTACAATCTTTTCTTGGATGGGACTTTACTCCTTGTGCCTCTGATAGTTATGAGTCTAGCTTATTCCTTGATAGCCAGCAAACTCTGGAGGGGCCTTAGGCGGGAAATTCGACAGACTTCTGTCTGTTTGGGAAGATTAAGGGAATTTCCCGGAAGGTTATCTGGGGAGAGATCTATGGATTCAGATCAAAACCCTACAGGAGTTATGGAAAGAACAACGATGTTTAATTCTCCCTGTGATGACTTGGGTGGGGGGCCTTCTAATATCATGATGGCTTCTAATAAACGTTCTAAATATAATCGAAAGGGCAACCACCGATCGATGTCTACTAGAGTGAGTTTTTTCCATTTTAAATAAAAAACTAATTAATTTCAATATTTTCTCTAAGTAATACGTGGTTTTAGAGCTGCTTAACCTTCTGCCGGTCATAGTGACTGTTATCGTCAAATATCGTCAAATGGGGTTTACGGAGAGGGAATAACCAATTACACTGCTCACTTATACGAACTCTTCTGCGTTAGTGTGATTCAAACGCGTCCGTGACTACGAGTACTATATCGTATTTCCATCTGTGAGTGGTCTAAGTTCCCGTTCGAGAAAAAATTTTATAATATCAACCACATTTTACGTTTTACCTGCCCAAAATAATTTACCAATGATAAAATTTAATAATGTAAGCAAAATAAATTAAAAATTGATGAATAATAACGATTCTCTGGAATGAAATTTAAGATGTCCAACTCAACCTAACAAGTGACGTCTAAAGAATCGAAAATAAAGAAAAGTATTCTTCAGAAGAAAAATTGCTAAAATTGAACCTGCGTCGTGCTCAAGAGAAGACTAGTTTACATTATCAAGAAATTTTTGAAAAATCAAGATTAATTTCTATCAATTCTGCCACGGAGAAAAATGTATATTGATCCATAATAACTAGATATTGAGGCACAATGTCAGTAGCATTCAACTATGTGACAAACATTTAGATATTCTACTTCAATGCCTGCAGATATTGAAAAAAAGATATTAACCACCAGTATCTCAGATATTGATAGATGTTACATCAGCTCAATATCTAAGATAGTCAAAAAATTATTTTAAAGGTTATAAAATAACTACATATTCAGTTTTTAGAAAAAAGTCAAATTATATTTTATTATGTTCTTTTCTGTAAAAGTAATGTAGATGTTTGAACCAAATTTTCATTATCTGGCATGTCTAAAATTAATTTAATGTTCTTGTTAGAAACTTAAACTTAACACTAAGGTTAGATTTCATTTTCGGCTATAAACCACATATAGAGAAAATATATAAATTATATGTTTTACTTACTGCATCTCAAGTTAATGACCCGATCACTTTTATTCCATTAGAAACACTTATTAGAATTTAAGTAAACTTTAATAAACTTTTAAAATTTATCTTTCCGGAACGCTGCAAGCATGTCAATCTTAGATTCACTTAGATTTCGATGAGAGCGAAAAAGTGATCACATAACCTTTATAAAGGGTTTCCCAATAGGGGTGATATGATTTTGAATGTCCCTATCGGGCTCATTTGAACTGAAATTTTTGACGTCTGCTGTCAGTTGTCATCAGTAAGGTTTGCCATTTAATCATGAGTAGTTTCACGCTTCCACAACGTTTGGAAATTGTCCAATTATTTTATCAAAATTCGAGAAGTTTTGTCGGTGTTCAAAGAGCATATCGTGCAAAATATGGTCGTCATTCTGCTCCATCCGCGCTCTCAATTCGTCGAATAATCGATAAGTTGGAGAGTGAATTTACTCTATTGGATACTAAGCCTAAAAATCGTATGCGTACCGCACGTTCTACACAGAATATAGCCGCCGTACCGTGAATTGTCCGTGCCACGCCGATCTCAGGAATTGGGCCTGTCCAGGATGACTACCTGGCGTATTTTGCGATTGGATCTTGGCCTGCATCCCTATAAGATGATTCTGGCCCAAGAACTGAAGCCTAATGACCATCGTTTGCGTCGGGAGTTTGCGGATTGGGCTCTGGAATCAATTGAAAATTATCCCAATTTTCATCAAAAAATCATCTTTTCTGATGAGGCGCATTTTTGGCTCAAGTCTCGGGGGACATTTGGCCGATATATTGTTTAAATCATAAATGGCATAGAATATCCAATATAATAAAAAAGATTTCAATCAATTCCGAATGAATATTCAGTGTTTTTTTTCAATTTCAAAACATATCACCCTTATTGGGAAACCCTTTATATATGCGCGCGCACTTCATGCTTCAATATCTAAACTATTGAATCTGAATATCAAATGTTACTTCTCGGCAAAATCTTATATATTGAAAAAAAAATTTTAATATTGCGTGTCAATATCTAGATATTATGGGTGAATATTTCCTATTTGAATATCTACTTTTCAATATCCATTTTTCTCCGTGTCAACTTTTTTGGTGGTTAAGTTTTCGTAAGTGATAGGTACCCAGGAAAAAAAGCGATTGAATGAAATTTCTGTGAATTGCGTATCTTAAAATTTACAATTGAAGGTTTCTGAATCTGCAGTTTTATCTGAAATCGATTGCATAGAAACATTGTTTTTAAACTTATTTCTTTTCAAAGAATAGAACAAAGGGCAGTATAACATATTTCAAATATTTTTAATAAAAACTATCTTTTACTCTACTAGATTCTCTGATTGACTTAAACAAATTCAATGAATCAAAAAATTTAATTGCTATTGGAGAATACTTCTTATTGGATCATATTCAGCAAATACAGTGCAAAATCACTAAGTTGTACCTTCACACAATGACCGAAATGAAACACAACGCGCCTTTGAAAAACACTAAATTTGTCTCAATATCACTAAATGTGGCCACCCTGGAGCTAATACCTGTGTATTTCATATCGGTGAGATGACCACGTGGTACTGGATTCAGAGTGGGGATGTCGGATGACCGACAGAGGGTTAAAATGTCGGCATACAATTTTAATTGGGTAGGAAAATTGGGCATACAAATAAAAATGTCAACATCAATGTAAAATTAATACTATATTTATACATCCAGTTAGAAAATGTTACGTCTAAAAATACGTACTTTTTTACGTTAAAAAGGACGTCCGAAATTGGGATACTAAAGGTCATCTTTTTGTATTTTTTTACGCTTGTCATTTTTTAAAAAATTTTATTTTCTAAGGATAAATTATAAAAACATTGTTAAATGCGATAAAAATTCCACAAAAGATTACATTATACAATTCATTGTATTTTCTTAAACATATGGAATTAATAGTAGTTTTGGACGTGAAAAAATACGTATTTCTAAACGTAAATTTTTTTAATTGGGCATTCAGCAAGAGGTAAAAATGTGAGATCAGAAAACAAGAATCGAGAGGCTTTATTCGACAAAACAGGTCTACATGGTTTTATTATGGAGTAGCTGATGGCGGGAAAAAATGATAGGATCTTATCATTTTTTCCCGCCATATATCGGTCATTGCAAAACCTGCAATTTTCTTTTCAATCGGTGATATCTCCAGTTAGAAAAATTAAAATAATACATATAAATAGTGAAATGAAAAGCTGAAAAGTGGCTCTTTTTGATGGTTTTCTCATATTTAAAAAATAATAAAAATTCGCGAAGTTATCGATGCTCAAATATGGTGAAAAACCGTGTTTTTCGCACTTTTAGGTTAGGATTACTCGAAAACCTGACGTTATGGAGGAAATGATTATTGGTATTTTTATAACAATCACAACCTCATATTTTGTAGACCTGTGTAATTATATCGATCGATATAAAGAAGATATTATTTGTAGATTTTTCTATCACCTTGTCCTTCTGCTTGATTCGATTTGCTCTCTTGTAAGAAATCTTGCTCGAGGCAGATTCGATCTTTTGGAATTGCTTTCCTATTTCCTTCGTCGAGTCACGAACTTGCAAAAACACTTGGCATTGTTTTCTCTTCTTGTATCATGTTATCTCTGACATCCTTGCAATGAGTTCTTTCTTGATTTCAAACTAATTTTTGGAATACTAATAAATTTATGAAAACTTCTAAAAGCTTCGATCCAATCTGAAATTCTGCTTTCCTTAAAATGTTTACTTAATGTCTATTTCCTATTTTTTAAAGAATTTGAAATCTTTCTCTGGAAAAAAGACGCTTTCGACTGCGCTGGGATTCGAGCCCAGGTCTTTCGATCAGTGACAAAAATTTCAAACTCAACTAATTAATTTGAAATCATTTATTTCCTATTATTGGATTTTTTAAGATGAGGAAAACGCAACCTCCCACGAGAAATTCAACCAATGTGGAGGTGAATGTCAACATTGATTTAAATTCAATTGCAACTATTCCTCGATCTCGTTGTTCAACTGCAAATGGGGGCGGGAGGAGGGGCGGGTCATTTTATCGAGAAGCGGAAGAACCTGGAGGAAATGAAAACCGGAAAAATTCTACCTTCACTTTTGATAGACAACATGCTATTCGCAGTAATTATATGGGAAAAAGTATCGAGGCCAAAAAAAAGGTGATTTTATTTATTACTATTAATTTTTTATTTCTGTTAAAAATAATTTAATATATCTACTTTAATTCTCTCAAAGTTATGTACATATTTTGCAACTCTCTCACATACTAAAAGAGGTTCCTCACGTCAAGTCAGAACTTTTTTTTATTAGTCACGTGACTAACCTTGCACGTGGCCTTCAGTTGACATTATAAAGAACCTAAATTTATTTAGAAATCGAGTCCATCTAAAATGTTAATCTATCTTTAGAAGGACCGCTCTTGTCATTATAAAAATTATTGTCCATTATTTGAACAATAAAATCTTATTTTGAAGTTTATTTATGGATTGCGTGAAAGTATTTTGTAAATTATACACAGAGAGAAATTTTAGGTTTCACTGACCAAAGTTTTTTTGTTAAAATCGTCTTTACAAAAATTTTAAAGTTCTCATGACAATTATGGTAGTGGCTGTCATACATTGGAAAAGTGTTTACTCCAACTGCAAGGAACGTTACTGAGACCACGATTCTGGTACTTGAAATACCATAGCGCTGCGGTTATAGGAACCAAAGTCCATCGTAAAGCCGCGCATAGAGTTTAGTTAAAATGACTAAGTCTACGGACAGTAAATACCCAGCCAAAATTATTTTTGAGGTTATAGGTATGGTTCTCTTAGTTATTAAAATACGAATTCAATTTGATTAGAAAAAATAAAGTTTCACCGAAAAGATCTAAGAAAAATAATCCGGTATAATGATATTTATGATAACTTTCGTCGATTAAGTTAAAAAATTGTCACTTTTTTCATGACCATGAACTTTTTTTGACTGACTATAGTTTTGACAAAATACGACGAGACAGCAACATTGGAACGCATTGCATTGTCCCCGAACAAAATCGTTTATCATTTAGAAAGAATTGTCAAACTATATTTATAATAGAATTATTTACCTGATAATGCTTGGCACGGTGAAATATAGTCCAGGAATCGAGAACGAGAATTGGCAGGATTCAACTTAGGCTCCATATCTTTTTGGAAGTAACTACTTATCTCCAGTGCAGTGAAAGTTAAATTGTGTGACTATTACAAGATTTAATAATTGTCACGACAGGCTTACCTCGTTGTAAAAAATGAAAGTTATACTTGATTTGTCTAGCGCAACAGCGAACGCTGCGGTTGTAGTAACCAAAGGAGCTTGGCAGTACACATAAAGAAAATGTACGTGTACTAACCGTTGGGGTACGTATAAAGCTCATTCTAATCATCAACTTTGGTCACAACAACCGAATACACAAAAAAGTCCAAATTACTGTCATGATAACTATAAAAGTAGTAGCTTCTCTCAACTTTTTTGGTCAAGGCAACTACTGTACAAAAAATTTATGTGCTATGTGCACAGGAACCAAAGCCGATTTCTCTCAGTGTATAGTTAAAATAATGACTATTAGATAAGTTAATTTTAAAAACTAATTTAAATTGAACTCAATGAACTTTAAATTTAATTCTTCTTGATATTTAGGGATTTTTTAACCTGAACTTGAAATTAAATAATCATAAATTTTTAGCTTTTGAGCCCTGAAACTATTTATTTTGTGAAGTGCTCCTTGATTAAAATAATTAAGTAAGCTGGTGGATAAAAATGAAATTTGCTCAGAAGATTTATTTTTTAACTGTTTCTAAAATGAAAAGCAGAATATTTTCAATAGACAAATCTTTAAAAAATTTATGCTGCAGCATATCAGTATTATAATTTGTATGAGGGTTGTTCAAATGTGAATTTTTAAATTTAAAAAATTAATTTTAATCATATTCTATAATACATGAAAAAAATTAGTTCTTTGAAGATAACCTACCGAATTCTTTGCAAAGTTGAGAATATGAGGAAAAAAAATTACGGGCCTAACGACTCGAAAATTTCATAGAACTTTTAAATATTCTTCAATCCCGCAGTAATTTTTCAAGTGGGAATCTATTGAAGAATTCCAGACCGCGCTCCGTATACTTTATAGACCAGTTTAGGAAAATTTCAAGAACTCCCTTGTTAACATGAAAAAATTTTTATTCGTTACAAAGTGCGGATTTGAACTCTGGTTTACTTTTATGTGTCTCATTGCTTACAACTTCAAAGTCTCGCATAAAACGAATCTCATTTTACGACCGAGTTCGGTGATAAAAAGTCTTATGGAAGGTCTGTAAATTGCTCTGAATAGTTCGAGATAATTTACTGAAAATTCTTCAATATCTATCGAATTTTTTTTATATCCTCAACTTTGGAACAAATTCGGTAATTTTTTAAGAACTAATTTTTTTCTTTGACAAATTGTAGGTAATCAGAATGCTTTTCGCCATTGTTTTGGAGTTTTTCATCTGCTGGGCGCCTCTACACGTGGTCAATACTTGGTATTTGTTCGCACCAGATCTAATATATACTTATGTTGGAAGTACGGGAATTAGCCTCGTGCAACTTTTGGCATATATTTCCAGCTGCTGTAATCCTATCACATATTGTTTTATGAACCGGAAATTCCGGCAAGCTTTCCTCAGTCTCTTTGGCTGTTACAGTTGCTGGAGGTGAGTGAAGAAGTGATTTTAATTCTTTTGTTACTTAAAGTACAAAATTTTTAAAAAAGTATATAAATTCTATTGAAAAACTCAATAAATTTGATTTTTCTTAAGGAAATTATATTTTTTCAAAAATATTATTTATGACCACATGAAGAAAAACGGATATTGAGAATTAATATCTAGATATTCAATTATGGGACAGCCATAGTTCATTTTTTTCCGTGTAATCACCTTCAGTATTATTACACACAAATATCTCCGAAACAAATTTGTTAGAAAATGCTTAACAATTACTTAAGAGCTTAAGCCAATATCACACGGAGAAAAATGGATATTCGAGATCAATATTTAGATATTCAACTATGGGGCATCAACCATACATATTTAGTTGTAATATCTCAAATATTAATTCCATCATATTTTTTTGTCGTAGATATTACAGCCGAATGTCTAGATATTACAACTATATACATCAGTTGATTGTTCCATAGTTGAATATCCATTTTTCTCCGTGAAGTGACATTCAGTATATTATTACACAGATTTGTCTCAGTAACAAATTTGTTAGAAAATACTCAACAATTACTTCAGAGCTTAAGCTAATATCACACGGAGAAAAATGGATGTTCAAGATCAATATTTAGATATTCAACTATGGGGCATCAACCATACATATTTAGTTGTAATATCTTAAATATTAATTCCATCATATTTTGCTTTCGTAGATATTACAGCCGAATGTCTAGATATTACAACTATATACATAAGTTGATTGTTCCATAGTTGAATATCCATTTTTCTCCGTGAAGTGACATTCAGTATTATTACACAGATTTGTCTCAGTAACAAATTTGTTAGAAAATACTCAACAATTACTTCAGAGCTTAAGCTAATATCACACGGAGAAAAATGGATATTCGGTATCAATATTTAGATATTTAACTATGGGACAGCATTTTTTTAAATTCAGTAGTAATATCTGAAATACTATTTCCTTCATATTTTAGCATGTTGATTTTCGCTGTATAGTTAATTTATCATAATTTTATTACATTCTGTGCCATTAGGGGTTTAATATGATAAAGCATCTTCAAGTTCACTGCTTTGTTTCAGATTGCGATGTGGAGATCAAAACGCCTCCGCAAGGGTCGTAAGAAATATTACGCACGTTGTAAATAGCGAAGCCAGTGCAAACGACTCTGCAATTTATTTAGGACGAGCATCTTTAGTCGGGAAATCTGGTAAGTGTTATTTTTTATTTTTATCATAGTTTTGTTTTCCTACATTATTTTTAACGTTCAAACTTTCACCTACACCGGAACAATATCGATAACTTTAGTTACTTCAAAACCTTCAACAGTTTTTTTTCATTAACTCAGTTATTATACTGAAAAAAAATCTTAAGATTGCCAATGTTTGATCTCCAAAGCTGCGAGTTCGTCAAACCACAAGAGAGATTTTACAGTGATATCGAAACTTTTAAACGGTCGCGCAGTAAAATTTACGTTTTTAATGACAAAAGTTTCAGTTTTATTGTTTTTATTTATTTCAGGCATTCAAGTTTAGTATCTGGGTTATTCAGAAGTTCCATATCTTAGATTTTTATTTTCAATACCTTGGAAACTCAAGTCTAATATCAAAGATATTGAATGATATTAATATCTTTACAGAAAAAAAAGGGTATTAGAGGTTAATATCTTGGTATTTAACCATTGAATAAATATCTACATATAGATATTAAATATAATACTTTAGATGTTATAGTTTATTATCTAGATATTGCATGCGAATATTACCGCTTTTATCTAAACATAACAGATTTTTCGATGAATGTTACAGAAATGCCTCTTGAATTAACATTTTGAAGAAAATTTCTCATTCTGTAAATTTAAACTCAGGTATTTTCATAATATTTATTAAAATATCCGTTATGTTTATAAAAAAAGCGGTGAATTATTCTTGAATATCTATTAAATTCACATAAATTTTATGTTGTTACTATTTTAATATATATTCAATATTTAAAAAATTATACACAATTAATTAGTTGAGTTTGAAATTTTTGTCACTGCCTACATTATCCTTCAGTGGTTAGAGCAGTCGACCGGCAATCGAAAGACCTGGGCTCGAATCCCAGCGCAGTCGAAAGCGTCATTTTATCCACAGAAAGATTTTCAAATTCTTTAAATATTGAATTTATTTGCATTATTTGCGATATAAGAGTTTGAAATTGTCTACGAGGACACCTGTCGACAACGTATCCTATCTGATACGCGACTAGTGATCCTCCGATAATGTAGGCAGTGACAAAAATTTCAAACTCAACTAATTAATTTGAAATCATTTACAGCCGCAAGGCTGAGCCACTAGGCGATATAAGGAGATCTTCCTGTGGAGAAAGAGATGTCGGACGCCTGTGTAGCTCAGTGGTTAGAGCAGTCGACCGGCAATCGAAAGACCTGGGCTCGAATCCCAGCGCAGTCGAAAGCGTCATTTTTTCCACAGAAAGATTTTCAAATTCTTTAAATATTATACACAATATTTAATATATTCAGTTGTATTACCTAAATATTCAGCTGCAATATCTATAATAATGATATAGGATAATGATAATATCTTAGGACTTACAGCTGAATATCTATCACTTTTTATTCAATACACAAGACGGAAAAATATCTGTTAAATTTACTCAGATCATAAGTTAAAATACTGACAGCATAAAATTTATCTAAATTTAAGAGATATTTAAGTATAATTATCTGTTTTTTACTGAACATGCAGATTCATCGATAAATATACACAAATGCATATTAAATTTATAGAATACAATATTCCGATTCCATTGCCCGGATTTATTAAATCCTGACAGATTTGTTATAATGAAACAACAGTAGTTGTGTCCTATTCAATAATCCCCGACTAGCATTTAATAATTCTCGATGGTAGAACGTAGTTAATATTTGAAGTATTGAAAGCAGCGTATTAGATTTAAGTAAAAATGCACACAAACGTCCCCGAAATTATCGGAGCAAAATCTCGATGAATTAACATAATGACAAAAGTTGGTTGAAATCTTGTTTCTAATATCTGCAGATAGTTTTTTCTAACATCCAAATAGCTCTCTTAAAGTTAAATTTCAAATATAAGATTCAATAATATCTAGATATTACACAGCCAAAAATGGATTTTCAGTATTAATATTTAGATACTTAATTATGGTTGAATATTTTTCTCAGTCTGCAGTTTAATATTTATTTTCCTCAGTAATACACTGAGAGATATTTCAAGTATTTTAGCCAGTTTTAGTGCACAGAGAGAAATTTTAGGTTTCACTGACCAAAGTTTTTTTGTTAAAATCGTCTTTACAAAAATGTTAAAGTTCTCATGACAATCATGGTAGTGGCTGTCATACATTGGAAAAGTGTTTACTTCAACTGCAAGGAACGTTACTGAGACCACGATTCTGGTACTTGAAATACCATAGCGCTGCGGTTATAGGAACCAAAGTCCATCGTAAAGCCGCGCATAGAGTTTAGTTAAAATGACTAAGTCTACGGACAGTAAATACCCAGCCAAAATTATTTTTAAGGTTATAGGTATGGTTCTCTTAGTTATCAAAATACAAATTCAATTTGATGAGAAAAAATAAAGTTTCACCGAAAAGATCTAAGAAAAATAATCCGGTATAATGATATTTATGATAAATTTCGTCGATTAAGTTAAAAAATTGTCACTTTTTTCATCATCATAAACTTTTTTTGACTGACTATAGTTTTGACAAAATACGACGAGACAGCAAAATTGGAACGCATTGCATTGTCCCCGAACAAAATCGTTTATCATTTAGAAAGAATTGTCAAACTATATTTATAATAGAATTATTTACCTGATAATGCTTGGCACGGTGAAATATAGTCCAGGAATCGAGAACGAGAATTGGCAGGATTCAACTTAGACTGCATATCTTTCAATGAAAGTTATACTTGATTTGTCTAGCGCAACAGCGAACGCTGCGGTTGTAGTAACCAAAGGAGCTTGGCAGTACACATAAAGAAAATGTACGTGTACTAACCGTTGGGGTACGTATAAAGCTCATTCTAATCATCAACTTTGGTCACAACAACCGAATACACAAAAAAGTCCAAATTACTGTCATGATAACTATAAAAGTAGTAGCTTCTCTCAACTTTTTTGGTCAAGGCAACTACTGTACAAAAAATTTATGTGCTATGTGCACAGGAACCAAAGCCGATTTCTCTCAGTGTGGTTGAAATTTTCCTCAAATACATTTTTCAGGACAAAATATCCAGAAACATGATTAGAATAACCATTTTCCTGATTATCTGAACTGAAAATTTATAGTTCAGGACAAATTCAATAACGCCAATTTCTCTTAGACTATAGGTTTCTTATGCAGAATTCAATTAGAAAGTTGTTTGAGAAAAACTTATATTTTGTTGCATTTTGTGGCTTAGAGAGCTTTAAAATTTTATCTATGTGAGCCCTAAGTGCGACAGCATGTGTGTGATCACAGGCAGGAACTTTCTCTCATATGAGAAGTTTGAACTAAAAAGTAAATGCCTGCTGGCGATTGTACACTCACTGTCACAATGGAAGTTTACGTGTATACAATTTCAAAGTTTTGTACGTAACAAGATATAACGAAATACTACATTTTGGCATACAATTTTTTATTTGGTATATATGAATAGTTCGAGATGCTTCACCAGATAATTTTTTTTTTTAAATTGGAACTTTGGCGTTTTCTGGGTTTCTGATTATACGGAAAAAATGGATATTCAACTTTCTGACAAGCATTTTATATATTGAGTTTCAAAATCTAGATATTCAACTGCAATATCTAAATATCCAGCTTTGGTATCTGAAACATTAAGCAGATAAGATATTAGATCTAGAAGCAGACCTAAATATTACAACCGAATAGATGAGATGCTTGTAACATAGTTGAACGTCTAAGTATTAAACCTGAATATCCATTTTTTTCAATTATGAATTAAGATTGGAAATCGCAAAAGTTAAATTTGCAGATTTAAATATTGGAACTTTGAAATTCAATAGATGTTAATATATTGTCCGCACAGAGAAAAATGGATATTCGGGATCAATATCTAGATATTCAACTATAGGACAAGCGTCTTACATATTCAAATGTAATATATGTATAGGTATTCAACTTCACGATCTAAATATTTAGCTATAGGGGTTACGGGGGGGGGGGGGGGGATGGGACACCGGGGTAAGACGAGACCGTAATTTTCACGTAAATTATCTGGGTTTTAAGATTTATCTTTTTAGACGTGGATAGAAAAAATGATCTTCCAATTCTCAAGAAATGTAAAGTGTATAATGTAATAAAAAGAATAATCTCGAAACCCACATAATTTACGTCAAAGTTTACCGTTCCGTCTTACCCCGGTGTCCCATTCCACCCCGGTCTCCCCTAATTCCTAAAATACTATACAGTTGAATATCTCGATTACAACCGAATATACAAGATGCTATTCACATAATCAAATATCTAAATGTTTATACAGAATATGTATTTTTCTTCGTGTTAAAACAAGAATACGAAATTGCAAAATTTAAATTGGTAGATCAATTATGGAACAAGCATCCTCTATAATTAGTCGCAATATCTAAATATCATTTAGCTGCAATATTTAAGATATTAATTTCTTCATATTTTAATATCTTAGGTATTGCATCTGAATATCTAAATATGTATTAGATGATTGCCCCATAGTTGAATATCTATTTTTCTCCAATGCATCCAAATCGTTTCGATTCGATCTGACTTCGATTCTAACCCCACAAACGAATTAAAAAGTTTCAGATGCATCAGAGCCTTATCTCTGTAGTAAAAATTCGAAAATTTAAAATAGAAAATTCAATACAGCGGTAAAAATTATGAAAAGGGGGTGTGATTTGCTTCATTTATATAAAAAATTATAGCATTTGTTTTATTTTTATTGAAATTGTGCGACATGTCTAAACGTTAACATTTGAAAATTTTTAAGATAACTGAATTCGAATCTGATCTAAAAATTCAAAAACTTGAATTCACCGATGAAGTATGGTAAGGCGGGGGAAGGGGGGGGGGGGGGGGGGTACAACGAGAAAATCTTACAGTTTGTGTAAAAGTCAGTCTTTGAAAAACTATAAGGTCATAGAATTTTAAATTGGCCTCGAATTTTCAAAATCCAAATTGGTGGGCACAAAGTGGTGAAACCAAATTATAGAAAATTAATATGATTCGCGTGGAAGCCAGTACCCAATAGCTTTTGAGCTCATTAAATTTTAATCTAGCCTCAAAATTCTAAAAATTGAAATATAAAATCCAGTGTATAAATTTAGAAATTTGTCCCGAAATATCATATCCACTATTTTTAATTTTGAAATTATGAAAGAAGATTCAAATTCAGGAAGGTGAGAAATCTGTATAACTTATGTTTTACAACAGTCTCATGATATTTTATGATAATATAGTGACTTTCTATTTCTTCAAAATTACAAAACCCGCGATATTGATTAAATTTTAAATTTTGAGGTAAAATTCAAATTCAGTGACTACAAAGTTCTTACTTTTATAAAAAGCAGGCTAATAATTTTTGGAGCGTAAAAGCTGTTTGCGTGAATTTACTGCTTGTTTTGAAAATATAATATGATTTTAATTAAATAATGCTTTGTATATGACGTTAATCAGCTTTATTCAATTCATTGTTTTGCAGAAGTAGTTCGACTTCTCGGTGAAGAGGATCGCGTTTAGCGAAAAGCTTTACCTGGGACAATCGATAACTCATGTTCCAGGAACAGTTTGGAAATGCCAGTGATTGGTGATTCACCTTTAAGTTCAAGTAAATTGGAGCGATTTGGAATCTCAGATTCCGTACAGAAGCTTTAAAGTCTGAATTGTTCTTAGAGTGGCTTTTTCTGAAGCAGTTTAGCAAAGAAAAATAAAAAAAGTGAGTCGTGAACCTTGTAGGTGCCTTCGACTTTCGACGAAGAACTTATTTAAGTACTTTTGATGAATAAAATTGCCAGAAAAATAGTCTATTTTATCACTTTGAGATTTTATTACCAATAGAGTTCATTTATTATGTTAATGTGTCACTTAAGATATTTCGTTCACAAAAATTAGACCTCAAGCAAAAATAGATAATTTTCCTTTCAAGAATAGCAATATTATTATTGAAGGACTTATTTGAAAGAGAAAAGATTATTTTTCATGAAAAAAATTTTAAACATAAAAAAATAATTTTATTAATAAATTTTATTTCTGCCCAAACTTGTTTTCTTATCGCTTCGAGCCAAATTTTTAAAAATGATGCGATTTTAATAAAGCACGGTTCATTTTTGTGGGAAAAATCTTTTTCCTAAAAAAATGAACCGTGATTTATAAGAATCGCATCATTTTTAAAGAATTTTCTCGAAGCGATAAGAAAATAAGTTTGGGAAAAAATAAAATTTATTAATAAAATTATTTTTTTGTGTTTCAAATTTTTTTCATGAAAAATAATCTTTTCTCTTTCAAATTAGCCCTTCAATAATAATATTGCTATTCTTGAGTGCAAAATTATCTATTTTTGCCTGAGGTCTAATTTTCGTGAACGAAATACCTTAAACTAAATACTTATCAATTAATTGATTATTTTTTATTTCAAATTTTACTTGATTCTATGACATTTTTTCATCTTTCATTTTAAAAGTTTCTAATTTTATATCATTTTTGATATAATTCATTATAATTGAGTTTTTATTTATATTTTAGGTGATTACAGAAGATTTTATAGGTTCATTTACACTGAAATAAAGTTATGTACATAAACTTTGTATAAAATTAGAGAATTAGATTATATTATGAATAATAAAACGTTTGCTGCAAGATTTTAATCCAAGTTTTCAACCGAATTTACGGTTTAGTTTATTCATCTCATGGATTTTTTGTTTTCAGTTTTGATCTTTCAGGAGCTTGATTGAAAATCTCTCAAGGGATACAGTTGGATAAATCACTTGATCCAATATATCAAGAAGGTATGAGAAACATTTTTTGGTGAGTAAAATTTGAAAAAACCAATTTCAGTTCGTTTTATATACCCCACTGACACCATGACAAATTTGCTTCCCGTAGAATATTTTCCCATAGAGTCGATAGCTCATGTCATTTTTTTACAAAAATTTTGATTCCAATTTCAGATATTGCACTTTCAATTAAACTGTCTCAAATTTAGTTGAAATTCAAGTTTTTTAGATCAATTTTACGTGTGTCAAATTTTTTCTTAATTTTTGAATTTATGAAGATGAGTTTTTATTCGTAGGGATTCAGGGATTTGGGCCAAATAATCAAATAGTACATATTTTATGCAAAATAATAATAATATAATTAATTATATTACATGTATAGTAATTAGTCTATTTTTTTTCTTGATAATTAATAAAGTAAAATTTAAATGGACAAGATATTTTCATATTTTGTCCTTTGAGCTCGTTATATTTGACAAGGACCTAGGTGTCATTTCTTTAATTAATGTAATTGTAAATTAGTAGAGGCGATTTGAGCTGCTCATTAAGTGCATTTACACAAAGTTACATACCACAATTTACGCTACACAAATTTTACGTAAAACGAAATAGCGTTGAGTATATCCAACGCGTGTAAATTTTATGTTAATGTCACGTCTGTTATCCAGTCAGAACAATGGCCATTTTATTTTGAAGTTGGCTCATGGGAATAATTATAATATCTGCAAAATAAATATAAATTTAACATAATTTTAAAGTAAAATCTTGAAGTTCCTCGGCACTTTATCAAGTTTTATTTCGGTATTTTCAAAAATTTTTGTCTTTGATAAATATTTTGTGTACATAAATATGAAGATAAAAATTTGTAAAATTTGAAGAGGAATAATGAGATTGTGGGTGGAAATGATTAAAGCCCTAAGGTAATGGACAGAAATTTATGTTCCTATTAAAAGATTTTAAACTCCGACTTATGTATAATCTCCGCAAAAATAGGAATCATTAATTCATGAACTACCTTCTAAATATGATTAAAATTCAAAAATTCCATTTTTTTCACAAAATATGTAAAATACGAAAGAAACGTTGAGGTGGAAAATTATTTACCTAAATGAGATCTACAAATCCTCAGTGTACACGAAGAAAAAAGATCAGTAAAATTTACAGGAAGTTCGGTACTTATTTGGACAACATGACTTTTTAGTAAATTTTACAAGAAGTTGAGTTGAATCAACAGATTTTGTGTACAATTCACTTAGCGTACAGTACAATCAACTTAACTCGGATTTTTTCGTATTCAGTAGATTTTACTGGACGCTGAGTGAAACGTACAGAAAATCTGTTAATTGAACTCAACTTCTGGTAAAATTTACTGAAATGTCATGTTGTCCAAATAAGTACCGAACTTCCTGTAAATTTTACTGATCTTTTCTCTGCGTGTAGGGTATTTTTTTAAAAGATGTATATTTTATGTTTTGATTCTTCCTTTTTGAGATATTTAACAGAAAATAAATTATTTGAATTCGTTATTGAATGAATACGCAAAAAAGTTTAAATTTTTTCCAAAAGCCACTATGTCCCAGCTTTACTCAACTTTTCATTAAATTTTCACAAATGAAGTTTCTCCGTGTACATGAAATTTTCTATTCAAAATTTGGAAAGTGGTAGAAAAGATAAAAACGGACGTAGATAGACTACTCTTGGTTACAAAATTTAAAAAAATTTCAGTTTTAGCAAAACGATTTTCCAAATTTTGAAAACAAAAAGTTATATATTATGTATAATAAATGGAATTTCTTTTTCCTTTTGAAATCAAAATAAAACTAATACCTTCTCATATGACGAGAATGTAAAAATTTAGCAATTTGTATGTGAAGGATATAGAAAACAGAGTGCGAGGTCCACATATTTTTTAATATGCAAATGTGACTAATGAATATAAAGTAAATAACGGATATGAAGTAAAAAATCGGGCGTGAAGCAGGAAGCGCGAGTATCATGATGAGAATGTGTTCCTTAAGGCTCTATTAGCCTTAAGTAAATTTAATTTCCTTTTTCATTTGAAATCAAAAAATTTATTAACTTTGTAAAAATGTAATTCACATTTCCAATATTATAAAATTGACTTGAGTTTCAGTATAAAATTACAAGAAATAAATTTAAATGTATGCGAAGAATCTAAGATAGAGCGCGAAGCGCAAAATAAGAATGTGCTTGCGAAGCTGGCAGATTTTTTTTTATATCTCTGCCGGCATTTTTATTTCAAACATAAAAATATTATAATAAATTAGAAACTATTCAATCTGCAAAAATAACTACTCCAACATTTTCATGCATTTTTATAACAATACTCTAAATAGTTTTAAAAAGTTTAGTTTAAAGTTTTTTTGCAATTTATAAAATCAACTTTCAGCGTTTTTAATTATTGTTTTTTTTGTAATTTTTTATATTATAATTCAATATGAAACGCTCAAGGAAATATTGATAAAACCTGAATCTTTTTCCCTTTCAAACCCGTTTCATGATATTTTGGTAAAAGCAATCTCTGAATGCCCTGAATTCCATCCACACAAGGATCTAATTTTCGAAAATTGTAATCAAGGCTATTATGCGTGAGTGAAATTACTCATGGATTCTTCATAATTTCCTTCTCAATTCAGCTTGTGAATTTCAATCACAGTAGGAATCGCGGAAGAGTTATAGAAAATAATTGCATTGCAAAACAGTTAATTCGGACAGAGATATGAAAAATTCTTTTTAATAATTTTTAAAAATTTCTGTAATTGAAAAACCTTCTTTCATAAAAATCCAATTTTAAAGAAGATTTTAATATTCCACATAAATCATTTCTACTAAAGAGACTGGAGAAGGAGAATCACAAATCTTTATAAAAATTTAATAACTTCAATAACTCAAGACTCCTTAAATAAAATTGAGAATTAGAGTTCATATTCTACTTTAATTCTTCATTTCTACTATTTCCAGAGAATTTCCTTCCTAGAATAACATTTGCGCCATGAGTCGATAATTTATAAATTTAATAGATTCCCGTACGAGTGAGTTTTCTTTGCATTCATTTGCAAATCCATCTACATCTGTCCCTTTTTGAAAAAAAGTGAATAGAATCACGAAACAGATGTCCAAAAAGCAGGAATGATGTGAAATTAATTGGACTAATAGATTTTTAATTTCCTGATTTGATATATTCAAATCAAGACAGGAATTCGTTTTTTCCAAATTAGATTATTTTAAACTAACAAAAATTGACCTGGATTTCGTCAAGTTTTGAAAACTTGGAAATATGGGAATTTTCTGAATTAGTGACATCGATTCAGAATCATTTTAAATTCAATTTTAGTAACTTCAGACATTTTCCAAAACTTTAAAATTTTTCATTTATGCAACAAAACATTTTACAATATTCCAAGTATTTCAAATTTAAAAATCTGCCCGCTTCGCGGGCACATTCTCATCGCGCGCTTCGCGCGCAGCTCGCAAGTTTGAGCGCGTCCAGGGTGCGCGATTCGATTGTCGCGCTTTGCGCTCCGGAATTTTTGAACGTCGCGCTTCGCTCTCGGTCTTGTGCTCTTCGCATACATTCAAGTTTATTTCTTATAACTTGATACTGAAGCTCAAACCAATTTTATAATAATATTACAGATGATGTGAAATACACATTTTCTCAAAGTCACTCTATTTCTTTTTGAATTTAAGTGAAACAGGAGATTCAATTTACTTAAGGCTCTATCAGCCTTAAGGAACACATTCTCATCATGACGCTCGCGCTCGATTTTCTGTATACATTTCAGTAACTTTTTAATAAATTACATGATTAAATTAATTTATTTTCTTCCAAATCTCTCAAAAAGAAAAAACAATCGTAGACTTTATTTATGCAAACGATTTTGCAGAACAACGCTTATTTCGCATCTCACATATTTTGGTGAAAAAAATCGAATTTTTTTAATATTAAAAATCAAAACATAAAATATACATCCTGTCCCGAAATATCTTAATGAGAATTTGTAAACCTCATTTAGGCAAACAATTTTCCATATAAACGTTTTTTTTGTATCTCACATATTTTGTCTAAAAAATGGAATTTTTGAATTTTAAACGTATTTTTTGGAATTGAAACGAAAAATATATGTTTTATCAGAAACTGCGTCAAACAAAATTTGTAGATCTTTTTAAAACGAACAACTTTGTATTCTTACGTTTTTTTCGTATTTTACATATTATTGTTAAAAAATTGAATTTTGGATTTTCAATAGTTTTTTTTTTAATTATAAAGAAAACTATGCATCTTATGAAAAAATGTTACAATTCAAATTTGTAGGTCTTTATGTAGAAAATAATATTGTATCATAACGTTTTTTCGTATCTCGTATAATTTAACTGGAAAATGGAATTTTGATATTGACTTTTTTCGAATTTGAATATGCTGTAACATTTCTAATTATGATTTAATCAAAAAATGTTATTAGGATAATTTGTAGAGATTTATGAGCACTATCTAAAACCAGTATTGAAATTTTAGATTTTTTCAAAAAATTATTTTCAAAAACACAAAAGTAGTGCTCTATCCCTCAATTTTGATTGGATGTGGCTGGTTAACGAACTTGTTCTTACTTTTTCGGCTCCGATAAAGTGTACCAAAGCTCAATTCAATCTGATAATTCTATCGAGAGTTATGCCGCACACGACCTACTACAGACAGACAGACAGACACTTTCGTAAAAACCACTTTTCCTGATTCAGGGGGTCTCAAAACGTAAAGATTTGATGAAAATTTCGAAAGTCATTTTTCACATAAAACCAATACTTTCTCATCCATGATGAGAATGTAAAAAAAAATGTTTACAGTAGAAAAACAAAATATTATTTTTAATATTTATTTTTATTTTAAAAATAATAATGAAATTTTCAATTTCATTATTCTACTTTTAAGTTTACTAATGTTAATATTTCTAATAATATTTAAAGAATTTGAAAATCTTTCTGTGGAAAAAATGACGCTTTCGACTGCGCTGGGATTCGAGCCCAGGTCTTTCGATTGCCGATTTCAAACTCAACTAATTAATTTCTAATAATGTTAATTTCTAACTAATTTTAATGTTTCCTTTTTATGTTTACGAATTCAATATAATTTATTTCGTTTTAGTGTTGTTTACTTTCTAAATCTGAATCAGTCAAATTTTGACTGATTGAATCAGTGATTTGCCTTTTAATTGATTCATCAGTGAAAAAATATTTTTCACTGTTGAATCAGTTAATTTCCACTGATTCATCAGTGAAAAAAATATTTTTCACTATCAAATCAGTCAATTTTCACTGAAATAATCAGTGAAATTTGACTGATTTACAGTAACCTCTCTTTAGCTATTTGAATCAGTCCAATTTCACTGATAATCAGTAGATTTTGACTGATTCAAATTTAGAGAGTAGCCTAAAATAAACGAGTTCGTCGATCGTTAAAATATATTGCTGGTTTTATTACTTCCACCTGAAGCTTTCACTGATTCAATAAGTGAGTTCAATCTATTTCACTGATTCTCAGTGAAAGACTTATAGCTGCTGCCATCAGTGAATAGTCACTGCGAATCAGTGACCGTTCACTGATTCAGGTTTAGAGAGAATGGTACGTTGTTGGAAAAAATTGGCTTTAGGGTCCAAAAATGATTAAGTCGATTCAATCAGACGTTTCGGCTCAGATCGGAGCCCTCGTCAGTGATATTTATTAAAATCTAAAAAATACAAAAAAAATCCAATTTTTCCAAAAACGTATCATAATTTATAATATTTTTCTTTTAGTAAAAGGCCAAAGTTAAACATTGCTTTTAAAGATCTAAAAATAATAAATATTATCTAGTATCATGAACTATTTTACTAATTTTTCAGATAATTTATTACTATTATTTTTTAGTTTTTCTTATTTTTTCAACATATAAAATATATTATATGCGGAAAAAGTGGTTTTTATCTCACAATGTTGGAATTCATTTCATAAATTCGCTTCTGAATGTGGATCTTTTCATTTCTTTTTTTTAAAAAGCAGGGCCATATGTTACGTATCCTATACGGGGCGGAAGTGAGACGTTATTCAGATGAGAGGTGCGAATTTTCAGAGAGTAACTTTCCGTGATACATCTTTCTCTTCCGTTTTCAGCACGACACTAAAAGCCATTGTCATGGTCCTTTTGAAGAAATATTTTTACACCTTAATATTTTCTCAGGATTCTTTTTCTGAGGAAATACCTGCGAGAATTACTCGAGTAGGTGGTGGGTGAAAAATCTAGAGCAATGAACTATAGAAAAGTATTCTATTCTTTAATTTCCTTTAGTATCGATTAAATTGATTTTTTTCTATTCCAAGACCCATAGAGTATGTTCTCAATTTCATAAAAGTTTACGACTCGATTTGGAATTTTGAAATTCACGAAACGGATTTTCGAGCTGAATAATTCTGAAATAAAATATAAATTAAAAATTTTCCCAATTTTCATATTATGTATGCTTTTTCGCTGCATTGAAATTCTTCTTAGTCACTAAAAAGTCGAGTTGTTAAAGAGTAGTATTTTTCTGCAAATGAAATTTGAATTAATTACTGTTTGCATAAATTAATTATACATGCTGACTTGGCTCACGTTATACTCTCGGGAATATAGATGAGAGAAGAAGAATAACGGTAAAGTTTGAACTTTGTAAAACTCATGGAAACATAATTATCGCACTCAAATCGTCAATCGAATGCTAAAATTTTCATAATGATTTCAGGAAAACATGTTTTTTTGAAAAATTCCATATTTTTAATTTATTGAAATATTGTATATGGGTCATTCCACGGGAGATTTACCCCCTACATTTTTATTTGCTTGAAATATATTTTTTTTCGTTCTTTGTTAAAAAATATTTGATACGTATTTTTTTATTTCAATTTGATATGCAAAATTTCCGAGAAATAAATTTTTGAAAATTATCGTGTTATAAAAAGTAATTGTCTTAACTTTTTTATAACTAAAAAAGTACTTATCAAAAAAATGTTAAATATTTCATCTAATATGCGGCTGATCCCAAACTTCGAAATGACATATACTGAAATATTGTTCCAATGAATTTTAATAAATAAATTAGCCATTTTTATAAACAAATAGAGATTGCTGAAAAAGGACCTAATTTTTTTGACTTTTTTTTGTCGATTAATTTTCCTAACACATTCCAGGATATACTGTAAAAATTTGAAAGTGGAGAAATAAATAGTTGTTGAGTAACAAATTTTCAACTAAAGCCATTTCACTTTTCAAGCAGGCGTGCTACCATGCGCGTGACGTACGACTCTCTCAGTGTGATTCAAATTTGGATATACGTAAATACGACACACCAAAAAATGATGTTTGTTCCCATATTATTTTCTTTAATGAAACAAAATACATACTTATACGTTATGTAACAAACTTCATCTTCAATTTTCTCGGATGGCCTTTTTTTCTGATTTCGTGAAGTTCACAATTTGAAAGTTTTCGAGAATCGAAAAAGAAACACGACGCAAACTCTTTTTTTGCTTCTTTCCAGAATGTTTTGACATGTTTTGACATGTTAAATGGATTGCAACAACGATCTTTTCTGCTTTTAAACGATATTTTCGTTACGAAGCACGTTGAAAATTAAAGTTTTACACTGGCAAGTTACGATGTCCAGTGCGATTACTTTTAACTAAATTTTATTCTAAAGTCTACATCAGAAAAAAAAAGCCATCCGAAAAAATTGTAGATGAAGTTTGTTACTTAGCGTATAAGCATGTATTTTGTTTCATTAAAGAAAATAACATGGAAACAAACATATCATTTTTCGATGTGTCGTATAAACAAATTTATTACTCAACAACTATTCATTTCTCCACTTTCAAATTTTTACAGTATATCCTGGAATGTGTTAGGAAAATTAATCGACAAAAAAAAGTCAAAAAAATTAGGTCCTTTTTCAGCAATCTTTATTTGTTTATAAAAATGGCTAATTTATTTATGAAAATTCATTGGAACAATTTTTGAGTATATGTCATTTCGAAGTTTGGGATCAGCCGCATATTATATGAAATATTTAACATTTTTTTGATAAGTACTTTTTTAGTTATAAAAAAGTTAAGACGATCACTTTTTTTAACACGATAATTTTCAAAAATTCATTTCTCGGAAATTTTGCATATCATATTGAAATAAAAAAATACGTATCAAATATTTTTTAACAAAGAACGAAAAATAAAATGTTTCACGCAAAAAAAAATGTAGGGGGTAAATCTCCCGTGGAATGACTCATATTCTTTATTCTATGCCATTTGTATTTTATATTCTTTTCTGAATCGATTGGGCTGAAGTTTGTGTTGTTTTATGTGACGAATTTTGTTTTTTCTTCGTATGATCTCCAAAATAATATATGGACTTTGCTTTTTGATTGCAGTCACATAGTGCTACCTTGACGAAAGTATTGGATAGTAATTCATTCCGAGCCATTCCGAACCAATTCGAAAACGTTTTGTATCGTGTTGGATGAAAACGGTAAAAAATTGATCTGACCTAATCCGAGACAGCGATCCGAATGAGTCCGAACCAATCCGAAACTAAGTTTTCAATCCGAATCAATCCGAGCTCGGATTGATCCAAACCGAACTTTCAATCAGAATTAATCCGAATCATTTCGACCTCGGATTCATTGGGATTGATTCTGATTGAAAATTTAGTTTGGAACAATCTGAGCTCGGATTGATTCGGATTAAAAACTTGGTTTCGGATTCATTCGGATTAGCTCGGATCGATTTTTTACCGTTTTTCATCAAACGAGATACAAAACGTTTCTCGGATTGGTACGGAATGATTCACATCGGCTCGAATCAGATATCGGAATGAATCGGAATAGTTAGTTCTATTTGGCCAGGGTACAATAAAAATAATATAAGTTAAAAACTAAGATTGCGGAGCGAAACCAAAATTAGCAAAGTTTGACCAAAGCAAGCCACTTTCGTTAAATTATCTCGCAAACTAAAACTAAAGAAAATTTTTTTTTTTTGCTGTGAAAAATGTTGTTTTTGTCAAAAATCACTATTCTGCATATTTTTTATCGTTTTGGAGATCATATGACGAAAAAAAAAAAATTCGTCTCACGAAACCTCACGAACTTCAGCCCAATTTTGAATCGTAATTTGTTAGAATAGTTTTATTATCTTTACATATAAGTTTCAAGAAAGATTATATAATTAAACCTCATTTTATTACATACTAGGGAATTTATAAATACGTTTTTGGAAAGTTAATGTATCCAACAGATACACTTTTAAAAATCTTATTAATTTTAGTAGACTTTAATATACAAATGGTCAATTAAAATTAATAGATTTGTATATTATGAAAAATTAATATACATTCATTTGAAATTTAATAACTTTTCTATCAAAATATATTAAAACTAACAGACATTATTAAAATATATATACCTTGTACATTTTACACTCATTAGTGTAGATGTAGAACCAATTTTATATATAAAAGAGTAAAAATTTATTTTTATGGAAGGCGCGATATGATGATAACGTTAGCCAAAGAAAACTAGTCAAAACCGTATTTGGTTTCACGAATGCGGAATTTACTGTTCATAATCCTCTACAACCTTCATTATAAATGATCGATATCAAATTCTTCATTTTACATAATATTGTAGTATAAAGTATCAAAATAAAATTTCTGAAAATTACAGTTTTTTACCTATGAAAAAAAAGTTTAATAATCTTAGATCAGATCAGAACTATTTAAGGGCATGTGATACTAAAATTGGACTTTTTTATTTATCAAACCAAAAATTGCCTGTCTACGTCTGTTTTTATCCTCTCTTCATTTTCCAAATTTCGGAAACAAAATTTTATGTATTTTGGACCCAAACATGTAGAAATTTAAAACCAATAAAATTGGTTAATTTCCCAAGTATCACATGCCCTTAAGAGTTTTTACAATTATATAAATAAATGATTAATTATTGAAATTGGTTGTTAAAAACAAAAAACAACATAGATGCAAGCAGAAATTTCGACCACCACTAAAAGCTAACAGAAAATAAATATTTCTAAGGGAACTTCATTTTCAAACTCGTTTCGTCAAAAATTTACGAAAAAGGTATTACATAATTGATGGATGGCCCCTTAGAACCAATAAAAATCCGTTTTCTATGAATCGAATTTAACTTTGCGGAAATCTAAAAGGAATCACAGTTTGAGATTTAAAAGATCCCCTTATTCGAAATATCGATTATTGAATTGTTGAATTATAAGATAGAAATGGTATTGACCGTGTCGATAAAAGTTATAAACTTAATTTGACGCTGCTGGCTTCTCTCTCAGAGAAGAAGAGAGCTAGACGTATTTATCAGGCTCAGGAACGATATTCCCCAAGAGCGGTAACTTCAGATTAAGGAGATATTGGAGAAGTACGATAAATAGCAATAAAGTATAAGAATAAATGACAAAAAGGGGTTCTAAAAAGAAAAAAAGTGATTCTATAATAAAATTATTATATGACCTTAATATCATTGATTAAATCGGTCTTTTTTTATAGATTTTTGTCCAACCATTAAACAATCTAGACTAAGTTGGTTTTTATTTTATAAGGTTTTCTTCAATAATTGCTTTATAATTACTTATTACTATCCCTGTTAGAAATAAGAGATAAAATTCGGCTGAGCTCAATTTATCTGAACAGAAACATCATTAAAACGGATTCGTTTAATCGGCATCATACTATGGAATCTGATTGCATGAATTGTTTTTAGTAGTGTTTCAGAATCGGACCAATTGGGCTTAATCGGATTCTATCGATTATCTTTAGAAAAGTTATTATAAAAATAATGCTAATTAACTAAGCAGAATTCTTTGACAAACCAAATACAATTTTTGTTAAACGAATCAATGAATCTTGTGCAACCCGTGTGGAAATTTTGTCCTGGCGCGAGCCAGGCCCCAACCAGGAAAAACCGGGCCCCAACTTGGGTATCGAGGCAGGACCAAACCGCAAATGAAACGCCTAACCCGACCAAAGCCTACCTCATGGTCCAGTTTGGTCCCAACTTGGCACCGTTCATTTTGTGAGTCTCAGTCAAATTGAATCAGTGCCTCAGCCACATAAATTTTTTTTTTAATGTTTTCATCTAATCCTTCTAGAATAATTTTCGAGATTTAAAATGTAGTCCAAGTCATATATTTTAATATTATTAACAAATATTTTGAATTGAATTTGATTTTGACACGGAGAAAAATGGATATTGACCCATAATATCTAGATATTGAGGCACAATGTCAGTAGCATTCAACTATGTGACAAACATTTAGATATTCTACTTCAATGCCTGCAGATATTGAAAAAGGGATATTAACCACCAGTATCTCAGATATTGAACTTGATTATCTCAGATATTAAGAATGAATATTCGAGATACTAAACTTCTGAATATCCTCGTTAGTAAACTTGAATGCCTGAGGTACTAGAGTTGACTATCTCAGATATTTAACATCAATATCAGGTATACTGGAAATGTAAGTTATAGATGTTACATCAGCTCAATATCTAAGATACTCAAAAAATTATTTTAAAGGTTATAAAATAACTACATATTCAGTTTTTAGAAAAAAGTCAAATTATATTTTATTATGCTCTTTTCTGTAAAAGTAATGTAGATGTTTGAACCAAATTTTCATTATCTGGCATGTCTAAAATTAATTTAATGTTCTTGTTAGAAACTTAAACTTAACACTAAGGTTAGATTTCATTTTCGGCTATAAACCACATATCGAGAAAATATATAGCTTATATGTTTTACTTACTGCATCTCAAGTTAATGACCCGATCACTTTTATTCCATTAGAAACACTTATTATAATTTAAGTAAACTTTAATAAACTTTTAAAATTTATCTTTCCGGAACGCTGCAAGCATGTCAATCATAGATTCACTTAGATTTCGATGAGAGCGAAAAAGTGATCACATAACCTTTATATATATGCGCGCGCACTTCATGCTTCAATATCTAAACTATTGAATTTGAATATCAAATGTTACTTCTCGGCAAAATCTTATATATTGAAAAAAAAATTTTAATATTGCGTGTCAATATCTAGATATTATGGATGAATATTTCCTATTTGAATATCTACTTTTCAATATCCATTTTTCTCCGTGTACACTGTGAAACCAAGTATGAACTTTTTAAGAACCTTTCAATGGAGTTCACGACAGCCCATTCATTTATTAAAAATAAAAGTGTCAAACACGCAGTTGAAATAAATGAAAAAATTTAACACTTTATTCCAACCTCTAAAATGACAGATTCAAAGTCTAATCTACAAATTTGATTTAGTTACTATCGTTTTCATTGCTTACACTTCTTGCTTTAATTATCGTGCGATGCCTCCGGACTCGTCCAGTGCTCTTTATTTTGGGCATTTTAATTAGCACCCACAGAAATTAAACACATACACTATCAAACATAATCATTAATATCTTTGGCATAATTTAAAGAACCCGGGTTTAAGATTGGAGGCGATCTAAAAACACAAGCACAGCCAAAGTAGGTGGCGCTGTAACCGCAACAACTATTAAACAAGTATCCAGGTTGGCTCCATGCCACATCCAAGACATTCGCCATGTTGTAGCCAAATAATAATTTTCCAAGTTGGGGCCAAACTTGTAATAGGGCAAAAATTTGGCAATTTCCACACGGGAATTAGCGAAAATAAATGTTAATCCCGTGTTGCATACGATTTTTTTCCTACGGGGGGATCGAAAAATCAATTTTTCTACTAGCGGGTAATAAAGTGCATTTTATTGCCCTCCGAGTAGCAAACAAATTCATTTGTTGACCCCCCAGTAGAAAAAAATCGTGTGCAACACGAGGAAAACATTTACTTTACTCGTGTGATTGTGATTTTGTGATTAAACTTTACACTAGCAAAATACCCAAATGCAAAGTTAGATACGGCCCAACACTGGCCCAACATCGGCAAAAACCTTGCCGAAGATCGATTGCCAATATTATGCCGTTGCTGGAATGATAACTCCGGTATACACATAGCGGCCAATTCTGGCCCAAACTCTGGCCGCCAGCACATGTTTTCGGCACAGCAACGGGCCAATGCTGTGCCGGCCTCTGGGTTTCTCACTTTCAGAATGGTTTGCCGTGGTAAAAGTGACACATGGTTCAGTAATGTGCCGTTCATGGACCTGACTCTGGCTCTTCTACTTTCGGAATTGGATGTCATGGTAAAAGTGACAATCGGCTTGGTATAGGGCCGATACTGGGCCAAATTTCGGCTGATGATCGGTAAATTTAAACAGTCGACAAAGGGCACTGTCGGCGGTCCAGCACTTGACCAATGCAAACGGCGACACTGGCCCAACTCTCTAAATCTGAATCAGTCAAATTTTCACTGATTGAACCAGTAATTTTCCTTTTCACTGATTCATCAGTGCAAAATTATTTTTCACTGTCAAATCAGTCGTTTTTCACTGATTGAATCAATGCAAAAATATTTTGCACTGTTAAAACAGTTGAGTTTCACTGAAGTAATCAGTGCCATTTGACTGATTTACAGTAACCTCTTTATAGATATTTGAAATAGTCAAATTTCACTGATAATCAGTAGATATTGACTGATTCAGATTTAGAGAGAATAACATTAGCCGACTGTTGGCTTCCAAGATTGGGCCAATGTTGTACCCTGATATCCGTGATATCAGCTTCGGCAATTCGCACTTGGATAAATTTTTTTTTCCCTAATTGCCCAATATATCCTTGTTTGCCCCTCAGGGGGAAATAACATGCACTTTATGACCCGCTAGTAGGGAAAATTGTTTATTTTATTCTATTTATCCTAATATTTTATTTTAAGTATTTTTATCAAGAGAACTGTTTTACCAAATGAAGATTTAATTTCGTTTCTATGTTTTTTTCCCAGCGTTAAATATTTTGTGAGTTAGTGTAAAGTTAAATATTTCTAGATTAAAAGTTAGCTTTCATGGCAAAAAAATTTTATTGATAAAGGAAAGTGGTTATTTGATATTCGGTATTATTCCCTATGTGCATTTGTGAGTAAATTTAATTATTGATCGAAAAACGGTTCATTAGGTGTAACTTCGACGTCAATTTTATTTAATTAATTGAGTTACTTTATCGAATTACGTGAATTCATTTTATACTCAATATAACACCTTTGCTACATTTATAGAAAAGTTGGAAAGATTAAACTTCACAGTGTAGCGTATTCCTTTATTCAATGAAAGAAATATTCACAAAAAATTTCACTTTTGCTGATTTAAGGAATTCCAAGCGCATTAAAAATTATTGCATATTTGTCTTGTATACTTTTTCCCCACTGATACAAATTTTTCATTTTTCTCTAATTTCTTTTTCCAGAATTAGGGTGTTTTTATTAATGAGTAAGAATTTTCTTAAGTTAATTTGATATTTGTAACAAAGAAAAATATTTGATCTTTTTTAATCAGATTGAATAATATTTGAAATTTTTCACTTTGAGATGATTTCAATCCGAAGCGAAAATTTACATAGAAAACTTTATCAGATGTTTCAACAGATGTTCATATTTTACTTTCAAGTATCGAAATTACATTTCTGTCATAAAATTTTATACTTTTTTTTGCAGCGTTTCTCTTTTAAATGGGGCCATTTATCATTTTGTAGATTTTAGGTGAATAGTAGAGATTTATTTAGATTACACTGATTATTTATTTTATTTTTAATACAATATAATATTTAATATATATAATATTAATAAATAATATAATATTTTTTAATTTTCTCTTTTATTTTTCAAATTATTTTATGTTAGTATAAATAAGAGTGAAACTACCCAGAAGAATTTTTTTGTTTGTTAGTGTCCGTAGATTATTTCTCGATATCCCTCAATAAATATTTTATCTGTTAATGCTATCCGTTTCAATGATTATGTATTTGTTTCCATGTATTTTTATTTCTTCCTGTACTTAAATTCACTGACGAATACGGAATGATTGGAAAAAATACAAAGTGTTTATTAAAAGGAATAACAAGTTTTTATCCGCTTTAATACGTTCAATTTCAGCGGGAGATTTTGACAAATTATATAGGAAAGTTTCCTCGCGTTGATTTATTGAAATATTCTAGACGCATGTATTTTTTTTAATAAATATTTTTCATATTCTAGAGTTGAAAAGTTGATTGAGTATTTCTAATCGTTGGGACTCCTTTTATGAAAAATTTAATTTTCGATTTTCCGTAATCGTAGGATTTTCATAATTTTAATATATTCTTCAGGCTTTTGAATCTGAGAGTAATATTTTCATTTTGACTTTAATAATAAATAATAATATATAATAATGAATAATAAACTTTAATAAACCAATCGAGATCTTTTCATATGATGAGAACGTAAAAAATAATGAATTTAACTCCTGATAATCTCCATCTAGTGATTAAAATTTTTTTGTTCCTTGATGATTTCGAAAATGATAAATATAATAATAAACAATACTAAATCAAATTAAAAATTGAAACTACACTCAAAAATATATTTAGTTGAATTATCAAAATTTGAGTTGTTTCATCCCTAGAATTTTGCTATTATATAAACACCAATTTTTTTAATTGACCCTACACAATTTTCTTGACTAAAAATGTTTGGTTGATTCTACTAACCATTTGTTTGACGCTGTCAAATAATTTTGTTTATCTAACCAAAATGAATTCATATATTGATTTTTCTCATATCTCGCATAAATTTAGTGCAAAATAGAATTTTTCATTTTTAATATTTTTTTTTTTTTTTACAATTAAAACGAAAACTGCGTGTCTGATCAAAAAGAGCTATGAAGTAAATTTGTATATCTTCTCGAGATGGGACAAATTTGTCTGGAAATTTTTTTTTATCTCGTATAGTTTTTTTTGGAAATCAAAGGTTTTAATTTTTAATAAAATTTTTCATTAATGAACAAGAAATATAACTCCTATGGAAAATTTGCATCAAAATATTTTTTTAAATCAACCAAATCCAATCAACAAAACAATTTTATTCAGCCAATCAACAATTTTTTCTCGACATACCAATTAAAATTACATTCATAACGGAATGAAAAAAAAAAGATTAAGTTGAATCAATAAAACTTTCTTTGGTTCAACTATACTATTTTGTTGTTACACTGACAACATAATGTTTTGTTGATGCAGCAAAATTATTTTTACTAAAATGTGGCTGATGGAACCAAAATTGAGTTGATCCGCCGAAATAATCCAATGACTTAATAAATTTCATTTTTGTATAAGACTCAACCAAAATATTCTCTGAATTTAACAAAATGAAATTATTTAATAAACAAACATTTCTTCTCAGTGTCCCAATAAATTACTTATGTCTTCATAGAATCTTGTCACTATTTATAAGCCCTAAGATAAAATTAAAAAATGAAAGAGTCCAATTCACCAAAATGATACGTTGAAAAAATTACTTTCTCCCTTATCTTTTATACAAAATCATCTTCTAAATCTGCTCCAAAAATTATGAAAATACATTAATGTGCAAACTTATCTCTCTCTTTCAAGAGAGAAATAGACAATTTATAGAAAAAAATGTTCAAGTCTAGGAGCCTTCAAATTTAAATTTGTAACTTGTAACTTGTTACCTGCTGATAAAGAACATTAATGGATGGTATTTCGACGGACCACAATCGATCCTTTTCTCCACTGGGTGAAAGTTAATCCCACGTCGCTCCTGGCTGTGGAATGAGGAAGAGTAATCTCCTAATTATCCTTGGCGTCTTTTGGCTCTAGATTCAAGATGACTACCACGGCATGCTTTATAAAGCCGTGTACCTTACTTTACAACGGGTTGATGATAATGACGGGGGGGGGGGAGTTGGTGCAGATTGTTCTTTGACATCTTATCTTTTAATCACTCCCGTTATCAAAATCTTTATCCATACCTTTTCCCCTGAACAATATTATATTAAAGCCTTTCCTTCCCCTTGATAGGGAAAATAGGAAAAAGTTACAGCAGGGGCGTAGCGAGAAGGGCGTATAGAGAGGTGTGACACCCCCCTAAACTTTCCAGGAGTCGGCATTTTCAGAACTTTCGTTTATATATTTGAATGGTCCAAAAATGTTTACGCGATGGTGAGAAAAAGTTGGCATCTTTCGAAAGCTTTCAAGTTAAGAAATTCTTTAGATGCGAAACGTTCATTCGATTTTTTACCTCATGTCATTTTTCCAAAAAATTTCTAGAATTTTCTGTAAAATCGCAAGTTGGCATTTACGAAAGTAAAAACTTTTCAAAATGCCGTTTAGATGCTAGTCTATCCAAAAAGTAGAGGAAAGAGCTTTTTTTATTCAGCAAAATGTACGCAAATTTGGTAAATTTATTGTTTTTCGAAAAAAATTGGCTTATCTGCGAAAGATCTCATTATGAAAAGAATGATGGTAAATAATTCGCAATTTCTTTTCGGCGTTTAGTTTTATTTGATTGGTTTTAAGTTGTGATATTTTAAATCTGCCAAAGTTGTCAACCAAATTATGGTGAAAATTATTTGTCAATTTTGCAATTTTAATGTACTTTAACCAATTAATCGGCATTCTCAAAAGGTTCAAGCTTTAGTACTAAATAAAATTATATAATCGGCAAATTTTTCATACAAGTTGGCATTTTGAACGAAATTAGCCCCCCATATTTGAAAGGTTCGCTACGCCCCTGAGTTACACTTTCATTTAAGGCTATGGATCAATCAGGTCACGTGACCAAATTCCTGTAAAAGTTCATTTAAGATAACTTTTTCATTTCGATTGAAAATTTTGCAAAAAATTTTAGTCAACTGTGATTGTCGATAAGTTTTCGAATTTTTTCAAAATTTTTACTAAAAAAAAGCCAACAGACGTGCTTTATTGCTTTTGTTACGTTTCCCAAATTGTCAGACAGATACTTTGTAAATTAAAAAAGTTATCTCATATGAAAGAATTAATGTATAATTTAGTCACGTGTTTCGATCAATCCATGGCCTTAAAGAAACTTGATTTTATCCGAGGGTCACGTGACCAAGAAAGAAATATTAGTTCACCCTGAAATTCGTCTAGAATGATACATATTTTCGGCTGAATCCTTAAGACATGACAACACCTAGAATAGAAAATATTTAAAAGTGCCATTTTAAATGGACAGTTTGCGCTTTGAAAGGCAAATAATACATTTCATTTTTGCAACTTTGGCTACTTTAATTGCACTATTTACCATTTAACTGTTAACACTTGCAAAATTAAAATGTATTAATTACTATTTTGCCTTTCAGAGCGCAAACTGACCATTTAAAATGGTACTTTTAGCTATTTTCTACGCTGGGTATAGGTAAAGATTTTGATAACGGAAGTGATTACAAGGGAAAATATCAGAGAATAATGTAATCTTCCCTTTTTCTTGCCAGTTTTACAAAACGTGGCTTTGGGGCCATCCATATACCACATGGACAATTGGGGGGGGGGGGGGGGATAGAATCCACGTGGACAGACTTTCCCCTAAATCTGCGAAAAATATACTGAAATATCTATATTTTCATAAAATATGTCCACGTGGGCAGAGTGGGTCGGTATATGGATGGCCCCTTTGCACTATTCATTATTTTGTTTCATTTTTTATAGTTGAATGGTAAATAGTGTAATTTAAGTGGAAAAACTTGCAAAAATGAAATGTTAATATGTTCTTTATCATGCCCTGAGTTTTGAACCCAAAATATTAATTATTATAGAAGAATTTTGGAGTGAACTAAAATTTTTTTCTTCATCATGTGTCCAACTTACAAATGGTCCATATTCTTAATTTTAAAAGTTCGTCTCATGGGGAAATTTGTCTGGTTGGAAAATAAAAAATGTTGAAGTATTGAAAATTTAAAAGCTTGGAACATCAACCGGAAAATTTTTCTTTGAAAGAAATGAATCTTGTCGGCTTGGAAGTTTCTTGGAATTTTCTCTTAAAAGCTTCTTGGAACAAGGATCTTCGATTTGGACGAAAACATCTTCTTTCTTGAGTGCCACAATAATAGATGCGACGTGCGAGGTGAGACTGAAAATTGTGAAGAGAAAGAGAGAGAAAAGAGGCTTGCAAGGTGAGAGAAAGGAGATTCTGCAGTGACTAATTGCTTTTCATATATTCGCTGCAGTGGCAGTTTGTACGTGTCTTTACCGGTCTTTACGTATTTATACCTACTTCGAAGATTAAACTCGCTACTGGAGAAAATCAGCCTGTGTCAGAAATTCTGTGAGACATCTTGAGCTTTTTGACACATGGAATCAGAAAATACTTAAATCTCGAAATACTAATTATTCCTGTTTTATTTAATTAATTAATTATTATTATTCCTGTACGATAACTTCTTTAATTTACAAAATATACTCCTGAATATTTACGGAACATAGTGTAAAACAATAACTAAATCTATAATTTAGTCACGTGGTTTCGCTATAAAACCCGATAAAAGAGATTTATCCGATTTGATTTCACTGGAAGAAATTTATGATGAAAATGGATAAATTTTTTTTTGTAAATTTGATGTAAAATTGAGTTTTATTGCTTAAAGACGTTCTCTTGAAAATCACTTTTCGTTAGATTTCTTTCAAACTTCGTAAATAAGTACTTTTTACCATGATCTACAAAGCGGTAAAAAGATTAGCATCAAGACCGGTACTTAAAATCGAGAAATTAAGCTCTAAAGTTGAATCTCTTAACACGTGTTAGATAGGCGTAGTTCAGTTTCGCGATACCTTTCTTTACATTAAAAGCACAATTTTCTTTAGATTTTTTTGGAAAACTAGTATATTATACTAGAGATTATAAGGAATCGTATGCCATCATAAAAAATACGTGTACCGGCACTACTTTTAAAGATATACGCTGTTGAAACTCGCAGTTGCACAAATTCTTAGCCGGCTTGCTGAAGCAAATATGGTGACTTGGCAACACCGCATCAACAGCGCGCGCGTAAGCTTACATTTGACATTGCTTCCAGAGCTTTGTTTTTACGAGCAGCTGATTTTTGTGAAATAAAAAATCCATTTTTGTTGCGAAATTTATTATAAATCTTATTAGTATTTACAAACTGTCAATAAACTCATAATATAACCTCTCTCACACCATATGCTTTCGACTCGATATGAGAAAGACAGGAAAGCGGTGTTGCCAAATCGCACAAATCGACGCAGAAGACACATTTTTTACTTTTGCGCATAAACGGTGCTCAACTCATTCGGTTAGAAAGCTTAACAGTAATCCCACAACCTATGATAGAGTTGGATGAGCACATCTACGGGCAAGAGAACGTCCTTAAGGGGATCCGCCACCTTTAATATTATTTTTTTTTTAATTTAGACCTTCTATATAATTTTTTCCCGGTTTAGTGCCTTTATTTAGAAAGGTTTCGAGTTTTTTTAAAAATTCTAGCACCTTTATGTATTTTTAAACAAAAAATGTTGAGTTTTTTGGGCATATTTTTGACGTTTTTTGACTTTTAATAACATTTTTGTTTTTTAACCAATTGCCATGATTCCTTTTTTATTTTCTTCTTTACAATGTGTAGCAACTTTTTGGATATGGAAAGCACTCTAGCTAAAAAAATAACTACAAAAAATTGTTTTGTATATTTTGGGATATTTTTATTTATTTTTCTATTTTATTTGTAACTTTCTTTCAGTCACGTCACCTTATTTTACATAACCAAAAAGTTTTTACACATTGTAAGGAACAAAATACAAAAAGAATCATGACAATTGGTTAAAAAACAAAAAAGTTATTCAAAATCGAAAAATGTCAATAAAATGCCCAAAAAACTCAACATTTTTAGTTTAAAAATACATAAAGGTGTTGCAATTTAAAAAAAAACCCGAAACCTTTTTAAATAAAGGCACTAAACATAAAAAAAATATATGGAAGGTCAAAATTCAAAAAATAATAATATTAAAGGTAGCGGATCCCCTCAAGGGATAAAACTCAATTTTAACCATTTTCATCGTTAATTTCTTCCAGTGAAATCGTATGTTAACTTATTTTTAGCAAAAATTTCGAAAAAAATTCGAAAACTTATCGACAATTACAGTAAACTGTAAAAATTTTTGTAAAATTTCCACTCAAACGAATTTGACAGACGTTCTTTATCGTTTTCTGTTCTATTTTCCAAATTTCCAGGATGACATTTCGTAAAATAAGAAAGTTGTCTTACACGAACTTCTGCAGGAATTTGGTTACGTAATCTGGTTTCCATGGTCTTAATATGGACATAAAATCAGCTGCTGTAGTTATCTGAAACTAAAAATCGTAACACAGGTGTACGTGAGACTATTAACAAACCAAAATTTTAAAGAATACTGAGAAGTAAAAAAACTGTCGTCATTTGAAAAATGTTGATTTCTTAAGAACTAGTTATCTCGATTCTTCAGGTGCGAAAATCAATTTTTTGAGTGCAAACTCAGTCATAGTTTAGAAGGTAAAGGCTTATGTAGTAAATTTATTTCGACTTTGTTGAGGATCTCACATTGTTGGATTTATGTTACTTATTTAGAAGATACGATCCTCGTAACTGGCCTTTTCATGATTGGAACTCTGTGAAGATTCATGCTTGACATAACACCAATTTCCGTTACCTTATTGGCCGCAACGAAATTGGCAAAAAGAATAGGTATGGTCTATCAGCAGTCGACGTTTATCGGCTTTTCGACATTAATGGCACGTGACTATAGCAAATATAAAAAGCTCAAAAAGAATACATCATTGCCATACTATTTAACCTAATTTATTTCTTAATATTGAATAACAAACAATTGAACTGAGGATTTTGTAAGAAAAATATTTACCTTTTGCATGTTTTATATATTGTGAATTTGAACCGCTTTTGATTGTTTTTTATTTGACAGAAATTTCATCTCGTCAGAAGGCTTGATTTTAATCTCAAATAAATAACTCAAATATTTCTTTCCTACTTTCCTATCTATGTTATGATATCCTCGGGAATGTTTATCTTATTCGACAGAGCTATTCGTTTAAATTGCGTCCCATCCGTTTTTATGTATCTCTATCGGTTGATGCATTTTTTCATTCAATCCGTCGCTTTCTATCCTTGTTTTGGTCCTTAAAATCCGTAGTCTGCGTATATGTTTTGTATTAGTTACCACGGATAGAAAATGTATTAGTCTCAATCACTGTCTATTCTTTTTAATCATTCCTCTGAAAATATATTGCCTTTTCTTTTTAATCGGCATTTTTCAATCTGTGTTTATATCATTATCCATTTACCAGATATTTTGATTTCTTCTGAACAATTCGAACGGATATAAAAAGTATCCGTATTGATACTAATCTATGTTTTTAAATTATCTTTCTAAAAATCCGTTGTTTTCAATTAGAGTCTATATTTATTTATCTGCTATTAGTTACATTAGTAGCACGAATTAATTTTCTGTACGGATAGAGAGGCGGATTAATAAATATAAATTAAAACGGATGGAAAATGCATTTTCAGAGAAAAGATTAAAGACGATAAACAATTATTGACATTCATATATTTTCTATTCGTGATAGTGGGTTTAACAATTGAAGTAGCTTGCAGATACATTGATTACATATTAGGACTTATTGAAAAGGATAGACAGTGATTGTCACATCAAAAATATACCAATTATAGGTGTTAGATCCCCTTAATTTCTTTAACCTGATTTTGTTCGTAATATTAAATGACAAACAATTGAACGGAGGATTTTTTAAGAAAAATATTTACCTTTTGCATTTGTCATATTTTGTGAATTTGAACTGCTTTTGATGGTTTTTTATTTGACAGAAATTTCATCTCGTCAGAAGGCTTGATTTTTATCTCAAATAATAACTCAAATATTTCTTTCATACTTTCCTATCTATGTTATGATATCCTCGGGAATGTTTATCTTATTCGACAGAGATATTCGTTTAAATTGCGTCTCATCCGTTTTTATGTATCTCTATCGGTTGATGCATTTTTTCTTTCAATCCGTCAGTTTCTATCCTTGTTTTGGTCCTTAAAATCCGTAATCTGCGTATATGTTTTGTATTAGTTACCACGGGTAGAAAATGTATTTGTCTCAATCACTGTCTATTTTTTAAAATCTTTTCTTTTAATTTATACGGATAGAAAATGTATCCATATTGATGCTAGTCTATCTTTTTAAATTATCTTTCTGAAAATCCGTTGTTTTTAATTTGCGTCTATATTTTTTTATCTGCTATTAGTTACATTAGTAGCACGGATACATTTTTTGTACGGATAGAGAGGCGGATTGATTGATTGATAAATTAAAACGGAAGGAAAATGCATTTTCAGAGAAAAGATTAAAGACCATAGATAATTATTGACATTCATATTTTCTATTCGTGATAGTTGGTTTAAAAATCGAAGTACCTTGCAGATACATTGATTACATATTAGGACGTATTGAACAGGTTAGATAGTGATTGGCACATATGCATATTTTATCCACGAATTCAATTAATTTTCATTGATATGAATAGAAGCGAACTGAATTTTATTCCGCGCTTTCAAAAGTATTTAAGTGGATAAGATTACAAAGCCCTAATTAAAAAGGGTTTCTTTCTATTCTTTTGGATCCGTTATTTTCTATAAGTTTAATACTTTTACTCACAGCAGGGCTATCTCATATTAATAATTAATTAATCGATCACTTTTCAATATATTTCACTGTTTATCTTCCTGCTCAGTTTTCTTTGTTTATTTGTTCTGCTTCTTTCATTTAATTTTCTATATTTTCGATAATATTTTTCATTTCTCTCAAATTATGGTAATTTTATTAAAAATTTTCCAATGTATAACAGCGAAACAATCTTATCGGAATTTTGCATCTTTGTGGAACTTATCTTATCGTTGAAATTCATGAAATGGCTCGCCATAAATTGAATTTTCTTGGAAAAATGTCGATAATAACTGATATTTAATATGTATAAATAACAAGTTAAGAATAATCAAGGTAAATTGTCAAGTTTCAAAAACTCACATGTCAGAAGAGTCTAAGATACATGTACCTAAAAGACTTTAATTACATAAATTTAGTCCCTTTAGTTTTGGAATTTCGTATCTTATCAAAAACAGTTCACAAACTTCCACCAACTACATAATTATTAGCAGATATAGTTAATACTATTCATGGAATTAAACTTTTTCGAATATTATAATAATAATAATTGAGAAATTAAAATTTTAGTTAATTTGGTAATTTATTGCGTAATTTTATAAATAATTGAATTTAATTAACGTAATATACCGAGCATGTCGGAAAAATCTTACACTGTAAAAAATATCGGTAAATTTTCCTACCATATGTATTAGGAAATTTTTCCTAAACCCTTAGGAAGCATAGATTTTCTTACAGAAAGTGGAAATATTGCAGATTTGAGGAAAATTGACCGAATTTTCAGACTTATTTCTGATCTATTAGGAAATATATCAAAAAGTTGAGAACATTTCACAAATCTCTTAAGTTGTAGGAAATTTTTCCACAAAAACGGAAATTTGTTCACTTTTTTTGGATTTTTTTCCACTTAAATTATGAAATATATTAATTTTTCTTAATAAACTGGATATTTTTTTCCGACCAAACAGTACGAACTATTTCCAGTTTTATGTCGGAAATATTTCCGACTATATCTTTGGAAAAATTTACGTACTAAGTTCTTACAATTTCTTTTCTATCTAATAATAATAATAATAATAATAATAATAATAATAATAATAATAACTTAAGGTCTGGCTTAATGCTAATAAATCGAGTAATTATTTCTCCAAGAGGACAACATCTCCGAAGAATAATGTAGGAAAAACAGTGTTATTTTGGAAAAAGAAATTTGCATTCGTACTTGGCAGTGATTTAATACCGTGAATCGTATCTAAATTTCCCAAATTTAAATTTTAAAAAATGCCAGTCGCAGGAATAAATCTTCTAATGTTCTTCTTTCTTCTCGTTTTCTTGATCGCCCCAACCAATTAGAAATTGGATAATCAAGCATCTGAATGTGTAAGATCTCGAGACAAAACCACAGCAACATGGTTCAAATTAGTATGTGCGGTTAGAATAATCTAGAATTTAATTAAGCACCAAGTCAATTAGAGTCGCTTAATGTCTTACGACTGAAGGCAAAATGTGTATGTTGCTAGCGCTACTTGGATTAGAAATAAAAACTTGGTTGTCCTAGTTCACTTGCAACCTATACAGGCATCTTAGTAAATCGAATCCAGTAAATTGAATTCTGAGCTGATATCGATGGAAAAAAGAAATCCTGTCTCTTCTTCTGTAATAAAACTCCACATAAAAGATTTATCACATCCTATCGCTTTTGTTTTTGGGATATGCTTTAGCATATTAAAATTCTCACACAGCCACCATAATAAGTTTTAAAAATGAATAAAGGTATTTTTTAATTTTGCTTATTTTTACATTCATACATGTGGATAAAAACTGATTGTGAATGAATTGACCGTGGAAATATTGAACGTAAGAAAAAAAAATCAAATGGAATTCGTGTAATTTTTATTTTATGTGCCTCCGGCGCGTAAACTCGTTTTTTCGCTACAGTTGAGGGTAGCGCAATGTTGTGTATTGCGCTACAGAGGAATGAAATGTAAAAATTGAACTGCGCATGCGCCTATAGCCATACAGCGGAGCACAATCTTCTTCTTATTCTTTTTCTTCTTCTTCGTACCGCGTTGGCACCGTACTGACAAAGCCTTGTGCATTTGAACTGCGCATGCTCTATTACAATACGCTACTACTACACAAGATCGATAAAATCAAAATGGCCGGGACTAGTCGCGAATTATCAAGTGTAATGGAAGAAAATGATAATAGATTAGATTCGAGTGTACGCATAAAAACTCGTATACGCACCGAAGTCACATAAAATAGAATACGTGCCAATGCACACAATTCGGGAAATTACGAGACTCGTGACAATGCTCGCAGAACTGATCGCGCCTCGGCTTCGTCTCGGCTTTGTCTCGGCTTCGTCTCACCTACGCCTCGACTACGCCTTGGCTTCGATCTCCTGCGATCACTGTCGCTCGTCGCGCAATAACCCTTATTGTGTGCCTAGGCACGTAATATACTATTGTATGTTGAAATTTTGCCATGGCCCGGACTAGGCCCAGACCTGGCAAGCACTGTTTTGGTATGTTACACCGAGTTAGACTAAAGCTTGGAGTATTAGATCAATTATTGTAATGCTATATTCTAGATTTTTAATCTTCCTGAGCGGGTTGAGGTCTGGCTCGGCGTTTTATGCAAAGTTAGTACTTGACAGATCTGGGCCTGGATGGGGAAATTGAAAGTCTTTTTGCCTTCAAAATCATATTAACTTGTTCGAAACTAGAGCCAGGCCAGGCAGTTTTTACCGTGGAAAAACTTATATGTGAATTTTCGATTCTAAAAACACAGCCCAATGTTGGCCCGCTCTCGGCAGCCAATATTCGGCAAGCAACATAAAATCATTATTAGAATTAGAACCAAATTAATTCTGGCAGCAGAACTAGCGACGTGATTTGGACATTTTAATAAGCCTAACTTCCGTTGAAACTTGGCCCAGTAATGGCATACTGTTAGCTAAGAGTAACATCCTTTACTTGAATAATTTATACATGTAAAAAAACCAAAAACCAGTCCGACATTGGACAATATTCTTTTATTATTGTGGCTATTTTTTTCCTTTAATGTGAACAATTAAATTTTAGTCCATCAACGAACCGATACAGGGCCAAAATTGAGTGACGGTGGCCAGCATGTGCCAAATATTGGTCGTCAATTCCAGGTCGTAGGTATCAATCAAGATTTGGCTAAATATCGGTGGCCAATCTTGGGCAATATTTTGCCAATATTGGGCCAAAATTGAACCATGTTTGATTTTGTATTAGAATAGTAGGTGCATAAAACTTACTTGCAAAACTATGCACTTGTTGTAACTTTACTTCCACGTAAGTTTAATTAAATTCAGCGCCCATTTCATACTGAGCTCTAATTGTTCGTACTTGGGACATTCTGAAATTTTACTATGTTCCTGGCCTGTGAAATCTCTCAGAGTAATTCAAATGTGCCATGTAAATCTATATCTATGTGATGTTGTTATTTTTAAAAGTGAAGTGACGGGAGTAAAATTTATTGCATGGATGGTTGTATAGCATAAAAGGTACAAATAAAACAAAGAAGAGCAAAAGAAATCGAAATAAAATTTGAGAAGATTCATATGCCTGTTATTTTTCTCGTAGAAAATGAACATATCACACATTGTGTCGTTCATTTCAATCAAATTTTAAAAAATGTATTTGTAATAAATAATGTGTGCCATATTTTTCATTTTTGACCATTTGCAAGTCTAGCAATTCTATAATAATATGATTTATTTCAATATAAAATGGTATTTGCATTTCTAACATTTTGGCATCGGCCATATTGTGACCGCCATCTTGGAATACAGAAATCCATAATTTTTATGTTTATTTTACAATAAATAATTATTTAAATATATCTTGAAAATTTTCGAAGAACCTGGAATTTGGCAATTCCAATTGTAAAATCTTCAAAATTGCAAGTCATTCAAGATAATAGCAGTAATAGCACAGCAGTAATAATTCACCAAATATTCCAATTTCCTCCCTGATACTCTAATTAATAATCGATTCAACTTCCTGGGGATTAACAGCGAATCTAACAAAATTGATGCTCCATATAATTGCCGATTTACCTGAATCAGTAACAGTAATCGAAGCTGCTGTTACTGATTCACGTAATCATAGGCTAGACGGATATTATTAAGATGATTAGGATCAATGTTTGTGGTGCCGAATTTAATTTTGGACATTACATCCTCTAATTTATTATATTATTATACACGGTGACTCATTTTAATCTATAATCCCAAATATCTTCTGAAATACTTTATCTACGAAAAAATGGTTCGGACAAAGGTTGACCAGAACCGAGGTGGACATTTGACTATACCATAAAATTTGACCTTGAGGTCAATTTTCAAGGTCAAACGGAGGTAAGGCCCTTTTCTTAAATGAGAACACCTATTTTTGACTGCGGATTTGAAAAAAGCGGGAAATTTCACGTCAAAAATCACCTGTGGAAAAATGGTTCTTGTTACCTTGGAAAGGTAAAAAATTAAGGTCAAATGTCTGAGAAACGACAAGATGCCCTTTTTCTGAATTGTCTTGTTTTTTCGGGGGTAAAAAAGCGTTCAAGATACTTCACAAAAGTCTATGAAATGTTAAGGTGTACATCACCTTGACCATCATGACTTTTAGGTCAATTTTCAAGGTTGCTTGAAAGTCAAGACAATTTTTCTTAGATTGAACTCTGTGCCCGGATACATTTTTTTTGTAGACTTCAGGCTGTGGATTTTTATCACAACACCTCCCCAAACACACCCAGACGGTAAGAATCATTTCGAATAAGATGTAAAGACTGTGACTATGTAGTGACAAAAGTGACAATCTTGACAATGTCACTTCTCTGTGATTAGTTACAAAAAAAAGACACTTTGTCCTTACTTTTAGCGTTACCCAGAAACAACGGCGTGGCCGTAGTAAGTTCTGTTTCTTTTGAGGTGCTTTCTTGTCGTGAGTTCCCCTCATTAACTCACGTTAATCAACCACCCGAAACCGTTCCAAGGTCACAAAAACCATTTTTCCCCAGGTCATTTTTGACGTGAAAGGGTATAGCCCGGTTTCCATGTGAAATCAGCCTTAAAACCAAATCAAATTGGGCATCAACTATATGGAAGGGGTTGGGCAAGAGATTATTTTGTCAAATTTTCAAATCATTATCTGCCATTTTAAATGAGTAATGGCGGATTTTACCATTTTCGTTTTTTTCTTCTTTTAGCTAAAATAATCATAGGATTTTTTTGAAAAAAATCAGGGTTGTTTATTCCAATAGAAGACACATTTGTACATTTTTGCAGATTTTTTCATGCATAATTTGCGATGCAAAAAATTGCGAAAACTTTTGCAAACAATTTTGTTCATGTTTAAATTGCGCAACCACTCTTTTGAATTATTCTATTTATTAGTTACCTATTGATGATTAAAACACAATTTTTGCAGATTTTTGCAAGGTGTGGACGGGGGTAAAAAAAAATAAAAACCGTCAAAAAACGCATTCTTCCAACAACTTACTACTAAAGCACATTTTATAATAACAGTAGACAAATGAAAAAAAAATTTAATTAGTAATTAATCTCTAACACGGTTTACTGCTGAAATTTTTGCAAAAATTTTGCAAAATATTTTGCGAATTTTTTTTGTTGCAAAAAATTGAAATTTTTACATGCATTGTTGACAAATGGTTGATTGTGATTATTTGCAAGTCGCAAGAGTGTTGAGAAAAATTATCTATTTATATTCTTGAATATTTTTCGAATATACAGGTTTTGCCCGTTGAAAATTCAGTCCGTTCAAAAAATTTCCGTTTTATATAAAAGTGGTATACAAAAAGTAAAATTTATTTTCCTACAAACTTACAGTTATAAACGAAGACAGCGACGATGACTAATTTATAACTGAAAAAAAATTTTATGCTTGGCAAATGTTCAGACACTTATGGAGTATCGAGTGCTATATGAAAGTACAATTAACCTTCTATATTTGTAAACACTCGATGCCAGAAAAATATATTTTTGTACGGAAACCAATTTTACATTTTGTATACCACTGTTATTTAAAATTATTATTCCTTATTTAATTAACGATCTTTTCATATTCTTTGTGCTCATCAAACTTTCAAAAAGTAAAGTAAATGGAGGACGATTTGAGGGTATTTTTGATGTCTTGTATGGTAAAATGAGTATGTTATTTTTAACAAAGAGAAATTAATTTAATCTGTATATTCGAAAATTATCCAAGAATACGAAAAGATATTTTTAGCAGCACTATTTCGACTTGCGAATAACGACAATCAACCATTTGTTCACAATGCATGTAAAAATTTCGATTTTTCACAACAAAAAAAATTCGCAAAATATTTTGCAAAATTTTTGCAAAAATTTCAGCAGTAAACCGTGTTAGAGATTGATTACCAAATAAATTTTTTTTTCATTTGTCTACTGTTATTATAAAATGTGCTTTAGTAGTAAGTTGTTAGAAGAATGCGTTTTTTGACGGTTTTTATTTTCTTTTACCCCCGTCCACACCTTGCAAAAATCTGCGAAAATTCTGTTTCAATCATCGATAGGTAACTAATGAATAGAATAATTCAAAAGAGTGGTCGCGCAATTCAAACATGAACATAATTGCGTGCAAAAATTTTCGCAATTTTTTGCATCGCGAATTATGCATGAAAAAGTCTGCAAAAATTTACAAATGTGTCTTCTATTGGAAAAAACAACCCTGATTTTTTTTTCAAAATTTTCCTATGATTAGTTTAGCTAAAAAAAGAAAAAAACGAAAATGGTAAAATCCGCTATTACTCATTTAAAATGGCAGATACTGATCTGAAAATTTGGCAAAATAATCTCTTGCCATATGGTTGATGCGAAATTTGATTTGGTTTTGAAACCGATTTCACACAGTAACCTGGCTATGCCCTTTCCCGCTTTTTTCAAATCCGCAGTCAAAAATAGGGGTTCTCATTTAAGAAAAGGGTCTTACCTCCATTTGTTCTTGAAAATTGACCTCAAGGTCAAAATTGATGGAATAGTCAAATGTCCCCCTCGGGCCTGAACAACCTTTGTCCGAACCATTTTTTCGTGAATAAAGTATTTTTGAAGATATTTGGGTTTATAGATTAAAATAGGTCACCGTGTATATTACTATCATGATAGTAAAAAACATTTCGTAAAAATGAATTAGAACGGTTTTTGAAACTTGACATACGAATAATTTTATTTTTTGGTATCTTATAACGGTACTCCATTATTATTTATTTTAATTTATCACGATAAAGTAAATTATTTCAGTTTTACTAAATATGCTTTCTCCCTTGCATAATATATTGATAAGGATAAATAATTTTTCCCCTTTTGACAACACAAACTCTGTCAAATCGTATTTTTTTATTGCTTTTTGGAGGCAAGAAAGAGCAGGGAGAGAGATAAAAACTTTTCTATATTTTCAGCTTCAATGGATCTTTCTTTTACATTTCTTGAATCCTTGAAACTGATGGAGGCGAAAGTTTTTACGCAAAATAGGTGAATAGCTGGAATAGATAAGATATCACCTGTTCTTATTTTTTTATAACATTTTCGAAGTTAAATATGTATTTTTCGTTGTTTATTTTCGTCAACTGTTCATTTCTTCCAGAATGTATTATTTAAACAAATATTTTTTTAAATTTTTCAATCTGATGAATGACACGATGATAGAAATATTGTGTTGGTACGAATTATTCAGACCATTTTATTTAATAAAGGAGAGAAATTGCGTCCCATCCGTTTTTATGTATCTGTAACTGTTATGCATTTTTTCTTTCAATCCGTCAGTTTCTATACTTGTCTTGGTCCTCAAAATCCGTAGTCTGCGTATATGTTTTGTATTAGTTACCACGGATAGAAAATGTATTTGTCTCAATCACTGTCTATTCGTTTTAATCTTTCCTCTGAAAATATATTGCCTTTTCTTTTTAATCGGTAGTTTTCAATCTGTATTTAAATCATTATCCATTTACCAGATATTTTGATTTCTTCTGAACAATTCAAACGGATATAAAATGTATCCGTATTGATACTAATCTATCTTTTTTAATTATCTTTCTAAAAATCCGTTGTTTTTAATCAGCGTCTATATTTATTTATCTGCTATTAGTTGGATTAGTAGCACGAATTTATTTTCTGTACGGATAGAGAGGCGGATTCAGAACGGATGGAAAATGCATTTTCAGAGAAAAGATTAAAGACGATAAACAATTATTGACATTCATATATTTTCTATTCGTGATAGTTGGTTTAAAAATCGAAGTAGCTTGCAGATACATTGATTACATATTAGGAGGTATTGAAAAGGATAAACTTATCTTACAGAACCTTTTCCGGGAATTTGGTTACGTGGTCCGGTTAATTTATAGCTTCAAATTCGTTAATAATTTAGTTGAATACCAATATAAAAATTGTTCCCTAATAATTTTAAATTAAAAACTCATACTTTGGTATAAAAGCGTAAAAATTATGCTTCGCTCTCAAGTTTAAATTTGAACTTGAGTTTTCTGATTGCATTTCAATGTAGGAGTCAAATTGTAAGGGTTGAGTAACAAACTTTTCATTAAAACTTTTATAATAAATAGTTGAACCAAATTAATAACAAGTGATGTGGAATTTCAAACAAATTGAAATGTTATTGACAGATGTGAGCAGAATTTCAATGATCAGTGAATCGTTTTTTATTACCTCGAATTCAGAATTCTCTTAAAGCGATCCGCCACCTTTAATTAGTAAATTTTTGATTATTTTGACATTTTTTAAAAATGTTTTTTTATTCTCTATACTTTTCTGCGTATGTGTGTAAATTTTCAGGACAATCTGATTTTTTTTCTTGAAAAAATAAATAAAATTAAAAGTTACTACGATTTACGAATAACGCGTTTTTAGCAAAAATTAGCTTTTTATACAAAATAGTTTGTTTATTTATTTACTAAAATTTCTGAATTATATGGAAAATAGTATATAATATATTAATGAAGAAGGAACCATGTATGGAGCAGGGGAATTTTAATAGTGATTATTAAGGCTTCACTACAAGATTTTACTTTAAACTCCGTTTTCCGCAAGTTGTGATTTTCCGTATTTGTTGTAACATATGTACGAATAAAATCTAAAGTATTAGACACAGACCGTTGAAATTTTTATCACATATTCTTTGTTATATTATCAATATTTTTGAAATTTGGAAAGCAATCTAGCCAAAAAAAATACTACAAACAATTTTTTTTATATTTTGGGATATTCTTATTTATTTATTATATTATTATTATATTATTATATTATTTATATTGTTATTATTTATTTATTTATTTTAGCCATTGAAAATTTTACTTTAATATTGGAAACGTTCATGCAAATACAATTATTAAAATTAATTTTTTTCGCAGGTTTAAAATTTTTACATAAAGAATAATTTTTTATATTTTTTAAGGTAAATTTAACTTTAAAATTAAGAAAGGTCATTTAAATAACATTATTAAAATTAATATTTTTCATTCTATTAAAATTTTTTGCATAAAGAATAATGTTTTTTATTTCATGAGTCACTATGAATAATATCATTACAGTTCTAAAAATTATAAAAAATCTATTTTTCCAAAGATCTGATATTGGACAAAGCAGATATCTGTATAATTCAGGCGTAAAAAACTTTTTAAATTATTATTTAATGATAATGTTATATATTTATTTCATACGATGTTGTTGTTAATAATTGGCTTTAAGATTTTGACAGATTTTAAATTTTCTCTGGAAATTTGTGTATGTGTTTAATTTTAGTAATTTTTATTGACCTTCAGAGCATAATTATGAATAAACTTCCTAGAATCGACGTTAGAGGCAGCATTGTTCAGCACTCGAGGAAATCCTTCTTTGACTCTTTTCGGGGTAGAAATCATAGATGGCAACATCTTCTTTATTCATGAATGGAGATCTTAAATTTGAAACTGACATTGCATATTTTCAAAAAATTAATAATTTCTTCTCAGCGCAATCAGATGTCAGGGTAGTTTTAAACATTTTTTCCGAATTTTATTTATTATTAATAAATTTTGTTGATTATTCAGCATTACAGAACAATGCACTCATCTGATACATCTTTTACGGATTTGGCGTAAAAGAATTTTCCAAAAATCTCTTAAAAAATAAAAAAGCAATTGGTTTGTCAGGTTTTTTGTTGTCCTTAAGAAGTCTTGTCTTAAGGACATTTTAAATGATAACATTTTCAATTTTCAGATCCAATTATGTGTGATTATTTATGCAATTAATTCTTTCAAACAAAGCAAAAAAAGGCAAAATGATTTCTCAGAATCTTATAGATGTTAAAAAAACAAAATTTTAAAATATTTACAATTTTATCAGAGTAATATTTTTAATAGTTCAATTCCAAAAAATGATTGTAGAATTTAATGTTAAAGAATTAATAATAATTTATGAAACGTTGTTATTTCCTCATTTGTTTAATTTTTGCACTCTGGCCAAAGTTTTGGAAAAGAATTCAATCGAATAAAATCCGAGCTATCCCGAAATTTCTTTTCGAATCATTCCGAAACATTCTTTACCAATCCGAAAAAAAACTTGAATTTCGTTCGATGGAAATCGGTTCAAAATCAATCTGGCTGAATACGATTCAGAGACTTGAATACGAATGAATCCGAATGAATTTGAGTTCGATTTGATCTAAACCGAATGTTCATTACGACCTTGGATTCGTTCAAATTAAAAATTCGGTTTATATCAACTCGAGCTCAAATTGATTCGGATTCATTCGTATTCAAGTCGCTGAATCGTATTCAGCCAGATTGATTTTGAACCGATTTCCTTCGAACAAAATTCAAGATGTTTTTCTATTAGTGAAAAATAATTCAGAAATAAATTTCGAAATAACTCTGATTCGTTTGAATTAGATTCCAATCCGAAACTTTTGCCACCGAAAAGGACAAAAAAGTAACTTATCCTTGCAAATTTAAAAATATTCCGAAATTATCGACTTTTGGATCCCAATTTGAAATTCTCGACTGCAAAATTGCTTTGAAATAATGACAGTATTTTTCTTGACCATTCCATTTCTATACTTTTTTATTTTTTTCACCTCTTCGAAACGCTTCAACTTATCTTTTTCTGCAAACAGAACAATTGCCTTAGAACGTCTTTATTACAACCTTTCATAATGCTCACTGGCTGCTGGGCACATTGCCTAAGATAAATACGTTGCATCCTAAAAGTGAAAATAAATTCTCAAAATTCTCAGTTGAGTCTATCATTTTTGTTGAAGAAGGCCCTGTTATTATCTGATGAGAAAAACGTCTGTGGTTAAACAAGAGCATCGACGACGGTCCAGTAAAGAGGGATCAGTCAGTCTTTAAAAAGGTGTTAAAGCGTGCCTCGTGAGCAAGCACGAGGTGTTAATTTAAAACAAACTCGATTCGTCGATGGTGTACGCGTAGAAGGCATTCGGTACCATGTAATCAACGTGGTGATTTTCTGCAATTTTTTTTTCATCCTTATGGTGCAAAAACCCGTCGGCCACCTCTCAACCTTCGCACCTTTTCTTATTATTCGTGGGGCAGACGCACCTCTCTAAGAATTTTACGATCGACGAATGTTGCCGCTGAGAAAAAGTTAGAACTCACCATATGCTATGAAAGTTCTTTTCCAGTGCGTATATTTCATAAATGTTTTTCGCTCAAATTGCGATTATTCAAAGTTATGTGTTCTGAAGTTGGAATTTTAAAAACTCTCACTTATAATTCTTAGCTGTATTATATTTTGCATTCAATAAAAAATTTTAGACTGAAAGAAAGAAATTTCGATTTATGATCAGTGAGAAATTTTTTTCGGTTAAAAGTATAAAAAATTTAATGGATAGAATTCACCTCTTTTATGAAATTTTTTAGTTTATGTTTTCTTCTAGTTTCCGAAATGATTTAAAACGTGGGATTGCTTATTTTTTAATTGACCGAATAATACTATATTTTGCATTCAATAAAATATTGTAGACTGAAAGAAAGAAATTTCGATTTATGATCAGTGAGAAGTTTTTTTCGGTTAAAAGTATAAAAAATTGAATGGATAGAATTCACCTCTCTTATAGAATTTTTAGTTGATGTTTTCTTATATTAATGCACAAATTAAACAAATGAGAAAATAACGACGTTTCATACATTATCATAAAGAAATTTCGATTTATGATCAGTGAGAAATTTTTTTCCGGTTAAAAGTATAAAAAATTAAATGGATAGAATTCATCTCTCTTATGGAATTTTTCAGTTGATGTTTTCTTCTAGTTTTCGAAATGATTTAAAACTTGGGATTGCTTTTTCTTAATTGACCGAATAGTATTATATTTTGCATTCAATAAAAAACTTTAGACTCAAAGAAAGAAATTTTGATTTATGATCAGTGAGAAATTTTTTTCGGTTAAAAGTACAAAAAATTGAATGCATAAAATACACCTCTCATACGAAATTTTTAGTTGATGTTTTCTTATTTAGCGCAAAAATTCAACAAAAAAGAAAATAACGACGTTTCATACATTATCATAAAGAAATTTCGATTTATGATCAGTGAGAAATTTTTTTCCGGTTAAAAGTATAAAAAATTAAATGGATAGCATTCACCTCTCTTATGGAATTTTTTAGTTGATGTTTTCTTCTAGTTTTCGAAATGATTTAAAACTTGGGATTGCTTTTTCTTAATTGACCAAATAGTATTATATTTTGCATTCAATAAAAAATTTTAGACTGTAAGAAATCAATTTTGATTTATGATCAATGAGAATTTTTTTTTCGTTTAAAAGTATAAAAAATGTAATGGATAGAATTCACCTCTTTTTTCTGGAATTTGTTGGTTAATGTTTTCTTATATTAGTGCAAAAATTCAACAAATGAGAAAATAACAACGTTTCATACATTATCATAAAGAAATTTCGATTTATGATCAGTGAGAAATTTTTTTTCGGTTAAAAGTATAAAAAATTTAATGGATAGAAATCACCTCTCTTATGGAATTTTTTAGTTGATGTTTTTTTCTAGTTTTCGAAATGATTTAAAACTTGGAAATGCTTATTATTTAATTGACCAAATAGTTTTTCTTATAGCCGAAAAATGCAATAGGTAAAAGTGCCATTTTAAATGGCCAGTCAGCGATGTGAAAAACAAAATAGTAAGTAATATATTTTATTTTTGCAATTGTTGCCACTTTAATTGTACTACTTGCTATTTTATTTCATTTTTCGATAGTTAAATAGTACAATTCAAGTGTCAACATTGCAAAAATTAAATGTTTTATTCACTCCCTTAATCCGAAACAGTGAAAAACCACTGTTTCGACTGTTATAAGTCTTCCACATAGAATCAGTGAAATTTAACTGATATCACTAAGGAAACTCACTGCTTGGCCAGTGAATTTTACTGTTCACCAGTATATTTCACTGATTAACCAGTGAGTTTCCATGGTCGAATTAAGTAAATTCCACTGATTTCTATGTGGAAGACTAATAATATTCAGAGCAGTGGATTTTCACTGCAAATCAGTGACTTTTTACTGTTTCCTGATTTTGCAGCGCTATTTTACTTTCCAGAACACAAATTCGTCATTTAAAATGTCACTTTAAGTCATTTTCTTTTTTGCATACAGTTTAGCTGGAAATTTAGTTTATTGTAAAATGGTCCCCCATATTTAATTGATTCCGGGTCGAAATTTCCTTTTCTGGGAGGATCGAATATTCAAATATTTTTTTGATTTACATTTTCGAAATCGTTAAAAATTTCTCTGAACCTTGAAAATTCTTTGAAATCTTTTTAGTTAAGAAACTGGCAGAAAATAAAAATAGAGTCTTCTGAATTAAGTTTGTTTCGCAATGTAAGCAGAAGTTAAGGATGGGTGAAAATTAGAAGGTGGGGGTAGGCATAGATTTGGGCGTTAAATCGGGGAGCGCCATGGTGGCCATATTTTACACGCGTGGGCGTGAAACGGATAATTTTCGAAGGAGCGAGAAAGCGATACGCTCGATCGTATATCAGAATCGCGTAGCTGTGCCCCTACAAATTATCGGAAACAAGAGCCAAACTAATGGTCCGGTCGGGTAGCCATCTGGCTCCTGCGGGGCTGATTCATGCCGATTCGATCGTCTTTTTCACGCGGTAAACACCGTAGAAATTAGGGCTGCGTTTAGAAGAATATTACCTAATGCGGATATCGCCCCAAGAAACGCCGACCCGACGACTGAATTTTAAAACGTCGTCTTTATAACGAGGTTCGGTTGTTTTTTATTCACTTCCTGTTAAAACCTGATTTCTCAATAATTAGAAAGGATTTTTTGCTTGAATACAATTCTGTCTGGTCAGAGCTACCAAAAAATTATTTCTTAACACTGAGAGAAAATCTCGTACATGTTAAAATTAAAATACTTATTCTTTATTTCTATTTGATAATGAAATATTGCAAATTGATATCTGTATTGTGCTTAGTACAATAAAGATGGTAACTAATAAGTAGTTGAATATTTTTTTCTTTGTGAACTATTTTTTGAGTAGTTTAAGGCTAAAGTAAATTTTTTTACGATCGATATTATGCAGATTAAGGGATCAATCACTTTTGATATCTGGTGTTTATCTTTTTCTTTCGTGAAATCTTTTAAATCTCTTGAAATTTTCTTTAGTGTACTTTTGAAGAAACTTGTTATCTACATTCGAAACTTGAAAGCAGATCACGCTTTACGCTGCATTGTAATCTTCAAGTCTTCTATAAACTCATAAAATACTTTTAAATTGCGGAATTTATAGATAAGTTTTTATTTAAAACTACGGAAACTTTAAAATCTTTAAATTTATTTAGGACTATTCGAAATTTTTGTAATAAACATTTTCTTGAGGAATTTTTCCTGAAATTATTAAAATACTAGTTTACGGAAACTTTTATGAATTTTTCCGAAAATTCGTCAGGAAAAATTTACTGAATATTATTATACTTTTTAACTGTTCTTAAGATTTGTTGGGGAAAATTTCCTTAAATTCGCTTCAGGGGATATTTCCAACTTTTAAATAAATTTCCAAATATTTAGGTTAAGTTACCAGAAGTTTGAGAACATTTTTTTACAGTGTTTCCTATTAACTGAATAGTTTTATAATTCAAAATTTCAAGATTTCGAAACTGTTCGAACTCTCAAAATACAAAAAAAATGACCAAATTTGGACTAAAACAATTTCCTGGGATCAACGATTATGAGAAACCAACAAAAGAGAAGGAAGGAGAAAAGAAGGCAACCTTCTAAAACCTCTTCCTTTTTTTCTTTCGTCCTAATATAAAAAAAACGAACAAATTTGGTCTACAAAAATTTTTTAAAATAAAAGATTATGAGAAACCAACAAAAAAGAAGGCTGAGCCTTCTATTTTCTTTCCTCCTTTTTTGTTGATTTCTGATAAAATCGTTGATCCTAAGAAATTTCGTTGGTCCAAATTTGGTCGTTTTTTTTGTATTTTAAAAGTTCGAACGGTTTCGAATTCTTGAAATTTACTAAAGCGTTAAATATATGAAGTTAATTAAAAAATATTTTATTTAATGTTATTTTAGATTTTATTAAAGAACAATAATAATTATTATAATTAAAAATAGTGTAAGTTGTATTTCGAATAGAATAATTTATTCTAGTAAATAGAAATGTGATGTCACTTGTGCGGCGAAGAGGTTTTTGGAAGGTTTCTTTCTTTCTAATTTTTTCTTTCCTCTTTTTTTGTTGGTTTTTCATAATCGTTTATCCTAGGAAATTTTTTATGTCAAAATTTGGTCGTTTTTGTATTTTGAATGTTCGAACGGTTTCGAATTCTGAAAAATTTGAATTATACTTTTGTTTGGGCGTTAAGATGAATTTGAATTTGTAGTGATACGGGTTTGAATATAGTTTTGAATAATTTTGTTAATTCTACAATAAGAAAATTCTTTGCACAGCCAAATCTTAGTTATCCCTACAAAACATTTTTTATAGTAGCCAAAGTGTTGTTAAAATAAAAAATTTAGTATTAACATAAAGTTTTTTGAAATTTCCTGAAGAGTCTAAAATAGCTGCAAGTTTTTTAAAGTAATGTATGCTTTTTAAATTTGAGCAAACAACGATCATTTATTTCTATTGAATTGTTACTGATGAAGAATTTAAAGATCATTATAGAGGATATGTATTTTGCTTCTCGTGGATATCCATTTAGGATTGGAATCTCATTACAATAGATTCCAGGCAAGCCACTGTTCTTCTGCAATCGAAGAACCAGAGCTATGAGTGGCCCGCGGCAGCGACCCCGACCCAATTGGGATAAGATCTTGTAGCTGGATAGATGCCCGGGTTACACCCTGGAGCGTGGCTTGTTGAGGATCGTGTTATTACTTTATATTATACACTACTAGGTGCCTTCTGCTATATCGTCAATCATCGAGATGTATTAGATGACGGTTGGCTTCGAGATATCGAGATACCTACCACTGCAATTGTAAAAACGTCTTCAGGATTTAATAAGATATAATTATTCAGAATAGAAGGTTTAAGCTTGTAAAAAAGGTTCATTTACTTAATTTTCAAGAAGGCTTATTCAAAATCAATTAATTAATTTGATAAATATTTCAATCCAAAAATGTTTAATTCCAACTAACCAAGTTTGATTACTACTTTCTTCTATGTGATTGATATTTTGTAAAATGTCTGTTTCTTAAAGGTGATAGTGATATTCAGATCCGATGCCCGGTTTCAGCAAGGTTTGAGCTAAATTTAATTTTCAAACGCCAATTCACTTTTCTTTAATAAACTTAAATACAAGGAATCTAAAACTAAAAATGGACGTTGTCACTTCAGAAAATTGAGCTGCTTGAAAAAGGGCTCAAACCAGGCTCCGAATAAAAAAAATGATTTTGTTTGAGCCAAGTTAATTTTTTGAGACTATCCACTTTGTTCTTTCGGATTGATATTTTGCAAAATGTCTGTTTCTTAAAGGTGATAGTGATATTCACATCCGATGCCCGGTTTCAGCCAGGTTTGAGCTAAATTTAATTTTCAAACGCATATTCACATTTTTTAATTAAACTTAAATACAGGGAATCTAAAATAAAAAATGGGCGTTGTCACTTTAGAAAATTGAGCTGGTTGAAAAAGGGCTCAAACCAGGCTCCGAATAAAAAAAATGATTTTGTTTGAGCCAAGTTAATTTTTTGAGACTATCCACTTTGTTCGTTCGGATTGATATTTTGGAAAATGTCTGCTTCTTAAAGGTGATAATGATATTCACATCCGATTCCCGGTTTCAGCCAGGTTTAGTCTAAATTTAATTTTCAAACGCATATTAACATTTTTTAATTCAACTTAAATACAGGGAATCTAAAATTTAAAATGGACTTTGTCATTCTAAAAAATTGAGCCCGTCCAAACAGGGCTCTAACCAGGCTCCAAATACAAAAATGATTTTATCAATGGATAGAATTTTTGATCCTGTTAAGTTTCGTTTTCAAATGTGTTTTAGAAAAATCAATCCTTTCGAGTTATACTGGGGTACCGACCTTTTTCGGACACACATATAAAATTAATAATAAATTACAAAATATTATTCATGTAAAAATCTTGAGAATTTTAAAAGTATTATAACGAGAAAAAGTGTCTTTAAGTTCAAGCTCCGAGTTGACTGTTCTATCTTTAAGGATAATCTCTATTTCTTTTTTCCCCAAATTGAAAAGATTCAGGCTCTAAAGTCTAGATCGCGGTTGGTGATCGTCTTCCTTTTCTCGCGACTATATCGATCCTCATACCACTTCTACGATCTATCGATCCCACTAAAGGAATTAGCATTCGAGGCGTAAATCTCTCCACCAATCTTTTGACCAGTAGAAAGCGTTCACAGTTCTTTCCTAAAAAGGCACTTTGTTCAAGTCGAACTTTGCTTGGTCCAAGGGAGATTGAGATTCACGATTAAACGATTTATCCGAAATTCTCCCTTTTTTATTCAACAATCTAGCGTCTTAGGAAGATAATGAAAAAGTCTGGCCATCTGCTAGGAATTTTACTCCAAGGATATTTTTTCTAAACATTTGCGAGTCTAAATTGATCCTTCTTTCTGTTTATTTTTTAATTTCACCCTCTTCAAAAATTAAAATATCTCTCTCAATTCTCTTAAACTTTTTTCTTTAAACTTAACTTTATCGTTTAAATTTCAAGTGTGAAAAATTCTATTAATTTCAAATTTTATTTCACAAATAAGTTTATACGAAAATTTAAAATAGTATATTTCGTTAGTTTTTGTTCCCTGTACACCGAAAGTTAGCCTTGTCGGTATCGTTTTGCGTGCGGAAACTTGATTATCCCGCACTAGTGCGGTAAAATTTTAAGTTTGTTTTAATTTACCGCACTCATAAAATTTACCGCACTAGTGCGCAAAAATCAACTTTCCGCACGCAAAACGATATCGACAAGGTTAACTTTCGGTGTACGGTGGACAAAAATATTTTCTCGAACATTTTGAATCTTTCACGTTTTCTGGTCTTTTATAATTTATTTTCTAATGTGAATTCTCGTCGATTAAATTCGAATAATCGATACAAAGAATCGCTCGAATTGGGTATATATCGATTTTTATCATCGAGATTTATTTCGGCGGAATGCTTTAAAGGGGAAATAAAGAAAATAAAAAATAAAACAAGAGCATAAGGGGGGAAGAAAACGACAGAAAATAAATAAGAATAAGATGGGTAACGTGGTAAACGACCGATTGTATTTAGATTGCTACCTGAAGATCTCGATTCATGTTGCAATGTAACTCGCTTTTGTACATACGAGTGTCTTACAAATAAATGTGCTCGAGAGAGAAAAAGGGCCCTTTCAGACCCAAGACATCTTTACCAAAACAACTTACTTCTCTCCAGACTTTTTTTATTCCAACGATTTAATCCAATTTTTATCCTTTCTTAATTATTTTTTTCTCCCAACACTCAGAAAAAGATTTGGTTGAAGCAACAAAATTTTTGTTGCTTCAGCTATAGTATTTTATTGTTATACACTGAGAAAAAAATTTATCCAACAAAACTTGTTATGTTGTCCTGACAAAATATTTTGTTGTTACAACAAAATATTTTGTTTAAGTAACAAAATTTGATTGATATAGAAAAATGTTTTGTTGCCACAACAAAAGAATTTTGTTAGCTAAATACTAACAAAATATTTTTGTTGATTTGACAAAACTGTTTTCTCAGTGTACGGACAAAAAAATGTTTAGTTAATTCAACAAAATTATTTCATTGACTGAACAAAATTCTCTCGTTGATAGAATTTAATTAATTGAACAAAAAATTTAGTTGATTGAACCAAAAAATTTGGTTGAGTCAATCAAATACATTATTAAATCAACAAAATTATTTTGTGCAGTGAACAATATTTTTTTCTGAGCACTGATAAACATTATCACGATTCTAATCGTGGTTTAAATCTATTTTTTATTTTATTTTATGTCCTATACATTATTCAGAGCCAAAACTCTCCATATAAACATAATTAATAATGATTTTTTCTTTGCTGGACAAATATTTAATATCTATCAAAATAACATTTGTAAATATAAAATGAGATACACATCCAAAATGTTTTTATTCAAGGGGTACGTACACTAATACATAAAAATATATTTTTCACATTTTATAACACATCAAAATAATTAACAATAAATGTTCAAATCTTAAGTTAAGATTTGTATCGATAGAAGGAAATAATTGATTTTTTATTACTATTCAATTTTTATTCTTAACTTCCAGTTGTTAGTTTCAATTTATAATACTTTCAATAAAATAATAGTTATCATGACATAACACTGGCATAACTCTAAAAAATATGAATGTTATGATAAATAAATACTGAATTCGCTAAAATGTAAATAAACAACTTATTTTAAATTCAATAAAATTTGAGTAAAATCAGGAAAGATTTTCAAATATTTTTTCCAATTTCATTCAATTTAAATGCAAGTACTCCCTAGAGCACGTTTTCACACTTTTTCTGAAAAAAAATGTATTTCTTTTGAAAAATGTGTGAAAGTCGTGAAGATGATGTCATCATCGATTCCACCAGAGGTAGTTATTGACATATTTCCAAGGAGACGTTTCGCAGACGGTACCGGCGATAGCATCTTGAACTGGTACAGTTAATATTCTGAAATTGGTGTCGGTATAGTTCAAGGTCGAAAGAAGGAAAATCGGCATTCGATCGGAAATTATCCAAAGTGTGCCTTGTCGGTCAATCTGGAATCAAACCGGGAAATTAGTTTACCTTTCTTCACGCTCATTCGCTGATCGCAACCAGTTACGCCTTATACTTTTTTCTTTCTTTCTCTTTCTCCAGCCTCTATGCTAATTTACTTCGGAAAATGTATTAACGTACGTTCATGGTAATTGAATCTAAATTATTTTCTATTTATCTCATTAATGGAACTTTCACTATCCTGGAAATTGATATTCATTACTTCATGAGAGTTTAATTCAGTTATAATTTTTAAAACTCTTTTTGAACTCTTTGAATTCGAAAATTCCATTACCGATAATTCAGAAATTTCAAAAGTTTTCATGAGCAATTTACAGATTTCGATGGTGAAAATTTCGGATTGGATTTTAATTCGAGCGAATTAGAGTTATTCCGAAATCTGTTTCCGAACGAATCCGAGAAACATCTTGAATCTTGTTCAATGCAAATCGATTAAAAACAAATCCCACTCAACCCGATTTAATCCGAGAGGTCAATCCGAATGAATGCGAACTAATTGAAGCTCGGGTTGATTTAAATTAAATCTTTATTCCGAATAAATTCGAGGTTGTGAAGATTTGTTTTCCTTAGAAAAAGTATCAGATTGAAATTCATTCCGAGCCAAGCAGAACTATTCCAATTTATTCCGATAATTGTATCCGAGCCGATGCGAATCATTCCGAACCAATCCGAACAAAATTTTGTATCTCGTTTGATAAAAAACAGTAAAAAATCAATCCGATTTAATCCGATTCAATCCAAAGCATCAATCCGAATGAATCCGAACCAAGTTTTTAATTCGAGTCAATCTGAGCTTGGATTGATCCAAACCGAATTTTCAATCAGAATCATTCTTAATGAATCCGAGGGTGGAATGATTCGGATTGATGCATCGGATTTAATCAGATTTATTTTTAACCGTTTTTCATCAAAGGAGATACAACCATTTTTCGGATTGGTTCGGAATGATTCGCATTGGCTCAGATACAGATATCAGAATAAATCGGAATAGTTCTGATTAGCATAGAATGAATTTCAATCCGATACAGGGGATCCAAAATAAAAAATGGGCTCATCACTCTAAAAACTTGAGTTTATCCAAACAGGGCTCTAACCAGGCTCTGAATAATAAAAATGATTTTCTTTGATTCAAGTTAATTTTTTAAGACTATCCACTTTGTTCTTTCAGATTAATATTTTGGAAAATGTCTGCTTCTTAAAGGTGATAATGATATTCATTTTTAATGCCCGGTTTCAGCCAGGTTTAGTCTAAATTTAATTTTCAAACGCAAATCCACATTTTTTAATTAAACTTAAATACAGGGAATCTAAAATTAAAAATGGGCGTTGTCATTCTAAAAAATTGAGCTCGTCCAAACAGGGCTCTAACCAGGCTGCGAATACGAAACATGATTTTGTTTCAGCCAAATCAAGTTTTTAAGAGTATCCACTTTGTTTTTTTTGGATTGATATTTTCGAAAATGTCTGCTGCTTAAGGCAAGTATTATATTCAGATCCGATCCCCGGTTTCAGCCAGGTTTAAGCTGAATTTGATTTTCAAACGTAAATTCATTCTTCTTTATTAAAATTAAATACAAGGAATCTAAAAATTCAATCCGATACTTTCGCTAGGGTTAGATTAACTCGAGCTCGGATTGATTCGGATTAAAAACTTAGTTTGGATTTTTCCGGATTCATTTTTGAAACTTTCCCCAGGTTTCGGGAATATAAAGAAATATTTAATTATTTAAGAAGATTAAAAAGAAATATACTTAATTTACACTCTAAAAAAAAGTCTATCCATAGTGAAATTACGTTCTTTTCAGAATGCATCCATTGAAATTAAGCATATTCCTTTTGTCTACCAACAGAATCTTCTTCCTGTTACAAAACTCATCTGTGAGATGTAAAAAGAAAATATTTTTAGCAATGAACGATTTTTTTTGACTCTGAAAAGAAATCCTCTAATTATGTAAGGATTGCATTTCTAGACTAGGAGACGAAGTGCGCCTGCGCATTAGTGAGTGTACATCGTCTGGTGCTAATCTGTTCACAGATATTTTGTCAGTACGGTGCCAACTACGAAGAATATATTTATTTATGATCAAAATCAATTAACGAAATGAAATAATGGATTTCTACAAATTATTAGGAATCCCAGAGTGCGACGTAGAAATTTTGAAAGGTTCGTATACCAAAAGATAACAATTTTGATCCGCATAACCTTATTTTTCATTGCTTCTGATGACAATTCAAAGATATTCCCAAGAATGTCAATAAAAGCATTACACGCAAAAAAATGTGTAACTGGTACAAAGAAACATATTGTTGTTCAAGCTATATTATTAACTATCCTAACCATAAATGTGGCTACTATAACCTAAAATATCCTTGTGACAGCTACACATTTTTTTCCATAAAACAGTTTCGTATATGTATAATTTTTTATACAATTTATTTATTTTATGAAATATACAGTTGTTTTTTATTTGTAAAAAAATATTTTGATTCGAAATTATTAGTAAAATGTTTACTATAGAATTTATTGTGAAATTTAAAATGCAACAAAGTTTAAAAATAATTTTCTAACACTTTTTCAACATTATATATTTAATAGATCATGAACTTTCAATTTTACACGTATTGGAAAATTTGTAATGTAAGCAAAGTTATATCTTAAAATTTCTTTAAGCTGAAATCTAAGACGGGTCGTTATTATATTATTGAAAATGATCGATTGAATATTGGGATTTGTCAAAGTTTGGCTTGTGTACATTTCTTATAGGTTATATCATAGAATTTGTTTTCTTTTAACATCGAAATTATACTTCCTTCGTACGACAAAGGATTTTATTTCCAGACCAAAGGAAAAACTTTGGCAGTGAAATGATAGCACTTGAAACGAAAATACTTAAACTGTTAGAGGATTTCCTCTTATGCCAATTTTGAGTAGAAAATCCATTCATAGTGAACGGAATTGTTTGACAGTCAATATTCCGTTTTTAGAGTGTATTAGTGAAAACATCTTACTATTTTGATTAGCAGTTATCAACTGATTCAGATATAGGAAGCAAAAGTTGTGATTTTTTTACTTTTTGCACTTTTCTTCTTCATTGCTTTCACCGCAAATTTTTTATTTTTACTTCTGAAATGAGATTTATTTCAATTTCAGTTTAGGAATTTAGTCCATTACAGTGGAAGGGCAATTTCAATCATTAAACTCAGAGTGAATGGATCGTTTTTCGTAAAACGTATTATCTAGATTCATTTTACAGTTTGATTTGAATCGCCCTCTTTCTCTAGTTGTCATAATCTCAGAAATTGGCAATTAGAATTCAAATGCATGTCAGATATGAGGCCAGTCAGAAATTATGTACATTGATCAATTATATTTCAAATCTACATATTTTATGAAGCAATAATAGTAGAAATCATTCGTGTGCATTTTTAGAGTTATCTGATATTACTCAAAGTCGAGTTATATGATTTTTCATTAATACTGGTTGTACGAATTGATAAGTACATTGATATATTTCAAGTTATTGATACTAGACCAAAAACTGGTTTAATGATTTATCGTAACTCGAAGTGGTAGTTAAATTTAGGGTAATTTACATATTTTAAAAAATTCTACTGAAATCAATTTAGCTTCAAATTAAGATATGTTTTAAACTTCTTGTAGGTAATTATTTTTAGCTACTAGAATAACGGATGTTAATTACCTTCACATCAGCTGGGAATATCAAAGCTTCGTCATGCCTTGCAACGATTGCATGATTTGATGGACTATAAGGAAGAATTGAATTCCAACATCCAACTGCATTTCTGTCCACTAGATTAAAGAACTGCAGTCCATTTTCATCCATAACTGACGCAGTTGAATGCGAAAGTGGACCTCGACTAGCCAGAGGCTATGGGAAAATAAAAATTTCAATGGTGAACCAATCACAAATTTGGATAAAAAGTAAAGGATACAAATACTCATTAATTTTGTTTTTTAAATCAAAATATTTTTATCAATTTTTATATAACTCATTCTCTGAAATAGTTCAAATTTAACAGAATTCAAATCATTGCTTTTTGCAATGCCCTTAATTTTTATTGATTTTAAAACTGAATTTACTAATTCTCAGTCTAAAATTACTGATTACTTAGCAGTGAGTGACTTACTGCCCTCTAAATTAAAATCGATGAAATTTCATTAATGAAATTGCTAGAAATAGACCCTTTTACTATTGTGTAAATTTCACTGAAGGTTGTCAGTAAAAACTGTTTTACCAATTGACTTTTTCTGATTAACTTAAATGAAAATTTCACCGGATTTCAGTGTGATGCCACTGACTTCCAGTGAAATTGTCACTGAAATGTAAATATAACCCATTTTTCGCTATTTCATCAGTGAAATCTCACTGGCAATCAGTGGCATTTTACTGGCGACCGGTGAAATTGTCATGGAAGTTAATTTAATAAAAGTCAACTGATAGAATAGTTTTTACTGATAACCTTCAGTGAAATTGAGGCTTTTGTAAAAGAGTACATGTCTAGCAATTTCATTAGTGAAATTTCATCGATTCTGATTTAGAGAGCAGTAAGTCACTTACTGCTAAGTAATCAGTATTTTTGGACTGAGAATTAGTAAATTGAGATTTAAAATCAATAAAAATTAAGTGCATTGCAAAAAGTGAGTTACTGCCCTCTAAATTTAAATCGATGAAATTTCATTAATGAAATTGCTAGAAATGGACTCTTTTAGTATTGGGGAAATTTCCCCAATAATTGGGGAATTGAATGAATTGGGGAAACTGGGGAAAAAACTGTTTTACTAATTGACTTTTACTGATTAACTTAAATGGCAATTTCACCGGTTTTCAGTGAAGTGACACTGATTTCCAGTGAAAATTTTACTGAAATGTAAATACATCCCATTTTTCGCTATTTCATCAGTGAAACCTCACTCTCTAAATTTGAATCAGTCAAAATCTACTGATTTTCAGTGAAATTTGACTGATTCAAATAGCTAAAAAGAGGTTACTGTAAATAAGTCAAATTTCACTGATTACTTCAGTGAAAATTGTCTGATTTGACAGTGAAAAATATTTTGTTCACTGATGAATCAGTGAAAAGGCAAATCACTGATTCAATCAGTGAAAATTTGACTGATTCAGATTTAGAGAGCACTGATTCAAATTTAGAGTAACTTCAATCCAGTCAAATTCTAACTGATTCACATTTAGGGAGGTGAATAATAATAAAAACAGTTCAAATTTCAACATTCAGAATCAAAATTCAATAAGCATTTCGGAAAATATTGGAAACGCAAAAAAGAAATTGTTGAAAATTTGTTAATTTTCTTCTTGTCCGAATGAAGCTTATTGAATAAAAAAAAAATATATATATATTTAATTTGATGCAAACATGATCAGAACACTTCCATGAAGCAAATTAAAATGAAAGATGCGAAGAGGATTTAAAATCTCGTAAATTAGAGCAAAGGTGTCGAAGGGGTTGGAATAATTATATTACCTGAAAGGCGTGATAACTATCGAGGGCAAGCTGTTCGTCCCTAAGGATTTTAGTCGATACTGCGAATTCCCGATTGCTACTCAGAGGATGGAAAAAGAGAGTCCTAAACCCATCAGCGGCCAAGGGCGACAGACTCATTCCGAAAATGCCTTCCTCACTCCATTGAAAATTAAGTCCTCCGATGTTATAATCTCCAGCTAATGGGTCCGGCATAAAGTAACCATGAGTTACTCGCCAAGACTTGTTTTCGGCCCAGGAATAAACGATTAGGCCATAACCAAGTTCGTCTGATAAATAAGCGAAAGCATCATCACATCCATTTGTACCAAGATCCACTGCAATATTGGCTATAAAAGTATTCTAAAAAAGGGAGAAAAAACATAAAACGAGGAAAGTCCTTTTCCCTAAATCCGAAACTGTGAAAAACCACTATTTCGAATGTTATAAGTCTTCCACACAGAATCAGTGAAATTTAACTGATTTCACTAGAGGAACTCACTGGTTGATCAGCGAATTTCACTGTTGACTAGTATGATTCATTGATTAACCAGTGAGTATCCCCGGTGGAATCAGGTGAATTTCACTGATTTCTATGTGAAGGACTTATAACATTTGAAACAGTTGTTTTTTCATTGTGAATCAGTGAGATTTTAGTGTTTCGGATGTAGGAAGTTCACTATTTCACTTCAATTATAATTCATTCAAGTTATAAAGCACTAATTGGAGAATTGGAAGTACAAATTTTAAGTGAAACAATTACTGATTCACTTTAGTGAAATTTTGTCTGCAGTTAACTTTGATCGACGATCAGTGTAAAGTGTAACTAGAGTAAATAGTGGGATTTTATTTACAAAATTGAATTAATTCTATTAATTTTAATCAATTGTGTTTTTTATTGATTCCAATTAGTAACTAAATGCTAGCCATACAATCAGTTTTTTTTGTGTCTGTTTAGTAAGAAATAAGATAAAAAAATGTTTAGTAAATTTGACTACTTTTTAATTACTTTCTGTAGTTTGTAAATGCCATAAAGTCACTTTTTTAGTCAAATGAATCGTAGAACAAGCAATACAATTAACTAAGAAAAGCTGTTGTTTTAACTGTCTTTAGATTGATTTGAATAAGTAAATAATAGTTATAACAAGTAGAATCTAGAATAGAATGACTTGAAAGTCAAGTATTTACTAAATTTAATTAGTAACTAAACCCTTGCTTTTTTAAACATTATAGTAGTCAGTTATTTTTCAATGTTAATTACCAGTTCAGTAAATAATAAAAATTATTGACTTTTATAAAACAAATTAAATGAATCAGCGATTCAATTCTGTGATCTTCTGTGTTTTAATCAGTTATTTTCTATTGAAAATCAATTTAAATTTAAATCAAAGTAAATGGTCAAAACTCATTTACTATTTCAATTTAGGAAAATTCTGCCTTATTCCAGTGAATAAAATATTCGCTTGCTACTTTTTAAATTTTAATCAGTTGTTCTTTTTACTAATTATAATAAGTAAATAGGTTTCAGCTATACGATTAGTTTTTTTGTATTATACCTACTGCGGAATAAATTGAAATCAACTAATTAGTAAATTCTGGACTTGATTATTAGCAACATTTAGAATTTGAACTGATTTTATCAGTCAAAAATTAGTTCTCAAATTTAGAGAACTGTAAAAAAATTATTTTTCACTAATAATCAATTAAATTCGCACGCGAAGTGAATTATAGACCAACATTTTAATATTATATCAGTAAAATAACTGATTTAGATGTGAAGAACATAATAATTTTATTATTTTGATTGAACTCGTAGAAAGTATTTCTTATTTTACTCATAATAAAAGAAATCCTACTCTCTAAACCTGAACCAGTGAAATAGTCACTGATTACATCAGTGAAAATGTATCAACTAATGAATCAGTGTCCTACTTTGATTTCACTGAGGAATCAGTGAACACGCTACGTGAATAAAACTTTTGAATTCGCGAATTCAAAAGTTTCATCTACACGTCACATAATATAATTATACACAATATTAATTACAATACATAATAATAATTACGTAATTTATTTTTAGTGTTGTTTAACCTAAAATAAAGGAGTTTATCGATCGTTAAAATATTGCTAGTTTTATTATTCCCACCTGAAGATTTCACTGATTCAATAAGTGAGTTCTATCTATTTCACTGATTTATCATTCGAATTTCACTAATTCACAGTGAAGGACTTATAGCTGCTGCCATCAGTGAATAGTCACTGCGAATCAGTGGCCGTTCACTGATTCAGGTCTAGAGAGTAAGATTATACTTCAAAGTCTAACCTGATTGATGTCTTCCGGACGAAGTTTATACTGTCTGATAAGTTTATCAGTTGTTAAATCAAATACATTAAGAGTATAAGGACAAGCTTGCACAGTTGTATTTCCAATTCCAATTGTTCCTGTATCCAGAACCCAAAGTCTGTCGCAAGAATCTGCATGGATTCTAGAATCATGTGAAATAAAAAAATAATAAAATATTTCCAAATATTCCGAATAATGAAAAAAATTAATTTTATTCATAAATACTATTTATTAAAATTAATAAAAATTGTGAATATTTTCTACCTGTAGACTGTGGTAAGTCCACTACCACAGGCTCCAGCTGTATTTTGGGCCCAATTAGGATAGGGCGTTAATTTTGGTGATCCACTTGGATTTGTGTCTAAAGATATATAATTTAACGTCGCTGGTATTCCTATAAAATAAAAAAAACATTTTATATATATAAATTCATATAACTACAATAATTTTCAATTTCTTATACTCTCTGAATTTGAATCAGTTAAAATCTACTAATTATCAGTGAAATTTGACTGATTCAAATAGCTAAAAAGAGGTTACTGTAAATCACTTAAATTTCACTGATTATTTCAGTGAAAATTGACTGATTTGATAGTGAGAAATATTTTTTCCACTGATGAATCAGTGGAAATTAACTGATTTAACAGTGAAAAATATTTTTCACTGATAAATCAGTGAAAAGGTAAATCACTGATTCAATCAGTGAAAATTTGACTGATTCAGATTTAGAGAGTACAAATGCTCGCATGTTTCTAGTATCAGTTTCCTGATTGTTTGACATGCTTTTAGAAATCTAATTAAGTATTCATTTTTTTCTGTATGGATTTCGAATTATTCCGGAATCAGATATTCTGCATAACAAGATGGTGCAAACTGTCACCTAGGACTTGATCAGTAGCTTACATGAAATAAAGTGTAGACAGTGATTAGCAGTTTCGAAAGGTGTTTATTTCGCGGGGATCATTAAGGTTTCTCACTCAATTATTATCCTGAATACTTATAATTTTAGAGACCTCAATCTAGCGTGACGGTTGCGATTACTAGGACACCTGTTCCAATATTTTATTAATATTTTCTCAGCATCAATAGAAATTTCGAAAAATCGTTAGTATCATTTTTTTGGTTTTAATCATAACAATTACTTTCAATAAAAATCAAAAAGAAGAGAAGAGTTTTCGATTCCTATTACTTTTATGAAGTAATAACGCTCACTCGTTTCTGTAAACGAATAGGTACTCAAAATTGCATCGATCTAGATTGAAATGAATGCTTAGATACAGTCATTAAATTTTACGACTGTTAATAATGACGAGCTTGCAAGACTATAAACCTTTTTTTACCCAAAGGGAACAGTTTCCATAAATTCCACATGTCGGAAGCAAAACTAATTTATAATCATAATCAATTTTATCTGAATTCTTAATTATAGATTCATTAGCCTCAACCACTCCCAAACTCTAAAGATATTGCAATCAGACTAAAGCAACTTTCCCTTTTATAGGAAACAACATTTAAATTGTGTGCAGGTCGCACACTGGGAGGAAATGCACTTTTTTCGTTCAAAAATGTCCAGAGCCTTCAATTTTGCTCCGATTTTTGATTTTTTTAGAAAATTAAATTGCATTAAATTCTGAAAAACTTGGTGGTCAGAACTTTTGCCTCCTCTATTTGTTTACTTGTAATTTTTTTACTCAAAGTACGGAAAAACTGAAATTGTTTACATGACAATTTTTTACGCTTTAATAACTGTTTAGGTAAACTGTATATTGTCTTAAATAAATGTTTGAGGACTCACAGAATGGGAGTAACCTGTTTATTATTCTATTTAATTGTTATAAACAAATTTTATGAAGAAAATGGAAAATAGTCTTATTATCGGTGAAAATTTTTTTTTTTTTTGCTAAAAGTGCTTTTATTACTGTAGAAATGACATTTAATCACAAAAATGATCAAAAAGGTAATAATAACCACTGTTATGAACAATTCTTGTGGAAAAATATTTAAATTTGAGGTTTTTTCGAATTATTATTTTCTTTAATCGACAGAACGACTTCAGGTATTCCTTACAATAATAAAGCTTTGATAATATTTAACATAACATTTAAATTAACATTTGATGAATTTGAAAATCTTTCTGTGGAAAAAAAAACGCTTTCGACTGCAGTGACAAAAATTTCAAACTCAACTAATTAATTTAAATTAACATTTTATATACAAATTAGATAAACAAATTCAAAATTTTGGCCCTTTTGCGTAGAAAAAAAATTTCGTTGCACTGAAAATTTTTTAAACTCTTGGATGAATTTCAAATATATTTTGCCACAAGAATTGTTCATAACAATGGTCATTGTTACCTTTTTAATTATTTTTGAGTTTATATGTCATTCCTACATTAATACGAAGTACTTTTACAAACAAGAAATATTTTTACCGATAATAAGACTATTTGCCAACTTATTCATGAAATTTGTTTATAACAATTAAATGGAATAATAAACAGATTACTTGTATTCTGTGAGTCCCCAAACATTTATTTAAGACAATATACAATTTACCTAAACAGTTATTGAAGCGTAAAAAATTGTTATGTAAAAAATTTCAGTTTTTCCATACTTTGAGTATGAAAATTATTAATAAACAAATAGAGAAGACAAAAGTTCTGACCACCAAGCTTTTCAGAATTTAATGCACTTTAATTTTATAAAAAAAATCAAAAATCGGAGCAAAATATAAGGCTTTGGACATTTTTAAACGAAAAAAATGCATTTCCTCCCAGTGTGCGACCTGCACACAATTTTCGACAGTTTTTCTACATTTCTCGCCAAATTTTTTTTCCGACAAGCGAAATTTGTGAGTTCACTGAACGAAGAAGAAGGATTCTGTGTCTGGAACCTGACGTTATATAGAAGAATAGGACAGCATTGGCGGCCTGCAAAAACCTGCCTTTAAACAATGGCCGGGGGTATTTTGGGGGGGGGGGCTATTCCTTCGGCGGCGTACTTCGGAAACTCATTGGTGAATGAAAAAAAAAAATAAAAAGAATGGCCCACCGAGAGAACTTACCAACCCTCGCCGGAGGGGATTTACATTGATAGGGTGATGAGGAGGGGGGTGGGGGTGGGGGATACGAAAAAAGGAAGGTGCTGATTCTGGAGATTCTACACAGCGTGCCGCCGTCATTCTATGTGTCCGACAAGGGCCCACAATGCACTGGCGCGCGCCAACACATACAATAAAGTATAAGACACACAAAAAAATCGTTGAAGAAACGAGATTGAATGAGCCCATTCAACCATCGGGGTAGTAGTGGATTCAGATTTGGTGGCCATAAGCAAAATTCTATTCAGGCGTCAGCTCTCGCGATTTTCGGCGTTTCTTGTCGCGAGCCGGAAGTCTCCCAGACGAGATTTGAGGGTGGACCATATATGTACCGTCAGACTTCCGGTCGTCACTATATTCACTGCTCTAATTGATCATTTCTGTTGAAAATTGAGGGCAATCTTGATTTTTCGTTTTTTGCCTAATTTTGATAGCTCAAAATTTGTTTTTAATAGTTTCAAACTGTTCTGAACAGGTATAGTTCTCTTTAGAGTGGTTTTTAAGAAGTGAAAGGTGGTTTTTTTGCTTTTGATTAGTTTTGGAAATCTTGGCATACTCTCTAAATCTGAATCAGTCAAATTTTCACTGATTGAATCAGTGATTTGCCTTTTCACTGTCAAATCAGTCAATTTGCACTGAAGTAATCAGTGAAATTTGACTGATTCAAATTTAGAGAGTAGATCCATAATTTGTTTGTAAGGTTTAAAACAGTTTCAGACTGTCCGAAACGTATTGAAATATTTTGGGCAGGATAGATAGATACTGATAAAAACTATTAGGGACAGATTGAAACTACTTCAGTTTAGATTTGAACAAAGCATATTTTATTTTTGTCTCTTTCAATCAGTTTTTTACATCTTAATAAGTTTCATGATTTGTTCAAAATATTTTCAGATAATTTGAAACGGTATATTACCAGTTGGTGACTAATCCAAACCATTTCATATCGGCCTTGAACTAATAAAAAAGATTTATTAATGTTCTCAATTGATTTTAAATGTAGAAATTCAGTTACGAAATTGTTGGAAACTGTTCTAAAGGTGTCAAATCAGTTTGGATCCGTTTGGTACTGATTAAAACTTATGGAAACGGATTTAAACTACTTCAGTCGAGATTTTGACAAATTAAATTTTATTTTCGTTGCCTTCTATCAGTATTTTACAACTCAATAAGTTCAATGATTTGTTAAACAAATTTTCAAATAATTCAAAACATAAACGCAATTAATCTCAAATGTAGAAATTCAGTTACGAACTTGTTAGAAACTGTTCAGAAGATGTCAAAACAGTCTGGGTCCGTTTGGTACTGATTAAAACTTATAGGAACGGCTCTGAACTCCTTTAGGCTGGATTTGTACAAGTAAAATTTTATTTTCGTTGCTTTCTATCAGTATTTTACAATTCAATAAGTTCAATGATTTGTTAAACAAATTTTCAAATAATTCAAAATGTAAACTCAATTAATCTTAAATGTAGAAATTTTTTTGTTTAGGTCGCATGGAAATAATTTGGACCAGTTTTATACTTATTGAAACGTATAGAAGTGGGTTGAAACCACCTAAGATTGGATTTGGAGAAATTGAATTTGATTCAAGTTGCTTTCAAGGAGTTTATCATATTTTAATGAATTTACACTTTTTTATTTAAAAAATCTAAACAATTTAAAACAGTATATTGCGAATTATTGATGACTGATTCAAACCACTTCAAATCGATTTCAAAATAATTCATCCAGATTAATAAAAGCTCTGAACTAGTTTATTAAAATTTGAATTACGGACTTGTTCTGACGATTTGAATCCGGTTTGAATAGGTTAAAATCAGTTTGTGAAATTTTTGAATACTTACCCTTCCGCCATCGTGGAATCGTGACAAAAAGTTTGTTCCTCCAAATCTCAATTCCCACCGGAAGTGAATTTTCTGGAATGAAGTCTCCTTTTTGTAAAGCTATTCGCCTGCTTGCCTCATCCGGAAAAGCAAAGTCCAGTGAGCTCCATGCATATCTTTCTAGCAAAGGAGCTTTTCCAAATTGTGTGCTCCATCTTTGAATTCCTTCACCAAGTTCAATCAATGCTAAAAGCAAGGTCAAACAGGTCAAAAGCCCCTTGAACCCACGACCTTTACCTCCAGTTTTCAACCTTCTTGGAAAATTCTCCATTAAGCTGTTCCAACAAAGGAAAAATTGAAAAAAAAATTTATTCAGTACACTCGAAGAAGAGCATATCCAAAAGTGCCATTTTAAATGGTCAGTTTGCGCTCTGAGAGGCAGAATAGTAAAACAATTTTCCTTCTGGACATTAAGTATTTAAATTTTAATTTATTCATCTAAATTTAAATTCCGTTTGCAAAATAGTAACTAATTCATTTTAATTTTGCAAAATGAATTGCACTATTTACCATTTTGTATTGTTTTTCGATATTCGAATGATAAATAGTCCAATTGAAATGGCAACACTTGCAAAAATAAAATATGTTATTTACTATTTTGCTTTTCAGAGTGCAAACTAGCCATTTAAAATGGCACTTTAACCTATTTTCTTTTTTTGCGTGTAGTTTAGCTCAAAATTTAATTTAGTTTTATCATTGATTAATTGTGATAATTGATTTATAAAAAATTATTGTAATTCTGGCATTTAATTTAGCTTTAAGTACGAATTGGTTTGGAAATCAAAAATCACTAATAATTCATAAATGACAAATTTTTGACATTGATTATTTTCTTTGTGTTTTATATTTAATTGGGGAGAATTAATAGAATGTTAATCCTGATTTGAGGTAATATAAGAACGCACTTTAATCCTATAACACTTGGTGAAAGCCACTCGCACAGGAGTCAATGAAAACTGTATGGAGACCATAACTTCTAGCTTATATATATATGGCCATTGGGTCTTTTCAAACCTCATACCTCGTCCCACGCCATTACACTGAAAGAGAAATGCGATTCGACGGTTCGTGATGTTTTCGCGGTATTACAGTTACGTGTAGTGGCACGCGTGCACTTGCATTTGCACCACTTAGTACATAACCTCTTTTAGTTCGTGGCCCATTCGAGACGAAACAACCTTTCATCGCGGGTCTCGTAGATGAAAATCTAACATGTCAAGAGTGACGAATCTCGATCAGAAAACGTGACCAGTCATTAACTGCTGGTTTAATTCAATAGCAGATCAACAATCTCGACAGGGGAATGCATTTTTAATTTGCTTTACTAACATTAATTCATGATGCAAGACCATTTAGAGGTGGATATTTAAAATCGGAGAGTTTTAATTTAAAAGCAAAAAACTGGAGTAAAGTTCAAAAAATTAATTTTATTTATATTTTTATTCGACACTGAGATAAAAATTTATGCAACAAAACTTCTTTTGTTGCCCTGACAAAACATTTTGTTGCCCTAACAAAACAATTTGTTTAAGTAACCAAAATTTGAATGATATAACAAAATGTTTTGTTGGCACGACAAAAGAATTTTGCTACATAAATACCAACAAAATATTTTTGTTGTTTTGACAAAATTGTTTACAATTTTTGCTAAATTACGTTTCAATTTTAGGAAAAACGTTTTATAGTGAGAATTTTTCGCAGCGAAATACTAAACTTTAGATATACTATATGATAATTTACTATAGATTTTATCAAACTATTTTGACTGGGAAAAATTTTCAGTCCACTAGAAATAATTACCATTGCACTTCAATTTTCCCTTGATTTTTAACATTTTTTAGAATTATTATTATAAAATAAAACATATATTACTATAAAAAATTTCTCCATGTACATGGCCGAGTGCAAGTCTAACTTGAGGATCCAGGCTAGAGCCAGGTTAAGATACCTTTGAATAAAAAGATAATTTCCAACTCTATTAGAAATCAATTTTACTACGAATAGACAAAAATCAACTCCGAAGCCTTGGCCCTTTCAAAATTGTTATAATTTACTCTGCAAATTTTTAACAATTCTCGTAAAAGTTCCCTGACTTGGTACTGACCTGGCATGAAACGCCAGATCTAGGCCTGGTTAGATGCAATTAAAATTCGAAGCTTTGCAATAATCAGCCTGGGCCCAGGCCGGATCCTGCCAGTTCTGAGCCTAGTCTGATCCATGGTGAAATTTCTCGATGAAAGAATCTACAAAATAAAAAAAGCTTTGACACTTTCACTCGAGAAAGTAAAAATTATACATCAATCAGTTCAGAATACATGTTTTATAAATAATGATAATCTGCAAAAACTACTAATTATTATGGCTTAATTAGATTTATGTAACTGGTAGAGTAAATAAATACATATATGTGTACTGAATATGGACAAATATTTTAATATTTTTAATGCAGTGAATGATTTCTAAAGGTATAAAAAGAGAAGTAATGCATTAATCTAATCTTTAACAAGTTACGAAACAAGATCAATAAAAAATGGGTAAATCGGGATAATATTTGTAATAAACATAGGTAAAATATTTTAATATAAATAACGTTTAATTTTTCACCTGCCATGTCAAGTGTGTCACAACGATCATTCCTCATTCGTTTGGTTATGCAAACATGAATAATTGTACGGATTAGAGCACCTGAATGTTTTACATGAAGAATTTTTGCATAAGGATTTAACTTTATTTCCGATCTAATTATGCTGCGTTTGACGCATCAACAAAACCTCATTAAGGGTAAAAGCACTCTCTAAATCTGAATCAGTCAAATTTTCACTGATTGAATCAGTGATTTGCCTTTTCACTGATTCATCAGTGGAAAAATATTTTTCACTGTTAAATCAGTTGATTTTCACTGATTCATCAGTGAAAAAAATATTTTTCACTGTCAAATCAGTCAATTTTCACTGAAATAATCAGTGAAATTTGACTGATTTACAGTAACCTCTTTTTAGCTAATTGAATCAGTCAAATTTCACTGATAATCAGTAGATTTTGACTGATTCAAATTTAAAGAGCAACAATAGTCTTCTTTTAAAATATTTCGCTCATTAAGAAACTATATAAAATATAATAACTATATACTCTCTAAATCTGAATCAGTCAAATTTTCACTGATTGAATCAGTGATTTGCCTTTTCACTGTTAAATCAGTTAATTTTCACTGATTCATCAGTGAAAAAAATATTTCTCACTGTCAAATCAGCCAATTTTCACTGAAATAATCAGTGAAATTTGACTGATTTACAGTAACCTCTTTTTAGCTAATTGAATCAGTCAAATTTCACTGATAATCAGTAGATTTTGACTGATTCAAATTTAGAGAGTAATATTGTTATTTTATTAATTATGGAAGAAGTGAGTTAAAATATAAAAAATTTGGATCTATAATTGATGAATGAATAAGACGCGGATTTTTGTCTTACAATGATGTTGTTTAACTTTCAAACTGGATGTATAGTAGTAATTTTTTCTCACGTTGCAATCAAGTGTAATGCCCATTAACGACGATTTCAACGGCACTAGTTGACGAAAGAAATCTACCACTACATAACTGGGAAAACTATCCGTTCCGTGTAATTTTCTACTTTCATCAGGACGGATAATATGCGTCAGTTACTTGTATCACGCATGGCCTGGGGTTCTGATCTGAATGAATCGTACCATTTTACTCCAAAGCAACTTTGTAATATAGAAAAGGATAGATATTTTTTTCTGCTATATTTCTCAAATTCTATCATTTTCTACCGATATGTTGTTAATTGTATACTGGATAGTTTTTTACGTATACATTTCTATCCATTTATGTCAATATTGGTATAAACTATATGTATATTTTTCTATTCAAAGTTTGTTTACACTATGGTGTAAATTTCTATGCACATATACTTCTATCCGTTACTGTTAAAATCATTATAAATTCCATCATTTTTTATCAATGTATTGTTTATCGTATATTAGATAATTTCAGAAATATACATTTCTATCCATTTCTGCCAATATCATTATAAATTATATATTTTTCTATCTGCAGTCCTGCTATCATTTTCTAGCTACATATTGTTTCTTGGATCCTGTATGTTTCTATTTACATACATTTCTATCCATTTATATCAATATATCTTCTACAACCACATACATATCCATCTTTTTATATCAAAATCGTTATAAATTCTATCCTTTCTTATTCATATATAGTCTATTGGATACTGCACGCTTCTCTTTCCATTCATTTCATCATGAAATGTCACTTCTAATTCCATCATTTTCTATCCATTTTGTCAATATCAATATTATTCATATATTTTTATTACCAGAGGTTACTTACAGTATATAATTCTATCCATTTCATAACGATATATTGTCCATTGTATACTGGATAGTTTCATAGACGTGAATTTCTATCCATTTCTGCCAATATCATTATAAATTATATATTTTTCTATCTGCAGTTCTTCTATCATTTTTTATCTACATATTGTTTCTTGGATACTGTATGTTTCTATTCATATACATTTCTATCCATTTCTATCCATATATTTTCTACACCCACATACATATCCATCTTTTTATATCCAAATCGTTATAAATTCTATCCTTTCTTATTCATATATAGTCTATTGGACACTGCACGCTTCTCTTTCCATTCATTTCATCATGAAATGTCACTTATAATCCCCTCATTTTCTATCCATTTTGTCAATATCAATATTAATGATATATTTTTATATCCAGAAGTTACTTATAGTATATAATTCTATCCATTTCATAACCATATATTGTCCATTGTATACTGGATAGTTTCATAGACGTGAATTTCTATCCATTTCTTCCAGTTCGCTATAAATTTTATATTTTTCTATCTGCAGTTCTTCTATCATTTCCTATCTACATATTGTTTCTTGAATCCTGTATGTTTCTATTTATATACATTTCTATCAATATATTTTGTACACCTACATACATATCCATCTTTTTATATCAAAATCATTATAAATTCTATCCTTTCTTATTCATATGTAGTCTATTGGACACTGCACGCTTCTCTTTCCATTCATTTCATCATGAAGTGTCACTTCTAATTTCATCATTTTCTATCCATTTTGTCAATATCAATATTAATGATATATTTTTATATCCCGAGGTTACTTATAGTATAGAATTCTATCCATTTCATAAGTATATATTGTCCATTGTATACTGGATAGTTTCATAGACGTGAAATTCTATCCATTTCTTCCAGTATCGCTATAAATTGTATTTTTTTCTATTCACAGTTCGTTTACAGTATAGTGAAAATCCTATGCACATACACTTCTATCTGTTACTTTTAAAATCATTATAAATTCCATAATTTTTTATCAATGTATTGTCTATCGTATATTGGATAATTTCAGAAATATGCAATTCTATCCATTTCTCTCAATATCGTTATATTAAATTACATTTTTTTTCAATCGACATATACTTTCATCTGTTTATATTAATGTCGTTTTAAATTCTATCCTTTTCTATCCATATATTGTCCATTTTATACTGTATTGTTCCATTTGCATAAATTTCTATCTACTTCTGTCAATATTGCGATAAACCAAAACATAGAGTCAAACTTTTCCAACTAAAAGAAGTTTCGAATCAATCATTCATAACTTGAAAACATAAAAATTGTATTCGTACATATTGAATTTTTCTAACTACATTCCGGAATCTATTTCCGAACCGTTCCGAGTCATTTCGAACCAATCAGAAAAGCTTTTTGTATCTGGTTTCATGAAAAACGGTAAAAAATAACTTCGACTTAATCCGAGACATTAATCCGAATGAATCAAAGCCAATCCGAATCAAACGGTGTTTGGATTGATCTAAACCGAATTATCAATCAGTAACAGTCGGAATGAATCAGAGGTCGGAATTGATTCGGGTTGAAAACTTGGTTTGGATTGGTTCAGATTTATTCGGATTGAATCGTATTAAGTCGGATTTATTTTTGACCCTTTTTCATCAAGCGAGATACAAATATTTTTTCATATTGGTTCGGAATAACTCTGATTCGGTCGGAATGAATTTTAATCCGATACTTTTGACAGGGTACACTTAAGTTTAATTTTCCGAATATGACTGTTTATAAAGTTTAAATTCTTCAAATTTCATATTCAATTTTGAATGCATTCAGAATTAAACAAGTGAATTAAAACGAAGGTAAAAAAATTCTAGGGGCCAATGAATTATTTTTCTATAAAGTCATGTACCGGTCAGTCGATTTCACGGGTAAAGAAATAATTACTGAAGACCAGTAGTTCCCGTATATGGAATTTGCGCGATCATGTTTAAAGGTATCCTGATCGTGGAAAGTGGAGCATTGGCAATTGAAGTCTGCTCGTACGAAAAAGACAGAGTATATCGCACTGGTACGGATATTATTCGCATTAAAAACACCTCGTACGCAATACTTGTTTGTGTCTTTAATTGGCCCGCAAACGGGTTCCGCATCGATAACTGTTATTGGGAAATTCAAATCCACGTCTTTTAGGCTCCAAACATTAATAATAATATAGGTATATGAAATTAATACATCTAAACGGAACGACTTTCAATGTCTTTATTATGAAAGTAAATATTCAGATTTTTCTGAGTGAAAAACGTCAAAATGTTTATCCAATGGACACTTGGACATTAGACGTCTTTGAGACGTATTAAAAATGTCCCGCAGACTTCTGCGTTGGGCTTTTTGCTGTCCTAAGAACGCTTTGTATCTTAAGGACGTCTTTTATGTAAAAAAAAGTCCAAACCACAGCAAGAAGTCAGACTTTGGATCATCAAAAACGTCCCAAAGATGTCCCAAAGACGTAAAATGTCCTTGTGCCTACTGGATAATTATCCCAAAGTAATTTTGATTCTCTTGAATTAAAAACTCCAGAAAGTTTATCCAATTGACACATGAAGATTAGACGTCTTTGGGACGTCTTTGGGATGCCTTTAGAACGACTTGCGGACTTTTATGTCAGCTTTTTTGCTGTTCTGAAGACGTCTTATGTCTTCAAGACGTCTTTAGGCGAAAGACAACTAAAAGCCTGACATTAAAGTTTCCAAGGCGTTTCTAAGACGTCCCAAAAAAGGAACAATTTTTCCTTCACGACTGGGTAATTACTGCAATATTCAATAATTGAATTTCAAACTAATTACAAAATTAGAATATGCTCTCTAAACCTGAATCAGTGAAATAGTCACTGATCATATCATTGAAAATATATCAACTGATGAATCAGTTCCCTGCTTTGATTTCACTGAGGAATCAGTGAACGTGTCACGTGAACATAACTTTTGAATTCGCGAATTTAAAAATTTCATCTACACTTTACTGATTTATCGTCCCTTAAAAATAATAATAATTACGTAATTTCTTTTTAGTGTTGTTTAGCCTAAAGTAAACGAATTCATCGATCGTTAAAATACTCTCTAAATCTGAATCAGTCAAATTTTCACTGATTGAATCAATGAAAAAATATTTTTCACTGTTAAATCAGTTGATCTCCACTGAAGTAATCAGTGCAATTTGACTGATTTGCAGTGTCCTCTTTTTAGCTATTTTAATCAGTCAAATTTCACTGATAATCAGTAGATTTTGACTGATTCAGATTTAGAGAGTATATTGCTGGTTTTATTACTCCCACCTGAAGATTTCACTGATTCAATAAGTGAGTTCAATCTATTTCACTGATTCACAGTGAAAGACTTATAGCTGCTGCCATCAGTGAATAGTTACTGCGAATCAGTGGCCGTTCACTGATTCAGGTTTAGAGAATGTGTATAAATTTCTATAACTAAAGTAAAATTTTCGTCCGAGGAAACCCAATAGGCACAGGGAGGCTGAACAGACTTTTAAGTCAACTTCTTACTGTCCTGAGAATTTCTTATTTCTTTAAGACGCTTTTTAGAGAAAAGAGCTTCAGAAGATAATAAAACTCCTGAAATAAAGTTCCAGAGACGTGTTTAACACGTCCCAAAGACGTCCAATGTCTCTGTGCCTACTGGGAAGTCTATTATTCCTACAGACACAAGTTGAATCCAGATTTAGAGTCACGTTTGCACATGTTTCGCTTTTTTTTAAAGTTCCCTTTAAAACAGGTTTTGATATTAAAAACACTTTCTCCGTAACAGCATGAGTTTAATGTCAGTGATAAATGTTACAATAAGCCGTTAGCTCATAATAATTTATAAAAAGGCTGTCATTTTCTTAGGCAGAAGTTGATTCAGGAAATATGGTACACTGAGAGGAAAAGTTGGAAAATTTATGCATTCATTTATAAGTGAAAAAATGTTATTTCCTGGTAATTAAATCATATGGGTTTCGTTTACGAGCAAATTAAATTCTATGTGCTTCTAAAATTCAAAATCAGTCATGAAGATACATCTTTAAAAAATTGTTAATAAAATTTTAATTGTATTTTCATATTCTTATTACGTATGATAAAAGATATGAGATTTGTGTAAAATTTGGCGTACAGTTTTTACAACAAATGTTCACGTTTTATGATCCCTTGAATCTGACCAAAATGTAATTTTAAAACCAAAACCTAATCTCTGATAATACTAATAAAAAGCTGTAGAAATTGTTCTGATAAAATTTTTCAATCAAACAAAAATTAGAAAATTGAAAAAATTCAATAATTAAATTCCAGTTTCCAGACAAACTGTGAAAGATACAAAAAACGTTATGACGTAGAAATGTTTAAATGGAAATAAATCTAAAAATGTTAATTTACACATTTTTTGTTTTGATTAAAAAAATCATATTAAAAATAAAAAATCCTATTCTTCAGCTAAACTATGCAAAATGCAAACAAAGTGTTTAAATACAACATTTTTTGCTTAAAGAAAGTTTTTAACTACATTTTTATAAAAATATTTCTCAATAGCTGTTTGAAAACTTAATTAGAATTGAATATTCAGTGAGTGACTGAAGAAAATTCCAGTTACATGTGCACTCAAATTCAAACAGATAATTCCATAGTGATATTTATTATTTTCTACAATTAGCACCCAATTAGGGAAATCTATGTAGACTTAATAAATAAGTAGATAGATATCGATGAAATAACATTATTATATAATCATTTTCCTTTAATTACCATTCGATTATCTTTATGCAAGCAGAATTCTCTTATTGTTGTATGGAACTTTTCAAACATTTTTACATTCTCATCATGGATGAGAAGGTATTGGTTTTATGTGAAAAATGACTTTCGAAATTTTCATCAAATCTTTACGTTTTGAGACCCCCTGAGTCAGAAAAAATGGTTTTTACGAAAGTGTCTGTCTGTCTGTCTGTCTGTCTGTAGTAGGTCGTGTGCGGCATAACTCTCGATAGAATTATCAGATTGAATTGAGCTTTGGTACACTTTATCGGAGCCGAAAAAGTAAGGACAAGTTCGTTAACCAGCCACATCCAATCAAAATTGAGGGATGGAGCACTACTTTTGTGTTTTTGAAAATAATTTTTTGAAAAAATCAAAAATTCCAATCCTGGTTTTTGATAGTGCTCATAAATCTCTACAAATTATCCTTATAACATTTTTTGATTAAATCAAAATTAGAAATGTTACAGCATATTCAAATTCGAAAAAAGTCATTATCAAAATTCCATTTTCCAGTTAAATTATACGAGATACGAAAAAACGTTATGATACAATATTATTGAATACATAAAGGCCTACAAATTTGAATTATAACATTTTTTCATAAGATGCATATTTTTCTTTTTAATTAAAAAAAAAACTATTGAAAATCCAAAATTCAATTTTTTAACAATAATATTGGAAATACCAAAAAAAAGTAAGAATACAAAGTTGTTTGTTTCAAAAAGATCTACAAATTTTGTCTGACACAGTTTCTGATAAAAGATATATTTTTCGTTTCAATTCCAAAAAATACGATAAAAATGAAAAAATTCCATTTTTTAGACAAAATATGTGAGATGCAAAAATAACGTTTAAATGGAAAATTGTTTGCCTAAATGAGGTCTACAAATTCTGATAAAGAAATTTCGGGACAGAATGTATATTTTATGTTTTGATTTTTAATATTGAAAAAATTCGATTTTTTTCACCAAAATATGTGAGATACGAAATAAGCGTTGTTCTGCAAAATCGTTTACTTAAAGTCTATGATTGTTTTTCCTTTTTAGATATGTGGAAGAAAGTAAATTCTTTTAATCATGTAATTTATTAAAAAGTTATACTAAAATGTATACAGAAAATCGAGCGCGAAGCGCGAGTGTCATGATGAGAATGTGTTCCTTAAGGCCGATAGAGCCTTAAGTAAATTGAATTTCCTGTTTCACTTAAATTCAAAAAGAAATAGAGTGACTTTGAGAAAATGTGTAATTCACATCATCTGTAATATTATTATAAAATTGGTTTGAGCTTCAGTATCAAAATATAAGAAATAAACTTAAATGTATGCGAAGAGCACAAGACCGAGCGCGAAGCGCGAGGTCCAGAAAGAACGGAGCGCGAAGCGCGATGTTCAAAAATTACGGAGCGCGAAGCGCGACGATCGAATCGCGCGCCCTAGGCGCGCTCAAACTTGCGAGCGAAGCGAGCTGCGCGCGAGGCGCGCGATGAGAATGTGCCCGCGAAGCGGGCAGATTTTTTGTTTTTATTTTATTGAGAAGGAAATCAAATGATTTGAGTTGATAAAGAATTTCTGCTATTGATTCTTCACAAAGTGTAATTAGTAATTTATTTTACAACTCTAATTTAAAATTTGTCTCCACCCAGAAAACGAATTTATGCATTGCTTTACGGTCAAGAAAGGTTTCTTTGATTTAAACAGATTTCTTGACTGGTTTTTTTCTTTAAATTCAAGAAATGAATGTCTGCGCAATCGCATAAGTACATGTCTAATGTGATTAACATAAATTCTCTTTAATTTAATGAAAAAATTGTCTTTGTTCAAGGTAATAAAATTTTTAAAAATATTTCTTAAGTTTTTGCCGGTTTTGTATTTGAAGAAAATAAATATTTTTTTAAATCAAATAAATAATCTAAAAAAAATAATTTCTTTTATTTAAAAAAGTTGATTTCTTGAAATCGAATAAATTTATATTTGTCGTAAAGGTGTGTTTACTTCGAATAAAATAAAAAAAGTCACTTAAGAAAAAAATGTCAAATCTTTTAAAATTTTTTAAAATTTCTTAAATTCCTTCAAAATATTTTGAAATTTATTTGAATGTTTTAGTATATTTTGAAATTATTTTCCATATTAAAAATCTCAAAATGTTCAAAAATTAATGAAAAATACAAAAGCACAGAATTAGGACTAAACTCTATTGTATCGCGCCTGTATTCAGGCAACCGGTTCTGCTCTCTGCTGGAGATGGTTGCTCACGGATAAATGGAATTTGATTAATTAAGTATTTCTAACCATGTACTTTTAAAATTTAAATTATTTAATATGAATTATTCATTAATTACAGTAAATAAGATCATTAATGTACATCTGGTTGGGAATTTATTGATTAAAAGTGATATTCGCGAAAAATTGATCTCTAATTAATTAATATGAGGTAATCACTGGATCTCATAAATTATTATTCAACTTTCAGAAGTTTGTCAAGAAGTATGGAAATATATGCCATATTCTAGATAAACATTGACATTACCTGTGGTGGATTCTGACAGCTGGTAAGCATACGAAGTATTTATACAAATCTCAGTAATATTCATTGATCATAAAGGAATTGATAAATATAGATTCGAAAAATACGAAATTATCTGATTTTTAACAATCTAAAGTTGCGTGTTTTGGCGGTAAACGGCCGTCATTCAGAATTTTTAATTTACTTAGTTAAAATTAATTAAACTTTTTCTTAAGTCATATTAAGTATTATTTTTATTTCCCGAACGGAGAAAATTCATTTATGAAAATTTAATGAAAAGTTGAGTAAAGTTGGGACATGGTGCTCTCTAATTCTGAATCAGTGATTTACCTTTTCACTGATTCATCAGTGAAAAAATATTTTTCACTGTTAAATCAGTTAATTTCCACTGATTCATCACTGAAAAAATATTTTTCACTGTTAAATCAGTCAATTTTCACTGAAATAATCAGTAGATTTTGACTGATTCAAATTTAGAGAGTGGCTTTTGGAGAAAATTTAAATTTCTTTGCGTATTCATTCGATAACGATATATAAAGTTTAATCAACTGTCGAGTTAACTCTAAAACAGATGATTAAACTTTATAATTCGTTATTGAATGAATACGCAAAAAAATATAAATTCTCTCCAGAAGCCACTTTGTCCCAGTTTTACTCAACTTTTCATAAAATTTTCACAAATGAATTTTGTGTGACAAAATTCATGAACTCCTCCATGAGCTCTAAATACAAATTGGTAACTTAATTATAGGTTTAAACTGTTGACGAAGTTCTATATGTATTTTAACCCTTTTCTTCTGGACACACAAGTCACAGGACTTTTATTCGTCACAGTAACCCTTCCACATAACTATTACATATTTGTTACAAAACCCATGAAAAATAGTTACATAAATGTTGCAAAACCATTCACATTTTTTGGTAGGAAATTTTAGTTGACTGGTTAGTAAATTGTTATCAGCTTTTTACAGAATATGTCACTTGCAGTTTCGTACCAGTTACATAACAACACAACCGTGTTTTCTGTGGTGCATTCGCAATACAAAATTGTCTGATATAAGAGCCTTTCGGGCTGCTTTTGACACGTGTAGAAATTAAAAGTTATTATCCAATAATAGTCTTGGACCCGTATTAATTATCCACCAAGGGGAGAGACTGAAAGTGAAAAAGAGAGCGAGAGAAGAGACAAGAAAGTTGTGTCTTTCGTCGGCCTTTTAGGAGTCAAACTGCCGCCTGGTGTAACATTAAATGAAACTCGTGCACCTGCTCATCCTCCTTTTCACCCCATCTCACCACGTGCTACTCACCCTCTCCTTCTTTCTTTCTATCATTTCGATTTTTTCAATTCACCATCCTTTTTTATCTTTCACCCACCCACCCATTTGCTCTGGAGGAATAAAATATAGCCAAAGGTGCCAGTCGAGTTACGTACTGACTCCTTCTGAAGATTAAGACAAGACCAAAACTTGAATCTGGAATTTGGAAGTTACAAGTCAAAACAGGAAAAAGAATCTTTATTTAATTCTTTATTTACAAATTAATCGAGTTCACCAAATTTATTCCCAAAACTAAGTAAAATTCAATTTCAATATTCTTATTTTCAACCTCAAAAGTGCTTTGTACCACAATATTAATTAAATGATAATTGAGGAAGAGTAGCAGGATTAATTTAAGAGGATTTTTAGACTTTTACGAGAATATTGGACGTCTTTGGGACGTCTCAGGTTCTTAATTGTTAAATTGACGTATTTTGTTTAAGGGGGACTTCCACCTTGTGCGTTCCAAAAAATCGAATTTTTTTTTTTGCATTTTTCAAATCTATGAACTATTGAAAATGGATTCCCAAAAGGACTTTGTGAAAAAAATGTCCCCTCGGGAGATTTTTTTTCATGATAAGTCACGCTGAAAACTTCAAATGCGTTTTTATCAAAACTATTTTTTTCAAAACTGAGACCACGATTACAAGAAAAGTATTTGGTGAATCAAGCTGATTTTTTTGACTGAATATCCATTGAACATGCCTCTTCCGTTCGGGATGCTAGATTTATTTTATTTTCATTTTTCTTACTTTTATAACTAAATAAACTATTGTAAATAGGCCAAAAAATTGATTTTTTTTACAAATACGCTCTCTAAATCTTAATCAGTCGAATTTTCACTGATTGAATCAGAAATTTGCCTTTTCACTGATTCATCAGTGCAAAAACATTTTCCACTGAAAAACCAGTTAATTTTCACTGATTGAATCAATGAAAAATATTTTTCACTGTTAAATCAGTTGATTTTCACTGAAATAATCAGTGAAATTTGACTGATTTGCAGTGACCTCTTTTTAGCTATTTGAATCAGTCAAATTTCACTGATAATCAGTAGATTAAAACTGTGTTGAGCTTTTTTGTTTCAGTCGACCTGGGATACTAAAATCATGGTCACATTTTGGCTCAAACTTTCCGACAAGGTCACGTTTAAGAACGACTATACCACGAAAATTTTTTTTCGACCTTTTCATGTAAATGTATTTTTTATTTTGAGGAATAAACGAACAACATGCAAAAAAAACCATTGTGATATTTTATACCATTCTGTAAAAAAAAATTTGAATTTTTGGCCCGAAAACCGAGTCACAAGGTGGAACTCCCCTTTAAGGCTCTATCAGCCTTAAGGAACACATTCTCATCATGACACTCGCGCTTTGCGCTCGATTTTCTGTATAAATTTCTATATTTAGTAAATTACGAGGAATAACAAATAAATCGAGGAGAAATTGTTATTCAATTTAGATTTAACGATATAAGAATCTTGAATCCAGCTTTAGTCGAAGGAAAACTTAATTTAAGTGAACGTTTGGACTCAAACGTCATATTGAATAAAATAGAGAAAAACTACCAACAATTTTAGAAATAATTTAGGAAGACATTCTGAAATTAAATTCAGCTCAATTAGAATCTCAAATCCAACTCTAGTCGCAGGAGGACTTAAACTGTGAATTTACAGTACTCTCTAAATCTGAATCAGTCAAATTTTCACTGATTGAACCAGTAATTTGCATTTATACTGATTCATGAGCGCAAAAGTATTTTTTCACTGAAAAACCAGTTAATTTTCACTGATTGAATCAATGAAAAATATTTTTCACTGTTAAATCAGTTGATTTTCACTGAAATAATCAGTGAAATTTGACTGATTTGCAGTGACCTCTTTTTAGCTATTTGAATCAGTCAAATTTCACTGATTACTTCAGTGAAAATCAACTGATTTAACAGTGAAAAATATTTTTCATTGATTCAATCAGTGAAAATTAACTGGTTTGACAGTGAAAAATATAATATAATATAAAGATATACAAGTTTAAATCCCAAAATTTTTTCATTAGATGTATATTATTCTTTTTGATTTAAAAAAATACTATTGAAAATCCAAAATTCAATTTTTTAAGAATAATATGTGAAATACGAAAAAAACATAAGTTTGCAAAATTGTTCATTTCAATAAGATCTACAAAGTTTGTCTAACATAGTTTCTGATAAAACGTATAATTTTAATTTTAATTTTAAAAAATAAGATTAAAATAAAAAAATTCCATTATTTTAACAAAATATATGACATACGAAGAAAGCGTTGAGGAGGAACATTATTTGCTTAAATAAGGTCTTAAAATTTTCAATAGAATATTTTTTGACAAGAAGTATATTTTATGCTTTGGTTTTAAAAAAACTAACTTTTTTTATCCGGCCGTCAAGATTGCGAGCAAACTATTCAACCGATTTACTTGAATGAAACGGTATTTTATAGATAATTCTATATTCAAGTGCGTCGTAGGGCGCTTTTTCGAGAAAAATAGTATTTCTACAGTTGTTTAACTATTTTCATGTCAAAAAACACGGGTAAGAATGGCACTTTTTCACGAAACGCATGAAAATATACCCAATTTATCGAAATTCTCAAAACCCCCCTGCTATGCACTCGATAGAAGCTTCCCGATTTATAAAAAATTTTCTTTTATCGTTTCAGATGAAAAACCTAGCCAGGAAGTTGACGGCCGCAAAAAATGTGAGCAGCGACGCTATTGACGGGATCCGTCATATTTCCGCCATTTTGTATGTTTCTATCATGAAAAAATTGTTTTTTTTAAGTTAAATAATGCCTTCTAATATATGCAAAAAATCCGGACTTCCCAAGTGCGAATTGCCGAAGGTGATAATACGGCACAATATTGGCCCAATCTCGGCAGCCAAGAGTCGGCCATTGTTATTGGGCCAGTGTCACTGTTTGCATCGGTCAAGTGCTGGGCCGACGACGGCGACCTTTTTCAACTGTTTAAATTTATCGACCTTCAGCCGAAACTTGGCCCAGTATCGGCCCTATACCAAACCGATTGTCATTTTTACTATGGCATCCAGTTCTGAAAGTAGAAGAGCCAGAGTCGGGCTCATGGACGGCACATTACTGGGCCATGTGTCACTTTTACCACGACAAACCATCCTGGAAGTGAGAAAACCAGAGTTCGGCACAGCATTGGCCCGTTGCTGTGCCGAAAACAAGTGCTGGCGGCCAGAGTTTGGGCCAGCATTGGCCGCCAAGTGTATACCGGAGTTATCTTTCCAGCAACGGCACGTATTGGCAGCCGATCTTCGGCAAATTTTTGGCGATGCTGGGCCAGTGTTGGGCCGTATCTAATTTCGCACTTGGGTTGCTTCGTTTTCATTCTCCCAGAATAAAATTGAAAAAAACTGCTTTTTTAAGGGTTCTAGAGGTATCTCCCCCCTTACTCTCTAAATCTGAATCAGTTAAATTTTCACTGTTTGAATCAGTGCTTTACCTTTTCACTGATTCATCAGAAAAAAATATTGTTCACTGTTAAATCAGTTAATTTTCACTGAAATAATCAGTGAAATTTGACTGATTTATAGTAACCTCTTTTTAGCTATTTGAATCAGTCAAATTTCACTGATAATCAGTAGATTTTGACTGATTCAAATTTAGAGAGTAAGTGATGGTTCATTTATAATGTATATATAATCTAGACGATATAAAATGACTCGCTCAGGATAGGAACTGATGGAAAACTGCATCAAACCAGTCCCAGGACAGCAGGACTGGTGACTATAACAACATACATATATATATATATATATATATATATATATAGTTGAGTGTAGCTCTTCGGTATTCAAGAATCGAGAAGCGTGCCAGCTTGCCACGATTTTATCCCCTCCAATGGCCTCAGTCTGCGCGTGCCACTCGTTTATGTGCCGATCCTGTCGAGAAACGAGGAAACACACACGACAAATCATGTGTCCCGCTTATAGATTACCTGAGCTGATAGATCTTGTCAGTCTCAGCGAGTCATCATCTCTAATGACACTGACAGTTATGACGGTTGTTAATATTGTCAGATATCACATTTAAATACCAAACTTCTAAACCTTGAGAATTCTTCTATGATCGTATTGTTGGCTTAACTTAATTGAGTGATGGATGAATGGACTGAATTAAAATTGTATAGTTAGTAGTAATAGGGTATTAGTATCTCGTCATTCAACCTAAGTATCAAAAATTTCGTGTTGGACAAAATGATAAAGCATTACAGTTGGAAATTTTACATTGTAATCATTAAAAGTAAGATTGAAGTTGTTACCAGTATATTATTAATGATATTAAATAAAATGGCCTTTTTGGTATTTTTTTAAAGACCTTTTCTTTAGAAATAAACATTTTTCCAAAAAAATTGTTTCAGAAAAATTATTTTTATTTCCAATAAGTCAACGTTTCGACTGAGGCTTCAATCCTTATCAAGACTCAAAAATACAATGAAATGCGAATGAAACAGTACACGCAGAAAAAAGATCAGTAAAATTTACAGGAAGTTCGGTACTTATTTGGACAACATGACTTTTTAGTAAATTTTACAAGAATTTGAGTTCAATCAACAGATTTTCTGTACAATTTACTTAGCGTACAGTACAATCAACTTAACACGGATTTTTTCGTATTCAGTAGATTTTACTGGACGCTGAGTGAAACGTACAGAAAATCTTTTAATTGAACTCAACTTCTGGTAAAATTTACTGAAAAGTCATGTTGTCCAAATAAGTACCGAACTTCCTGTAAATTTTACTGATTTTTTCTCTGCGTGTACAGTCCAAAAATAAAAAAGAAATATGTAAAAGATTGTTACCTTTAAAAATCGTTGAATCGATAGAATGAAAGTGCAATTATCATGTTTAGTATATTTTTAGTAGATTGCATATATTCAATTAAAATTGTAAAAATTGCGGAAAAACAAAACTTACACAGAAAAAAAAAGTCTTAAATTTGTAACGTCTAACAGAAGATTTTGGCTTAAATTTAGCCACCTTGTGTATAAGCGCATAAGTCTGTCCTTCTCTAATGGTCTAGTTTTTGTTACATCTTAAAGTTAGCCGATTTTTAGACTTGATTTAAAACTTTTTTTTACAGTGTTGTTATAGCATCTTAAAATATTATTTCATTAAGCGTCTATCTTGATCTATCTATCTTGTAAATATGTTATGGTAGAGGTTAGGTATGATGTAAATAGTGTTTTATCTATAAAAAGAAACAATATTATCCAGAAAAAAATTATTATAGTTTGTATATTTAATATTTCTATATTAAATTAATATTGATCTATCTATCTTGAAAATATGTTATGGTAGAGGTTAGGTTGTATATTTTATATATATATAATTTATATATTGAAGGCAGGAAAATGACCAACCTCGGACAATCTGGATGTTTTCTATAATTTCTTTAATAACTTCTTAACTATCTTTGCTGAGTGCAATAGTTTTTATCATCGAATTTGACAAAAATTGGAATTTAAAAAGTTTTAAAATTGCCCTATGTGTTTTATAAACAAATTCGACGAATGTTCTAATTTTACTATTTTTGACAAAATTTTTTAACAAAATTTTAATTTTGTGATGACAAGGGTATTAAAAAGCGATTGGCGACATGTATTTCAATATGTATTTAAAACATGCGACAGAATATCACAGGTATTTTGATTTTTATATACATATATTTAAGAAAAAAATTTTATGTTTGTTATTCTCAAGATTTTCTTTCTTTTATATAATCATTATAGAATTTCAACATCAAACAAATTGTAAAATCTGAAGAGGATGACATAGTAGTCATCGAAACGTTATTAAAGAAATTATAGAAAACATCCAGATTGTCCGAGGATGGTCATTTTCCTGCCTTCAATGAAGAAAATTAGTCGGACGTAAATACCTTATAAGTTTAAATAATTTATATAATATTTATATATTATATATAATATTGTTTCTTTTCATAGATACAACACTATTTACATCATACCTAACCTCTATCATAACATTTACAATATAGATAGATCAAGATAGACGCTTAATGAAATAATATTTTAAGAAGCTATAACAAGTTTTGTCTTTTGGTAATTTTTACAATTTTGATTTAATATATGAGGCGCTTAGAGCAAAAGGAAAGTAAATATTGTTGTGATAGAAAATTGAAACATGAAAACGGTTGGAGCAAAAGGAAGACAAATCTTCTTCAGCTTTGAAGAAGATTTGTCTTCCTTTTGCTCCAACCGTTTTTATGTTTCGCTTCTCTATCACAAAGATATTTACTTTCCTTTTTCTTTAAGTGCCTCATATATGCAATCTATAAAAAATGTACTAAACATGATGTCTCCGCTTTCATTCTATCGATTCAACGATTTATAAAAGTAACAATCTTTTACATATTTCTTCTTCATTTTTGGACTGTATTGTTTCATTTGCATTGTACAATTCATTTCATTGTATTTTTGAGTCTTGATAAGGACTGAAGCTTCAGTCAAAACGTTGACTTATTGGAAATAATAGTACATTGTGCAACTAGGGAAAAAATGTATTCTGCGAGTGTGAAGTTTGATGCCCGAGCAAAGCGAGGGTAACAACCACATGAGTAAAATAAATGTTTTTCCCGTGTTGCACACGATTTTTTTGAAAAAATTGGCTTGGAAAAATTTTTATTTCTAAAAAAATGATCTTTTAAAAAAATACCAGAAAGGCCATTTTATTTAATATCATTTATATTAAAAGTTAGAGCCTTTGGATTTTGAAATTATTTTTATTCTCTTAAGTATTTATTTCATCAAGAGTTGAAAATCATTTTTATAGTTATTCCTTGATTTTTGTGCGAAATAATTGATAAATCAATTAGCAGAAAAAAGTTTCAAAAACCGAGAAATCATACCGAAAATTTTGTAGATAGTTGGAAATTATTTAATATTATTGTATTATATATATATATATATATATATATATATATATATTTATATTCTGGACATGCATTGAGTCTTAATTAATAATTGAAGATATATTTTAATGTTGATAGTTGGCTTTAGAGTTCAAGGTTAATAAAAACTTAAAGTTCTACTTTTATTTTCAAGTTTCTAATTTATTGTAGAATAATTCTCAATTTTTCAATTTCGTTTTAAAAGTATTTTATAGTCGAAAGCAATTAAATGTTTTTATCGATGCATTAAAAAAAGACCTAAATAATAAAATTCTCCATCAAAGATGCCTTTACCTAGCGCAATTGTTTTATGTATTTTTTAGATCCAAAATAAATCACTGAAGAGGGCTCAGAACAGAGCCGAAACGTTTAATTATGTAAAATTTTAAGTTTTTATTAACCTTAGAGCCTGAAACCAACTATCAACATCAACATATATCTTCAATATTAAATAATCTCTAACTTGTCAATAAGTTCTAATTTTGCTCAAAAGTTAAGTTATAAGTTTCTCGAAGTATTTTTCTCTATGTAAAACGAATAATTTGTAGGGGCACCGCTTGAAGAAAAAAATTAAGCTTTTCTGACCATCCTAATAATTACACTTTCTCGTCTAATGTCTGAATTCGTTTTGTAGTTAGAAAACCTATATTCTCAAAGACAACTTGGTTACCAAACGATTTACACCTCATAAATCTAAGTCACTTTTTCTAACCCTCAATATTTCATTTTTTTTTACTATCTCCTATTCTCCAAAATCCATAAATTTAAGCTACAAATTCAATTAGGCCAAACCTGAGGAAGGGAAACTTTAATTGCACTTGAAACACTAAAAAGAGGTCAGAAAATGAGTCCTTGCAGAAATAGGGTGGAGTTTCAAGAGAAAAATTTGAGTCCATAAAGACGTCGCACGCGTACAGGTGCAACATTTAACGAGCAAAATGATAATCTTTTAAAAATTTAGGGTAAGAGGTTATAAAACCGAAAACTATTAACATGAGTTCAAAAGAGGGAGATGAAAAGTCAACACTCATAAAGTCACTGTATTTTCAGATTAATTTAATTTTTAAAAGATAGTCTACTCTCTAAATATGAATCAGTCAAAATCTACTGATTATCAGTGAAATTTGACTGATTCAAATAGCTAAAAAGAGGTTACTGTAAATAAGTCAAATTTAACTGATTACTTCAGTGGAAATCAACTGATTTAACAGTGAAAAATAAGTTTTTCATTGATTCAATCAGTGGAAATTAACTGATTTGTCAGTGAAAAATATTTTTGCACTGATGAATCAGTGAAGAGGCAGATTACTAATTCAATCAGTGAAAATTTTACTGATTCAGATTTAGAGAGTACCCAAGTGCGAATTGGCGAAGGTGATAATACGGCACAATATTGGCCCAATCTCGGCAGCCAAGAGTCGGCCATTGTTATTGGGCCAGTGTAACTGTTTGCATCGGTCAAGTGCTGGGCCGACGACGGCGGCCTTTTTCAACTGTTTAAATTTACCGACCTTCAGCCGAAACTTGGCCCAGTATCGGCCCTATACCAAACCGATTGTCATTTTTACTATGGCATCCAGTTCTGAAAGTAGAAGAGCCAGAGTCGGGCTCATGGACGGCACATTACTGGGCCATGTGTCACTTTTACCACGGCAAACCATCCTGGAAGTGAAAAAACTAGAGTTCGGCACAGCATTGGCCCGTTGCTGTGCCGCACGGAGAAAAATGGATATTGACCCATAATATCTAGATATTGAGGCACAATGTCAGTAGCATTCAACTATGTGACAAACATTTAGATATTCTACTTCAATGCCTGCAGATATTGAAAAAAAGATATTAACCACCAGTACCTCAGATATTGAGCTTGATTATCTCAGATATCAAAAATGAATATTCAAGATACTAAACTTCTGAATATCCTCGTTAGTAAACTTAAATGTCTGAGGTACTGAAGTTGAATATCTCAGATATTTAACATCAATATCAGGTATACTGAAAAGGTAAGTTATAGATATTACAGCTCAATGTCTAAGATACTCAAAAAATTATTTTAAAGGTTATGAAATAACTACATATTCAGTTTTTAGAAAAAAGTCAAATTATATTTTATCATGTACATAAGTATAAAGCAGATATATACTTCGCTCTTATTTTCATTATTTGGCATGTCTAAAATTAATTTAATGTTCTTGTTAGAAAATTAACCTCAACACTAAGGTTAGATTTCATTCTCGGCTATAAACCACATATATAGAGAAAATATATAACTTATATCTTTTACTTACTGCATCTCAAGTTAAACACCCGATCTTTATTCCATTGAAAACACTTATTAGAATTTTTACGAATCTTTCAAAATTTTTCATTACGGCACGCTGCAAGCATGCAAGCAGATTTCAATGAGCGCGAAAAAGTGATCACATGACCTTTATATATATGCGCGCGCACTTCATGCTTCAATATCTAAACTATTGAACTTGAATATCAAATGTTACTTCTCGGAAAAATCTTATATATTGAAAAAAAAAATTTTAATATTGCGTGTCAATATCTAGATATTATGGATGAATATCTCTTATTTGAATATCTACTTTTCAATATCCATTTTTCTCCGTGCGAAAACAAGTGCTGGCCGCCAGAGTTTGGGCCAGCATTGGCCGCCAAGTGCATACCGGAGTTATCATTCCAGCAACGGCACGATATTGGCAGCCGATTTTCGGCAAATTTTTGGCGATGCTGGGCCAGTGTTGGGCCGTATCTAATTTCTCACTTGGGTAGACTTTTATCTGTCGCAGTTTAGACTTACTTAAAAATTAAGGGCACGTGATATTTAAGAAATTATAAAATTTCATTGATTTTAGGATTCTACATTTTTGTGCTTAAAAAGTACATAAAATTTTTTTTTTAATTGGAAAATGGTAAAGGAGATAAAAACGGACGCGGATAGACTACTTTTGGTTACGAAATTGCAAAAAAGTTCGATTTTAGCAAAATGTAACGAACATTTTTTTTCATAGTCAAAACCAAAAGTAATCCATCTACGTACTTTTTCATCTTCTTTATTATTTTCTAAATTTTAAGAAGAAAAATAACTGGGAACCAAATAATTTTAATTCACTTAGAAAAACTAGAAAACGACTAACTCTATCAAAAACAACTTTTAAATTAATTTCTGTAAAAAATATTATTGTTATTTTATTTGAATATAGTAAATAGAACTTATATCGAGTCTTCAATAATAATTTACATATTAAAGTGGAAGCTTAGAAAAAAAGACACATAGAAGATGAGAGTTCAAAATGAATTGCAGTAAGTTTATTCTAATTATACAAAGTTCGCGATTTTTTAAAAGATTTGTGAATCCGGTCGTTGTCCAATTAAATTCACGATAAGTTTTGCGGTTGCTCTGGGTGGTTTTGAAACGACTTCGTTAGACTAGCCATAAAATTCATCGGTTTGTCGACAAACGAAGGCCGTGGAAGTTTCAAGGGACAGGTGCCCGCCCATGAGTCGTAGATCACAAGATATAAGAATCTTTCTGTCCCTCTCATCCCGGAAAATGTTTCCATAATTATGTCTACCTTCCACACACGCATCATCTTAAAAAAATCGTGCTAAATTCGGCTCTTTGAAGTTAATTTTGCATGAATGGCCACCTCGAAGAACGCAAATTTCTGTCGCTTAATTGTGTTTCAACCGTTAGATTACGGCTTTATCTTGCAAACAGGATCTTTTTTATATCTATTCAGCCTCACAGCCATATTACATTTACTATCAAATTCACATACACACGCAAAAAAATAGCTAAAAAGTGCCATTTTAAATTATCAGTTTGCGCCCTGAATGGTAAAATAGCACACTCTTGGAAATTTATGTATTAAACTTCCATTAAATGTAATGGAAGTTTTTTTCAGTAATGTATATTAAATTTAAAATACTTTTATCTTAACAAATACAAACTTTTATTTGAATAATGTATGTTAATTTTAATATATTTAGATTGAAAAGTTATTAAATTTATTATGAACGTATATTAATTTTTCATAATATACAAAAATATTAATTTTAATTTACCACTTGTATATTAAATTCAGCCATATTTCAGTTACTATTAAAATTACATACACAGGAAAAAAAGAAAATAGCCAAAAAGTGCCATTTTAAATTACCAGTTTGCGCCCCGAATGTCAAAATAGCCCACTCTTGGAAATTTCTACATTAACCTTGCATTAGATGTAATGGAAGTTTTTTTCAGGAATGTATATTAAATTTAAAATACTTTTATCTGAACAAATACAAACTTTTATTTGAATAATGTATGTTAATTTTAATATATTTAGATTGAAAAGTTATTAAATTTATTATGAACGTATATTAATTTTTCATAATATACAAAAATATTAATGTTAATTTACCACATGTATATTAAATTCAGCCATATTTCGGTTACTATTAAATTTAAATACACAGGAAAAAAAGAAAATAGCCAAAAAGTGCCATTTTAAATTACCAGTTTGCGCCCCGAATGTCAAAATAGCCCACTCTTGGAAATTTCTGCATTAAACTTCCATTAGATGTAATGGAAGTTTTTTTCAGGAATGTATATTAAATTTAAAATACTTTTATCTTAACAAATACAAACTTTTATTTAAATAATGTTTTCTAATTTTGATGTATTGTGATTGAAAAGTTATTGAATTTAATAAGAACGTATATTAATTTTTCATAATATACAAAACTATTAATTTTAATTTAGCACTTGTGTATTAAATTCTATTAAAATAAAATTTATTATTTACTGTAATGCCTTTTAGAGCGCAAACTTGTCATTTAAATGGCACTTTTAGCTACTTTTTGCATTCATTTGCAAAATCCAAGGGATAAATATCAATCTTATCAAATTTGAAAGTTTTTCTCGCACTTTCTCCCATTAAAAATCTTGTCATGTAATTATAATCATTCTGAAATATTTCTCATGCCAATTTGAAAAATCTCAACACCTCTAAAGCATGCATTCAAAACTGTTTTAAATACGTAAAAAATGGCCTTTGAAAATATAAAAAAATATGGAAAAATGGTGGAAAATAGTGACTCTTTTTAGAAAGTTGAACTCTTAAGTGTCAGAAAGAATTTTTTGTATTTATGAAAAAAGATGTTTACTTTCAAAGATAATTAGCAGTTTCAGTGTAGAAAATAAATTTATATAAATCTTCGTTAAAAAAATCCTTATATTATGAAAAATGTATAATTAAAAAAATTATAGAATTGGAAATGTATACATAAATTTATAATGTATGAATAAGTTTTTGAAATTTTTAGAGTCTAGATTTGATTTAAAAATTTCAACCTTACATTTCAACATTACATTTGAAGAAGACTCGATCCTCTTCTCTTACCACATTTTTCTATGAATTTTAATAGAATAAATTTTGAGATATGAATTATATATATATATATGTGTGTTGAAAAATAATATTGACATAGATAAAAGAGATGATTATACTTTTTAATTTCTTAGGAAGTGTTCTACATAATTAAACCTTATCAAAATTATAGGCGTTTAAAATGGGCGTAAGAAGTAATTTCCAAATCAAGTAAGAAAATATCGGCGAGCATCAAAGACTCTTGTGAACACTTATGCTGTAATAAATTATATAATTATGTGACGTAAGTAGCGTTACCTTTTAAAGTCAGCTGGTATAACTTGATTGCAATTCAAATTAATTCTAAGGACATTCCTCTGAATTCTGAATCAGATTGCATTAAACTTGTTTTCATGAATGATCCGTTTACTAATCGCATTTTCACTCACATAGAAAGAAGAGTTGATTGACGAAAGCAGATTTCAAGTTTTTACAAAGACGTAATGGAACTTTTATGTCAACAGTAATGCAATGCTATTTACAACTAGTTTATAATTGTAAACAATTTAATTTATAAAATATCAAACTTTTTATATTTTTCCTGTTTCAGTTATCGGAAAAAGAAAATAAGATTTTATAGAATTATTAAGTTATAAATTGGATAAACGGAGGCGAAATTTTGTCATGGCCCTGACTAGGCCCACGCACGGGAATTCCTGGTTTAGCATAAGAAGCCGAACCGGAGCTTGGTCTAGCTTGGCTAACAGTGTCATCTTCCGAGGATCCAATTTTCTGGCCTGCCTCGGATATAATTTGGCGATTCATTCTAGGCCATGCTTGAGCCTGGTTTGAAAGCAAAAACATGTATAACACTGGCTCCTGTTTTCTTTTTCTTTGAAATTAGCAGCTTCCCGTGTGGAAAAATTCAATGGCAGTCTATTGTCTGATCTGGCCCAAGTCTGGCAGCAACGTCCAGACCGGCTAGTCTGGAAGTTCTGGTCTGGTTCAGATCTGTCGCTTGTCAGCATTCCATGACTAAAAAGTTTGTATGTAGCGAACGAAATTTTTTTTTTACAAGTTTCGAAAAATTCCTAGGTTAGTAACAAGTTTTTAGAAACATTTATTACGCGACCGGAAACAAGTATCTCTTTTTTGCAAATATTGCTACTTACTTTATGATTTTTAATCGAAGTCGATAAATGTTGAATTAAAATGGTTTTTCAACCAAAACTTTATTAACTGACCACCAATTAGTGGCTGACTAGCCGCTGGCTTGTGGCTGGCCAGCCGCTGCTTAGCGGCTGATCGTACAAAAACATTACAGTTCTGGTCAGCCCCAGACCAGGCCTTTATAGTCAGCGCCAGAACTGGAAACCAGACAGTCTGATCTGGCGCTGGCCAGCGCCATGAAATTTTTCCACACAGGTTATAATCCATGCAGAAAGTTTGCCGTGTTCCAGATCAGACCTTGGCCTAGCAATCTCTGTAATGGCATAAAACGCCAAGCCATCTCTGGGCTTTACTTAAAATACAGTTTTGTAAAAATTATTATCTTCTAGAAATTACAATCAATTAATTCATTCATTGACTATTTATTAGATTTTATTCATTTTATAATTTTTTTTTTCGATAGTGTAATTATTTATTACGAAAACAGATCATATTATAATTTTGTCGAATTTCTTGAACTTTGACTCTGGTATATTTATTTTTAAGAGAAAGACAATTTTGCTAGGCCTTTAGTTAGTTTTGAGCATCTCACGGCGGAAGTATATTGATGGGGCTTTAAACTTTATGACCAATCTATATAGCGAGGTGTTTGAATTTCTCTGGAACCAACTTTGAAATTAGTATTCCTTAGAGGCCAAAGTGAGACTTTTTGACGAGTCACGTCGAAATAATTAAGGTAACTAAGGCTTCGAGTTCGCGGTTCGACTTGGCCGACTAATGGCCCCTGGTCTTATTCGTCATTTTCCTTTTTTTGACCACATTCTTTTTCATATAGGTTCTGACTTCGTTACCTATCAGAACATGTCTATTACCAAAACATAATGATTATCGGGCGAGTTGACCAATCTTGAAATCTTATGCATTTTTTTTAATTACTGATTTCAACCAGTAACTGAATTCCAAATATATAAAATCAGAAGTTTCGAATCAGATTCACGTAGGCATTTGTTGAAATTAATTGATCATGAAATAAAATTCAATCATTGATTTAAATTAGTAAACAAATACTTTTCGTCAGAATATTTATTTCGTTAGAAATTCAGTACATATGAAACTAAAATTCATAAATAAACTTTAGATTACATATTTGCCTTGATTTATTCAAGGAAATTTGAACGTGATTTCAACTGGAAAATTAAGGGGGTCCTTCCATGTAAACGCCGTTTTTCGAGGCGTTTTTTGGGATCTTGCAGATAGAAAAGAATTCAATATTTTCCAATGCGGTTTTTTTTTAAAATTTTTATTGGTCCTTTGAGTATAAAAAAAAATCGAAGCTTAAAAAATAAGTGTTATGCTGTAGCCACAGCACCCTTGCGAAATTAGGCCTTCCAAAAGTATGTACACGATTTTGCAAAAACTGTTCGTCTGAAACACAAAAGGAAAAGTTTTTTACAATCTGCAGACTTGCCGCTATCGTACGGTAATAATTCACATAATCATCTTTACAATTGTCAAAATGGCGGATCATGAAAAAAAAAATCTCATTTTTCGGTTTTTTAAGCAGATAAAAACAATTTTTTTATTATTTGTTTATAACAAATAAAAACGATAGCAATAAGTCTGCAGATTGTAAAAAACTTTTCCTTTTGTGTTTCAGACGAACAGTTTTATTTCTTAAACTTCGATTTTTTTTATACTCAAAGGACCAATAAAATTTTTTAAAAAAACCGCATTGGAAAATATTGAATTCTTTTCCTTCTGCAAGATCCCAAAAAATGCCTCGAAAAACGGCGTTTACATGGTAGGACCCCCTTAATTATTTTATTCAGAACATTGTTCTATAGTTAAGGGTGGTCTGTTCTTTTGGTGGATGATCATATGACCATATATTTTGCATAAAAACTCCGTGTTCACTAATTTTTGTGATATACAATCCGTCCATAATGAGTGCATTACCTCTAACTATATATTGGGCATCTGTTACAACACCTACTAGAGTATTTTCTATTAGAAGAGGGTTTCCGTGATCTCGCTGTAATTAGAATGCTTACTTGTCAATCACAGTTTAAAATGTCAAACAAATGATTATAATAACAATACATACCTTATCAACATAAAGTCGAACAGTTCTCAGGTCAGTGTTTACAATGTATAATAGGATATCTTCTTGATAGTATCTTTTGTCTTCTTCTTTCTCAATAACAATTAAGTCCAGTATCTAAACGGAAAATATTGTATTAGATCCAACTCAGCTTGTACCCTATTACTTAATAGGAAAGTCATGTATTTACTTACAGCAGGGCCATTATTAGTAAATCCGGCTAGTTGTAATTGTGTGCCTGCAACAAAATCAATTTCTTCATCATCTCCTGTTCTTGAGAACTTGATCGGCTCTACTCCGGCTGGTTCTTTCAACTTCAGAAAAAATACAATATATAAATTTTAAAGTGACATGTTTGATAACATGTCTGCTATTATATTGACCCATAATTTCATTTTGAATTGCAAGCTTTGAGATAAGTTTTTGAATTCTATGATAATCCTTAATTTCATTATCTCCTATATTCTAATGTTTTACAGAAATTTTGAATTAATCTTTGAATTTATGGCACTGAAGAGGGCCCCCATATGTGGCCGAAACGTTTGCCTTGCTTTCTTTTTGAGTATTTTTATATGTAATAGTGAAAATTTTATTCGAAGGAAATAAAAAGAATCTGACCCTATGCCAAAATAACAAGAAATGAACAAAACAATATATAAACTTTGGAATGATCAGATTTATATGTGGCACTGCATATAGTCTTACACTGGTATAAATTTCTTAAAATTCAAATACTTCACATTTAGTGCAGACTAAAGTTAAAAATTAATTTTGTAACATTTTAGAATTTCCCAAGTGCGAAATTAGATACGGCCCAACGCTGGCCCACCATCGCCAAAAATTTGCCGAAGATCGGCTGCCAATATCGTGCCGTTGCTGGAATGATAACTCCGGTATACACTTGGCGGCCAATGCTGGCCCAAACTCTGGCTGCCAACACTTGTTTTCGGCACAGCAACGGGCCAATGCTGTGCCGAACTCTGGTTTTCTCACTTCCAGGATGGTTTGCCGTGGTAAAAGTGACACATGGCCCAGTAATGTGCCGTCCATGAGCCCGACTCTGGCTCTTCTACTTTCAGAACTGGATGCCATGGTAAAAATGACAATCGGCTTGGTAAAGGGCCGATACTGGGCCAAGTTTCGGCTGAAGGTCGGTAAATTTAAACACTCGACAAAGGCCGCCATCACTAGTCCTGCACTTGACCGATGCAAACAGTGACACTGGCCCAATAACAATGGCCGACTCTTGGCTGCCGAGATTGGGCCAATATTGTGCCGTATTATCACCTTCGGCAATTCGCACTTGGGTTATTTATTTACCTAAAATGCTAAAGATACAAAAAATGATATGAAATTTTAGTATAAGTTATAGTAAAGTTTGATACAATCTATAGTAAATTATCATCTAGTTCATCAAAATTTCAGTATTCTCCTAGAAACTTTCTCATTATGACACGTTTTTCCCTAAATTGAAACGTAGTATAGCAAATATTGTGAATTTAGATCTTCCCGTTTATAAGTTTGAGAAACTGTAATAAACTTTTTAGCAAAGTTGGGACAAATGGAAGATTATTTCATGTTAATAATAAATAGGACTTATATTGGCATTTTGAATTAATATTATATATCGTTAGTGTTTTTAGTTGGCTTTAGGATCCAGAAAAAATGTAACTCAAGTTTTTATATTTTAAAATGTTTCGAATCAGATTGGAATCATCATCAATGATAATTTATTTCTATAAAAATACAAAGAGAAGAAACTTAAAATAGCACGTGCGACGGATAAAAATTGTTGTAACAAACAATATGAATGAATTGCGTGTGTGAAATTATAAAATTGGTCTGAAGAATCAAATTCACAAATCAAAACAGTTCAAAAAATATATATCTACCCTAAGAAAGATTATATATTCAATTGTAGAAGTTACGAATAAATTGACAGTAACTATTTCAGAATAAAAAGTCTAAAAATCTGCGATCTCATTACAATAAAATATTAACAAACAAAACTGACCTGTTATTTTGTTAAGTGCCCGGAAAATACGCAAGTAAAAAATTAAATCAAGAGACACCGCATCAAATTTATCTTCCTTTCCAATGAAAAAATCTCACCCTCCACTTTACTTTACAAAGCCTTTCCAAGTCTGTTCCTAATGCAACGCAGTTTTAAAGGAAAACCTATAGTATAGGTGTATTTTATGATACCAAATAACAGGCGGGATGTTGACTATAACAAAAAGTTTCCGTGATTAATCAGGATGACTGATCAATTCTTACTTGCATAATTTTTTGAAAAATTTTCGCTTATAGAATTAGACAAAATACATATTTTTGGTTTTGTACCTTTCTTCGTAAGATCAAACATTTTTTAGGAAAAACTCATAAAAGTGCTAAATCAACTATACACGACTCCGTGCATTAGTGTCCGGCGTGCTCACGTGAGCAGTGTACTTATGTGCGTATGTATACGAGGTGTGTCCGAAAAGTATCCAATCTGTGTTTATACCTTCGCGCCAGAGCGCTGGATTGGCCTCTGCGGGGTAAAAATGGCTGCACATCTGTTGACAGTGACTCTCGTTCTGGCCGACCTTCGCTGTTTCGCTGACAACAGCACCGGAAAACATCGAGCGTGTGCGACTTGCGATTGAAGGTGATCGTCGATTGACTGCTCGTGAACTAGAAAATGATCTCGGAATACCGAAAACTACTGTTTGGGAAATTTTGAACTACAGTAAAACCTCATTTATCGGGACGCCCTTGAAATGTAAACACCTCGTTTATCGGTATTTGGAGGGGCTCCCCACTACCACCTACAGTCTCATAGTGGGTTGCCATGACTCTTGTTGTATGTTGACATTTAGTAATGGTAACGAAGGTATATATATAATACGAAGGTATTTAATAAAATTGACATAATAAAACTCCTGCAAATGAAACATCTGCAAACTATGTCACTATGTACAAAGAGTGGTGGCTGGAGGAGAAACAAAATGTCCCGATAAATGAGGTTGCGAGATCCCGATAAGTGAAGATCCCGATAAATGAGTGTCCCGATAAATGAGGTTTTACTGTAGATTTTAGGAATGATTAGCGTGTGTACAAAATTCATTCCGAAATTGCTCACGACCGAGCAGAAAGACCTTAGCTCTGAAATCGCTCAGGACAACTGGGAAATGGTCAGTGTTGATGAAAGTGTCCTTAAGAAGGTTATTACTCGTGATGAATCATGGGTTTATGGTTACGATCCTGAAACTAAACAAAAATCTTCACAGTGGAAGCGTCCAGAGGAGCCACGGCTGAAAAAAGCACGTCAAAGTCGAAGCCATGTCAACTCAATGCTGATTATTTTTTTCGATTGTGAGGGTGTTGTGCACTACGAATTTGCTCCAAGAGGTTAGACGATCAACAAAGAATAATACGTTGAAGTTCTGAAAAGATTATGTGATGCCATGAAAAGAAAACGACCACGATTCTGGTCAAGCGGTGACTGGCTTTTTCACCACGATAACGCGCCTGCGCATTCATCGAACGTTGTGCAGTAATTTTTGGCGAAACACAAGATTGTACAGCTTCGCCAGCCTCCGTACAGTCCCGACATAGCTCCTTGTGGCTTTTGGATGTTCCCGAAATTGCACGGAGAAAAATGGGTAGTCAACTTGAATATCTGGAATGTCAACCACATTATATTTGAGTTTTAACTAAGGGACAACATTCTACATAGTGTAACGTACTATCTGTGAAGTGTCAAAACTAGATGTTCAGCTTGACTTTCTCATAGTGTTTCCATCCTGTTTACTTTCCATCCTGGAATGTAAACCTGAGTATCTCAGGTGCGTTAGCTCGATTATCTCGGAGTGTAAGTGTTGACAGGTTAACTATTTCAGAATGTAAACCTGACATTCTGTCGATATTCAAACAGACTATAAAATTATGGTCTCCCTGACTATCAAGAAAAAATTATAGATAGTACGTGGTACTATCTGCAATATAAACTGACATACCTAAATTTTGACACTCAAAGTTTGACACTCTATTTTTTTCCGTGTGAAAATGGCGGCACCAACGCGCAGATATGAACGCTGGTCGGATACTTTTCGGACACACCTCGTACAGACGAGCATCATGCTCGAATGTAGTAGTGTATTCTTGGCGCAAAGAGTGACTTAGCGTACATGTGTACGTGTATCTATTTCAGGAAGTGAACTTGAAAACTTATTTATAAATTTTTGCTCTTTTTTATAAAACGCTGCTTTATATGAAAACACAAAACTTCATAAAATTAATGACTTTTTATGAAGTCAACTTCAAATTTTTTTTATAGTGTCCGGTCTTTTTATATTTTCATAAAATTACATTATTAATACTAATAATGTATACATTTTTTATAATGTTGACTTTATAAAAAAAAGCGTATTCATGAGAACATTTATTTTGTTAGAAATTCAGTACATATGAAACTAAAATTCATAAATAAACTTTAGATTACATTCGCCTTGACGTATTTAATTTAAGGCCGAAATCCATAAACATCGTTTGTCGTGGGCTAGATATACGACAAGCTTTATTGAATATAAAATTTTATTCCATATTAATGATACTTTTTTACAAAACTTTACGAATTTTATCATATTAAAATTCATATTTAAAATTCATATTAAAATTCGAATGCGTCGCTTTTTCTATAGGAAGATTTCAAATTCTTTGAAATTCTGTAAAATATTTATAATTATTTGCAACGTAAACAGTGTTAAATAATGCATTACAGGTTCCCTCGTAGAAAATTTCAAACAATTATATCTCATCAATGCAATTTACCATTCAAATTTGAAGAATTTGAAATCTTTTTGTAGAAAAAGTGATGCTTTCGACTCTGCCGGAATTCGAGCAGTCGACCGGCAATCGAGACTTGGGCTCGAATCCCAGCGCAGTCAAAAGCGTCTCTTTTTCTACAGAAAGATTTCAAATTCTTCAATTTTAATCAACTTTCCCATATGTCTTAATTTTGCTAAAAAGTTGAGTAAAATTTCTCTAACTATGTATCATAACTAAGCATGAATATATACAAATAAAGATTAGGTACTTGTTTCGAATGAACAATAATATTTTTTATATTATTAGTTTAAAGAATTTTTATAAAAAACTTATAGTGAAAAAAAACGTTTACAATTGTTTGAAACTTACCTAGAGCATTGCAATTAACCATAAAGGTCCACATGAGAACAATCAGGATAGTCTTCATATTTTCGGGTTTAGAAATAACTGTTGACTAATTATTGTGCATAAAGTAGCCAGCGGAAAAAACAAGACACTACACGGAAAAAATATGTCCAGTAAAAAGTGTAGAACTTAGTCTGGGAATCTTGGACGGGTACCAAAATGTTGTAAAAATTGAAAACCTCCTTCTTTGAATATTTACAAGATATTTCAATACTAAGTGCAAGAAAGAACTACATAAAGTCCTAGACTATCTAGGAAATTTCGATAAAGCAAAAACAATTTGGAGTCTGTAAAATGTCTAAGACAGTCTGGGAAAAAGTGTAGAGGCAGCGTGTACGATTTCCAAGACAGTATGGGAAAATATGAAAGGTTCTAAAGCAAAATAAAAAAAGCGAAGCAGACATCAGATTTGTAGTGTTTTGTTTACAAGTTCACACTACTAATACACGAGAAACGTATTCTTCACTTATCTAATACACACAAATCTTATTCTATAACCTAACTCAATACATAATACATACAACGCAATTCACTAACACGGTAACACGCAGAATATCGCACGCTGAGTATATCGGTCGAAATGGTCCTTATATAGTAGCTATAGTCAAATTCTCAACGCTTGTGAGAAACGTCCAGTGCCGGGTATCTAAAAATTTTTGATGAAATAGAGAAATTTTTTATGACATTTTTTATGAAATAGAGATAAACTAACCTCTCTTAGTGAGATATTAATTACATTAATACTTTCTTCACAAACATGTAAAATAAAGAAATAGGTTGATGTTAATAGATTAAGTTTTGAAACTCACTAAAATTTAATGTAAAATGAAGGTGTTAGGTAACTATTTTAGTACAAAAGTTGGTACTTACGAAATACACTTCTAATCCTTTATCCTTTATCTCCTTTATATAAAATAAGATCACTTATTCACTTTACTTCGCACTACCGGCTGATGCGCTGATGGTCAACTGCGCATATCGAGGCGCAGATTATTTTCCTAGACTGTCCAGAACTTTTTGTAATACCAGCTCGCTATTTTTTACTTTAGGAACTTTTCATATTCTTTCGAACCGAATTAGAAACATTCACAACTTTTTTACAATTAGTCGTGAACTGAATTTGGCTTCTTACTTAAATTTTGTGTAGTAAATACAAAACTATTTTTCCTAGACTCTTATTGAAAATTTTCAAGACTCATTTGCATTTAGTACTGAAAAGTTTGAAATATTTTATTAAAAGTCATTCAAGATCTCCAACATTTTGCTACCCGTCCAAAACTCCTGGACTAATTCTACACTTTTTACTGGACATATTTTTTCCGTGTATTATAATATTGAAAAAATGGTCGATTAGAATTAAAATATGAATTCTATCCTAACTTTTAGGTGACACCTTTTAAAATAGTAAATATTCCGTGTATAAATTAACTCGCAGATTTTCAAAATAAGTCATATTAATATTAGAAATTCTTTCTCAATGTGCACATGAATCACAATATTCCATTATCAAGAACACCTAGAAAAATATTTACTCGATCTAACCAAACCATTTTATTAAGTAGACTAAGATTTTTGGTGAAGTAAACATAATTTTGTAAACTCAAAAAAAATTATGTTGAATAAATTGCAATGTTTGTTTAATTCCATCAAATCGTATTCACTAAATCAGGTTTCTTAAGTTCATTAAATCGAAATTCATGAACACGCAAAGAAACAGTATTTGATCAAATAAATAATTTTATAGGATTTGAAAAAAATAATGATATACCTAAATAAAAAGTGTTGTGTAGTAATATCAGGATGCTGTTCTTCCTTTCTTTATTCTAATAAAAGAATGAGAGACCGTCTTTTGAAAAATTATAACGAAATTTATTTAAAGAAAACAATTAAAAGAACAATACAGAATTATTAATAACTAAAGCTCTGGGCTTTGAATCTCTCAGGACTGACGAGATCTGTCGCATACGAAGGACAAGCCACTTCTGCTTATTTCGTCGCCTGCAATTACATCTCTCATTTCTAGGTACATAGTTTTTTCTCACACGCTCTAGGTAAGTCTTGCCTTCCATAAAATTGGGAAGCGGTCCAAAACTATGAGTAACTAGCCTTTCTTGCCAAACATCTGTTCCTTTAATTCAAATTAATTAGGTGAGTTTGAAATTTTTGTCACTGCCTACATTATCGGAGATTCACTAGTCGCGTATCAGATAGGATAAGTTGTCGACAGGTGTCCTCGTAGACAATTTCAAACTCCTATATCGCAAATAATGCAATGAATTCAAATATTTAAAGAATTTGAAAATCTTCCTGTGGAAAAAAAGACGCTTTCGACTGCGCTGGGATTATATTTCGATTGCCGGTCCACTGCTCTATCGAAAGACCTGGGCTCGAATCCCAGCGCAGTCGAAAGCGTCTTTTTTTCCACAGAAAGATTTTCAAATTCTTTAAATATGTTTAATATTACTAGTTAAAAGAATTTTTACAAAAAACTTATGGTAAAAAAAAAAAGGTTTAAAAATTTTTGAAACTTACTTATAGCATTGCAATTAACTATAAAGGTCCATATAAGAACAACCAGGACATTCTTTAAATTTTTGAGTTTAGAAATAACTGTCTACTGATTATTGTGCATAAAGTACACTGTAAAAAAGAAGTTTTAATTCAAGTCTAAAAATCGGCTAACTTTAAGATGTAACAAAAACTAGACCATTAGAGAAGGACAGACTTATGCGCTTATACACAAGGTGGCTAATTTTAGGCCAAAATCTTCTGTTAGACGTAACAAATTTAAGACTTTTTTTTTTCTGTATAGCCAGCGGAAAAAATAAGACGCTGACTATTATAATATTGAAACTTGTATTTATAGGGAAAATTTCGAGTTAAGGGGGTCTGCTACCTTGTTGGTTAAAAAAAATCGATTTTTTTTTTTTTGCATTTTTGTGGCCTAGAAGGTGCTAGAAATATAATCTTAAAAGGGTATAACCGAAATCTTATTATTTCGGGGTTTCCAGAGCCGTCAAATATAGCTCCGCTCCACTCCGCGATTCATGCATGAATATCTTTAAATGCGATTTCCCAAAAGTTGCGTTTTTGCAACTGGTTGACATGATATCTCGAAAAGTAATTGATTGATTAATTGAAGTTATATATCAAAATTTGTGAAAAACATGTGCCTATCGTCTGACAGATGCTTTTTAGATTTTTTTTATTTAAACAATTTTTACAGATGTTTTTAACCTCGAAAACATGAAAAAAAAATGTATTTTTTTTTAAAGTTGACTGTTCTGCGAAATTTTCAAATTTTGAAAATCCCATCTGTCAAACGATAGCCAATGTGATAAAAAAACTAAATCATTTTGATTTTTTTGTTTCAGACGATTTTTATGAGCTGAATCGTGTCAACCATTTGTGTATGCATTTTTTGCAAGGGACACTTCAAGGTCAAGTAACGGTCAAATCGAAGACGGCAAATTTCTAGTAAAATTAGTGTTATATGTATTTAAATAAACAAGTTGAATGCAACAAACCGCATCTCGATTGCGTTTTTAGTTTTCCTTTAACTAATATTCAAAAAACAGTGTCAAAAATGAAGCCACAAGGTAGAAGACCCTCTTAATCCTGCTTCGCAAATAAGAAACCAAGTAAATAAAAATTTTATTCTGACGTTAGGGTGAGATAAGTTTTATTTACTCACTTACACACATACAAATTGCAAATAAAAATGCCACCCAGAAAACTATATCTACTTGTATACATATATTTTTTTATACGAAACTCCTACGAAGTTTGAAGTGTTGAAATGAAACAATAAAAAACTGGTCTTAAATAGTATATTACATTACAAGGGGCGAAACAGAGCAATTGCATGAGTGTGAAGTTTGCTGCCCGAGTGAAACGAGGGCTGCAATCACACGAAATGCTTTCGCTGTGTTTTGTTTTGAGTAATGTACACTATTTTTCATAGCGCCTCCTTTGAAAATTCGATTTTCGGTACCTGTAGAGCGGGTTGAAACTACGATTTTCAATCCTAGGGTTGAAAGGCGCTGTTTCAACCCGTTCCACAGTTACAGCCAATCAGATTATCAAAAGAGTTGCTATGAAAAATAGTATAATTTTTGTTCATTTTTTTTGGCATAGGGTCAGTTTTTTCTTATTTCCCTTGATTAAAATTATTATTACATTTAAAAATGCGAAAAAAAAGGAAGGCAAACGTTTCGGCCACATATGGGGGCCCTCTTCAGTGCCATAAATTCAAAGATTAATTCAAAATTTCTGTAAAGGATTGGAATATAGAAGATAATTAAAAAAAAAAAAGAATTATCATAGAAATTAAAAACTTATCTCAGAGCTTGCAATTCAAAATGAAGTAGTCCAGTATGCAGCATCACGAATTGAAAAAATATTTGTAGTTCACTATGAATAAAAAACCGCGCGGATAAACTGAAAAAATATAAAAGATTTTGCACACGAGCCGACCAGAATTTTTTTTCAAAAAATGTTTATTATTAAAGAAGGATGCCAAATTGGTTCTCAATGGCAAAACGCGAACAAGTTTTACATTTATGAAAAATTCTCGTGAAGACTTTATTACTGGCGTAAAATATATATGTAATATATATGTATATATATATATATATATATGTAATTTTACCCCATGTTATCAAACATGTCACTTTGAAATTATAAAATGGCACTTTCAATATAAAGCTAGAATATCTAACAGTTCTGACCATTTTCAGAACTAGTTAAATTTAATAATACGTCAAATGTGATACTTAATATCAGGAATATTTAAATTGCATTTTTATTAATTTTTAAAGATAAATTTATTATCATTTTTTTCAAAACATCTCAGAATAAATCTGTATGTAAAATAAACAACTTTCAATTCTTTAAAAATATTGAGTAAAATTACATATATGGCTATTATAATATTTTATGTTTATGAAACGCCTCGCTTGCAAATTCCGTGTTAAATGAATTGTCCGTGAAGCTTATATACAAAATCGTTTTCTTAAAAAATAAACGACTTCGTCCACTCGTCAAAATCATCATAAACGTCTCGAATTTCTTAACTAGGTACAGGACAATAGTCTTCTTCAAGGAGGAAAAGAACCTCTCAGGATTGCTTATAGAAAAAAATTTTTGGTCAGTAAAGCCACATGTCCCGAGTCGGTTTTTAAAGCAGTTCAGATCATTCTGTGAGAGACGCCGGTAATAAAGTCTTCACGAGAATTTTTCATAAATGTAAAACTTGTTCGCGTTTTGCCATTGAGAACCAATTTGGCATCCTTCTTTAATAATAAACATTTTTTGAAAAAAAATTGCGGTCGGTTCGTGTGCAAAATCTTTTATATTTTTTCAGTTTATCCGCGCGGTTTTTTATTCATAGTGAACTCCAAATATTTTTTCAATTCGTGATGCTGCATACTGGACTACTTCATTTTGAATTGCAAGCTCTGAGATAAGTTTTTAATTTCTATGATAATTCTTTTTTTTAATTATCTTCTATATTCCAATCCTTTACAGAAATTTTGAATTAATCTTTGAATTTATGGCACTGAAGAGGGCCCCCATATGTGGCCGAAACGTTTGCCTTCCTTTTTTTTTCGCATTTTTAAATGTAATAATAATTTTAATCAAGGGAAATAAGAAAAAACTGACCCTATGCTAAAGAAATGAACAAAAATTATATTAATTTGGGTCAATATAATAATAGACATGTTATCAAACATGTCACTTTGAAAAAATAGTATACATTACTCGAAACAAAACACAGCGAAAGCATTTCGTGTGATTGCAGCCCTCGTTTCACTCGGGCAACAAACTTCATACTCCTGCAATCGCTCTGTTTCGCCCCTTGTAATGTAATATACTATTTCATAGCAACTCTTTTGAGAATCTGATTGGATGTAACTGTGGAGCGGGTTGAAACAGCGCCTTTCAACCCTAGGGTTGAAAATCGTAGTTTCAGCCCGCTCTACAGGTACCGAAAATCGAATTTTCAAAGGAGGCGATATGAAAACATTTTTTCCATCCAAGTTAATAAAATCCTTGTTAGAAAATATTTATCTGGTGTTTGGTTAACAGGCGGGAATAGAAAATTTTTTAAGTCGCATTTTAATTCGCACATAGTGAAAAAATTTGTTTTCAGTTATAACCGTTTTTACTGAAAAAAAGGTATTATTTTATCCAGAACATCCTTCTACAGTTGAGGTTCCACTGTTCTCTGGTGGACGGTCATATGGCCATACATTGTTCATAAAAATGTTGTGGTCAGAAATTTTCGTCATATAGAATCCTTTATTAATAAATCCACGAGGTATTTTTATATATCGTGGATATGTTCTAACTCCTACTAGAGTATTTTTTATTAGAAGAGGGCTTCCTTTATCTTCCTATAATTAGAAGGGTTACTTGTCAATCACAGTTCAACATGTCAAACTAATGATTGTATATAATAAGAATACATACAGGATCAAGATAACGATCAACATTTCTCTCGGCAGTGTTTACAATGTATAATGGGAAATCTTGTTCATTGCACATTTCGTCTTTTTCATCAGTAACAATTAAATCCAGTGTCTAAACAGGAAATATTTTATTAGGTCAAACTCAGTTTATACCATATTACTTAATTGCAAAGCCGTGTATTTACTTACAGCAGGGCCATTTTCAGTAAATCCGGCTAGTTGTAATTGTGTGCCTCCAACAACATCAATTTTATTATCATTTTCTGTACTTGACAACTTGATTGGCTCTACTCCGGCTGCTTCTTTCAACTTCAAGAAAAAGTATATAAATTTTGAAATGATCAGATTTATTTGTGGCACTGCATATAGTCTTACACTCGTACAAATTTCTTAAAATTCAAATACTTCACATTTACTGCAGACTAAAGTTAAAAATTAATTTTGAAATAGTTTAGAATTCATTTAGAGCTTTGAATAAATTAATTAAAGTTTTTGCAATAGTATAAACCTGCACGGGAAAAAATACACGGAGAAACTTTTTATAGCAATATATGTTTTATTTTATAATGATAATTCTAAAAATATTAGGAATCTAGGGAAAATCCAGGAGCAATAGTAATTATTCCTAGCGAACCGGAAATATTCCGCAGTCAAAATATTAAAGATTCAAAAAATAGTATGAAACTTTAGTATAGGTTATAGTAAAGTTTGATGCAATCTATGGTAAATTATCACCTAGTTTATCAAAATTTCATTATTCCTCTTGAAACTTTCTTACTATGACACGTTTTTCCCTAAATTGGATTATAGTATAGCAAATATTGTAAATTTAGATCTATCCATGTAGTTTGAAAAACTGTACTGAACGTTTTAGCAAAGTTATGACACATGGACAAGTTGAAGATTATTTAAAGTCAATAACAAACAGGAAATATATCGACCCTTAGTATTAATATTAAATATAGTTGGTATTCTTAGTTGGCTTTAGGATCCATAAATAATCGAACACAAGAATTCAAATTTTCAAACGTTTCGACTCAGATTGGAGTCCTCATCAATGAGAATTTATTTCTATAAAAATACAAAGGGAAGAAACTTAAAATAGCACGTGCGACGGTTAAACTTTGTTGTAACAAACGATATGAATGAATTGCATGTGTGGAATTATAAAATTGGTCTGAATAACTAAATTTACAAATAAAAACTGTACAAAAAATATATCTACCCTAAGAAAGATTATATATACAATTGTAGCAGATAAGAAGAAATTGAGAGTAACTATTCCAGAATAAAAAGGTCTAAAAACTTTTACGAAAGTGTCTGTCTGTCTGTCTGTCTGTAGGTCGAGTGCGGCATAACTCTCGATAGAATTATCAGATTGAATTGAGCTTTGGTACACTTTATCGGAGCCGAAAAAGTAAGGACAAGTTCGTTAACCAGCCACATCCAATCAAAATTGAGGGATTGAGCACTACTTTTGTGTTTTTGAAAATAACTTTTTAAAAAATCAAAAATTTCAATACTGGTTTTTGATAGTGCTCATAAATCTCTACAAATTATCCTTATAACATTTTTTGATTAAATCAAAATTAGAAATGTTACAGCATATTCAAATATTCATAAGATGCATATTTTTCTTTTTAATTAAAAAAAAACTATTGAAAATCCAAAATTCAATTTTTTAACAATAATATGTGAAATACGAAAAAAACGTAAGAATACAAAGTTGTTCGTTTCAAAAAGATCTACAAATTTTGTTTGACGCAGTTTCTGATAAAACATATATTTTTTGTTTCAATTCCAAAAAATACGTTTAAAATTCAAAAATTCCATTTTTTAGACAAAATATGTGAGATACAAAAGAAACGTTTATATGGAAAATTGTTTGCCTAAATGAAGTTTACAAATTCTCATTAAGACTCTTCGGGACAGGATGTATATTTTATGTTTTGATTTTTAATATTAAACAAATTCGATTTTTTTCTCCAAAATATGTGAGATACGAAATAAGCGTTGTTCTGCAAAATCGTTTCCTTAAATAAAGTCTACGATTGTTTTTTCTTTTTGAGAGATTTGGAAGAAAATAAATTATTTTAATCATGTAATTTATTAAGAAGTTACAGAAATGTATACAGAAAATCGAGCGCGAAGCGCGAGCGTCATGATGAGAATGTGTTCCTTAAGGCTGATAGAGCCTTAAGTAAATTGAATCTCCTGTTTCACTTAAATTCAAAAAGAAATACAGTGACTTTGAGAAAATGTGTAATTCACATCATCTGTAATGTTATTATAAAATTGGTTTGAGCTTCAGTATCAAGTTATAAGAAATAAACTTAAATGTATGCGAAGAGCACAAGACCGAGCGCGAAGCGCGAGGTCCAGGAAGAACGGAGCTTGGTCTTGTGCTCTTCGCATACGTTTAAGTTTATTTCTTATAATTTAATACTGAAGCTCAAACCAACTTAATGATATTAAAGATGATGTGAATTAGTCATTTTCTCAAATTCACTAAGTTTCTTTTTCAGATTAAGTGAAACAGGAAATTCAATTTACTTAAGGCTCTATCGGCCTTAAGGAATACATTCTCATCATGACACTCGCGCTTCGCGCTCGATTTTCTGTATGCATTTTTGTAACTTTTTAATAAATTACATGATTATTGATAAGTTTATTTTCTTCCAAATCTTTTAAAAAGGAAAAACAATCGTAGACTTTATTTAAGGAAACGATTTTGCAGAACAACGCTTATTTCGTATCTCACATATTTTGGAGAAAAAAATCGAATTTGTTTAATATTAAAAATCAAAACATAAAATATACATCCTGTCCCGAAGAGTCTTAATGAGAATTTGTAAACTTCATTTAGGCAAACAATTTTCCATATAAACGTTTTTTTTGTATCTCACATATTTTGTCTAAAAAATGGAATTTTTGAATTTTAAACGTATTTTTTGGAATTGAAACGAAAAATATATGTTTTATCAGAAACTGCGTCAAACAAAATTTGTAGATCTTTTTGAAACTAACAACTTTGTATTCCTACGTTTTTTTCTTATTTTACATATTATTGTTAAAAAATTGAATTTTGGATTTTCAATAGTTTTTTTTTTAATTAAAAAGAAAAATATGCATCTTATGAAAAAATGTTACAATTCAAATTTGTAGGACTTTATTTATTCAATAATATTGTATCATAACGTTTTTTCGTATCTCGTATAATTTAACTGGAAAATGGAATTTTGATATTGACTTTTTTCGAATTTGAATATGCTGTAATATTTCTAATTTTGATTTAATCAAAAAATGTTATCAGGATAATTTTTAGAGATTTATGAGCACTATCTAAAACCAGTATTGAAATTTTTGATTTTTTCAAAAAATTATTTTCAAAAACACAAAAGTGGTGCTCAACCCCTCAATTTTGATTGGATGTGGCTGGTTAACGAACTTGTCCTTACTTTTTCGGCTCCGATAAAGTGTACCAAAGCTCAATTCAATCTGATAATTCTATCGAGAGTTATGCCGCACACGACCTACAGACAGACAGACAGACAGACAGACAGACAGACACTTTCGTAAAAACCATTTTTTCTGACTCAGGGGGTCTCAAAACGTAAAGATTTGATGAAAATTTCGAAAGTCATTTTTCACATAAAACCAATACCTTCTCATCCATGATGAGAATGTAAAAATTGTTGTGCTAACTAATAAAATAGGTGAGGCATATTTTACAAACCGAAGTAGTTGGTTTTACTAACCATTTTTTTCAGTGTAAATCTCACTGATGAAGACTCCATTCTGAGTCGAAACGTTTGAAAATATGAAACCTTGAGTTACATTTTTTCTGAACCCTAAGGCCAACCAAGAACAATAACAATATTTAATATTTTTCAATGTTATTATAATAATTTATTACGTATGTTTTTAAATTTTACCGAATTGTAATGCATTATTAATCATTTATTGGAGAAATATAGATTCTAAACTAGAATCCGATGTTATATAAATCAGGCTGTAAGTTAAAATTTAGTTCCTAAACCAGAACTTCAGAAATAATTAAGTGTAATTTAGATGTGACAAAGATTATATGTTAATCCAACCATGTAAGATAACGTTTTTTGTTTATAAAATATCTTACTCAAAATTTGGTGAATGTATCAGAAAAAAATAAGGAACGTCTGTTAAATTCGATAAGTAAAAATTCAGCAATTTTTTTATTCTAAAATATAAAAGTGAAGTGTTATCGGCAATTACAGTTCTGTAACTACATTTTCACGACAAATGAAATATCGTCCTGAATTTTTGGAAAATGAAACAAAAATTACTGAGACAACTCTGTTATGTCTTAAATATTCATTATAATACAAGATAATTTTGATAAAAAAAAGTAATGTTAACAAATTTGCAGAGTATATTACTGACGGTGCGTTACACCAATTCAGCAAAACTCTAGACACTTAGTTGGTATTTTTGATAAATTTTTTCTCTAATTTCATTTTAGTATAGTATGCCTTCCCCCATTCCTTATATATGCTATTATTTATTATTTCCTAAATTTTGACCCTTTTATTTTGATTTTTATATATGGAGAAAAATTCGATAGTCAGGAAGTGAATTGGTCACGTGACCTTCATGGCCCATGGCCTTAATCCACTAATACAGTTAAGAATACAGAACGAGTCGAATATGCTATAAGAAATTGGAAGATTGATTAGTTTATAACATGAAGAAAAAGACAGAAATCGGCAAATAAATACATAACCTGCATGGAAAACTTTCCAACTTAACCCAGTTTTTAGTTGGGCGCCACGTTGGACCCAACTAGGATTTCCATTTTGAGAATAATTTTAAAATTACTGAAAAATTATATAATTATTATACTACTATTTAACATAGAAAATGGTTTTTTATTTATTTTTATTTTTTTGCAAAAATGGTGGCTTGACAGGCGATGTACTAGAACGCTGAAAAAATAGATGGTCGTACGGTGGGCACTCTAGCTTTGCCAATTTTCAATCAATCGATTAAAATATTTTTTTAATGAAAGCATTAAATGTTTTCCTAGCGAAATACGTAGCTGTTTTCAAAAATATACATTTTTAATAAAATGACACCGATTTATAGTAAAAGATACGTATTTAGCCCTAAATTTGAATTTTCGTTGATTTATTTCAATTTAAAATCCTATACCTCTAAATTGATCACCCTTTATATACCATACATTCTACATATGAGAATCATTCATTCAATACCTTTAAATACGTCATTCATAATAACTGTATGAATAAGTGAAGATACACTTCAATCAATGTTTCACTTGTGAATCTTTACACAATTTTTGCACCAAATATTTTTTGAATGACGAAAAATATAAGTATTCGAATCTTAATTTTATACGTGGTAAGCCTCTATACTTGAAAATTTCAACATTCAAAAGAAGTATAGTTATCAAAAACAATTAAAAGAATCGCTTGAAAATGTTTATGGACCATATCAGTATTAAAGTTTGAATGGGCATGAAGCAGATTAGCCTAACTAGGCCCCAACTGGATTTCCCTGCTGGGCTAAATCTAGGTTTATTGTTACAAATCAAGAAAATGAGGCAACCCAACTGAGACCTACGTGAAGCTTGGGAAATCTAGTTAGGACCCACTTAGGTCCCATCCGATTTTTCCACACGGGAATCTATGAAAATGCGTTGATATTCAAAGACACTGTTTAAATTCATGAAATTACTTACTGTTAAGACTGCAAGATGGTGAGTTTCAGAGCCCCATTGAGCAGAATCTTGAATAACTCCGTCCTCTGATTCACAAAGGTGTTTATCAACATCCCGCCTGTTATTTGATATCAAAACAAAAGTTATAGGATCATGTGAATGAAGGGCCCCATTCGAAGTCAGAACAAGATATGGAGCTATTACGAATCCAGTGCCTATGCACTCATAATTATTAGAATGCAAAGATGCCAGAAATTGTAGCTCTTCCGCTCTTTCTTTAGAGTACTGTACGTTGCGTAATTTTCCCTCCAATAATGAAGTCGCATTTAATTCTGTGAAAAGAGAAATATGTTTAATTTGAAGAAAAACTAATTTAAACGTAAAAAGTTCTATGTTAAAATGATTTATTTGATTTAAAAGTATACTATTTTGATTCAACCAATGTGGTTTTCAAAAGTGCTGGTTTTTTCAAATTCAAAAACTTATTTTTTGTGCTCAAAAAATATTTTTTAAACACTACAAAGGGCATAGCCGGGTTTCCATGTGAAATCGGCCTTAAAACCAAATCAAATTTCGCATAAACCATATGGAAGGGGTTGGGCAAGAGATTATTTTGTCAAATTTTCAGATCATTATCTGCCATTTTAAATGAGTAATGGCGGATTTTACCATTTTCGTTTTTTTCTTTTTTTAGCTAAACTAATTATAGAAAATTTTTGAAAAAAATCAGGGTTGTTTTTCCCAATAGAAGACATATTTGTAAATTTTTACAGATTTTTTTATGCATAATTCGCGATGAAAAAATTTGTGAAAATTTTTGCACGCAATTTTGTTCATGTTTAAATTGCGCGACCACTCGTTTGAATTATTCTATTCATTAGTTATCTATCGATGATTAAAACGGAATTTTTGCAGATTTTTGCAAGCTGTGGACGGGGGTAAAACAGAATAAAAACCGTCAAAATACGCATTCTTCCAACATCTTACTATTAAAGCACATTTAATAATAACAGTAGACAAATGAAAAATACATTTTTATTTGGTAATCAATCTCTAACATGGTTTACTGCTGAAATTTTTGCAAAAATTTTGGGAATTTTTTTTGTAGCGAAAAATCGAAATTTTTACATGCATTATGAACAAATGGTTGACTGTCGTTATTCGCAAGTCGAAATGGTGCTGCTAAAAATATCTTTTCGTATTCTTGAATAATTTTCGAATATACGGGTTAAATTAATTTCTCTTTGTTAAAAATAACATACTCATTTAACCATACATGACATCGAAAATGCCCTCAAATCGTCCTCCATTCACTTTACATTTTGAAATTTTAGTGAGCACAAATATTAAGAAAAGCTCGTAAATTAAATAAATAATTAACTTGGATTTCTGGATAACAAAAAATTTTTAGCAGTTATTTTGCATTGCAATACTTACATTTTCGTTACATTTTTTTATAAAGTTTTGCACGTTAAAAAATTTAGTCCGTGCAATAACTGTCCGTTTTAAATAAAAGTGGTATACAAAATGTAAAATTGGCTTTCCTACAAAAATATATTTTTCTACCATCGAGTTTTTTCAAAATAGACGGTTGATTGTACTTTCATAGCACTTCATACTCCATAAGTGGCTGAACATTTGCCAAGCATAAAATTTTTTTTCAATTATAAATTAGTCATCATCGTTGTCTTCGTTTATAACTGTAAGTTTGTAGGAAAACCAATTTTACTTTTTGTATACCACTTATATATAAAACGGAAACTTTTTGAACGAACTAAATTTTCAAGGGGCAAAACCTGTATATTCGAAAATTATCCAAGAATACGAAAAGATATTTTTAGCAGCACTATTTCGACTTGCGAATAACGACAGTCAACCATTTGTTCACAATGCATGTACAAATTTCGATTTTTCGCAACAAAAAAAATTCGCAAAATTTTTGCAAAATTTTTGCAAAAATTTCAGCAGTACACCATGTTAGAGATTGATTAACAAATAAAATTGTATTTTTCATTTGTCTACTGTTATTATTAAATGTGCTTTAATAGTAAGATGTTGGAAGAATGCGTAATTTAACGGTTTTTATTCTGTTTTACCCCCGTCTACACCTTGCAAAAATCTGCAAAAATTCTGTTTTAATCATCGGTAGATAACTAATGAATAGAATAATTCAAAAGAGTGGTCGCACAATTCAAACATGAACAAAATTGCGTGCAAAAATTTTCACAATTTTTTGCATCGCGAATTATGCATAAAAAAATCTGCAAAAATTCAAAAATGTGTCTTCTATTGGAAAAAACAACCCTGATTTTTTTCAAAATTTTCCTGTGATTAGTTTAGCTAAAAAAAGAAAAAAAAAGAAAATGGTAAAATCCGCCATTACTCATTTAAAATGTGTTAGGAATGCAGGTTTACGAATGTTCTATACCCTATCAATGAACGACGTGGATGCGATCACTTCAAATTTATTGATACAAAAGAACGTATTACAACTCTCACAAGGAAGGCGTACGGCTAACTATATATAATAAAGAGACGTAGAACAGCGATGATAGATGGCGACTCTGAAATCGACGGCATATCGATCTTATATTCAAATGACATTCCAATACTTCCTCTCGAAACGTGGTTGATTATTTAAGATAGACTTAAACTTCCCAATCCGAGTAGTTTTACAAATTGTTGATGCTTTGGTCCAGGTAATCCCTTTGTCAACACGTCTGCAATCATGTCGTCGGTAGAGACGTGTTCACGTTCTACAAGCTTCTTTTTCAACGCATCTCGAACAAAATGATGCCTTACGTCGATATGCTTACTCCTAGCGTGAAATATTGGATTCTCAGCTAGGCGTTTGGCTCCCATGTTATCGTTAAATAATTTCACGTCAGCAAGCGTCCCGAATCCCAATTCAGATAAGAATCCTCGGAGGTGAATTGCTTCTTTCGTAGCTTCTGCTAACGCCATGTATTCAGCCTCCGTGGATGATAGGGCTACTGTCCTCTGCTTCGATGAATCCCAGGATATTGTTCCGTTGCTGAGTCTGAATGTATACCCTGTATACGATCTTCTATCCACAAGACAGCTGGCCCAGTCTGCGTCGACGTATCCTTCTAATGACTTCTTCGATGGGCTGAATAAAAGTCCTAAATCCGCCGTGCCCTTTAAATAGCGGAGAACGCGTTTTGCAGCGGTCCAGTGAATTTGTCCAAAATCAGTATTGAACTGGCTCAAAGCGCTGACGGCGTGAGCGATATCGGGCCTTGTGGCCACAGCCAGGTACATTAAGGCACCTACAAGTTCGCGATACGGCAGTTTCTTTTCTGCAGTTGTAGAATCTTCCTCTGGTTTCGTCAGTCTTACGTTTATATCGAAGGGAGTTGTCACTGGCTTGCATTCAGCCATTCCGAATCGATCTAACAATTCCTTGATGTATCCCTTCTGATTCATGGCGATCGTATTACCGTCTCGTGAAAATTCGATTCCGAGACAATATTTTGGTTCTCCGAGGTCTCGAATATCGAATTCTTTTAAGATTTCTTCCTTGAACTTCGCTATTTTCTTCAAATTCCGAGAAGCGACCAATATGTCGTCTACGTAGATGGCGATGATCAGTATTTCTTCCTCTTGACCCAAGTAGTATACGCATGGATCTGCATTTGATGGGGTAGCTCCGAGTCTTTTTAGAACTCCATCCAATTTCACGTGCCAACTCCTTCCAGCCTGTCTCAGGCCGTACAAGGATTTCTTCAGTAGACAAACTTTGTCTCCTGATTCCAAATCCTTCTGCATACGTTTCGCTCTTATTCCAATCTTGCTGCTGTTTCGTTCCGTCTGAATGATGTTTTCGAGAGCTTCCGCCAGGAAATTGGGTGTCTCCATGAATACTTCCTCTTCAATCACACCATTCAAGTACGCTGTTGTGACGTCGAATTGTCTGATTGACATTCCATATTCAGCTGCAAGTGCTACCAATAAGCGAATAGATCCTAAGCGGGCTACTGGCGCGAAGGTTTGGTTGAAATGGACTCCTGGGCGTTGAGCGAAACCTCGCGCAACTATTGGGGCTTTCCTTCTCTCCAATTTTCCGTCTGGTTTGTATTTATTTCTTAACACCATTCGGCTGCCAATGACTTCGCGATCATTCGGACGTTCCACAAGTTCCCAAGTGTCATTTTTTATTATTGACTTGACTTCATCTGCCATGGCGCGATACCATTCTTCGGCGACGGGACCAGGCACTGCCTGTTTTGTAGGTACTTCTGCTAAATGAGCTTCTTCCAAATTTTCGTTTTGATCGACATGTTTCTGGTACGGGCAGTACCGTTTCCGTGGTCTTCCTCTTAACCCGGTCAAGATCTTAGCTGGTCTTCCTGGACCTCTTCTTAGTGGTACTTCGATGTCCTCGACTTCGGCTTCTGTGATTTCCTCGTTTCCATCTTCCTCGATGTTCTCGTCTGGATCTGGTTCGTCTTCTTCATATATTCCCTGAGCAGGTATCCAGTTCTGATTTAGAGATTGTATTGCTACCTCGACTTCTTTTCTTTCGGATTTTGAGATTCCAACGTTCAGTTCTGGACTATCAAGCTCTTCAGGAATGAATTCCTCGTAGATACCATTGGTGGGATTTTTAGAATTCTTGAGAAATGCGACATCTCGTGTTACTTGCACTATCTTTTCTTCCGGGATCCATATTCTAAATCCTTTGGATTTGTCGTCGTAGCCGAGGAATATTCTCTTTTTACCGCGTTCCTCGATTTTCCATTTTTCAGGTGTTCTGTCCAAGATGATGACGTGACTTCCGAACTCCTTGAAGAAGCCAACGTTAGGCGCTCTTCCGTTCCAAACTTCATATGGTGTTTGTCCATCTAGACTCTTCGTAGGACATCTATTTCTGATGATGTTTGCCGTTGAGACAGCTTCGGCCCAAAATGAAGGGGGGAGACCGGATTGAATCAAAAGGCACCTAGCCATTTCCATGAGGGTCCTATTTTTCCTCTCAGCTGTCCCATTCTGCTCTGGATTATATGGTACGGTTAATCTTCGTTGAATACCGCTTTTCTTCAAAAAATCATCGAAGTCGTTGCTTAAATATTCGGTTCCGTTGTCGCACTGTAAGAACTTTATCTTCCTCTCCTTCTGGTTTTCCACGAGAGCTTTGAACTCCTTAAAAGCCTCGAAAGCCTCGCTCTTCTTCCGGAGAAATCGTACTTCGGACCAGCGCGAGTTATCGTCGATAAATGTTACGTAGTATTTGGCTTTGTTATTGGATTCCACTCTCATCGGACCGCAAAGGTCGCTGTGGATTATTTCCAGTAAGCCAGTCTTTCTTTCGGATTTCTTGGGGAAAGAGGTTCTAACCATCTTCCCAAGAAGGCAAATATTGCATTCTAGCTTTTTCTCATATTTCCCGAGATTCATTCCAAGCAATGATTTTTTGCGGTCACCATTCTGAAGATCCTGTACGTTTAGGTGGCCCATGCGCCGATGCCACATTTCCAGTTGTGTTAAAGGTTTCGATGAGCGATTTGATTCTTCAGCGATAGCTTTACATTCTTGCTCATATTCCTCACGCACGAAGTACAAGTCACCGACCCGATCAGCGTATAATATAACCTCGCCGTCATTTCCAATAACTGTCGCGTGACCCTTTGTGAATAATACGTCGCAGTTTTTATCAGTTATCTTCGCGACAGACATTAAATTTGTGCGGAGGTCTGGAACTTGGAGCACGTTGCTCAAGCTGACATTTTTTTTTCTACCGTTGACGTTAGCTGAAAGTAAAACAGTTCCTTTAGCAATAATTTCCGTCGAAGAATTACTTGCAAGATTTAACCTTCCACGTCTCAAGTCGTATATTTCCGAAAACAGGTGTGCTTCCTTGCATATGTAGTGCCTCTTGAACGTCAGAATCGAGGAAATTTTCAATTGCACATAAGCTTACGTCTTCGGCATTTCTCGCAGACGGTCGGGAATGTTCGCGTTTCTTGACTTTGCAGTCTACGGCCATATGCCCCCTTTCACCGCATCGATGGCACCGAAATTTAAACTCCCCTTTCTTTCCAGGTTCGCGATTTTCCGTCGTAATTCTGTTTTTATTCCAGCTTTTCTTCACCATCATCGCGTTTTGCACAACACCGCGTGTTTCATTTTTACGAGCGTCGCTTTCCTCGATAATTTTCAAACGAACCACTTCCGGTGTGGGCAATTCGTCGCGAGACTCGATTGCACACCTAAAATTTTCAAATGTAGGTGGTAAGCTGTACAAAAGCATAACCGACAACAGGTCAGGATCAATTTCCACGCCCATTTCATTAAGTTTGTCGATCACGTCAAACATTTTTCCTACATGTTCCCGCACATCTTCACCATCCTCCATCTTTGAGAGTGTAAGCTGCTTCAAAAGTGTAGCTTTTCGAGCTGGCCCTTTAGATTGATAAATTCCCTGCAGTTTCAGCCAGACTTCTCGGGATGTTGCACATCCCTTTATTTGTTTTAACTCAGAAGGATTGATAGACAGGATGAGATCTGACTTTGCTTTATTATCGTTTTTCGACCACTCACTCACGAGGTTAGCCGCAGCGACGTTACCGTCAATAGCTTCGGGTTTTACAATTTCCCCACTCACGTAACCCCAGGCGTCGTTTTTCACAAGTAACGCTTCCATCTGCATCTTCCAAGTGTCGTAATTCTCCTTGTTAAGAGTCTCGATACGCACAGAATTTGATACACTCATTTTGCTTCTCGATTTACCATGTGGCACACTAACCTACAAAAATCAAGAATCGTCGATCGAACGTTTCCAGTCTTTTGCTTAGACATACGATCCTTTTTTTCTTTTTTTTTGAAATGCCTGGGCCCATAACCTGTTAGGAATGCAGGTTTACGGATGTTCTATACCCTATCAATGAACGACGTGGATGCGATCACTTTAAATTTATTGATACAAAAGAACGTATTACAACTCTCACAAGGAAGGCGTACGGCTAACTATATATAATAAAGAGACGTAGAACAGCGATGATAGATGGCGACTCTGAAATCGACCGCGTATCGATCTTATATTCAAATGACATTCCAATAAAATGGCAGATAATGATCTGAAAATTTGACAAAATAATCTCTTGCCCAACCCCTTCCATAAGGTTAATGCGAAATTTGATTTGGTTTTAAGGCCGATTTCACATGGAAACCCGGCTATGCCCTTTGTTCTATTTAAAAAAAGATTGTCAACTAATGCACTGACTTCTTGTGATAAGAAGATTCAAAAAATTATCAACATTAATAAAATTTAAACCAAATAAGTTAATTACAAGTAGTATCTGCCGGGTACTCCCTCAGATGGTTTGTAAACTTAAGGAATGCTAAACTATTTAAATAGGATACAAGTTCAATGATTTTCTAAAAAAGTGACAAAGAACTCGTTTCTTTGTTCTCAATTATGAAAGAACTCAAAATCTCAAGAAGTTTTTTAAGCTCTTGAACTAACTCGAAACTGAGACCTTGCTGACGACGAATTGGTTGTCCTCGTGTCCAAAAAGAGTTCAAGAACGGGTTTCTTTCGAACTCATAACCCAAGATCACACAAGCAGAAATTTTATCGAAGTTTAGTACAAGCGCGATTTAACAAAAACAGCCGTAGCTCGAAACAAGAAGAACGAAAAGTTATATGCAAGATCCAAGAATTATAATATAATATAACGTCACAACACTCGAATCTAATTTAGTATTGTAGTTGTTTGCGGCGCTTATCATTACACTTGATATGTCACGAATAGTCCCGGCCATTTTGATTTTATCGATCTTGTGATGTAGTAATGGATTTTAGTAGACGCATGCGCAGTTCAAATGTACAAGGCTTTGCCAGTAAGATGCTAACGCTGTACGAAGAAGAATAAGAAGAAGATTGTGCTCCGTTGCATGGCTTAAGGCGCATGCGCAGTTCAATTTTTATATTTCATTCCTCTGCAGCGCAATATACTACATTGCGCTACTGTTAACTGTAGCCAATAAACGAGTTTGCGCGCCGGTGCACATAAAAGTTTTTAATCTTGAAAGATTTGTGTAAAGTTTGTGCAAGGTTGCGTCCAACATTACATGCAAAATTTATTGCAAATCTGCCGCGAAATTTGAAATAAATTTCAATACAATTGTTAGGACGTACCAAGTATTTCTATTTTTATAACATTGTTTCAATTCAATACAAACTTCAAAATGTAAGTCTTAATCTCTTAGAATCATAAATGTAACAGCTGCTAGGTAATTTGCAATTGCTTCAAGTTATATTACAGTTGTTCTCAAAATCTTTTAACACTAGAAGTACCACGTGAGTTAGTTTTGACCCACGATGGTTTGTCGAGGGCCCTACCCCCCTCCATAATCATCGCAGGACAAAAGCTCCAGTGACTTTTAATCGTTTATGGGGTTGTACAACTCACCAAAATTTCACTTATTTAAACATTTTTCGCAATTTTAAGATACTTTTACTCAAAAACCTCATAAATGTCGTCAAATTTTACGTTACCTTTGTAACGTAAAAATTTTGCAAATTTCCAAATATTTATAACAGTGCGGATAGAGGAAACATTTCTTTGTAATATTAAAAAAAGTTTTGTTTATCCGAAACAAAATTCTTCAATCTGAAGAAATCTATCTGGCATTTGTTAGCTGTCACTCTTAGCTTGCTTTACTGGAAATTTGCGTGTAATTTTGTTTACAATAATTAGTTTGGCATCAACTTTAAGATGGAGTGTAAAAACGAAATTTTTCTTAATATTTTGCTTTTTTATTTCCGTAAAGGAAAGAACGCAGCACAGGCTGCTAAAAATTTACCTGATTTTTATGGCGAGGAAGCACTAAAAGACCGACAAGTGTCGTAACTGGTTTGATAACGATCACTGTAATCATTACTGAACTGAATTCTAGAATTTTTCCCGAACTACTCCAGAATTTCTACTGTTGTTAAGAGTGGGATTCTCCCCGTATATAAACCCGTATGATTTCAGAAACTACTACTATAATTTGTGCTGCACGCATGTACTAGGAAAATAATTTCATAATTATCATAGTAGATTATATTGTTCGCGATAATTCAAAAAGTTCGAAATGGAACTTATTATTATTAAATTATTATTAATTATTACTTATAAATAATAATTATTAAATTAATAATATTATTATTAATTAAACTTATAATTCGATATCCAATTTTCTTCGTGCTTAAAAATTCATTTCTCTTATAAATTATTGTTTTCAATTAATAATTGCAAGATGCTTATCATTCCTTTAACAGTGTATAGCAAACTAGGAAAAAATCTCCCTCATCTTATTTACTTGATTACTTAAGATCAATTACTGGAAATTTTAATGAAGCAAGTATTTACCTCCTAAAGAATATGCCACCTTTATAAGCGAACAAAGTAGAACGATAAGAGTCTTCATACTCATTGATATTCAAAACTATACTGTGAAAAATCTTTGCAGCTAATTATGAATATATTTGTGTCTGCGTGAAAAAAATCATGAATACATTATCTTGATTCTATATGCAGAAGCATAAATATCGTTATCATCATTTTTTCGGTAATAAGGAATATTTTATTTCTAAAGATGTTATGTAATCTTCTGTGATAAAGCAAATTTTTCTTATATTCGAAAGAACGTTTCTTGCTCTAAGACATATTTTCCCTGAATGTTGTGTATTTTATACTGAAAAGTTTCATAAAGATTACAGAACTCTGTTTCGCAAATGCCTGTATTTTCATCTCTTAAACTGTTCTATAAACTTTACTAAACTATTTTTCTCCGTGTATAGCCAATGGATTCTTAATAGCTAAATATCTTGTTCTGACTTCGTGTGGGACCCTTTATGAACAAAAACCTATAGTATAGGTGTATTTTATGATAGCAAATAACAGGCGGGATGTTGACTATAATAAAAAGTTTCCGTGATTAATCAGGATGACTGATCAATTTTCATTTCCATAATTTTTTGAAAAATTTTCGCTTATAGAATTAGACAAAATAGATACTTTCGGTTTTGTACCTTTCTTTGTATGATCAATAACTTTTGAGGAAAAAATCATAAAAGTGCCAAATCAACTATACACGACTCCGCGCATTAGTGTGCGGCGTGCTCACGTGAGCGGTGTACTTGTGTGCGTGTGTATACGAGGTGTGTCCAAAAAGTATCCGACCTGCGTTTATATCTTCGCGCCAGAGTGCTCGATTGGCCTCTGCGGGGTATGAGCGTAATTGAGATAACCAAGTTGACGTCACAGGCATGTGGTAGGGATAGACAAGCGACAAGTAGGTACTCAAAATAAGCGGAAATAAATTTTGCACTTGAAAAATATAATTATTAATAAATTTATGATTTACTTTTACGCTAGAAAATTTTGTTTAATCAATTTCCCAATGATTCCCATATATTTCTTTCGTCCAAGACCAACCTAACTTACAGTCTATCCCTACCACATGGCCTGTGACGTCAACTTGGTTATCTCAATCAGTAGTCCCTCACGAACTCCCTGAATGCCGTACACTGAGAGAGAATTGGCACAGCTAGCGCCACTAGCCGTGGCAGTGGCCACACTTCAGTAACGTCCGTATAGCACGCTAAAAAAGGACAGTAGGGGGGCGAAATTGAGGTTTGATCGGCGCGCTCTCAGTTTGCACACTGGCTGCGCTTTTTTCGCGCGTTGGCGCCCGATTTGTGCACACGAATCAGACGCTTGGCAGTAAACGACCGTTAGACATTACGAGAGGGCGCTGCTATTACGCTACGGTGCTCGCCCACCGCGCAAAGTTTTGCATCTACTGCGCTTTTCTCAAGCTAGCCTATCATGTACGGGTTGGGCGCGTTGGCTACAATACCAGCGCCACGAAGTAGTATAAGGAGCTCCAACTCTTATATAAGGATGGCCCCTATTTTTCCGAATCCACTTCCTATAGCATTCCATATAGCGTATTCCAGCGCCTCTTGCGGAAAACCGTTATAAGATAGGTTGTAGGGTTTTCAAAATGGTCATCAGTGGCTTACGTTCGTCAGTTGTGTTTCCGGGAATCAATTCTTTCCAACAATACAGCATTTCCATCTGCTCAAAAAAAACTAACAGTTAAGGTTTATGTTTTGTCTACGTTTCCACTTATACAAAAAAGGACTTCATGTTCACTATAAACATTGAGTAATATTGATTGGCAAAATGATAGTAAGCTAATAAAGTTTGGAATCATGCACTGACCCCTATTATTACAGGTATACTTAATATTTTCATATACTGACCGTTTTGGGCGAAAATAAATGATACTTTTCCAAGTCATCCTTTTCTCTCCGGAACCCACGCAACGATTTGTATTTACATACAAAGCAACAACTTGACATCGTTATCCTTAAAAAATCAAGTTATAACATATATTACAGAGCATGTAATACAACTTACACGACTTCCTCGCATTCAAAATTACTCACTTTTATGATTGCACAAAACTTTTAAAAAACCATATTTGTATGGCAAACACAAGCGGCGAACGTAGGCCACTGACGACCATTTTGAAACCCCCCAAAACCTATGTTATAACGGTTTTCCGCAAGAGGCGCTACAGTACGCTATATGAAGTGCTATAGGATGTGGGTTCGGAAAAACAACAATTTCCACACACAATTTCCTGAAGCTGTCAATAGAGTTGGAGCTCCTTATACTACTTCGTGACGAGCGCACTGGCCATGCCAAGTCCCTCTCAGTGTAGTTACCGGCCGGACGCCTTGGGTCGCGCGCAGCGTGTGTTTATGTCCAACGTGTTTTTTGCGTTCGTCGCATTCGTTTACAGTTGAGAATGACAGAAATAACAGATCAACGAATTTGCATCAAGTTTTGCTTTAATCTCGGCAAGAGTTGTACGGAGACGATTGAAATGATACAGAAGGCCTTTGTGGAAGAAAGTATTTTTGCGTCGGAAAACGTCCGATAAAAAACAGTAAAAATTAGATACTCGAGTAGGAAATTGTATGATGTTTTTTCGGAAGAAGCCCCCTATATTATAGCACAATTTCTGATGGTACGTTAAGTCCTATAAAAAATAGGAAATTTTTCTATAAGGATTTTCTGGGGTTAAAATGCCATATATTATAGGAGAATTTCGCTTAAAAAAAGAAGAAGCTAAGATATATTTTTCTCGGTGTAAATATTAAATAGACAATGAAACGATAGAAAAAGTTAACGAATTTGGTTACATAACGATTAAAATAAGAAGGGATGGCTTTTGTAATGCAGATATTCATTCAAGAATAGGGCAAGCTCAGAAAGCCTTTGCTAAGAAAATTTTGCTTGTACAATCAGACATCAATTTTCATTCTAATTTTATTCCGAAGATTAATATTCTCCCTTGGACATGAAGTGTGACATTTCCTCGAGATTCTTTTTTTATTTCAATCGGTTCTTTTAATACTGATTTCAATCAGGAACTGAATTCCACATATAAAATCAGAAGTTTCGAGTCAGATTCACGTAGGCATTAGTTGAAATTAATTAACTATGAAAAAAAATCAAATATTGATTTAAATCAGTACACTAATACTTCTCATGAGAAAATTTATTTTGTTAGAAATTCAGTACATATAAAACTAAAATTCATAAATAAACTTTAGATTACATTCGCCTTGACGTATTCAAGGAAAGAACCTGATTTTCAATTGGAAAGTTAAGAGCGATTTGGATGCACTGTAGTCTTTTTACATTCTGTCATGAATGACAAGGTATTATTTTATCCAGAACATCCTTCTATAGATGAGGTTGCACTGTTATTTGGTGGATGATTAAATTTTAATACCTTTTTTATGAAAGCTTTGTGGTCAGTAATTTTCGATATATACCATCCGCTCGTATAGTATGAAATACTGTTCTGAAAATTTCGGGGATATGCTAGAACTCCTACTAGATTATTTTCTATTAGAAAAGGGTTTCCTTTATCATGCTGTAATTAGAAGGATTACTTGTCAATCACAGTTTAACACGTCAAACAAATAATTGTAATAGGAATACATACATAATCGAAATAACGTCGGGAAGTATCCCCCTCAGTGTTTACAGAGTATAAAGGGATACTTCCTGTATCGAGTTTTTCTCTTTCTCCTTGAACAACAACTACGTCCATTGTCTAAACAGAAAATATTGTATTAGATCCAATTCAGTTTATACCATTTTACTTAATAGCAAAGCCATGTATTTACTTACAGCAGGGCCATCTTTAGTAAATCCGACTACTTGTAATGGTGTACTTGTAAAGAAATCAATTTTTAGACGTTTTTGTTTTAGTTCGAAATTGATCGGCGTTACCCCGGCTGCTTCTTTCAACTTCGGAAAAAATATATAAATTTTGAAATGATCAGATTTATGTGTAGCACTTGTATATAGTCTTACACTCGTATAAATTTCTTAAAATTTAAATACTCTACATTTACTGCAAATTGAAGTTAAAAATTAATTTTGAAAGATTTTCGAATTTATTTAGAACTTTGAATAAATTAATTGACGTTTTTCCAACAGTATGAACTTGCACGGGAAAAAATATATGGAGAAACTTTTTATAGAAATGTATGTTTTATTTTATAATGATAATTCTGAAAAATATTAGGAATCTAAGGATAGTAAAGTTTGATACAATCTGTAATAAATTATTTTATAGTTCATCTAAATTTCAGTATATCGTTGCGAACAATTCTCATTATGACACGTTTCCCCCTAAATTGGAGCCTTGAATAGCAAATATTGTAAATTTAAATTTCTCCGTGTACTTTGAGAAACTATACTCAAATTTTTAGCAAAGTTGGGACACATGGACAAATTGAAGATGATTTAATGTCAATAATAAACAGGACTTATATCGACCCTTAGTATTGATATTAAATATTGTTGGTGTTCAGTTGGCTTTAGGCTCCAGAAAAAATGTAACTCAAGGTTTCATATTTACAAACATTTTGACTCAGATTGAAGTCCTCATCAGTGAGAATTTATTTCTATAAAAATACAGGGGGAAGAAACTTAAAAAAGCACGTGTGACGGATGAACTTTGTTGTAACAAACGATATGAATGAATTGCATGTGTGAAACAAATTTTTTTCTCCTCTTTTGCCGTAAACTAAATGAACAAATAATCTACATATACACTTTTGTCATTACCGATTTTTCTTTAAAACTGAGTTGCATTTGGAACAAACTTGAAAAGGCTTTGTCAAGTAGCGTGGAGGGTGAGGTGTTTTCTTTAGAGTGTCAACAAAATTTGTTACTATGTCTTTGTTCTGCAATTGTTAGTCTTAATTTCTTGTTAACTTCTATAATTATATATATATATATATAATATGTCTTAGGGTCGTTATAATTTTTGTACAGGTTTTGTTAGTGAGTTTAGTTATTTAGACCAATTTTATAGTTTTACACGCGCAATTTTAAGTTTCTTCCCTTTTTATTTTTATGGTAATAAATTCTCACTGATTAGAAGATCGATTAGTATTATGCGAAGTAAAAAACAGAAATCGGGAAATAAATATACATTTTATGAAAAAGCGTTGGTATCCTTAGACACTCTTTTAAATTCATGAAATTACTTACTGTTAAGACTACAAGGTAGGGTTCATAGAGTTGCGATACAACAAAATTCTCAACGATTCCATGATGTGTTTCATAAAGGTGTTTATCAACATCCCGTTTCTCATTTGATATCATAACATGAGTTATACGATTTCTTCCATAAAGGGCCTCATACGAAGTCATAACAAGATAGTCAGCTATTACGAATCCAGTGGCTATGCACTGATTAGTTCCAGCGTGCAAACATGCCAGAAACCGTAGCTCATTCGCTCTTTCTTCAGAGTACTGTACACCGTGTAATTTTCCCTCCAATAATGTAGTCGCATTTAATTCTGTGAAAAAAGAAATATGTTTTATTTGAAGAAAAACTAATTTTTACGGAAAAAGTTCTATGTTGAAATAATGTATTTGATTTAAAAGTATACTATTTTGGTTCAACCAATGTGGTTTTTCAACAGTGTTGGTTTTTCAAATTCAAAAACTTATTTTTTGTGTTCAAAAAATATTTTTTAAAGACACTAGAAATTTTCTCAATTTAAAAAACGAATGTCAATTGATGCACTGACTTTTTCGAATAAAAAGATTCAAAAAATTATAAACCTTAATAAAATTTGAACCGATGTAAGTTTATTACACTGAGAAAAATCCACACATGAGATTTATTTAAATTTAAGAACATTCGTTTGATACAAACAAAATATCCTTGAGCCAAATAAAAATTTTTTTGAATAAAATAAATTGTTCTCCAAAACAAAAAAATTATTGCATTGATATTTGGTCATAGATATAATGTGTTTTATTTAAGGCCGAAATTTATTTGAGTTAGACAAAATTTCATTTGATTTGAAGGTACTTTGTTTGTGTCAAACAGCTTTTATTTTATTCAAATAAATAACCTCTTTGAATCAAAGAAAGTCTTTTAAACAAATTATTTTCTTTGATTCAATTAAATCTTTTCCCTAAGTGTACTAGCAGTTTTATTTATTTATGAATGTTGTTTTGCATATTAACGTTTCGCAAGCTAAATGTAGGTCCAATTCTTTTAAATGGATAACGATGTAGCCGTTGGTTATGGGTATTACGTATTACGTTTCTTTATGAAGCAAGAAGGGTGATTTTTTACATTTATTATTGACGTATCGCTTGAATAGGGTTGCTTCGCAGGTTTCGCTGTCTAATAATTTTATACTAGGTTGGTTTCTGGAAAAAATTTGTACTCGGAAATCTCTTTACAATTACTTACTGTCTCTTTGTCTATTGGTACATAGGAGTCTGTATTTTATAACATAGTCATAGTCTGGTATTATAGAAAAGTAAACATTCTGAAGGGATGGGCGATGGGAATTATTCTTTGCATTTGTCTCCCTTCTTTCTCTATAATCGGGATACTGACAACGTAGGTGAACAATCCTTTAATGATTGCTTCGGACAGTTGACTAATGTCGATGATGCGCTGATAGTTGCGCTTTCTTCGGCGTCGAAGTGGTATCTTGTTCTTTGTCTTTCTTCGAACTTTTGGATAGTTTCCTTCAGGATCTTTGGTGTGAGTAATTATGGATGTACTACTCCGTGTTTGCCGTTGACGGGATATTAGGTGTTCTTCCGAATGTTAATTCACAGGGAGAGTGTCCAGTTGTTTCATTGGTAGTAGTGTTGATGACGAAATTGAAGTATTTCAAGTTTTCGTCCCATTGTTTATTATTTTCAGCAATAATAGTCTTAATCAGGTTTACTAGTGTAGAGTGCATTCTTTCGATGTTCCCGTTTGATTGCGGGTGGAATGCAGTTGTTTTAATATGTCGAATGTTCAATGCGTTTTCAAATTGCGTCATTAATTCCGATAAGAAGTTTGATCCTTGGTCAGAAATTATAGTCTTAGGTGCTCCGAAAGTATAAATATAGTGATCGATTAAGGCTTCTATTATTGAATTCGTTGATTCATTCTGCAATGGTACAATAACTGTATATCTTGTTAGTCTATCTTACATACTGAGTATGTAACGATTTCCTTTTTGTGTTTCAGGGAGTGGCCCAAAGATATCTAGTGCCAATTTTTCGTTGGGTGCTAAAGGTATATCAGCTAATATGCTCTTGGCTTGATTCTTTATATGCGTTGTTTTCTGTAGTGGGCAAATGGGGCAAGACTGCACGTATTTTTTAATTTCTTTATCCATTCCAAGCCATAAGCCGATGGTCTTAGCCTTTTCGAGCGTGTTCTTTTCTCCAAGACGAGAGGAGTGTGCTTCTTTGATTATAGCTTGTTTTTCTTCTTTTGTCAATTCTCTGGTAGGCGTGGAACATACACATTCCAAAATCTGCGTTCGAGGACTGCTTTAAGATCTGGAAGCACTGCAGGGAGCGTGTAGTTCAATCAAATGGGGACTACTTCGAAGAATGCCACGGTCCGGATGACGAAGAATAGCACCAACGCGGAGATGTGAACGCAGGTCGGATACTTTACGGACACACATCGTACAGACGTGCATCATGCTCGAATGTAGTAGTGTATTCAGTTTTCACAAAATTACATTATTACCACTGATAATGTATAAATTTTGTATAATGTTGACTTTATAAAAAAATACGTGAAACACACACTACCGTCGGAAATTGTGCGCACGGTGCTTATGAAATGGCACGTCTAGTGATGCTCAACAAATATTTTTTTGACCTTCTGAAAATAATACAGCACGTGAGGAGTTAAAAAAAGAAATTCAAGATTTTCTTAAATTCTCTACCTCAACTTCAACTTTTAGCCTGACCTAGGGACAATTTTTCAAAAATATAAAAAATTATACGACATAGAGTCTAAAATCTTATCTTTAATTTAAGCCAAGAAAACTTAAAAAACATTCATGGGTACTCGAAATACGATTAAAAATGTTCAATCGTATCTGAGTTGAATTTTAATCGACGATCACGGTTCTCCGCCGGTTTGTTGCTAGCCTCCTTCGTTGAGGCAGGACCGAATAGGCCACGCACAAAGCTGGCGCTTAAGTGGAGCCCTCTTTTATGTATTTTTGATTCTGTTAATTTGTAACACAAGTCTGCAAGGTTTTGTTGTTGATAAGCTATGGGTCGTTTCCGGAGTAATTTTTTATGTAAAATCCGGAATCAGAATCAGCCTATCACGTGAGGATTTTGAGATATTTGAGGTTATGTGCTCGAAAAATGGGGTTTTTCGCTACTTTTGAGGTTATGTACAGGGCGCAAGAAATTTTTTTGATTTTTTCTCAAATTTCACCATTTAGCACTACTCTTTCCCTTCAAAATGAGCTATTAAACAGTCACGAGCGATATTTTTTCACAAAGATACGGCCATATCAAGTTTTGACATTTATCCGAACAACCTTATAAGCATTCACATTGACTCTTTGGTGCATGTCATTCTGCATTTGAAAATTTATCTTGAAAATTTGTGCTTGCGGGTTTTGATGGTCTGAGAATAAGAATTTACAGCCAGAAAATTGACATTTCCATTTCTAAGATGGCGGATTCAAAATGGCGTATCGAAATTTACGAAATTAAACAATTTCGCTCTCTAAAAACTCCTACTCGGGGGTTTCGGAGTTGCTGATTACGAAAATGGGGTCGCATGAATGACATTTTCATGTACAAGATGGCCGGCCGTTTTAAAATGGCACCAAAGAGTCAATGTGAATGCTCATAAGGTTGTTCGGATAAATGTCAAAACTTGATATGTCCGAATCTTTGTGAAAAAATATCGCTCGTGACTGTTCAATAGCTTATTTTAAAGGGAAAAAGTAGTGCTAAATGATGACATTTGAGAAAAAAACCAAAAAATTTCTTGCGCCTTGTACATAACGTCAAAAGTGGCGAAAAACCCCATTTTTCAAGCACATAACCGCAAATATCTCAAAATCCTGACGTGATAGGCTGATTCTGATTCCGGATTCGGATTCTACGTCAAAAATTACTCCGGAAACGACCCATAGCTTTCCAACAACAAATAAAAACCCATTATTTGCAGAACTGTGTAACTTTTATTTCTAATTATTCTAAATTGAAAAAAATATTTATTGTTATTTGTGATTATTAACAATTATTTAAATCCAATATTATCCCCATATTAACGAATAGAACAATGATATGTAAACATTTTTTATTTCTTAAAATTCCTGTAAACTAGAACATTAGCAAAAATTTTAATAGTCATTGCAAATATCAACTAAGAATGAAAGGAAAGGAAATAAAGGAAACACGTTCTTGGATCAAAGAACATAAACAAACCGACTGAGAACCGTGATCGACGATTAAAATTCAACTCATATACGATGGTTGTGTATATTGTTAAAGATAATTCAAAAATTTCGAAATGAAACTGCAAAGTTAAATACAAACAAACATATATAAAAAATAAGCAAACAAGATTTTCTGTAAAATCAAATCGATGGAGGTCCTGAAAATTTTCTTTTTGGAACTTTTGATTATTCAATATCCAATTTTCTTCGTGCATAAAAGTTCATTTGTTTTATAAATTATTGTTTTCAGTTTATAATTGCAAGATGCTTATTATTCTTTTAACAGTGTATAGCAAACTAGGAAAAAATCTTTCTTATCTTATTTACTTGATTACTTAAGATCAGTTACTGGAAATTTTAACGACGTTCTCTTGCCCGTAGATGTGCTCATCCTACTCTATCATAGGTAGTGGGATTACTGTTAAGCTTTCTAACCGAATGAGTTGAGCACCGTTTATGCGCAAAAGTAACAAAATGTGTCTTCTGCGTCGATTTGTGGATTTAGCAACACCGCTTTCCTGTCTTTCTCATATCGAGTCGAAAGCATATGGTGTGAGAGAGGTTATATTATGAGTTTATTGACAGTTTGTAAATACTAATAAGATTTATAATAAATTTCGCAACAAAAATGGATTTTTTATTTCACAAAAATCAGCTGCTCGTAAAAACAAAGCTCTGGAAGCAATGTCAAATGTAAGCTTACGCGCGCGCTGTTGATACTGTGTTGCCAAGTCACCATATTTGCTTCAGCAAGCCGGCTAAGAATTTGTGCAACTGCGAGTTTCAACAACGTATATCTTTAAAAGTAGTGCCGGTACACGTATTTTTTACGATGGCATACGATTCCTTATAATCTCTAGTATAATATACTAGTTTTCCAAAAAAATCTAAAGAAAATTGTGCTTTTAATGTAAAGAAAGGTATCGCAAAACTGAACTACGCCTATCTAATACGTGTTAAGAGATTCAACTTTAGAGTTTAATTTCTCGATTTTAAGTACCGGTCTTGATGCTAATCTTTTTACCGCTTTGTAGATCATGGTAAAAAGTACTTATTTACGAAGTTTGAAAGAAATCTAAAGAAAAGTGATTTTCAAGAGAACGTCCTTAATGAAGCAAGTATTTACCTCCTAAAGAATATTCCACCTTTATAAGCGCACAAAGTAGAACGATAAGAGTCTTCATCTTCATTGATTTTTAAAACTATACTGTGAAAAATCTTTGCAGCTAATTATAAATATATTTGTCTGCGTGAAAAAAATCATGAATACATTATCTCGATTCTATATGCAGAAGCATAAATATCGTTATCATTATTGTTTCGGTAATCAACTATACACGACTCCGTGCATTAGTGTGCAGCGTGCTCACGTGAGTAGTGTATATATGTATATCGTTAAAAGCAATTAAAAATAGTGGAATTTTTTTGTTATTTTGTCGTATTTTTGATCCTCAGTATTCAGCTCACGATAAGTGCCTGCATTAAGATTGTATTATATTTACACACAAAAAAGAGTTTCTTTAAAGAAAAGAAACATTTTTCTGCTATATGTTAGAAATTTCTACCGTCATTTTTTAGTAAATTTAAAAACCAATTTCTTAACTTTCAGTTACAAAGTCTTGAATATTCTGATACCTGTATCAGGAAATTTTAAAACTTGTAACAGGAATAATTTTACGTTTCGCGTTACTGAATTTTTTTACACGTGACTGAAAATTTTGTTACAGTTTCGCAATTTTATGATAAATTTTATAAAAATTCTGTTATAGTTCGGTAGTTTTAAGATACATTTTATGAAAATTTAGTAAGTTTCATAATTTTAGGAAAAATTTCAGAAAATTCAGTACATTTTCGCAATTTTAAGATACCTTTACTCAAAAACTTCATAAATATCGTCGAATTTAATATTATCTTTGCATGACAATTTTTTAAATTTACGAACATTTATAACAGTGCGTTTACAGAAAACATTTCTTCGAATTTAAAAAAGTTTCGTTAATCCAAAAAAATGTTCTGTAATCAAAACAAATATATTTATTTATGTGAAAGAAAATTTTGGTGGATTAACAAAAATTTTTTCAATTCATAAAAATTCTTTCTTTGACCGTGTACATCAAAGAAACTCTTCTCTGAGTGTGAATCCATAATTTATATTATATATTTCTAATAAAATTTGTTAAACCTTGGTTATTATATATTATTATTTTCGTTTGAATTCTTCCATATGAAAAACACGAAGTCAAAATGAATAACCCACTAAAATTCATCCTGCTACATCAAATTGCAAAACATGCTGTATCTACATTATTGGTTTGCACAACCACTTTTCTGGTTTATTTTACTACTCGAGTTCTTGTGATATCAATACAGCAGTAACATCAGCAAAGGAAGTAATTGTACACTGTAAAATAAACCTAATTCTCCAATACATAGCTGATGAAATTTTTCAATAATAAATTGAAAAAATAATCTTATATCGAATTATTTAAATTACTTACAAGAAATATTCGAATCCCTATTGGACTTTTTTTCAGTATTGAAATTTTTCAAGTGTAGTCTTAGAATTTTTCGAAGTCAGACACGCAATATTCGGCACGTCATTGAATATTTCCTACATGATTTATATAAAAGTTTTAGAATGTATATTGGTTAATTACTTCCAAAACTTTATTTGTAGTTTCAAAACAAATTTTTTAGAGTATATTCAAATAATAAAATAGCTGTGACATACCTTACAAATCAATGTAGTTGGCTTAACTAAATAGTTTTTACAGTGTATAATATCGAAAATTTATACATTATTTAACACACATACATAACTTTATATGTGTATAAATATTCAGAATCCAAGAGACATAATTTTCTTTATAACCTGAATAACATTATAAAATAATTGTTTTAAAAAAAAAACGTTTGTAACTGAAACCGAATTTTTCACTGCCCGTGCAGAAATCTTCAGATTTCGAACGTAATACCGATCTGGCACCCATCGGGTTTCCCGATCTGGCCCTGATCGGTACAACTCTGTGGCCCATAGCAGTGCTCCCAAATCGTGGATGGAATTCACCCCCTCCATTTTGACATTTAATTGAAAAAAAGCAAATTTTCAAGTATAGTTTGGGCAAACTTTTAAATATGATTAAAGAACAACTTGAAAAAGAAATATACTTCAAAAATTTCAACAAATTGTATTTGAAAAATTGTTTTTTTTGCAATAAACTGGTAGAGTGGAGGGGGTAAATTCCATCCACGATCTGGGAGCACTGGCCCATAGTCGGGCCAGGTCGGGCTAGACCGATTTCCTATTGAAGCGCCATTTTCATGCGCTTACAGAAATAGCGATGTGGCCATTGTGTTTTGACAGCGCAGTATGATTTGGCATGATTCGAATATTAAAATAAATTTTGAATATAATTAAAAATAGTGATATAGTGAAAATAAGAATATGTGGGACAATCAAATGTGAAATTAAAACTTAGATTCTCTTTTAATAATAAATTCATTATAAAAATACAAAGTGAACACCTTTTCATAATATGAATTTCGAAATCAAGCAGTAGAATCAAAATATCATAATTGGTAAGTACATTAGTTTACACTCTTTTGTTATCCATAGTTACGAACCCTGCAATCGAGTCAATAACGATCTTTTCGTTTGGTTTTCTGGAGCATAGTCTTTGTGGTCTCTGTATAATTGTTAAAATAATTTTTAATGCAAAATTCAACCATCGATTTATAATTTCACAAAGAAGAGCATATATTTGTGAGTAAAAAGCATAATTTTTTCTGCGTGTGCTCAATGTATGTAATCATCCAATTTTTCTTCAAAAATAACCTTATAACATTATTTGTATTATTTGTATTTGTATTTTAGTGAAAATATGTCGGATATAGTTTTATCCACGAAACCCTATCAATTAGTGAACTTTATTCGTTCGGGCAGAAAGGCAGTCACAAGATCTGTTGATATTACCCTGTTTAAATGGATTAGGTATGACAAAATCAAAAAACGATTTGTAACAAAATATATGTCGGAACCATACACAGATGAAAGAACCACCATTCTATATGATTTAATAGAAAAAAAGCATCTGCACCTAAAGATTGGCCTGAATATACGATTAAGATCGTACGTCATGCAGGTTAGTTTAAATGAATTCACAAAGACTTGATAATGAACTTCACTGCTGTTAATAAAGTGGCGAACAAGCACTTATTTAAAAAGAACAACTTCTGCACACACTTACTGGGTAATGATTGATTATTACCGTAAAATACTAATAAGATTACAAATCTTGTACTTATTAAGATAGTACGGGCACGTAAAGAGCAGTTTTCAGAAAAAAAATGTTTAATTATACTTTTAAGTATCGTAAAATTATTAAAAAATGCATAAGTTGGCAGGAAAAAGTTTGTTTTTATGAAAAAAATGTTAAATAAAATATCTCTGGTTATTTAACATTTTTTACATAAAAAAAAATTTTTTTTCTGTTAACTTATATCATCTATGATAATCTTACGATTCTTAAAAGTGCAACTAAACATTTTTTTCTGAAACCTGCTCTTTATGTGCCCGTACAACATTAATTTTCACCTAAAATACTATTGCAATTATATATTTTTTCAGATGTGATTTGTGTCAAATTTCAAACGACGGAGGAGGAGGGGCTTAGTCATATTGGCATTAAAATTGGAAATTCTAAAGATTGGGGTGGCCGTCGAAGGGAGAGGTCCATCCACTAGCTCAAAAACATTAACAAATGTCTTTTTTTTTATTCTGAATAAATATTGTAACATTTATAAAATGTTCTTTCTTTATAAATTTCATAAAACGTATTATAATGAGACTGATCGGGTACCGATCGGGCACCAATCGGGTTTCCTGATCTGGAATCCCAACCTGGCCCCGGTCTGGGCGTGTGTTTCATCCGTGATTTGGCCCCAATCGGGATTCCCGATCTGGCCCCGATTTAGACTGGTCTGGGCCTGATCGGGGCCAGACTGAAATTTCTGCACGGGTGTATATGAATTAAAATGCATCTTAAACATTTCTCTATGTACGCTTGATAACATTTTTGGAACGTAAAAAGATAATACCGAAATTCAAACACTTAATAAATATTTTCTAACAGGGATTTTAGCAACTTAGATGAAAAAATGTCTTGAGACCAATTTTTTATTGCTTTATTTCAACACTTCGAACTTCTTGAGAGTTTTTTATTCAAAATGTGTGTACACAAGTAGATATAGTTTCCTGGGCGACATTTTTTATTTGAAAAAATAAGAAAAATATCTTCAATGTTCTTCTATAGACTTCATTGCAATGCTTTAACTAATTCGTTGAAACTAATCTAATACAAATTATGTAAATTTTCAAAGCGCGAGTTCAATGCAAGATTCAGTACATATAAAACTAAAATACATAAATAAACTTTAGGTTAAATTCGCTTTACGTATTCGAGGAAATTTGAACGTGATTTTCAGATGGAAAATTAAGAGCGATTTAGATGAATTTTAGTATTTTTACATTCTGATCATGAATGAGAAGGTATTATTTTATCCAGAACATCCTTCCATATTAGATGCGATTGCACTGTTCTCTGGTGGACGATTGAATGCCCATACCTTTTCCATAAAAACTGCGTGGTCAGTAATTTTCGTCATATAGTTACCCTTCCATCTTGAAGAAATACCTTCCACTTCATAATATGGAAAAGTTAGAACTCCGACTAGAAAATTTTTTATTAGCAAGGGGTTCCCATTATCTTTCTGTAATTAGAAGAGTCACTTGTCAATCACAGTTTAACACGTCAGGCAAATAATTGTAATAAGAATACATACAGGATTAAGATAATTCAGAACAGATCTCGTGGCAGTGTTTACAATGTATAATGGTATATATTTATCATTGGATTCTTTGTCTTCTTCCTTAATAACCATTAAATCCAGTGTCTAATCAGGAAACATTGTATTAGATCCAACTCAGTTTATACCATATTACTTAATAGCAAAGTCGTGTATTTACTTACAGCAGGACCATGTTCAGTAAATCCGGCTAGTTGTAATTGTGTGTCTTCAACAAAATCAATTTCTTCATCATCTCCTGTTCTTGAGAACTTGATCGGCTCTACTCCGGCTGGTTCTTTCAACTTCAGAAAAAATACAATATATAAATTTTGAAATGAACACATTTATTTGTGGCACTGCACATAATCGTACACTCGTATACATTTCTTAAAATTCAAATACCTCACATTTACTGCAGACTAAAGTTTAAAATTAATTTTGTAACATTTTAGAATTTATTTAGAACTTTGAACAAATTGTTTGAGGTTTTCCCAACAATATAAACCTGCATGGGAAGAAATACACAAAGAAACTTTTTTTAGAAATATATGTTTTATTTTATAATGATAATTCTAAAAAATATTAGGAATCTACACGGAGAAAAAAAACTGTTGAATCAACAGATGTCATCTGCTGGAATAGGGACAGCAGTTTTTTTTGTAATATTTACAGATTTTTCTGTTGGATTCACAGATTGTTTGTAAACTCAACAGATGAACCTGTAAAATCTACAGACATGTCTGTTAGAATTGCAGATTTCAAGAAAAAAGAGAAATCCGTAATTCTAACAGACATTTCTGTAGAGTTTACAGGTTCATCTGTTGAGTTTACAAACAATCTGTGAATCCAACAGCAAAATCTGTAATTCTTAGCGAACTGGCAATTTTCCGCAGCTAAAATACTAAAGATACAAAAAATGATATGAAATTTTAGTATTGGTTATAGTAAAGTTTGATACAATCTATAGTAAATGATCATCTAGTTCATTCAAAATTTCAGTATTTCGCTGCGAAAAATTCTTACTATGAAACGTTACTTCTTAAGTTGGAACATAGTATAGCAAATGTTGTAAATTTAGATTTCTTCGTGTTAATAATAAACAGGACTTATATTGACATTTTTAATTAATATTAAATATTGTTAGTGTTTTTAGCTGGATTTAGTGTCCAGAGAAAATGTAACTCAAGGTTTTATATTTTTAAATGTTTCGAATCAGATTGGAGTCCTCATCAGCGCTAATTTATTTCTATATAAAAATACAGAGGGAAGAAACTTATAATAGTACATTTGACGGATAAACATTGTTGTAACAAAAGATATGAATTAATTGCAAGTGTGAAACTATAAAATAGTTCTAAATAACTAGATTCACAAATAAAAACTGTACAAAGAAATATATCTACTCTAAGAAATATTAACCGGAAAATACTTTTCACCAACGTATTTTCTGGCTTGAAAACAAAATAACAGGTTAGTTTTGTTTGTTAATATTTTATTAAGATGAGATCACAGATTTTTAGACATTTTTATTCTGGAATAGTTACTGTCAATTTATTTGTAACTTCTACAATTGAATATATAATCTTTTTTAGGGTAGATATATTTATTGAAGAGTTTTGATTTGTGAATTTAGTTCTTTAAACCAATTTTATAGTTTCACACGTGCAATTCATTCATATCGTTTCTTACAACAATGTTTATCCGTCGCACGTGCTACACGGAAAAAACAGTATAGCTGTTCGACCGATACTGGTATATAGTGTCTCGACCCATGCGGTATAGGTGAGACAACTATACTGGTTTGCCGCGTGACCTATAGATTGCTTCGCATGCACGCGACTCTAACCTCGAAATGAGAAAGAAGTGTCATTTTTTCGAGGCGTTTTCTCGAAGCGTTTTCTCGATTTGTTTGGAGCATTTTTTCTTTCTTTGAAAGATCATTTTTGCGTATCGCGTATTGTTTTATCACACGCGAAAATTCACAAGAGCGATAACGATGGCATAATATTTTGTTTACGATCGCTATACATGGTATTGTCATATCAACGAACTTGTATAGCTGTCTCACCTATACTCTTATAGTTCTGAGGACAATACCGTAGCATTGGTCTGATAGCAATATTCTCTGGTTCTGAGGACCAAAATATAGTTCTCTTAGCTATACTGTTTTTTCAGTGTATTTTGAGTTTTTTCCCTTTTTATTTTATAGAAATAAATTCCCACTAATGAGGACTCCAATCTGAGTCGAAATGTTTGAAAATATGAAACCTTGAGTTCGATTTTTTGTGGATCTTAAAGCCAACTAAAAACACCAAACAATATTTAATATCATTTAATGTTATTATAATAATCCATTACATACATTTTGAAAGTTTACTCTACATTTTAAAAAGTTCACCGAACTCTAATGCATTTTTAACCATTTATTGGTGGAATATAGATTCTACACTAGAATCCGATGTTATATAAATCAAGTTCTAAGGCAAAATTTAGTTCCTCAACCAGAATTTAACAAATAATTAAAAGTAATTTAGGTCTATTGCGTTTACAGGACTAATCCAATAAAAATAAATCATTCCATACAAAACATTACTCTAAAGCAATAAATAGAATTTCATTTAATTTCATTATTCTGGGGAAATTGTGGCGGGAGGGGAGGGGGACTATTTTTTTGGGAATCCGCGTACACTGTTTGAAATTCATGAAATTACTTACTGTTAAGACTGCAAGATGGTGATTAGGAGAGCCCGATTTACTAGAATCCGAAACGCTACCGTCGCGTGCTTCATAAAGGTGTTTATCCACATGCCGCTTGGTATTTAATATCATAACATGAGTTATAGGATTTCCTGCAAGAAGGGCCCCATTTGCAGTCATAACAAGATACGTAGCTATTACGAATCCAGTGGCTATGCACTTATAATCATGAATGTGCAAACATGCCAGAAACCGTAGCTCATTCGCTCTTTCTTCAGTGTATTGTACGTTGCGTAATTTTCCCTCCAATAATGAATTCGCATTTAATTCTGTGAAAAAGGAAATATGTCTAATTTGAAGAAAACTCATTTTAACGGAAAAATTTCTATGTTGAAATAATTTATTTAATTTAAAAGTATACTATTTGGGATCAACGAATGTGGTTATTCAACAATACTTGTTTTTTCAAATTCAAAAACTGAGAAAAATCGAAAAAAAAAGATTTATTTGAAGTAAACTACATTTTTTAAATAGAAACAAAACATCTTTAAACTAAATAAAAATTTGTTTGAATCAATTAAATTTTTCTTTAAAAAAAGCAAATTATTGCATTAATATCTGGTCAAAAGTATAAATTGTTTGATTTAAGCCCAAAATTTATTGGAATTGAACAGAATTTTATTTGGATCAAAGATACTTTGTTTGGATCGCACAAATTTTATTTTTTTTAAGTAAATCACTTCTTTAAATCAAAGAAAGTCTTTCAAGCAAATATTTTTTTGATTCAATCAAATCTTTATCCAGAGTGTACAAGCAGTTTTATTTATTCAAGAACGTAACGAAGATTAAATATTTTTAACTAAAATATTCCACGGTTGTTCTAATATTGATAACAAACCAAACTCAGGGCTAACTTCATGGTTCTTAAGATAAGACACCAGATTAATCAGAAACTGTTTCTTACTATGCCTATAAATCACAAAATCCCAAAATCCATTAAGTTTGTTTGTTGCGGGCTACATATACAAGTTTTATTGAATATGAAATTGTATGTTATTTTAAAGATATTTTTTTACAGAAACGTACGAGTTTCATCATATTAAGAAAATAAATATAAAAATATAGACTATGTATATAAAAATTTATTGTAGCTGTACTTATACATCCACATTTTTTGTTAACATTAGGAATGTTTATATGGAGAATAATAACTCAATAAAGTTTATAGGACTGTTTAAGAGTTGTGGATACATGCATTTACGAAACAGAGTATTAGAATTAGGTGTGGGAGTTTTAGATTAAAATCAGATGAAGTCAATATGTTTTCACTAAGACTTTTATTCTCAATAGCATGAGGAAGGTACGTCTATCCTAGAGGACTTCTACTGAAACACTAAACTAAAAAGAAAACTCTACAAGAAAAATAACTAATTTTGTAAAAGTTAATTTGGCATGGGGTCAGTTTTGATACGGATTTATTTTTTTAATTAAGTGATAGAACACACAAAAAATACAAAAGGCAAACGTTTCGGCCACAAATGGGGGCCCTCCTCAGTGCCAATTAGCTTAATAGTAACCTTTAAATATTTATTAACTAAGACATGCAACTTAATAATTATTGTATTTTTTGTTTTTTTCTTTTTTTCCTTTACTTATTGATATTAGAAAAAGATAGAGTAAACATGCGGAAAGACTTATGGGTAAGCGAGTTCCTAGGTGTGAAGGAACCAGACCGTTCCAAAAACTGTTCCAACGAGCAATCCTCTCCCACAGGAACCGTGAAAAATGCGACCGCGGAACGCACTCTCTCAAGGGCACATATATAAGCACGATTATTTCACCAAAGAAAGAAACAACACGATGGAGAATATAACGTGGATCCTTGGTAAAGCACGCACAGCAAACCACACACATCCACGAGCACCAGCAGTAAAGGACACTGAAGTTAAAACAATAAGAACGATGTAATTGGTACGGAAAAATTTTTATTTTGTATTTTCTCCGAAGCCGCAGAGATGACAGACGAAAGTAAGTCCACCACTCTGCCACATGGCTAAAAGAAAACTGATTTGGGAAGAAGTCGTATTTAGGAAGACTAGTGTTCAGAGTTTGACGTGTATAGAAAGCATTCTCCAGATAGGTCAGGTTCCAACACCAAGGGTTATACACAGTAAAACCTTATTTTAATGTCCCCGGCACTTGAGATTATTATATGCTCAAGCGTCCGACAAAAGCAAAGACCCACCACATGTTCGAAAAACTCTGTAAGGAAAGGCACTCACTACGATCCCGACGTCGTAAAAATTGTACACATTTCTGTGGATATAGAAAGTAAAATGCAACTAAAGTGGAAATTCACGAAAAATTAAATTCCTGGTTTTTCGAAACCTCTGATTCTTAATAAATGGAACCCGGAAAAATACAATATTAAGTTTATAAGTATGATGTCCGAGTTTTTCAGATTATAAGACTGTTGTAAAGTGGCAAAATATTACGAGAGTTATTCGAACTCTGACTTAAATAGAGTGGCCAATTAATACAGTAGCACTACGGATTCTAAGACTGATAAAAAATGGCCAAGTAATGCGCGAGCACTTCGGACTCTAATTCTGAGTAAGGTGGCCAAGTAATGCGCGAGCACATCAGACTCTGATTCTGAGTAAGGTGGCCAAGTAATGCGCGAGTTCAATGGACGTCAGGACTGATATAAATGCAAAATTAGCCGCGTAATACGCGAGATCAAACGAAGTCTGACCTAAATAAGGAGGCAAAGTAATGCGCGAATTCTTAGTACAGGATTTTTATATAAAGTGGCCAAATAATGCGCGAGCTCTTCGGACTCTGGCTTAAAATTATGTGGCCAAGTAATTCGCGAGTTCAATGGACGTCAGGACTGATATAAATGCAAAAATAGCCGCGTAATACGCAAGATCGAACGAAATCTGACCTAAATAAGGTGGCAAAGTAATGCGCGAATTCTTAGTACAGAATTTTTATATAAAGTGGCCAAGTAATGCGCGAGCTCTTCGGACTCTGGCTTAAAATTATGTGGCCAAGTAATTCGCGAGTTCAATGGACGTCAGGACTGATATAAATGCAAAAATAGCCTCGTAATACGCGAGTTGAACAAAGACTGATCTGAAAAGAGTGGCCAAGTAATGCGCGACATCTTCGGACTCAGATTTTCAGTAAGGTGGCCAAGCAATGCGCGAGTTCAATGGACGTCAGGACTGATATAAATGCAAAAATAGCAGCGTAATACGCGAGATCAAACGAAGTCTGACCTAAATAAGGAGGCAAAGTAATGTGCGAATTTTTAGTACAGGATTTTTATATAAAGTGGCCAAGTAATGCGCGAGCTTTTCGGACTCCGACTTAAAATTATGTGGCCAAGTAATTCGCGAGTTCAATGGACGTCAGGACTGATATAAATACAAAAATAGCCGCGTAATACGCAGTTAAACGAAGTCTAACCTGAAAAGAGTGGCCAAGTAATGCACGAATTTTTAGGGTTATAAGAATTTTTATAAAGTGGCCAAAAAATAATAATTAACACGTAGGCTCCTTAGACTATGACCTGAATAAGGCGGCCAAGTAATGCGCGAGCACTTCGGACTCAGATTTTCAGTAAAGGGGCCAAGTAATGCGCGAGCACATCAGACTCTGATTCTGAGTAAGGTGGCCAAGTAATGCGCGAGTTCAATGGACGTCAGGACTGATATAAATGCAAAATTTGCCGCGTAATACGCGAGATCAACCGAAGTCTGACCTAAATAAGGAGGCAAAGTAATGCGCGAGCTCTTCGGACTCTGGCTTAAAATTATGTGGCCAAGTAATTCGCGAGTTCAATGGACGTCAGGACTGATATAAATGCAAAAATAGCCGCGGGTAACTCAAGAACAAACCAAATCTGACCTAGATAAGGTGGCAAAGTAATGCGCGAATTCTTAGTACAGAACTTTTATATAAAGTGGCCAAGTAATGCGCGAGCTCTTCGGACTCTGGCTTAAAATTATGTGGCCAAGTATTTCGCGAGTTCAATGGACGTCAGGACTGATATAAATGCAAAAATAGCCGCGTAATACGCGAGTTGAACAAAGTCTGATCTGAAAAGAGTGGCCAAGTAATGCACGAATTTTTAGGGTTATAAGAATTTTTATAAAGTGGCCAAAAAATAATAATTAACACGTAGGCTCCTTAGACTATGACCTGAATAAGGCGGCCAAGTAATGCGCGAGCACTTCGGACTCAGATTTTCAGTAAAGGGGCCAAGTAATGCGCGAGCACATCAGACTCTGATTCTGAGTAAGGTGGCCAAGTAATGCGCGAGTTCAATGGACGTCAGGACTGATATAAATGCAAAATTTGCCGCGTAATACGCGAGATCAACCGAAGTCTGACCTAAATAAGGAGGCAAAGTAATGCGCGAGCTCTTCGGACTCTGGCTTAAAATTATGTGGCCAAGTAATTCGCGAGTTCAATGGACGTCAGGACTGATATAAATGCAAAAATAGCCGCGTAATACGCAAGATCAAACGAAATCTGACCTAAATAAGGTGGCAAAGTAATGCGCGAATTCTTAGTACAGAACTTTTATATAAAGTGGCCAAGTAATGCGCGAGCTCTTCGGACTCTGGCTTAAAATTATGTGGCCAAGTAATGCGCGAGTTCAATGGACGTCAGGACTGATATAAATACAAAAATAGCCGCGTAATACGCGAGTTGAACAAAGTCTGATCTGAAAAGAGTGGCCAAGTAATGCGCGAGCTCTTCGGACTCAGATTTTCAGTAAGGTGGCCAAGTAATGCGCGAGTACAATGGACGTCAGGACTGATATAAATGCAAAAATAGCAGCGTAATACGCGAGATCAAACGAAGTCTGACCTAAATAAGGAGGCAAAGTAATGCGCGAATTCTTAGTACAGGATTTTTATATAAAGTGGCCAAGTAATGCGCGAGCTCTTCGGATTCTGGCTTAAAATTATGTGGCCAAGTAATTCGCGAGTTCAGTGGACGTCAGGACTGATATAAATGCAAAAATAGCCGCGTAATACGCAAGATCAAACGAAATCTGACCTAAATAAGGTGGCAAAGTAATGCGCGAATTCTTAGTACAGAATTTTTATATAAAGTGGCCAAGTAATGCGCGAGCTCTTCGGACTCTGGCTTAAAATTATGTGGCCAAGTAATTCGCGAGTTCAATGGACGTCAGGACTGATATAAATGCAAAAATAGCCGCGTGATACGCGAGTTGAACGAAGTCTGATCTGAAAAGAGTGGCCAAGTAATGCGCGACCTCTTCGGACTCAGATTTTCAGTAAGGTGGCCAAGCAATGCGCGAGTTCAATGGACGTCAGGACTGATATAAATGCAAAAATAGCAGCGTAATACGCGAGATCAAACGAAGTCTGACCTAAATAAGGAGGCAAAGTAATGTGCGAATTTTTAGTACAGGATTTTTATATAAAGTGGCCAAGTAATGCGCGAGCTTTTCGGACTCCGACTTAAAATTATGTGGCCAAGTAATTCGCGAGTTCAATGGACGTCAGGACTGATATAAATACAAAAATAGCCGCGTAATACGCAGTTAAACGAAGTCTAACCTGAAAAGAGTGGCCAAGTAATGCACGAATTTTTAGGGTTATAAGAATTTTTATAAAGTGGCCAAAAAATAATAATTAACACGTAGGCTCCTTAGACTATGACCTGAATAAGGCGGCCAAGTAATGCGCGAGCACTTCGGACTCAGATTTTCAGTAAAGGGGCCAAGTAATGCGCGAGCACATCAGACTCTGATTCTGAGTAAGGTGGCCAAGTAATGCGCGAGTTCAATGGACGTCAGGACTGATATAAATGCAAAATTTGCCGCGTAATACGCGAGATCAACCGAAGTCTGACCTAAATAAGGAGGCAAAGTAATGCGCGAGCTCTTCGGACTCTGGCTTAAAATTATGTGGCCAAGTAATTCGCGAGTTCAATGGACGTCAGGACTGATATAAATGCAAAAATAGCAGCGTAAAACGCAAGATCAAACCAAAACTGACGTAAATAAGGTGGCAAAGTAATGCGCGAATTCTTAGTACAGAACTTTTATATAAAGTGGCCAAGTAATGCGCGAGCTCTTCGGACTCTGGCTTAAAATTATGTGGCCAAGTAATGCGCGAGTTCAATGGACGTCAGGACTGATATAAATGCAAAAATAGCCGCGTAATACGCGAGTTGAACAAAGTCTGATCTGAAAAGAGTGGCCAAGTAATGCACGAATTTTTAGGGTTATAAGAATTTTTATAAAGTGGCCAAAAAATAATAATTAACACGTAGGCTCCTTAGACTATGACCTGAATAAGGCGGCCAAGTAATGCGCGAGCACTTCGGACTCAGATTTTCAGTAAAGGGGCCAAGTAATGCGCGAGCACATCAGACTCTGATTCTGAGTAAGGTGGCCAAGTAATGCGCGAGTTCAATGGACGTCAGGACTGATATAAATGCAAAATTTGCCGCGTAATACGCGAGATCAACCGAAGTCTGACCTAAATAAGGAGGCAAAGTAATGCGCGAGCTCTTCGGACTCTGGCTTAAAATTATGTGGCCAAGTAATTCGCGAGTTCAATGGACGTCAGGACTGATATAAATGCAAAAATAGCCGCGAAATACGCAAGAACAAACCAAAACTGACCTAAATAAGGTGGCAAAGTAATGCGCGAATTCTTAGTACAGAACTTTTATATAAAGTGGCCAAGTAATGCGCGAGCTCTTCGGACTCTGGCTTAAAATTATGTGGCCAAGTAATGCGCGAGTTCAATGGACGTCAGGACTGATATAAATGCAAAAATAGCCGCGTAATACGCGAGTTGAACAAAGTCTGATCTGAAAAGAGTGGCCAAGTAATGCGCGAGCTCTTCGGACTCAGATTTTCAGTAAGGTGGCCAAGTAATGCGCGAGTACAATGGACGTCAGGACTGATATAAATGCAAAAATAGCAGCGTAATACGCGAGATCAAACGAAGTCTGACCTAAATAAGGAGGCAAAGTAATGCGCGAATTCTTAGTACAGGATTTTTATATAAAGTGGCCAAGTAATGCGCGAGCTCTTCGGATTCTGGCTTAAAATTATGTGGCCAAGTAATTCGCGAGTTCAATGGACGTCAGGACTGATATAAATGCAAAAATAGCAGCGTAATACGCGAGATCAAACGAAGTCTGACCTAAATAAGGAGGCAAAGTAATGCGCGAATTCTTAGTACAGGATTTTTATATAAAGTGGCCAAGTAATGCGCGAGCTCTTCGGACTCTGGCTTAAAATTATGTGGCCAAGTAATGCGCGAATTCTTAGTACAGAATTTTTATATATAAAGTGTCCAAGTAATGCGCGAGTTCAATGGACGTCAGGACTGATATAAATAGAAAAATAGGCGCGTAATACGCGAGTTGAACGCTGTCTGACCTGAAAAGAGTGGCCAAGTAATGCGCGAATTCTTAGGGGTATAAGAATTTTTATAAAGTGGCCAAAAAATAATAATTAACACTTAGGGTCCTTAGACTCTGACCTGAATAAAGCGGCCAAGTAATGCGCGAGCACTTCGGACTCAGATTTTCAGTAAGGTGGCCAAGTAATGCGCGAGTTCAATGGACGTCAGGACTGATATAAATGCACAATTAGCCGCGTAATACGCGAGATCAAACGAAGTCTGACCTAAATAAGGAGGCAAAGTAATGCGCGAATTCTTAGTACAGGTTTTTTATATAAAGTGGCCAAGTAATGCGCGAGCTCTTCGGACTCTGGCTTAAAATTATGTGGCCAAGTAATTCGCGAGTTCAATAGACGTCAGGACTGATATAAATGCAAAAATCGCCGCGTAATACGCGAGATCAAACAAAATCTGACCTAAATAAGGTGGCAAAGTAATGCGCGAATTCTTAGTACAGAATTTTTATATAAAGTGGCCAAGTAATGCGCGAGCTCTTCGGACTCTGGCTTAAAATTATGTGGCCAAGTAATGCGCGAATTCTTAGTACAGAATTTTTATATATAAAGTGTCCAAGTAATGCGCGAGTTCAATGGACGTCAGGACTGATATAAATACAAAAATAGGCGCGTAATACGCGAGTTGAACGCAGTCTGACCTGAAAAGAGTGGCCAAGTAATGCGCGAATTCTTAGGGGTATAAGAATTTTTATAAAGTGGCCAAAAAATAATAATTAACACTTAGGGTCCTTAGACTCTGACCTGAATAAAGCGGCCAAGTAATGCGCGAGCACTTCGGACTCAGATTTTCAGTAAGATGGCCAAGTAATGCGCGAGTTCAATGGACGTCAGGACTGATATAAATGCACAATTAGCCGCGTAATACGCGAGATCAAACGAAGTCTGACCTAAATAAGGAGGCAAAATAATGCGCGAATTCTTAGGACAGGATTTTTATATAAAGTGGCCAAGTAATGCGCGAGCTCTTCGGACTCTGGCTTAAAATTATGTGGCCAAGTAATTCGCGAGTTCAATGGACGCCAGGACTGATATAAATGCAAAATAGCCGCGTGATACGCGAGATCAAACGAAATCTGACCTAAATAAGGTGGCAAAGTAATGCGCGAATTCTTAGTACAGAATTTTTATATATAAAGTGGCCAAGTAATGCGCGAGCTCTTCGGACTCTGGCTTAAAATTATGTGGCCAAGTAATGAGCGAATTCTTAGTACAGAATTTTTATATATAAAGTGGCCAAGTAATGCGCGAGTTCAATGGACGTCAGGACTGATATAAATACAAAAATAGGCGCGTAATACGCGAGTTGAACGCAGTCTGACCTGAAAAGAGTTGCCAAGTAATGCGCGAATTCTTAGGGGTATAAGAATTTTTATATAAAGTGGCCAAAAAATAATAATTAACATTTAGGGTCCTTAGACTCTGACCTGAATAATGCGGCCAAGTAATGCGCGAGTTCAATGGAGTTCAGGACTGATATAAATGGAAAAAAAGCCGCGTAATACGCGAGATCAAACAATGTCTGACTTAAATAAGGTGGAAAAGTAATGCGCGAATTCTTAGTACAGGATTTTTATATAAAGTGGCCAAGTAATGCGCGAGCTCTTCGGAATCTGGCTTAAAATTATGTGGCCAATTAATGCGCGAGCTCTTCGGAATCTGGCTTAAAATTATGTGGCCAATTAATGCGCGAGTACAATGGACGTCAGGACTGATATAAATACAAAAATAGCCGCGTAATACGCGAGTTGAACAAAGTCTGATCTGAAAAGAGTGGCCAAGTAATGCGCGAGCTCTTCGGACTCAGATTTACAGTAAGGTGGCCAAGTAATGCGCGAGTTCAATGGACGTCAGGAATGATATCAATGCAAAAATAGCCGCGTAATACGCGAGATCAAACAATGTCTGACCTAAATAAGGTGGCAAAGTAATGCGCGAATTCTTAGTACAGAATTTTTATATAAAGTGGCCAAGTAATGCGCGAGCTCTTCGGACTCTGGCTTAAAATTATGTGGCCAAGTAATTCGCGAGTTCAATGGACGTCAAGACTGATATAAATGCAAAAATAGCCGCGTAATACGCGAGATCAAACGAAGTCTGACCTAAATAAGGAGGCAAAGAAATGCGCGAATTCTTAGGAGTACAGAATTTTTATATAAAGTGGCCAAGTAATGCGCGAGCTCTTCGGACTCTGGCTTAAAATTATGTGGCCAAGTAATGCGCGAGTTCAATGGACGTCAGGACTGATATAAATACAAAAATAGCCGCGTAATACGCGAGTTGAACGAAGTCTGATCTGAAAAGAGTGGCCAAGTAATGCGCGAATTCTTACGGGTATAAGAATTTTTATAAAGTGGCCAAAAAATACTAATTAACCCTTAGGGTCCTTAGACTCTGACCTGAATAAAGCGGCCAAGTAATGCGCGAGCACTTCGGACTCTGATTTACAGTAAGGTGGCCAAGTAATGCGCGAGTTCAATGGACGTCAGGACTGATATAAATGCAAAAATAGCCGCGTAATACGCGAGATCAAACGAATTCTGACCTAAATAAGGTGGCAAAGTAATGCGCGAATTCTTAGTACAGAATTTTAATATAAAGTGGCCAAGTAATACGCGAGCTCTTCGGACTCTGGCTTAAAATTATGTGGCCAACTAATGCGCGAGTTCAATGGACGTCAGAACTGATATAAATACAAAATAGCCGCGTAATACGCGAGATAAACGAAATCTGACCTAAAAAGAGTGGCCAAGTAATGCGCGAGCTCTTCGGACTCAGATTTTCAGTAAGGTGGCCAAGTAATGCGCGAGTTCAATGAACGTCAGAACTGATATAAATGCCAAAATAGCCTCGTAATACGCGAGATCAAACGAAGTCTGATCTAAATAAGGAGGCAAAGTAATACGCGAATTCTTAGTACAGGATTTTTATATAAAGTGTCCAAGTAATGCGCGAGCTCTTCGGACTCTGGCTTAAAATTATGTGGCCAAGTAATTCGCGAGTTCAATGGACGTCAGGACTGATATAAATGCAAAAATAGCCGCGTAATACGCGAGATCAAACGAAGTCTGACCTAAAAAAGGAGGCAAAGTAATGCGCGAATTCTTAGGAGTACAGAATTTTTATATAAAGTAGCCAAGTAATGCGCGAGCTCTTCGGACTCTGGCTTAAAATTATGTGGCCAAGTAATGCGCGAGCACTTCGGACTCTAATTTACAGTAAGGTGACCAAGTAATGCGCGAGTTCAATGGACGTCAGGACTGATATAAATGCAAAAATAGCCGCGTAATACGCGAGATCAAACGAAATCTGACCTAAATAACGTGGCAAAGTAATGCGCGAATTCTTAGTACAGAATTTTAATATAAAGTGGCCAAGTAATGCGCGAGCTCTTCGGACTCTGGCTTAAAAAAATAATAATTAACACTTAGGGTCCTTAGACTCTGACCTGAATAAAGCGGCCAAATATTGTGGGTCAATAAAACATAGAACATGTACGGAAACAAGTCACGATATAAAAATAACTAACTTAAGAAAGAGTTTATGGACCTAGAGAACAGAGTTTTTATTCATCTGTCCAGCATGCGTTTTGAATTTTACAGGCTCTTGAGTTCGGCGCCTGCCCTGTCGTAAATTATGATTTTCTATGAAAGGAAATTTAAAGTGCCCTTAATATATTACAATATTTTAACTCGCATTTCTTCGTTCTCTCAGTCTAACTAAATTTCTATGTCGAGTGATTTTTGACAGTTTATTATATTGTTGAGCGTACACATTTCAACACAGAGTTTTGGAAAATTTATAGAATTTTCCAGATTAAAATCTGGTGCTTTCAATAATTTTTCCTGAATGTTCCACATTTTGTACTAAAAAATTCTGTACATTTTCCAGAACTCTATTGCATAAATGATTGTATCCTCAACTCTTGAACAGTTCTATAATCTTTATTGAACTATTTTAATTGCGTGTAAACATTCTTAATGTTAACAATAAATGTATATGTATAAGAAGAGCTACATTAAATTTTTATATCCACAGTCTCCATTTTTATATTTATTTTTTTAATATGATGAAATTCGTACGTTTATGTAAAAAAATATATTTAAAATGGCATACAATTTCATATGCAATAAAGCTTATCGTATATGTAGTCCAAAACAAATAAATAAATTATTATTGCAGATCTATCCGGGGAAGGTAGTTAATGAATAAATAAAGAAGTACGAAAGAACTTGTTCCTTCTATTGAACGATACTTAACTCAATAAAGCTCAGCATCAACTGAACTTATCTAAACCTTACATACGTCCTAACGACGATGGTGACAGTTTACACGGAAAAAATAGTTCGAAAAAGTTTATAGAACTGTTTAAGAGTTAAGAATACAGGCATTTACGGAATAAAGTTCAACAGAATTTATGGAAATTTTCATAATTAATACGGAACATTCAATAATTCTCCCTGAATGTTCTACATTTTATACTACAAAGTTCTGTAAATTTTGCAGAACTCTGTTCCGCAAATGCCTGTATCCCCAACTCTTGAACAGTTCTATAAACTTTACTGAACTTTTTTTCCATATAGCTTATTGCTTGCTTATACATTAACATTTATAAAACTAACCAATTTAACTTTTTATTCATAGAAATTAATTCTTGTCTAGTATTTTAAATGAAACTCCCATACAAAGTTTTTGAATTTTGAGATCTTGTCAGTTATGGGCCTAATAAGAAAACCGTTGTATAATGTTTGAAACTTACCTATAGCATTGCAATAAACTATAAAGGTCCATATAAGAACAGCCAGGATAGTCTTCATATTTTTGAGTTTACAAATAACTGTTCACTAATTATTGTGCATAAGGGAGCCAGCATAAAAAATAAGACACTGACTATTATAATATTGAAACTTGTATTTATAGGGAAAATTTAGAGTTAATCCTGCTTCGCAAATAAGAAACGAAGTAAATAACAATTTTATTCTGACGTCAGGGTGAGATAAGTTTTATTTACTCACTTATACGCATACAAATTTCAAATAAAAAATGTCACCCAGAAAACTATATCTACTTGTGTACATACATTTTCTGATAAGGAACTCCTACGAAGTTCGAAGTGTTGAAAGAAAACAATAAAAAAATAGTCTTGAAGCATATTCTTCATCTAAGTTGCTTAAAATCTGTTTCAAAGAATTTTTTAAGTGTTGGAATTTTGTTATTTTAAATGCAGAGAAGAATATGATCCACATTATATATAGAATATGAATAATGGTCGATTAGAATTAAAATACGAATTCTAACCTAACTTTTAGGTGACACCTTTTAAAATAGTAAATATTCCATGTATAAATTAAATTATAAATTAACTTGTAGATTTTTAAAATAAGGCATATCAATATTATAAACTCTTTCTCAATGTGCACATGATTCACAATATTCCATTATCAAAAACACCTAGAAAAATATTTACTCGATCTAACCAAACCATTTTATTAAGTAAACTAAGGTTTTTGGTCCCGAATTGTGTGTATTGGCACGTATTCTATTTTATGTGACTTCGGTGCGTATACGAGTTTTTATGCGTACACTCTAATCTAATCTAGTATTCATTATGATTCTCGTCCATTGCACTTGATATTTCGCGACTAATTCCGGCCATTTTTATTTTCTCGATCATGTGTAGTAGTAGCGTATTGTAATAGACGCATACACAGTTCAAATGTACAAGGCTTTGTCAGTACGATGCCAACGCTATACGAAGAAGAAGAAGAATAGGAGAAGGTTACGCTCCGCTGTATGGTTATAGGCGCATGCGCAGTTCAATTTTTACATTACATTCCTCTGTAGCGTAATACACAACATTACGCTACTCTCAACTGTAGCGTAAAAACTTTTACGCGCCGGAGGCACATACATTTTATTTTATTTAAATAAGTAACTTTTTTGCATCAAAGAAAGTCTTTTGAACGAATTATTTTCTTTGATTCAATCAAATCTTTTTCCTAAGTCTACTAGCAGTTTTATTTATTCATGAACGTACCGAAATGGAATATTTCTTATTAAGATATTCCACTGTTGTTATAATATTGATAAGAAACCAATCTCAGGGCTAAATTCATGATTCTTAAGATAAGACCCCAGATTAATCAGAAACTTTTTCTTACTATGCCCCGAAATCACAAAATTCCAAAATCCAAAAACATATACAACAAGCTTTACTTGTTGTACGAATATTATCATATTAAGAAAATAATCATGAAAATGTAAACTGTGGATATACAAATTTATTGTATCTGTTCTTATACATATACACTTTTTTCCACAGGAAGACTTAAAATTCTTTAAAATTATTATAATTATTTGCAACGTATTAATTGTTAAATAATGTATTACAGGTTTCCTCGTAGGCAATTTCAAGCAATTATGTCTCATCAATGCAATTTAAATTCAAATTTGAAGAATTTGAAATCTTTGTGTAGAAAAAGTGATGCTTTTGACTTTGCCGGAATTCGAGCAGTCGACCGGCAATCGGAAGACTTGGGCTTGAGTCCCAGCACAGTGAAAAGCGTCTCATTTTCTGCAGAAAGATTTCAAATTCTTCAAATTTGATATTAAATAATCTCCAACTTTCCCATATGTCTTAATTTTGCTAAAAAGTTGAGTTAAATTTCTACATTCAACTTCCACTTATTTTGCGCCCTCTGAAGCGAAAACAACTTACTTATTTTGCATCTCCCCTTATTCCCACTACTTCTCATGTGATCGTATTTTTTTCGCGATTTGTGTTTTTTCTTGATTATTTGTAAAGAGTTGAAAAATCGTTAGCATTTCTATGGTTCGTAGAGGGGATGTCCGACCCTCCGTGAACGCAAAATAAGTAAGCGGCGTGCCGCAAAATAACCAAGCGGCAATATAAGTGGAAGTTGAGTGTATACCAGGGGTCTTCGTTGAAATTTGCCGGTTTTACTAATAGATGTTGCTAGAGAAATGTATACATTTCTATGATTTGGCATCTATGTCATATTTTTCTATGGACAATAACCTTCAAAAATACACAATTACATTCTGCCAAAATAATAGCATCATAGTTGTTTACCTCAGTGAATATGTTGAAGCTCATCGATTGCTGGTAGAAACTTATGGTGAACATGCTCCAGTGATTAGAACATGTGAGACATGGTTTCGTCAATTTAAAAGTGGAGATTTCGATTTAACAGACAATGAACATCCTCGTGCAGCGAAAAAGTTCGAAGACGAGGAATTGCAGGCGTTATTGGATGAAGACCCAACCCAATCGCAACAACAATTGGCACAAACACTAAATGTGACCCGAGGAGCAATTTGCCAACGTTTAAAAGCCATGGAAAAAATCCAAAAGTATGGAAAATGGGTACCACACAAACTGAACGATAGACAAATGGAAAATCGAAAAACCATTTGTGAAATGCTGCTTCAACGGTTCGAAAGGAAATCTTTTCTGCGTTGAATTGTCACGGGGGACGAAAAATGGATTTATTTCGAGAACCTGAAGCGAAAAAATCATGGCTTTCACCTGGTTAGGTCGGCCCATCGACTCCAAGGCCAAATCTCTTTGGCCGTAAGACAATGCTCTGTGTTTGGTGGGACCAGTGTGGTGTGGTGTACTTCGAGTTATTAAAACCTAGTGAGACGGTGAATACGGATCGCTACCGACAACAAATTATCAATTTGAATCATGCGTTGATCGAAAAACGGCCGGAATGGGCCCGAAGACATGGGGAAAGACATGGAGGAAGACATGAATTGGGAAATATTATTGCACCCGACGTACTCTCCAGATCTCGCCCCGTCCGACTATCACCTTTTCGCATCGATGGGACACTCACTCGCAGAGCAGCGCTTCGCCAATTTTGAAGAAGTCGAAAAATGGCTCGTCGAATGGTTTGCCTTGAAAGAGTAAAAGTTTTTTTGGAATGGTATCCATGATTTTCCTGAAAGATGGGCAAAATATGTAGAATCCAATGGTCAATACTTTGAATAAAAATGTTTTGAGATTCCCTTGAGAATTAAGTGTTTTCTTTATTGAAAAAACCGGCAAACTTCAACTAACACCCCTGGTATTATATATTTACAATAAAATTTGTTACATCTTGGTAATTAAAAATTATTTTCATTTTTATTCTTTTACATCAAGAACACGAAGTTAAAATAAATAACCTACTAAAATTGATCCTACTATTGGGTTGTCCGAGAAGTAATTGCCGAATTTACATATAGATGTCTTTGACCATCTTTTTGAATCGCTTCTTTTAATGTCATAATTTCTTCCTTCTGGCATTTGTTAGCTGTCACTCTTAGCTTCTGTGTATGGTGAAAATGCCTTAAAAGACAGACAGTGTCGTAATTGGTTTGATGAATTCTGTTCTAGGGATTTTTCATTCAAGGATGAGCAACGTTCAGGTCGGCCAAATGAAGTTGATGATGACCAAATCAAAGCCATAATCGAATCGGTTCATCATACAACTGTGCGAGAGATTGAAGAAATGTTAAAAATACCAAAATCAACAATCGACCGCCATATAAAACGTCTTGGACTCGTTAAAAAACTTGATATTTGGATTCCATATGAATTGAAAGAAATTCATTTAACAAAACGCATCAACACTTGTGATTTGCTATTTAAACACAATGAATTCGATCCTTCTTTGAAACGAATCATCACTAGTGATGAAAAATGGATTATTTAGAATAAAGTCTTTCGAAAACAATCATGGTCCAAGCGTGATGAACGACCACAAACAACATCGGAAACTGAATTACATCAAAAAAGGATTATGCTGTCTGTTTGGTGGGATTGGAAGGCTGTGGTATTTTTTGAGTTCCTTTCAAGTAACAAACAATCAATTCGGATATCTACTGTCCTCAGCTGGATAAATTAAAGGCAGCGGTGAAAAAAAAACGGCCAGAATTTTTTCAAACATAATGGTCTAATTTTTCACCATGACAACGCAACACCATGCGCATCTTTAGCCTCTCGCCAAAAATTATTAAGGCTTTGTTGGGAAGTGATTTGAGCATGTCACAGTAAAATGTTTATAAGTGGTACAAAGACTTGGAAGAAGGCAGAGAACGTGTTGATCACTTGGAACGTCCCGGACGACCATCAAAATCAACTCACGAGCAGCAAGTCAATCAAATCAAAGATCACCAAAATACGATGACTTTCGGCAGCAGTTTTCTTCATATTAAAGCAATGAAGAATAACTCCCCGCAAAAACACTTATTCAGGTTTACGCTTCAAATAAATGACATTTACTGAAAAAGACGCACAATGACAGTAGCTTCCCAACGCATGTTCGGAATATTGGAACGATGGAATAATAATCAAGTTACGCCATTTCTTAGCAAACCGCACGAATTAAGTTATAGATCCAATACCATTATCACATAAAAAGTCGTTTACAGAATTTGTAACAGCACCTCATACGAAATCCGTAAGAGATTTTTTTCGGTGTAGTTATACTTGTATAGATTCTGTAAGTTTGATAAAAATCTTGATTCATATTTTTTTTCTCAATTCATTTATAATTACTTTTTTCTTTTTCACTCCAGTTTTTCAAATTAAAGTGTATGCTGTTTATGTATGTATGTATCGGATGACCAATGGCAGGTTTCGAGGTAAGCATTTTTTTGTTATTTAAGAGAACGATGACAACGTTTTACTCAACTCTTTACTATTTAATAAGTAACGCTTATTGTTAATAACATTGGGTGTATTAGATATTTATCAAATTCATTTTACTCGACTAGGAATTAATAAATGTTCAAATGTCCTTATGTCCCAAGTTTAATCGCAAGAGTTGATTAAAATTACTTCAACCATTTTTCTCCGTATACCAAATAACAGGCTGGATGCTGACTATAATAGAAAGTTGCCGTGACTAATCAGGATGACTGATCAATTTTCATTCCCATAATTTTTAGAAAATTTTCGCTTATGGAATTAGACAAAATACATATTTTTGGTTTTGTACCCTTTTTCGTAGGATCAATCATTTTTGAGGAAAAACTCATAAAAATGCTAAAAATTTGGTTAAATTTTTTTTTAGGGTTTTTAAAATTAATAGCATGTTGCTGATAGTAGTTGCTATAATACTGGAAATCGGATTATCAATAGAGTATTTGTGAAAAATAATATGCATTACTCGGAATGGAACATAGCGTTTTCAACGGGTGCTCGATCACACAAGTTATAAACGCTGCATTCCATTCCGAGTAATGCATATTATTTTTCACAATACTCTATTGAAAATCCGATTTTGAGTACCTGTAGAGGGGGGTGAAACAAGGGCTGGAACATTTGATCACAAGATAGGGGAAGTTTACGATTTTGGTTACATAACGAGTAAAATAAGAAGGGATGGCCGTTGTAATGCAGATATTCGTTCAAAAATAGGACAAGCTCTGGAAACCTTTGCTAAGACAATTTTGCTTGAACAATCAGACATCAATTTTTATTCTAATTTTATTCCGAAGATTCATATTCTCCCCTGGACTTGAAGTGTGACATTTCCTCTCGAGAATTGTTTTTATTTCAATCGGCTTTTTTCATACTGATTTCAATCAGTAACTGAATTACACATACAAAATCAGAAGTTTCGAGTCATATTCACGTAGGGATTTGTTAAAATTAATTGATTATGAAAAAAAGTCAATCATTGATTTAAATTAGTAAACTAATAATTTTCGTCAGAACATTTATTCCATTAGAAATTCAGTACATATAAAACTAAAATTCATAAGTAAACTTTAAATTACATTCGCCTTGACATATTCAAGGAAATTTGAACGTGATTTTCAATTGGAAAGTTAAGAGCGATTTAGATGCATTTTAGTCTTTTTACATACTGATCATGAATGAGAAGGTATTCTTTTATCCAGAATATCCTTCTATACATGCGATTGCACTGTTCTTTGGTGGATGATCATATGCCCATACCTTTTTCATAAGAACTTCGTGGTCAGTAATTTTCGTCATATAATATCCGTCTTGAAGCATGCCATCACCTGGATCTATATATCGGACAGTTGTTAGAACTCCTACCAGAGTATTTCCTATTAGAACAGGGTTTCCTGTATCCCGCTATAATTGGAAGGGTTACTTGTCAATCACAGTTTAACATATCAAACAAATAATTGTACACTGTAAAAAATTTTTCGGAAATTTTTCCGAAAATATTCGGACAGCTTAAAATACAAATGGGTCGTACAATTTTCCAAAGATATAGTCGGAAATATTTTCGACCTAGAACTGGAAATAGTTCCTACTGTTTGGTCGGAGAAATATCCAGATTATTAGGAAAAATTGATAAATTTCATAATTTATGTGGAAAAAGATCCAAAAAAGTGAACGATTTTCCGTTTTTGTGGAATAATTTTCGCTTTTTGTAGGAAAATTTATGATTTCTAAGGATTTAGGAAAAAATTCCTAATACATCGTAGAAAAATTTATCGATATTTTTTACAGTGTATAATAAGAACACATACACGATCCATATAACGTTTACTAATTCTCCCGTCAGTGTCTACAATGTATAATGTCATATCTTCTTTGCATCTTTTGTCTTCTTCATCAATAACAATTAAATCCAGTATCTAAACAAGAAATATTGTATTAGATCCAACTCAGTTTATACCATATTACTTAATAGCAAAGTAGTGTATTTACTTACAGCAGGACCATGTTCAGTAAATCCGGCTAGTTGTAATTGTGTGCCTTCAACAAAATTAAATATATTATCATTTTCTGTTTCTGACAACTTGATCGGCACTACTCCGGCTGCTTTCTTCAACTTCAAGAAAAAGATGTATAAATTTTGAAATGATCACATTTATTTGTGGCACTGCATATAGTCTTACACTCGTATAAATTTTTTTAAATTCAAATACTTCACATTTACTACAGACTGAAGTTGAAAATTAATTTTGTATTAAGCGCGCAACTAAATTCCCGCTGTTTGTGAATAGATGGCTCCAGCAGTAAGTATTGATCGATTTTGACATATCCGAAACTTCATGAACTAAGCTTAGACATATGGTAAACAAACCGTTTCGACACATTATTGATTTTGTTTTCGGGTCATATAACACGAAAATCAATAAGTCCCGGGACTGACACATAGATGGTGTTGCCAACGAAAGCTCTGCATGATTTTTCATGAGTACCAACCTTTAAAAGATACCTGTCAAAATTTTATGACATTCTGATGTTTGGTCCACGAATTACAGTGATTTAAGTGATGCTAGTCTTGATATTCTCAAAACAAAGGATTCGAAACAATTTCGTGTGTTGATTTACCATTGCTTTTTGATGAAAAAAAAAACACAGTGCAAGCTCAGCAATGGCTTGAAAAGTGCTACGGGGACTCTGCTCCATCAAAAACAACCATTTGTCGGTGGTATGCTGAGTTTAAACGTGGTCGTACAGACACTGAAGATGCTGAACGCTCCGGCCGGCCAAATGAGGTAGTCACATCGGAAACCATCAAAAAAGTCCACCAAATCGTTTTCGAAAACCGTGAATTAAAATTGCGTGAGATAGCTGACACCTTAAAGATATCATACGGCAGTGTGTACGCTATTTTGCATGAGCATTTGTCTATGAGGAAGGTGTTGTCAAAGTGGGTGCCGCGTTTGCTCACGGTGGATCGAAAACTACAACGTGTCGTTGATTCCGAGTGCTGTTTGGAGTTGTTTCGCCGAAATAAACCGAATTTTTTGCGTCGGTATGTGACGATGGACGAAACCTGGATCCATCACTACACTCCGGAGTCAAAGCGGTCGTCAGCCGAGTTATTCTACTCCAGCGAGGAAATCATCACCGAAACGAACGCTTATTTCGAGGCCAAAGGTAAATCGTTCTACAAGAAAGTTATTGAAATGTCAGAGAAGCGTTGGACTGATTGTGTTGCTTTTGAAGGAGACTATGTTGACGAATAAAGTCAAGTTTTACCAAAAAAATGTGTTTTTTCTAGTTAGTCCCGGGACTTATTGATCCACGTGTTACTTTTGGTTCTGTGAAAATGTCTGATTTTGTGCCAAATAATCGTCATTTGCGGAAAGTGTTGATTTCTTTTTTCATTCGAAGGAAACGGCGGCTGAAACGCATCGAGAGCTCCAAAAAGTTTTCGGAGATGCTGCTCTGAGTGAAACAACGTGCCGTGATTGGTTCCGCCGCTTCAAAGACGGTGATTTCGATATTGACGACCGTCCGTGTGAAGGAAGGTCAAAAACCTTCGAAGACGCTGATGTTGTTTATTATGAGCTCTTGGAACCGAACAAAACTATCACTGGGGAACGGTATCGAACGCAATTGATATGTTTGAGCCGAGAACTGCGCGAAAAACGGCCACAATACGAGCAGAGGCACGAAAAAGTGATTCTATAGCATGACAACGCTCGGCCCAACGTTGCCAAACCCGTTAAAACTTACCCGGAAACGTTCAAATGGGAAGTCCTACCCCATCTGCCGTATTCCCCAGATTTTGTATCGTCCGATTATTACTTGTTCTGGTCGATGGCACATGATTTGGCTGATCAGCAGTTCCGCTCATGTGAAGGCATTGAAAAATGGCTTGATTCGTGGATAACCTCAAAAGATGAACACTTTTACCGTAACGGTATTCGAGCTCTACCAGAGAGATGGGCAAAAGTTATAGCTAACGATGGGCAATACTTTGAATGATTCATTTGTAACCATTTTTTCACAATAAAGTTTCATTTTCATCAAAAAAACAGCGGGAACTTAGTTGTGCACCTAATAACATTTTAGAATTCATTTAGAACTTTGAATAAATTAGTTGAGGTTTTTCCAACAGTATAAGCCTGCATGGGAAAAAATGCACAGAGAAACTTTTTTTAGAAATACATGTTTTATTTTATAATGATAATTCTAAAAAATATTAGGAATCCAGAGAAACTAAAGTTGGATAAATCTATAGTGAATTATTATTAATTTCATCTAAATTTCAGCATATAGCTGCGAAAAATTCTCATCATGACACGTTTTTTCCTAAATTGGAACATAGAATAGCAAATATTGTAAATTTAGATTTCCCCGTGTACTCTGAGAAACTGTATTCAACTTTTACATAAAGTTGGTACACATGGACAAATTAAAGATTATTTGATATTAATAAAAAGCAAGAATTATATCGACCCTTAATATTGATTTTAAATATTGTTAGTGTTCTTAGTTGGCTTTAGGCTCCAGAAAAAATGTAACTCAAGGTTTCATATTTTCAAACGTTTCGATTCCAATTGGAATCCTTATCAGTGAGAATTTATTTTTATAAGAATAAAAAGGGAAGAAACTTAAAATAGCTCATGTGACGGATAAACATTGTTGTAACGAACGATTTGAATGAATTGCACATGTAAAACTAAAATTAGTTCAAACTTATTGTGGGTGTAGTGCAAGCATTACATTTTATGAATTAAATTCGATATCGGTCATATGACCACCACGAGCCCGTTTACAGCGGTCGATTCTTTAGACCCAATTTTCCACCACTCTGGCACACATTTCGACCGGAACGTCGGCAATTTCGCGTTGGATGTTGTCTTTGAGGTCGTCTAAAGTTGCTGGCTTGTTGGCATAGACCAGTGACGTGATATGGCCCCATAAAAAGAAATACAATGGCGTTAGATCGCATGAACGAGGCGCCCATTCGACCGGACCATTTCTCGAGATAACACGTTCACCGAATTTGCCTTTCAATAAATCGATTGTGACGCGTGCTGTGTGGCTCGTGGCACCGTCTTATTGAAACCACATATCGTTGATGTTAAGTTCATCCAATTCTGACACCAATAATTTTCCAACAAAGCACGATAGCGCTCTCCATTGACGGTAACACGACGGTCGTTTTCATCCACGAAAAAATACGGCCCAATCACACCTCCGGCATTAAAACCGCACCAAACAGTCACTTTTTGCGGATGCAACGGTGTCTCAAGAAGCACATTTGGGTTTGTTGCTGACCAATAACGCATATTTTGCTTATTAAGAAAAAAATAAGATAAAAATGAGCTTCATCGCTGAAGATGATTTTTCGATTAAATTCTTCATTTTCTTCAAGCTTTGCCAGAGCCCAATTGGAGAAGTTTCGGCGTTTCAAATGATCAAGTGGCTTTAGTTCTTGAGTCAATTTAATCTTGAAAGCATGTAGGCCAAGATCTTTTCGCATAATACGCCACAGTGTCGTTTGAGCGATGCCCAATTCTTGAGAACGACGTGGAATCGACTGATTTGGTTCATTTTGAATCGATGCACTTACGGCTGCGATTATTTCCTCGCTTCGAGCAATACGACGTCTTTTTGGCATCGGAACGTCCAATAGTGTAAATTTGGTCTCGAATTTATCCACTATAGCACGCACAGCCTGTCAGGTGGGACGATTATTACGGCCGAAAATTGGAGTAAGCGCTCTTAAAGTTGCGACCACAGACTCAGAATTTCGGTAGTAATTTTTAATAATTTCCAAACGTTGCTGGTTCGTGAACTTTACCATAATGAAATGTTGAATTTAACTAAAGTTTTCACATTGATAGTTCATTAAAAAAGTTTAGGGGTGCGTTCATATAAAGATACGAAATTGTTATGTCCCTATTGAAAAACCCTTTATGTCTCAGGGTAGTTATATTTTTTGTACAGATTTTGTTTGTGAATTTAGCTACTTAGACCAATTTCAGTTTTACACGTGCAATTCATCCAAATCGTTTGTTACAACAAAGTTTATCTGTCACACGTGCTATTTAAAGTTTCTTCCTTTTGTATTGCTATAGCAATAAATTCCCACTGATTGGAAGATTGATCAGTATTACACAAAGAAAAAGACAGAAATCGGCAAATATATATACATTCTATAAAAAAAAGTTGGTATCAAAGAAACTCTTTTAAATTCATGAAATTACTTACTGTTAAGACTACAAGGTAGGGTTCAGAGAGGCTCTCTATAACAAAATTCTCAGCGATTCCTTCACGTGTTTCACAGAGTATTTTATCCACATCCCGCCTCTGATCTGATATCATAACGTGAGTTATAGGATCTCTTCTATAAGCGGCCACATTCGAAGTCAGAACAAGATATTGAGCTATTACGAATCCAATGGCTATGCGCTGATCAGTTTCAACATGCAAACATGCCAGAAACCGTAGCTCATTCGCTTTTTCTTCAGTGTACTGTACGTTGCGTAATTTTCCCTCCAATAATGTAGTCGCATTTAATTCTGTGAAAAAAGAAATATGTTTAATTTGAAGAAAAACTAATTTTTACGGAAAGAGTTCTATGTTGAAATAATGTATTTAATTCAAAAGTATACTATTTTGGTTCAACCAATGTGGTTTTTCAACAGTGCTGGTTTTTTCAAATTCAAAAACTCATTTTTTGTGCTCAAAAAATATTTTTTAGACACTAGAAATTTGCCCAATGTAAAAAACGATTGTCAACTGATGCACTAACTCATTCAAATAAAAAGATTCAAAAAATTATAAACGTTAATAAAATTTGAATTGAAGTAAGTTTATTACACTAAGGAAAATCCAAATAAAAGATTTATTATAAATAAATAACATTTGTTAAATTTAAATTTCAGTTATTTGAAATACTTATCTTGAAAGGATTATTATTATGTTTAGTTTGTTAAACGTAATCAATAAATCATTCATTGGTATATATTATCAATTTATTTTTTTTTTGTAACCACTAAATGATTTTATTTTCTTAGTTATTAAAAAAGTTAAAGAAAGAACGTTTTGTTGTACAAAAATTCAGTCACAATTATAGTAAATAGTAACTATAGTATTTTAATGTATGTAACTGACTTATTAATTATACCAGATATTAATAATTTTATGTATACCTGAACATATTCGTATTGATAAATACAACTAGCTGAAAACTAATAATTTATTTATGTCTAAAGCTATCGAATTAATATTATCAGAAAAAGGAAACATACTATCACCTCAAATTCATAAATTCTGTCTAAATTTAGAATCTAAAACTGTACAAAAGACTCTTGCAGTAACCAGTAAAATTCGTTATTTTAGTGAAACTAGTAGTGCAAAATTGCATAATATTGCTTTGAAATTAGGATTGGAGCCTACTAAAATATGATTTTTTACAAAAGTGATTGAAGATCAATGTGTCTATTTAACATTTAAAAAAGTTAATAAGCGATCTGACAATTCTTTCGCAATCCTTGAAGATGACTCGTTTATTCAAATAGAATCGTTTATTGTAGACCGAGGAACAAATCGAGAACTAACTCTATGCAGAAGAATAATAGTGAATAATTTATCTGTATCAAGAGTAGAAGTAATTAAAATTAGGACAAGATGTGATGTTATTGATACAAAAACTATTAAAAGTACATGTGTTTTTATAAATCTTCCCGAAATACAATATCTTTGTAAGCTTCCTAATTTACTATTTTATTAAAATTATTATTTGTGATATCTGTATAATGCAATACTAACAAATAAATTTCTAAATTATAAAAAATACTTGCACGAAATTTTAATATAGAAATTATTAATCGTTTATGAAAAAATTACTGATAAATTTTAGTTAAAAAATTATCTTATCCACATAGATTGGTGGATATTAGTTCTAATAGAATTCACCTCAATAGATTTCATGTACCAATACCTTCCCAAACGAACTCATAAAGTTTCTTATATGGATTTGTCATATGGGAATCCATGTACCCACAGGTTCCTATGAGTTCCCATAGGAATCCATATTTCCTATATGGATTTCTCACATGGAAATCCATGAACCAACAGGATCCTATATGGATTCTCATAGCAATCCATAATTCTTATATGGATTTCTCACATGGGAATCCATGTACCCACAGGTTCCTATATGGATTTCCATAGGAATCCATGCTTCTTACATAGATTTCTCACATGGGAATCCATGTACCCACAGGTTCCTATATGGATTCCCAATAAGAATCCATGCTTCCTATATGAATTTCTCACATGGGAATCCATGTATCCACAGGTTCCTATATGGATTTCCATAGGAATCCATGCTTCTTACATAGATTTCTCACATGGGAATCCATGTACCCACAGGTTCCTATATGGATTCCCAATAAGAATCCATGCTTCCTATATGAATTTCTCACATGGGAATCCATGTATCCACAGGTTCCTATATGGATTCCCATAGTAATCCACATATTCCTCTGTGGATTCCTATAGGTTCCTATAGGAATCCATACATTCCCATATGGATTCCCATGGATTCCCACATAAATCCACGTGGATTTTTTTGATAGGGCTATGTAAAAAATACTCTTCACTAAACTGAATTTTGGAGTGCGACCATAATAACCTTTAAAATGCGCAGCTCATGCAAGTCACGTGGTGTGACATTTTTCATTTTTAAGTGCGATTATCGAGTTTTTTGGATGAAAAGGTAAGTTTACATTTTTTAATTTTTCAAAATAAAATATAAAATTTCGCCAAATTAATTTCTAAACACGAGGTCATTGAATATTGAGTTTAGAAAAATTGTCCATCAAATCATTAATATTATATCTGTTTTAAAAAGTATGATTCTACTAATTTGTTAGATTTTTCCAATGTTTTCTAAAAAATTGCAATTTTATCTACCATTTTTTGAGATATTTTTAAAATAATCGTGATAAATTCATTAGTTAATCATAATTGTGTTTTTATCAATGGATTTATTTAAATTTTCATTGTATATTAGATAATAAGTGTAAAAGGAAACATTATCCAATTTCAAATATGATCTTTTAAGTTATAAATCAATTTTCTATTCGAGATATGTTTTGAAATTCTGAAAAAAAATTAACAAACTCGTAATAGCATTTTTTTCTCATTGTAATAATAATAACAAAAAATGTGGATGTATAAGTACAGCCACAATTAATTTTTATATCCATAGCCTACATTTTTATATTTATTTTCTTAATATGATGAAATTCGTACGTTTATGTGTGACGTCCTGTCACTTACCTTCCTTCAATTGTCTTTGAACCAAATAAAATTCTGTTCAATTGCAATAAATTTTGGGCTTAAAGCAAACAATTTATACTTTTGACCAGATATCAATGCAATAATTTGCTTGTTTTAAAGAAAAATTTATTTTATTCAAACAAATTTTTATTTAGTTTGAAGATGTTTTGTTTCTATTTAAAAAATGTAGTTTACTTCAAATAAATCTTTTTTTTTTGGTTTTTTCTCAGTTTTTGAATTTGAAAAATATTAGAACAACAGTGGAATATTTTAATTAAAAATATTTCATTTCGGTATGTTCATGAATAAATAAAACTGCTATAATTGAAAAATTATAAAATGGCGTTATGCGTTATAACGAGGTCTTCCTGTGGAGAAGGAGATGTTAAACGTCTGTGTAGCTCAGTCGATAGATTATTTGGCACAGTCGTATGCGTCGCTTTTTCCACGGGAAGATTTCAAATTCTTTAAAATTCATTAAAATTATTATAATTATTTGAAACGTTACCAGTGTTAAATAATGCATTACAGGTTTCCTCGTAGACAATTTCAAACAATTATATCTCATCACTGCAATTGAAATTCAAATTTGAAGAATTTGAAATCTTTCTGTAGAAAAAGAGATGCATTCGACTGTGCCGGAATTCGAGTAGTCGACCGGCATCGAAAAACCTGGGCTCGAATCTCGGCACAGTCAAAAACATCTCTTTTTCTGAAGAAAGAGTTGCAATGCTCTAAATTTGATATTAAATAATCTCCAACTTTCCCATATGTCTTAATTTTGCTAAAAATTTCAGTAAAGTTAGTCATAACTATTTTTCTTCGTGTAAGATGCGTATTTCTTACGATGTTTCGATGTCTTAAGATAAAGAATTCATCCTGTATAAATACAGTCATAAATAAGCATGAATATATACAAATACCGACTAAGTACTTGCTTCGATTGCACGACAATATTTTTAATATTATTAGTTTAACGAATTTTTACAAAAAACTTATGGTGGAAAAAAACATTATAAAGGTCCATATAAGAACAATCAGGATAGTCTTCATATTTTTGAGTTTAGAAATAACTGTTTACTAATTACTCAGTATAAAGTAACCAACGGAAAAAATTAGACACTGAATATTATATTATTGAAACTTGTATTTATAGGAAAAATATCGAGTTAATCCTGCTTTGCAAATAAGAAACCAAGTAATTAAAAATTTAAATCTTACGTCAGGGTGAGTTAAGCTTTATTTACCCACTTATACGCATACAAATTTCAAATAAAAAATATCACCCAGAAAACTATATCTACTTGTCTACATTCATTTTTTGATAAGAAACTCCTTCGAGATTTGAAGTGTTGAAATAAAACAATAAAAAACTGGTCTTGAAACATTTTTTTCATCTAAGTTGCTTAAAACCTGTTTTAAAGAATTTGTAAAGTGTTAGGATTTTGCTATTTTAAATACAGAACTTGTGGTAACAGCGACATTAAAAGATTCTGTAAATCTTTTTCTCAGAATTTCAAAAAAGATCTAAAAAAAAAAATTTATTTTCTACTTGATATGGGGTTGGCAACAAAGTCATGTCGTTTTTTTTCATGATTTTCAAAGCAAGTTTATTAATACAAACAACAAAGATTAATCAATTATGTATTGACCATTTTGTTCTATAACCTTCTGCCATCTTTCAGTCAGCTTCATAATTCCGCTTTCGAGGAAAGTGTGGTTCTTAGAGGCAAAAGACTCAATCAACACATTTTTAACAGCCTCATTCGAATCAAATGTTTTTCCATTTAAATGGTTTTGAAATGAACGAAATAAATGATAACTTCAATAATTTTTCGCAAGTGACCAAAGATGTATGTGGTCTGGCGTTATCTTGATGGAAGATGACGCCTTTACGAATTGTCAGTTCTGGCCGCTTTTCCTTCATTTCTTTGTTCAATTTCAATAACCAGCGACAGTAGACATTGGAATTAATAGTTTGGTTCCTTGGCAGCAGCTCAAAATTAACAATACCTTTGAAATCCCACCAAACACTCAGTATAACCTTCTTTTGATGAATATCGGCTTTTGATGTCGATTGTGCAGGTTCATCTCGCTTGCTCCATGATCTTTTTTGCACGACGTTATCGTAAACAACCCATTCTTTTCTTATTAAAAGTCATGTAGGAAAGAAGCTCTTGAACATTAAAGTATAGATAATGGAAAGATAGAGGAAGTTAATGAATTTGGTTACATTGCGAGTAAAATAAGAAGGAATGGACGTTGTAATGCAGATAATTAATCGTTCAAGAATAGGGCAAGATCAGAAAGCCTTTGCTAAGACAATTTTCCTTGAACAATCAGACATCAATTTTCATTCTAATTTCATTCCGAAGATTCATATTCTCCCCTGGACTTGAAGTGTGACATTTCCTCTCGAGAATTGTTTTTATTTCAATCGGCTTTTTTCATACTGATTTCAATCAGTAACTGAATTCCACATATAAAATCATAAGTTTCAAGTCAGATTCACGTAGGCATTAGTTCAAATTAATTAATTATGAAAAAAAATTCAATCATTGATTTTAATTAGTAAACTAATACTTTTGGTGAGAAAATTTATTCCGTTAGAAATTCAGTACATATAAAACTGTAATTCATAAATAAACTTTAGATTACATTCACCTTGAATGAGAATTCTCTGGTGGATGATTATATGGCCATACATTGTTTATAAAAACTAAGTGGTCAGTAATTTTCGTCATATACAAAGCCTTCATACCGTATACAGAATCTTCATCTATACATTGAGGATATGCTAGAATTCCTACTAGAGTATTTCCTATTAGAACAGGGTTTCCTGTATCCCGCTATAATTAGAAGGGTTACTTGTCAATCACAGTTTAACATTTCAAACAAATAATTGTAATAAGAATACATACATTACGGATATAACTTTGGATATCTCCCATCTCAGTGTTTACAACGTATAATAGAGTATCGTATCGAATGTAATTTTGCCCTTCATCCTGCATAAGAGTTAAGTCCAGTGTCTGAACAGAAAATATTGTATTAGATCCAACTCAGTTTATACCCTATTGCTTAATAGCAAATTCATGTATTTACTTACAGCAGGACCATGTTCAGTAAATCCGGCTAGTTGTAATGGTGTGCCTCTAACAAGATCAATTTCTCTATCTTTTCTCGTTCTTGAGAACTTGATCGGCTCTACTCCGGCTGGTTCTGTCAACTTCAGAAAAAATACAATATATAAATTTTGAAATGAACACATTTATTTGTGGCACTGCACATAATCGTACACTCGTATACATTTCTTAAAATTCAAATACCTCACATTTACTGCAGACTAAAGTTTAAAATTAATTTTGTAACATTTTAGAATTTATTTAGAACTTTGAACAAATTATTTGAGGTTTTCCCAACAATATAAACCTGCATGGGAAGAAATACACAAAGAAACTTTTTTTAGAAATATATGTTTTATTTTATAATGATAATTCTAAAAAATATTAAGAATCTAGGGAAAGTAAAGTTTGATTGTCTTTTGGTATACAAAAAGCGAAGGGGAACCAAAAGTCGATCAGCCTACCGCGATGCTGTGTTCGTTTTTTGTAATTCTTAAAAATGAGTTTTTTAACTTCTGGTCGAAATTTTATAGTGCTCGATTAGTGAAAACTATAAAAGAAGTGATATTTTTCAAAAATTTTCACATAAATGCTTTAATTTTTGTATGTATGTTTTTGAGGTTATATGATTGTTTTGATGTGCATATATACTTTCACAGTGACCTATATTTTAAATTTAACTATGAGTTACAGTACATAATACATTAATAAAATAATCATTTGCAGATGGTGAAGGTCAGAAAAGAAAAAATTTACTCTCCGTAAAACAGCTGATCACAAATGACATGATCGACTATAGACCTTTTCATCTTGAATAGGAAGTTGATGTGCGCAGACGCGGCTGCCATGGCACTTCCTGCGAAATTCATAAATTAGGTCATATTTTGGATATCGATATGTGTGCTGCAAGTGTACCTTATTCAAAAATAAATTTAAAGGAGAAAGATGTACCGTGTGCAATATTGCCACATAGAAAAGTGGAAAGCAACAGCAGTGAACAACTGCGAAGGTGGCTGAGTTGTCGAAAACAACTGACTACAGGAAGAAAACACGATTTAATTGCAAGGTGAGAGGTTATGCTTTCATGATGCGTGATGTATGCTTTCTCATGTAAATAATGTAATAATATAAAAAGTTTAAAAATCAGATTGGCACTTGTAGTTTTAATGATAAAAAGTAGTATATTTGAACTAATATCTACTTTTTTATGAAAATGGTGAAGTATTTAATTGTTAATTAGAAGGCGTTAGGTGATGTGGAAATTTATATTTAATGACCCTATTGAAAAATCCTATGTAGGATACCTCATAAGAACTTACATAAGATCTTACATAAGATCCTATGTATTTTAAAGTAATAATTTTCAACTTTAAATTCTAATTCAAAATTTTCTAAATAATCTGATCTATATTATTTTCTTTTTATAATAAAAAATATCGTTAAAATGTATTTACTAACTCATTAATGAAATTCTGCTGCTAGCATCCTGATAGATCAGATTATTCAGAAAATTTTGAATTAGAATGTAAAGTCGAAAATTATTACTTTAAAATACATAGGATCTTATATAAGATCTTATGTAAGATCCTATATGAGATCCTATGTGGTATCCTACATAGAAATTTTCAATGGGGGAGTTATAATAAAGAAAAAGTATTTGTTATAAAATTTTCTGAAGAAATATACTCTGTATATATATGTAACGCTGCCTTTTCTCGAAGATAAATGTTCAAATAAAAAAATAATTATTTCCAAACAAATAATATTTGTACGTATTATTTCGTATTACTGCCTGGTGGTTTCGTTTTATTGTGCAAATTAATCGTTTAAAGAAAAAGAAGTTGATATATTTTTAATTTAATACATATATTTTTACGAATGTGAGAAATAAGATAAAATGACAGTAACATAAAGAAGTTGATGACGAGACTTCGATTTTGGTTCGAGAATATGGCAACCTTAAATTATATTTTCACACAATTTATTTGAAGTTAAGATATCAAGTTTGTAAATAAATTTTTTTTTTACTCACTTTTCTACTTAAACTTTATCAAATTATTTTTTAAATAATATTATTGCCAATTCGTAATGTACTTTGCACTGAAATGACTTAATCTTCACCGGAACTTGAATTATTCGAGACGCATGCGCACCAAAAAATATTCAAGATGAAAAGGTCTATTGGTCCCTTGCTGATCGACTACTGGTTTCGCGGGGTTTTCGGTGATCGAGTATTGGTACCAAAAGTAATGTTTTAAAAACGCCTAATTCATTTACAAAACGACACAAAAAAATTTTCTGCGTCTGGAATTCGATAAACAAAACCTTTTTCTACAATATATACACAAAAGTTTAATTTATTACTCCAATGCTATACACTTTGAAAGGTCGTTTTCCGTAACCTACATGGATGCTGATCGAGTATTGGTTCCATTACCTTACATATAAAGAAAATGTATGTGTACTAACCGTTGGGGTACGTATAAAGCTGATTCTAATCATCAACTTTGGTCACAACAACCGAATACACAAAAAAGTCAAAATTACTGTCATGATAACTATAAAAGTAGTAGCTTCTCTGAACTTTTTTGGTCAAGGCAATTACTGTACAAAAAATGTATGTGCTATGTGCACAGGAACCAAAGCCGATTTCTCTCAGTGTATGGAAAAGCGTTGGTATTCAAAGACACTCTTTTAAATTCATGAAATTACTTACTGCTAAGACTAAAAGGTGGGGGTCAGTGGGGTCCGATACAACCAAATTCTCAATAACGTTTCCTTTATTTGTTTCATAAAGGTGTTTATCTACATCCCGCTTCCGATTTGATATCATAACATGAGTTATACGATTTTTTTTATAAAGGGCCTCAAACGAAGTCATAACAAGATATTGAGCTATTACGAATCCAGTGGCTATGCACTGATCAGTTCCAGCGTGCAAACATGCCAGAAACCGTAGCTCATTCGCTCTTTCTTCAGAGTAATGTACGTTGCGTAATTTTCCCTCCAATAATGTAGTCGCATTTAATTCTGTGAAAAAAGAAATATGTTTTATTTGAAGAAAAACTAATTTTAACGGAAAACGTTTTATGTCGAAATGATGTATTTGATTTAAAAGTATACTATTTGGGTTCAACGAATGTGGTTTTTCAACAGTGTTGGTTTTTTCAAATTCAAAAACTTATATTTTGTACTCAAAAAATATTTTTTAGACACTAGAAATTTGCCCAATGTAAAAAACGATTGTCAACTGATGCACTAACTCATTCAAATAAAAAGATTCAAAAAATTATAAACGTTAATATTATTTGAACTGAAGTAAGTTTATTACATTAAGAAAAATCTAAACAAAAGATTTATTGGAAATAAATAACATTTGTTTAATACCAACAAAATATCCTTGAGCCAAATAAATATTTGTTTGAATCGAATAAATTTTCCTCCAAAACAAACAAATTATTGCACTAATATCTGGTCAAAGATATAAGTTATTTTATTCAAGGCTTGTTTGGGTCAAACAAATTTTATTTCATTTAAATAAATAACTTCTTTGAATTAAAGAAAGTCTTTGAAACAAATAACTTTCCTTGATTCAATCAAATCTTTTTCCTAAGTGTACACAGAGAAAATTTTATACTAAATGTTACAATGCTCGCACCATAACAGTGGACCACACAGAAATTATCAGAAATATTAAATTGGATATGTGTAAAATCACTATGTACGATGTCTGCTTTTGTAAAGTTCTATTGTAATTTTTCCTTTCTTGTCACTCATATTTCATAATTTACAATTTTTGCTACCGAGCATGCTGTAAAACACAGTAAACACTGCAAAAAGAAGTGTCTTAATATAAGATACTTGTGTAGTTATTTCTAAGATGTTTCGGTAGTCACATTCAAGTTGCCTAAAGCATATTAATTGGAGACACGTAAAATATCTTGAGTTGAACCATCGGTAACACAGGTTACTTAAGTTACCGACAGTTCATGTTCCTTATAACCTCTACACTGTGAGCAAAAGCTTACGGCACACCGGTATCTGTTACACATGTGGTGGTTTACATGGCTGTATGTACTTCTTAAAAAAATTAATTCAAGAAAATGCTCTATTGGGAAAGGAGATAAGCGACTTAGCAAACGTATCCACTACGTTAAAACAGAAGGTATACCTGATATCGAGTTACGTGTTGCTGATACGATTCCCAATTTTTATATGTAGCTCCACATCCGTCATATCTAAAGTTTAAATAAAGGATCGTGTCGATGAAAATGAACAATATATTCCTCTAAATGTGTTGATATTACACCACAGAAGAAAAACATGCAACACTCAAAACGCTCCATTTTTTGAGGTTATGAACTGTAACTATAACCCTTTGAGAGATTCTATCTTTCGACCACTACTTCTTTGACACTTTACGCGTCTTAGTTTTTGCTAACTTATTGACCTGCTATATCTTACAATTCAGAAACATCTTATGCCAGAACCATCTTATGACACCCTAAACATCTTAAACTAAGATACATTATCTAACTCAATCAAGTATCTTATTTTGTAAGACGGAAATTACATCTTTATTCGTACCAAGATACGTAAGTCGTCTTAATTTTGAATAAGACACTTTGTGAGACATCTTATTTTAAGACAGAAGATGGCAAATTCCCATCTCATATCTTACAGTAAGATACCAGGTAAGACATTTCTTTTTGCAGTGAAGTTTCATGTTTTTTGATAGATACTATAGTCAAATTTATAAGTCACTGTAAAAAAAAAAATATTTGATGGTAAAGAATATTGTATATTAAAAGACTCCATAGTAAATTTGAGAATCCACGCGTCGTACTTAGCCACTGCACAAAATTTACATTGCAGCTATGTACAAAATACTCTTCACTAAACTGAATTTTAGAGTCACGTGGTGTGACATTTTTCATTTTTAAGTGCGATTGTCGAGTTTTTTTTGGATGAAAAGGTATAAGTTTACATTTTTGAATTTTTCAAAATAAAATATAAAATTATTATGTTTTGATCAATGAATTTATTTAAATTTTCATTGTATATTAGATAATGACTGTAAAAGGAAACATTATCCAATTTCAAAATTGATCTATTAAGTTATAAATCAATTTTATATTTGAAATATTTTTTTAAATTCTGAAAAAAAATTTAACAAACTCGCAATAGCATTTTTTTCTCAGTGTTATAATAATAACAAAATATGTGGATGTATAAGTACAGCCATAATTAATTTTTATATCCATAGCCTACATTTTTATATTTATTTTCTTAATATGATGAAATTCGTACGTTTATGTGTGACGTCCTGTCACTTACCTTCCTTCAATTGTCTTTGAACCAAATAAAATTCTGTTCAATTCAAATACATTTTGGCCTTAAATCAAACAATTTATACTTTTGACTAGATATCAATGCAATAATTTGCTTGTTTTAAAGAAAAATTTATTTGATTCAAACAAATTTTTATTTAGTTCGAAGATGTTTTGTTTCTATTTAAAAAATGTAGTTTACTTCAAATGAATCTCTTTTTATGAATTTTTCTCAGTTTTTGAATTTGGAAAAACAAGTACTGTTGAATAACCACATTCCTTGATTCTAAATAGTATACTTTTAAGTATACTTAAGAACTTAAATACTTAAATTATTTGAACATAGAATTTTATATGTATTTTTATATGTATATTTTTATGAATTTTGGTGATTTATGGGCATAGTAAGAAACAGTTTCTGATTAATCTGGGGTCTTATCTTAAGAAAAATGAATTTAGCCCTGAGTTTGGTTTTTCGTCAATATTAGAAGAACAGTGGAATATTTTAACTAAAAATATTTCATTTCGGTACGTTCATGGATAAATAAAACTGCTATAATTGAAAAATTATAAAATGACGTTATGCGTTATAACAAGGTCTTCCTGTGGAGATGGAGATGTTGAATTCCTGTGTAGCTCAGTCGATAGATCGTCTGGCACAGTTAGATGCGTCGCTTTTTCCACAGGAAGATTTGAAATTCTTTAAAATTATTATAATTATTTGCAACTTAACCAGTGTTAAATAATGCATTACAAATTTCCTCGTAGACAATTTCAAAGAATTATATCTCATCAATGCAGTTTAAATTCAAATTTGAAGAATTTGAAATGTTCCTGTAGAAAAAGGGACACTTTTGACTATGATAGAATTCAAGCAGTCGACCGGCAATCGAAAGACCTGGGCTCGATTCCCGGAACAGTCAAAAGTGTCCCTTTTCTACAGAAAGATTTCAAATTCTTTAAATTTGATATTCAATAATCTCTAACTTTCCCAGATATCTTAATTTTGCTAAAAAGTTTAGTAAAGTTTCTTAAACTATTTTTCTCCTTGTACGATGCGTATTTCTTACGATTTTTCGATGTCTCAAGAGAAAGAACGCTCCCTGTATAAATACAGTTATAAATAAACATGAATATATAAAAATGCGGATTACGTACTTGTTTCGATTGAACGATAATATTTTGAATATCACTAGTTAAAAGGATTTTTATAAAAAACTTAAGGTGAAAAAAAAACGTTCAAAAATTTTAAAACTTACCTATAGCATTGCAATTAACTATAAAGGTCCATATAAAAACAACCAGGATAGTCTTCATATTTTTGAGTTTAGAAATAACTGTTTACTAATTACTCAGCATAAAGTAACCAACGGAAAAAATAAGACACTGGCTATTATAATATTGAAACTTTTATTTATAGGGAGAATTTCAAGTTAATCCTGCATCGCTAATAAGAAACCAAGTAAATGAAAATGTTATTCTGACGTCAGGGTGAGATAAGTTTTATTTACTCACTTACACACATACAAATTTCAAATAAAAAATGTCACCCAGAAAACTATGTCTACTTGTGTACATACACTTTTTGATAAGAAACTCCTACGAAGATCGAAGTGTTGAAATAAAAGAATAAAAAACTGGTCTCAAGGTATTTTTTCATATAGGTTTCAACACATTATAAGCTTGAATAAACTTTGATTATCGTGTGCAGAGAATAGTATATTACGTGCCTAGGCGCACAATAAGGGTTATTGCGTGACGAGCGACAATGCTTGCAGGAGATCGAAGCCAAGGAGTAGTCGAGACGTAGCCGAGACGAAGCCGAGACGAAGCCGAGACAAAGCCGAGATGAAGCCGAGGCGCGATCAGTCCTGCGAGCATTGTCGCGAGTCTCGTAATTTCCTGAATTGTGTGCATTGGCACGTATTCTATTTTACCAGGGGTGTTAGTTGAAATTTGCCGGTTTTACTCATAGATGTCGCTAGAGATATATGTATACATTTCTATAATTTGGCATCTATGTCATATTTTTCTATGGACAATAACCTTCAAAAATACACAATTACATTCTGCCAAAATAATAGCATCATAGTTGTTTACCTCAGTGAATATGTCGAGTTTCGTTCCAAGTAAATCGCATTTGCGGCATTCGTTGCTTTTCTTATTTCATCAAAAGAAAAAAGCAGTTAAAGCTCATCGATTGCTGGTAGAAACTTATGTTGAACATGCTCCAGTGATTAGAACATGTGAGACATGGTTTCGTTAATTTAAAAGTGGAGATTTCGATTTAACAGACAATGAACATCCTGGTGCAGCGAAAAAGTTCGAAGACGAGGAATTGCAGGCGTTATTGGATGAAGACCCAACCCAATCGCAACAACAATTGGCACAAACACTAAATGTGACCCGAGGAGCAATTTGCCAACGTTTAAAAGCCATGGAAAAAATCCAAAAGTATGGAAAATGGGTACCACACAAACTGAACGATAGACAAATGGAAAATCGAAAAACCATTTGTGAAATGCTGCTTCAACGGTTCGAAAGGAAATCTTTTCTGCGTTGAATTGTCACGGGGGACGAAAAATGGATTTATTTCGAGAACCTGAAGCGAAAAAATCATGGCTTTCACCTGGTTAGGTCGGCCCATCGACTCCAAGGCCAAATCTCTTTGGCCGTAAGACAATGCTCTGTGTTTGGTGGGACCAGTGTGGTGTGGTGTACTTCGAGTTATTAAAACCTAGTGAGACGGTGAATACGGATCGCTACCGACAACAAATTATCAATTTGAATCATGCGTTGATCGAAAAACGGCCGGAATGGGCCCGAAGACATGGAAAAGTTATCCTAGAACATGACAACGCACCGTCTTATACCGCTAAAGTGGTGAAGAACACATTAAAAGCATTGGATTGGGAAATATTATCAATTTGCCATATATTACCAATTTTGAAGAAGTCGAAAAATGGCTCGTCGAATGGTTTGCCTTGAAAGAGAAAAAGTTTTTTTGGAATGGTATCCATGATTTGCCTGAAAGATGGGCAAAATGTGTAGAATCCAATGGTCAATACTTTGAATAAAAAATTTTTGAGATTCCCTTGAGAATCATGTGTTTTCTTTATTAAAAAAACCGGCAAACTTCAACTAACACCCCTGGTATTGTAGTTGTTTGCGGCGCTAGTCATTACACTTGATATGTCACGAATAGTCCCGGCCATTTTGATTTTATCGATCTTGTGTAGTAGTAATGGATTTTGATAGACGCATGCGCAGTTCATATGTACAAGGCCTTGCCAGTAAGGTGCTAACGCTGTACGAAGAAGAAAAAGAATAAGAAGAAGATTGTGCTCCGTTGCATGGCTATAGGCGCATGCGCAGTTCAATTTTTACATTTAATTCCTCTGTAGCGCAACATACTACATTGCGCTAATGTTAACTGTAGCGAAAAAATGAGTTTGCGCGCCGGTGGCACATAAAATTATAATCCACGGGGAAAAAAATAGTTCAATAAATTTTATAGAACTGTGCAAGAGGTGGGGATACAAACATTTACGGAACAGAGTATTGGAAAATTTACAAAACTTTCCAGAATAATATGCGAAATATTTAGGAAAAATTATTGGAATTTCCACATTTTATTCTAAAAAGTTCTGTAAATTCTCTAAAACTGTGTTCCATAAATGCCTGTATCCTGTAGCTCAGTTGGTCAGAGCAGTCGACCGGCAATCGAAAGACCCGGGCTCGAATCCTGGCCCAGTCGAAAGTCTCTTTTTTCTTAGAAAATTTATGTTAAATCAATTGCAATGTGTCTTCAGTTTCATCAAATCGTATCCACTAAATCAGGTTTCTTAATTTTATTAATTCAAAATTCATGCACACGTAAAGAAACAGTTTTTTATAAAATAAATAATTTTTAGTTTTTATTTATTTTTCGTTTTAGAATATCTCTGACTGGCAGAAAAATGATGTACACCTAGAAAGATGAAGTATTTGTAAAACCAACCAGAATTAGTTCCAATGAACTTGAAATTTTTGTTTATTAAAAAAAAAGTTAGCTTGAATAAAACAAATTTTTTTTCTGGGTGCAGGTATGGAGATTGAAACTGAAACCAACTGAACTTATATCCAGTTTACTAATATCTTTCATATTTTTTACTTTTCTTGGTTCAAGAGCTTTCAAAAGAAGTTTAATTCGATTTGCAGAGAGACAAAAAAGTGACGGCCAAGTCGAATTTTCCTACCGCGTGAGATTGGTAATTGCAGGCCACTCGAAATCGCGTGTGCCTGACAATCAGCAGAGAGCCAAGGAAGAAAGCAGAAGCGTAAGAATTTGCACGTGCCTTTGTTTATTTTGCATAATTAGCAAACAAGTCGCTCGGAGCAATAGCATTGTAGCTATTTAAGATCGAAATTTTTGAAGTTTTCCCTGTTCAAATTTGCATGCAAACGTCAAATTTACAGAAATTATTATTATGGCTATTACCACAATTTCATATTTTTTGGGCAATCCTATTATCATTATTTGAATGTGGAAATTTAGAGCATGAAGAACTGTAGGAAATTGTAATTGGGTTTGGTAAAATAGTATAAGTAGTTTACACTACCGGTCAGAATTGTGGGACCACCCATTTTTCGATGATTGCTTAAATTATCTTAATTTTAATTCTGTGAGTGATAAACATTTTTCTCTTAAGGTAGTTCATCTACTAAAATTAGGCCTCAGGCAAAAATACATAATTTTGCTTCCAAGAATAGAAATATTATCATTCAATGGGTCATTTGAAGGAAAAGAGATTATTTTCCATGAAAAAAATTTGAAATGCAGAAAAATAATGCATTTAACAAATTTTATTTTTACCCGAACTTTTTTTCTTATTGCTTCATACCAAATTTTAAAAAATGATGCGATTCTAATAAGTTACGGATTATTTTTATAGGAAAACAAATCTTCATAACTCTACCGTTTCCAATTTTTAAAAATAAATTCTGTAATAGCTAAAACCATTAAAAATCAAATTTCAAAAACAAAATTCTTATAAACAAATTGCTGAATTTGGTAATAATTTATGCATTTTAGAAAATTGGGAACGGTAATTTTTTTAAAAATGTTTGCCTGAGGTCTAATTTTTGTGGATGAACTACCTCAATAAATTGAATGCCATAAAAATTCTCATTAAAATGAGTCCAGAATGAAGTTGTTTCGTTACATTTTGAAGAAGTCATTGCAAAGAAATTCCAAATTTCAATGTTTTCTTAAATTTTAAATAACTTTAAAAATAATCAATATTTTTTAATGTTCTTGTGCTTGTTTTAAAGTTAAGATTCTACAAAATCGTAGTAAATTGTCATCATAAATGTATAATTTTTTCTTGTATAGTGCAAAGAGTTGAAATTGTAACACAAAAGTAGGGGAACTTCGAAAACATTTAATCTGTAGGCAAATCATAATAAAAATCATATGAATATATATTTTAAGGGCATTCTATAGAAAATTTATGATTATATATTTTATATATCTTATAAAAATGTTTTTCTCAGCAAAAGCAATATAGGAATTTTTCCAACTTTTTTATTCGAATTTTAACCTCGTGCACTATGTGAGAAAAAAATTACACATTAATGCTAATAATTTGGTTCGATTTTCTAGAAATTAAGCTTTGAAATGAGTATAAAAACATTAAAAAATGTTGATTATTTTGAAATTTATTTAAAATTTAAGAAAACATTGAAATTTGGACATTTTTTGCAATAACTTCCTCAAAATTCAATGAAACGAATTCATTCTGGACTCATTTTAAAGAGAATTTTTATGGAATTTAATTTGTCAGGAGAAAATTTTTTATCACTCACAGAATTAAAGTTAAGATAATTTAAGCAATCATCGAAAAACAGGTGGTCCCACAAATTTTTTAAAAAAATTTCGAATAGGACTGACACATTTTTTAATGGAGGATTTGAATCTGCAATTAAAAATAGAGTTTTCCATTCGAAATTCCAAAATCACCCTACCAGGATTTAGAGTAAATTTTTAGAGAGTCGCTTTTACCCTGAAAAATAAAAAAATTTTATTAGTGACATTTATTTTGTACGATGCGTATTTCTTGAGATATTTCGATGATTCAAGATGAAAAAACTCACCCTATAAAAGATTCCATCCATGATTATTATTATTACCGTTGTTTATTCATTATTATTACATTAAATTGTAGGAACAATTATCGGTAATTCCCAGAAAGTGTCGCTCGTCGAAAAGGTTTGTAAAGTCGATCAATCACAGATAAGTGACTCCTGTAACCTGCGAGGGTCCAAAGTGGGTCCAGGAAGAAGAAAATTACAGTTTCCTTGCTGCCGGTGAGTTTGCGAAAGTGTCGAAAAGTACCGGATGTGCCTCTTAGAGGCTACGAATCCTCTTGACTCGTTTTGAAGACTCACCAATCTAAATTTATTCTCCGATTACTGGCGCCATGGAACCTATATTCAGAAAAGAAACTCGTGGCAAATTCTATGTCATTTCGTCGATCCAAATCGATGCTTTTCATTTCCTAATACTTGGCCTGGTGTTGCTTTTGGGTCGATTAATTTTCATAATTTCGTTACCATTAAGGGATAGCCATCAACTTGAGTGGGCGAATCAATGGGTTAAGTTTCTAAAAGGGCGTGCAAATTCTGTAGATTCTCAAAAGCCGGAAAGCGATTCGGGAAACAAAAGGGTATATTTATTTATTTTCTAATTCAATCTTTTTTGTTATATAATAAAGCTCTATGTTGAAAGTTAATGAATTTGAATTATTTTCAACCTTTAAGATTTAAAGTGTACACTTTTTCTCCCTGTTTACCTTTTTTGAAGACTTAAGGGGGAAAATCCAAGTAAAAATTTGAAACAATCGATTTTTTTTTTATAATCTGAAAAGCTGTTCAGTTTTTTGAAGACTCAGAAGACTTTAAACGCGATTATCTCGAAACTGTATTTTTAAAAACTGCTCGTGTTGTAACTCAAAAAGTTAATGACCGATTTGTCTGAAATTTTGAGAGGCTTTTCTCTACATTATTATTGGAAGGATAAACCTAACATTTCAGATATTTCGCGTTCATAAAATACTTTTTGGGGGTCAAAAATGTCGAAAAAATAACCCAAAAGTGTAACTTATTTTTCAAAGGCTTATTTTATATTAAATTTTATGTTTTTTTTAGTGTTATAGGTTTGTCCTTCCCGTTAATATATTGTAAAAAGAAAGAAATTTAATTTTTTTGTTTCAGATCAATGGTTAATGTGTGATATATAGATCACTTTTGGACCTCGCACCGAAGACGACAGACGAAAAATTATCCTGAGCCGCCATTTGGGAAGGAAAAAAAAAATTTTCTATACTTTAGAAAGGTTAAATAAAGTTACGTTAAGAATTTAAAACAATAAAGTTATTTTATCACCTTCAAAAACATTTTTAAAATATGACTGATTTTGAGGCGTTTACATGGACTTCCCTCCTTAAGGGGATCCACCACCTTTAATTGGTACATTTTTGATTTTTTTGACATTTTCTAAAAATATTATTTTTTTTATTCTCTATACTTTTCTGATTATGTGTGTAAGTTTTCAGGGCAATCTGATTTTTTCTCTTGAAAAAATAAATGAAATTAAAAGTTTCTATCATTTACGAATAACGCGTTTTTGAGCGAAAATTAGCTTTTTACACAAAATAGTTTATTTATTTACTAATATTTCTGAATGATATGGGAAATAGTATATAACAGGTATCCCTAAAAAAACACAATATATATATGGCCTTTGTGTATATACATTTGTGATTTAGTAATACAATGTTGGCTGCCTGCCTCTAAGACTTTAAACTCCGTTTTTCGCAAATTGTGATTTTCTGCGTTTGTTGCAACATATGTTTGAATAAAATCTAAAGTATTAGACACAGGCCTTTGGAATTTTCACCACTTATTTTTTGTTATATTATTAATATTTTTGGGCATAGAAAGCACTCTAGTTAAAAAAATAACTACAAACTTTTTTGTTATATTCCGGAATATTTTTTTTAATTTTGTAATTTTATTTATAACTTCTTTTTCAGTCATGATACCTTGTTTCCATACCCGAAAAATCACTGCGCGTTGTAAGGAACAAAATAAAAAAAGAATCATGACAATTGGTTAAAAAACAAAAAAGTTATTCAAAGTAAAAAAATGTAAAAAACTTAAAAATTTTAGTTTAAAAATACATGAAGGTGCTAGAATTTTTAAAAAACCCTAATACTTTTCTAAATAAAGGTACTAAATACAAAAAAATTCTATGGAAGGTCTAAACTCAAAAAATAAAAATATTAAAGGTGGCGGATCCCCTTAAGTTTTAAATTGAAACAAGATCTACTTAAAATTCTTTCACTTTTTTTTCAGAACATTGTTATCATTTTTAATGCCTTGGTTATTTCTTCTTCAAGATTTATCTATTCAGAAGTATAGATAATTTCCAAGGAAGATTTGAAAAAGGAAATTAGATCTACAGCTTTCTGCCCTCGGTTCTATTATTTTTAATGTATGTCTTCATTTTCGCCCAAGTGTGAGTATATGACGATAAACGAATTGTAAACAGGCTTCTCTTTCTCATTAGTCCTTCTCTTTTTCCTCTTGTCTTCTTGTCTGCGAAGTGAAGAAGGAGTTGAAAAGGGGTGTAAGTACTTGGAGGAGGAGAAGTAGCGAAAACGGAAGAAGAATGAAGAAACTTGAATGCATCTTTGGTTCGCTCCCTCTTGCCGCCGGCAGCTTGGCAGCGACTAAATGATTTACCAAACGATAAATCCTTGCCGAGATACGATCAGTTGCAATGGTCGAAGCCTGGGAACGAATGTACTGAACCGCTCTCTTCTTCTTCTACCGCCTTCCTTTCTTCCTTACTTCACCTCCCACTTTCGCGATTTCACCGCAGACCCACGCTTTTTCTTCTCCTCTCTTTAAAGAATCTCATTTTTCTCTCAAAAAGCAGAAATAAAAACGACTCAAGAGCCATCGAGCAGATTCAAGTGGTACTCGAAAACGCTTTCTTTCCGGGCCCTTAGACCCGGAAATTACAATTAGAGAACTTATGATGGGTTTTCTATGCTCGAAGTTTAGAAAAGGACCTGCAAAGCGTCAAACAAGAAAATAGGAAGCTAAGTGTCTTTATAAAAGAATCGAAAGCTCCATTGATGTATATATATATATATGGAAAAGAATTTGAGAGACAAAAAATCTACTTCAGTCCTTTAGATACGCCCCTGTTTCAATGTCATTTCCTTACTTCCCTTTTGAATTAGTGCTTCTCAATGTAAATCAGCTATAGATTTACCTTAGCTGCTGAGGCAGTAACTGTTGCTCACTCAACGGCTATAGGTTACCACATAAATCAGCAACTACTCTCGCCATCTATCTTCTGCATTCTATTTTTGTTTTATTGCAAGATGTATTGTTGTAATTACTAACCTCAGTTACGCGTTTCTCTTCTACAAACTTCAATGCCTTAATAATAAGCGATAAATATTAAATAGTGATTAAATTAGTGTGATTACGTTTTCTGGCGCACTGATTACGAATATAATAGTGAAAAATGCAGAATAGCCGATTTTCATGGTAAAAACGATGAAAACACCATGAAAATCATGGTTTTTGTCGTTTATCTTAGAAAGTACTAAAAATTTTGAAAAACGTTTCAGACAAATGTTATAGTTCTTAAGAAAATACATATTTTATATCTTATAAATTTTTTCGATAGCATTAAAAGTTTTCGAAAAATTCGATGAAAAAGTTTATGACATAAAACATTGCCGCGCGTTGGACGGTTTTTTTCAAATACGATGGAAAAAACTAATTACAATATCACGAATTCTCTCCATATATACGTATTTCGATACGATGGTTACGAATATAATAGTGAAAATTGCCGACTAGCCGATTTTCATGGTAAAAATCATGGTTTTTGTCGTTTATCTTAGAAAAAAGTGCATATAACAAAAAACATGTATTTCGATGAGGTCTTTAAATGGTATCTGGAACATTTTGCAAAATTTCGCATATTGGCTGAGATAAACGCCAAAAAACATGATTTTCATGGGGTTTTTATGGGTTTTTTATGGTTTTTACCATGAAAATGGTAAAAAGTCGGAATACGTAAATATGGGGAGTTCGAAGGAAATCGGAATATTGACCTATTCAGTGAAAGTCAGTTTCAGTGTATGTGAAAAATAGATAATTTTGCTTTCAAGAAAAGGAATATTATTATTGAAGGGCTATTTTGAAGTAGAAAAGATTATTTTACATGAAAAAAATTTGAAACACAGAAAAATAATATCATTAATAAATTTTATTTTTGACCCAACTTTTTTTCTTATCGCTTCTTACCAAATTTTAAAAAATTATGCGTTTATAATGAATCATGAATTACTTTTTCAGAAAAAAGGTTTTCCCACAACTTCACCGTTTCTGATTTTTAAAAAGAAATTCTTTAATGGCTGAAACCATTGAAAAAAATATTTTCAAAAACGAAATTTTTATAAACAAATTGCTGAATTTGATAATAATTTCTTCATTTTCGAAAATTGGAAATGGTTAAGTTGTAGGGAATGTTTTTCTTGAAAAAGTGATTTGTAATTTATTAAAATCGCATAAGTTTTTAAAATTTGGTAAGAAGCGAAAACAAAAAAAAGTTGGGGCAAAAATAAAATTTATTTATAAAATTATTTTTCTGTATTTCAAATTTTTTTTCGTGGAAATTAATCTTTTCTCTTCCAAAATGGCCCTTCAATAATAATATTGCTATTCTTGAATGCAAAATTATCTTTTTTTGCCTGAGGTCTAATTTTCGTGGACCAACTTCCTTAAATAACTTTAATCATGTTTTATGAAATTTTGAGCTGTTTTAACAACTTTAGTTTCGTTTTATTTGATCTTGAGTTGCTTTAAACTACTTTATTCTACTCTGAAAAAACTTCAGGTGGTTTTAGACAACTTTTTTCTGCCCTTAAGTAACCTTGTGCGATCTTATATAACTTTATTTCATCCTTAAGTAACATCAAGTGGTCTCAAACATCTTTGTTTTGCCCTTAAGTATTCTTCTATTGCCTCATTTGACTTTATTCAGCCCACGATTGGTGTTGAGTAGCGTTAAATAACTTTGGCTCTGTTTTGTGTAATCTTGAATTACTTTAAATAACTTTAATCTTGTTTTATGAAATTTTGAGCTGTTTTAACAAGTTTAGTTTCGTTTTATTTGATCTTAAGTTGCTTTAAACTACTTTATTCTACTCTGAAATAACTTCAGGTGGTCTTAGACAACTTATTTCTGCCCTTAAATAACCTTGTGCGATCTTATATAACTTTATTTCATCCCCAAGTAACATCAAGCGGTCTCAAACAACTTTGTTTTGCCCTTAACTATTCTTTAACAGCCTCATTTGATTTTATTCAACCCACGATTAGTGTTGAGTAGCGTTAAATAACTTTGGTTCTGTTTTGTGTAATCTTGAGTTACTTTAAATAACTTTAATCTTGTTTTATGAAATTCTGATCTGTTTTAACAACATTAGTTTTGTTTTATTTGATCTTAAGTTGTTTTAAACTACTTTATTCTACTCTGAAATAACTTCAGGTGGTCTTAGACAACTTATTTCTGCCCTTAAATAACCTTGTGCGATCTTATATAACTTTATTTCATCCCCAAGTAACATCAAGCGGTCTCAAACAACTTTGTTTTGCCCTTAAGTATTTTTCATCTTTGATTTTGCTTTGTGTTATCTTGAGTTACTTTAAATAACTTTAATCTTGTTTTATGAAATTTTGAGCTGTTTTAACAAGTTTAGTTTCGTTTTATTTGATCTTGAGTTGGTTTAAACTACTTTATTATACTCTAAAAAAACTTCAGGTGGTCTTAGACAACTTATTTCTGCCCTTAAATAACCTTGTGCGATCTTATATAACTTTATTTCATCCCCAAGTAACATCAAGCGGTCTCAAACATCTTTGTTTTGCCCTTAAGTATTTTTCATCTTTGATTTTGCTTTGTGTTATCTTGAGTTACTTTAAATAACTTTAATCTTGTTTTATGAAATTTTGAGCTGCTTTAACAACTTTAGTTTCGTTTTATTTGATCTTAATTTGTTTTAAACTACTTTATTCTACTCTGAAATAACTTCAGGTGGTCTTAGACAACTTTTTTCTGCCCTTAAATAACCTTGTGCGATCTTATATAACTTTATTTCATCCCCAAGTAACATCAAGCGGTCTCAAACATCTTTGTTTTGCCCTTAAGTATTTTTCATCTTTGATTTTGCTTTGTGTTATCTTGAGTTACTTTAAATAACTTTAATCTTGTTTTATGAAATTTTGAGCTGTTTTAACAAGTTTAGTTTCGTTTTATTTGATCTTAAGTTGTTTTAAACTACTTTATTCTACTCTGAAATAACTTCAGGTGGTCTTAGACAACTTTTTTCTGCCCTTAAATAACCTTGTGCGATCTTATATAACTTTATTTCATCCCCAAGTAACATCAAGCGGTCTCAAACATCTTTGTTTTGCCCTTAAGTATTTTTCATCTTTGATTTTGCTTTGTGTTATCTTGAGTTACTTTAAATAACTTTAATCTTGTTTTATGAAATTTTGAGCTGCTTTAACAACTTTAGTTTCGTTTTATTTGATCTTGAGTTGCTTTTAACTACTTTATTCTAGTCTGAAAAAACTTCAGGTGGTCTTAGACAACTTATTTCTGCCCTTAAATAACCTTGTGCGATCTTATATAACTTTATTTCATCCTTAAGTAACATCAAGTGGTCTCAAACATCTTTGTTTTGCCCTTAAGTATTCTTCTATTGCCTCATTTGACTTTATTCAGCCCACGATTGGTGTTGAGTAGCGTTAAATAACTTTGGCTCTGTTTTGTGTAATCTTGAATTACTTTAAATAACTTTAATCTTGTTTTATGAAATTTTGAGCTGTTTTAACAAGTTTAGTTTCGTTTTATTTGATCTTAAGTTGCTTTAAACTACTTTATTCTACTCTGAAATAACTTCAGGTGGTCTTAGACAACTTATTTCTGCCCTTAAATAACCTTGTGCGATCTTATATAACTTTATTTCATCCCCAAGTAACATCAAGCGGTCTCAAACAACTTTGTTTTGCCCTTAACTATTCTTTAACAGCCTTATTTGATTTTATTCAACCCACGATTAGTGTTGAGTAGCGTTAAATAACTTTGATTTTGCTTTGTGTTATCTTGAGTTACTTTAAATAACTTTAATCTTGTTTTATGAAATTTTGAGCTGTTTTAACAAGTTTAGTTTCGTTTTATTTGATCTTAAGTTGTTTTAAACTACTTTATTCTACTCTGAAATAACTTCAGGTGGTCTTAGACAACTTTTTTCTGCCCTTAAATAACCTTGTGCGATCTTATATAACTTTATTTCATCCCCAAGTAACATCAAGCGGTCTCAAACATCTTTGTTTTGCCCTTAACTATTCTTTAACAGCCTCATTTGATTTTATTCAACCCACGATTAGTGTTGAGTAGCGTTAAATAACTTTGGTTCTGTTTTGTGTAATCTTGAGTTACTTTAAATAACTTTAATCTTGTTTTATGAAATTCTGATCTGTTTTAACAACATTAGTTTTGTTTTATTTGATCTTGAGTTGCTTTAAACTACTTTATTATACTCTGAAATAACTTCAGGTGGTCTTAGACAACTTTTTTCTGCCCTTAAATAACCTTGTGCGATCTTATATAACTTTATTTCATCCCCAAGTAACATCAAGCGGTCTCAAACATCTTTGTTTTGCCCTTAAGTATTTTTCATCTTTGATTTTGCTTTGTGTTATCTTGAGTTACTTTAAATAACTTTAATCTTGTTTTATGAAATTTTGAGCTGCTTTAACAAGTTTAGTTTCGTTTTATTTGATCTTGAGTTGCTTTAAACTACTTTATTCTACTCTGAAATAACTTCAGGTGGTCTTAGACAACTTTTTTCTGCCCTTAAATAACCTTGTGCGATCTTATATAACTTTATTTCATCCCCAAGTAACATCAAGCGGTCTCAAACATCTTTGTTTTGCCCTTAAGTATTTTTCATCTTTGATTTTGCTTTGTGTTATCTTGAGTTACTTTAAATAACTTTAATCTTGTTTTATGAAATTTTGAGCTGCTTTAACAACTTTAGTTTCGTTTTATTTGATCTTGAGTTGCTTTAAACTACTTTATTATACTCTGAAAAAACTTCAGGTGGTCTTAGACAACTTATTTCTGCCCTTAAATAACCTTGTGCGATCTTATATAACTTTATTTCATCCTCAAGTAACATCAAGTGGTCTCAAACATCTTTGTTTTGCCCTTAAGTATTCTTCTATTGCCTTATTTGACTTTATTCAGCCCTCGATTGGTGTTGAGTAGCGTTAAATAACTTTGGCTCTGTTTTGTGTAATCTTGAAATACTTTAAATAACTTTAATCTTGTTTTATGAAAGTTTGAGCTGCTTTAACAATTTTATTTTAACCTAGAATAACATTACGCTGCTTCCAACAGCTTCACTTCGTCCTTAAGTAACACTAAGGGACTTTAAACATCTTTCTTTTGCCCTTAAATAGTCTTAAACAGTTTTGATCAGGTTCTTTCTATCATTTATCTATAATGGGCTTTTTGAAACAAGATTTTTTATCTTTCATGTCATTTTACGTAGCTTTAAACAACTTTATTCTGTATACAAATAATATCAAATTGCGTTAAAAAATTTTGTTGTGCACTTAACTTAACTTGAGCAACAACACTTAAGGGCGAAAAAAATTTCTTTTCATACTTTAAGGTTACCCGAAGATTGAAAAAGTATATCAAGCTTATTTAAGAACAGAATAAAGTTTTAATCTTTACTTAAGGGCTGAATAAGAATGATCAAGGTTTCTTAAGCTTACACAATGAAGAACATTGTTTCATTCAGTCATAAACAACATTGCCGAATCTTAGTATGTCCATAAGAAAACATTGCAATCAGCTTTCAGTAACCTTCATAAATATAATACTCAAGTTACAATATAAATATATTATGCAAACATGCTTAAAACTACTTAGAAAAACTTAAGGCCGAAAACATAACCATTTCATACCTTAAGCTTCCTTAAGCTTCGAATAAGTTTCCTTAAACTTGCTTAAGAACAGAATAAGGCTTTTTAAGTTCCTTGAGGGCAGAATAACTTTAAAAAGCTCTAATTACAAGCCTCTAAATTGAAAACAGTCCACATTGTATCATTCTAAGTTCTATAATGCCAAATTCGAACAGAGACTAATAATAAATTATATCGTGACATGTTTCCGCACATGTTCATTGTTTTATTGACCCACAGTGATAATTCTGAGATAATTAATTTGGCATGGGATCAGATGTTTAAGCAGTTTTCTATGTAATAATCATAGAAATTGGTAAAGGCAAACGTTTCGGCCACATATGGGGGCCTTCTTCAGTGCCATAAATTCAAAGATTAATTCAAAATTTCTGTAAAGGATTAGAATATAGAAGATAATTAAAAAAAGAATTATCATAGAAATTAGAAACTTATCTCATAGCTTGCAATTCAAAATGAAGTAATCCAGTATGCAGCATCACGAATTGAAGTTCACTATGAATAAAAAACCGGATAAAATGAAGAAGTATAAAAGATTTCATTTTATCCGGTTTTTTATTCATAGTGAACTTCAATTCGTGATGCTGCATACTGGATTACTTCATTTTGAATTGCAAGCTATGAGATAAGTTTCTAATTTCTATGATAATTCTTTTTTTAATTATCTTCTATATTCTAATCCTTTACAGAAATTTTGAATTAATCTTTGAATTTATGGCACTGAAGAAGGCCCCCATATGTGGCCGAAACGTTTGCCTTTACCAATTTCTATGATTATTACATAGAAAACTGCTTAAACATCTGATCCCATGCCAAATTAATTATCTCAGAACTAATAATAAAGATATACACAATGTGCACGGAGAAAAATGGATATTCAGTTGCAATATCTGAACATTCAGTTTTACTATCTAAAATATTGAAAAAGGTTAATATGATTATCTTAGATATTACGGCTGAATATTTATACATTAAAACCGAATATGTGAGATGCTTGTCACATAGTTGAATATCTAGACATTGATCCCGAATATCCATTTTTCTCCGTGTGTTATTGGATTGCTTGAACAGAATCAAACATAAATAAAAAAGGGCTCGTTTCTTTTCCATTGTCTTCCTCTTTTTGTATGTATCTATTATTATTTCTTGTCTGACTGGCCCTTTCGACTTCCTGGTTCGGCTTCTTGAGTTTTTTCATCTCCTTCATGACCGGATAAAGCCTAACCTCCTCTCGTATTCCACTACATGGAATGGAGTAGCCAGAAGTCTAGGTGCTTGTCTCTGAGGTACAAAGGGAACAGAACTGTAGGGCTCTACACTATATAAGTATAGTATGCACTATATACTTTTAATAAGCTATACTGTTTATATGCCAGAGTCCGAAGGCAGTAAATCAAGTTTAGCTGGGTTCGACCAAGTTCCAAGTACACCCTCCTTGTTGGTATACATGTTCAAAGCAGCTTGCAAAACAGTACCGTAGCCCTAATTTTGAATACTTATCTTTTTGCTGTAATCATTTATACGCTCGTTAATACGGGGTTGTAAACAGGGACGGCAAAACAGAAATTCTCGGGTCCGGTGAACGCCATGTTGGAGGGAGGAGGGAGGGGGGGGGGAGACAAAGTTTTCAAATAATTTTGTAATTGATGATAACAATTTCTTCTCATAATTTTTTCTACTTTTAATTATGATTTTAAGCCTTTTTTGCTTTTACTTTTTTCATCCTACCTTAGATTATGACAACATCCCTTCTAAAAATGCTCTTCTATACGAGCCAAAGAGACATGTATATTTTTCTTAATCCACCCTATTCTCAACAATAGATCTATACTCTTTAGTGGTACCCTTTTGAAAACATCCCTTCTAGCCCACTTGTACAGTTTCAAAAATATTTATATACTATCAGTTATGCACCACTTTTAATACTCTTAGTCCTACCCTTTTCGTGTCAGTTGTCTTACATCCCCCAAAATCAAAGCATTTCATTAACCTTATTATTTTCCTCCAATTATTTTTCACAATGATCTTCAGTCCTTCAAATTTGTTTTTTTAAATTTGCTATTATTCAATTTGAGACTATTTTTATTCTGGGCATTTTTTTTTCTTATTTTATTTAATTATTTCTTTCTGGGGGTGGGGGTCTTTTTGGGATGAGTTACGTTCCTGTTCGCGAGTTCTTCTCTTTAGTTTGTACCTTGCATGGGTTCACTTCTCCCTTCCGCGTTATCGTCTCCTACTCGTCTTCAAGTCGAGGACCCACGCGTCTGCCCCCCGCCCCCTCGCTCCAGCTTCTCAAAGGACCTACGTCTCCATTCATCCGGTTCTCATCGGATATCTCGCTCCTATTTCGCTTTAGATTTTTGTACAATTTTTTTTACACGATCCCAACTCCACTTGGGTAAAATATTGATAATAATGATAATAATTACTATATTAATAATAAAATTATTAAAACAAATTTCTTTTTAAAGGGCATAGCCGGGTTTCCATGTGAAATCGGCCTTAAAACCAAATCAAATTTCGCATAAACCATATGGAAGGGGTTGGACAAGAGATTATTTTGTCAAATTTTCAGATCATTATCGGCCATTTTAAATGAGTAATGGCGGATTTTACCATTTTCGTTTTTTTCTTTTTTTAGCTAAATTAATCATTGGAAAATTTTGAAAAAAGTCAGGGTTGTTTTTTCCAATAGAAGACACATTTGTAAATTTTTGCAGACTTTTTCATGCATAATTCGCGATACAAAAAAATGTGCAAATTTTTGCACGCAATTTTGTTCATGTTTGAATTGCGCGACCACTCTTTTGAATTATTCTATTCATTATTTACCTATCGATGATTGAAACAGAATTTTTTCAGATTTTTGCAAGGTGTGGACGGGGGTAAAAAAAATAAAAACCGTCAAAATACGCATTCTTCCAACATCTTACTATTAAAGCACATTTAATAATAACAGTAGACAAATGAAAAATACAATTTTATTTGGTAATCAATCTCTAACATGGTTTACTGCTGAAATTTTTGTAAAAATTTTGCAAAATATTTTGCGAATTTCTTTTGTTGCGAAAAGTCGAATATTTTACATGCATTGTGAACAAATGGTTGACTGTCGTTATTCGCAAGTCGAAATAGTGCTGCTAAAAATATCTTTTTCGTAATCTTGAATAATTTTCGAAGATACAGGTTAAATTAATTTCTCTTTGTTAAAAATAACATACTCATTTTACCATACATTACATCGAAAATACCCTCAAATCGTCCTCCATTTACTTTACTTTTTGAAATTTTAATGCGCACAAATAATAAGAAAAGCTCGTAAATTAAATAAGTAATTAACTTGGATTTCTGGATAACAAAAAATTTTTAGCAGTTATTTTGCATTGCAACACTTACATTTTCGTTACATTTTTCTATAAAGTTTTGCCCGTTAAAAAATTTAGTCCGTTCAAAAACTGTCCGTTTTAAATAAAAGTGGTATACAAAATGTAAAATTGGTTTTCTTACAAAAATATATTTTTCTACCATAAAGTTTTGACAAATATAGACGATTGATTCTATTTTCATAGCACTTCATACTCCATAAGTGGCTGAAAATTTGCCAAGCATAACATTTTTTTTCAATTATAAATTAGTCATCATCGTTGTCTTCATTTATAACTGTAAGTTTGTAGGAAAACCAATTTTACTTTTTGTATACCACTTATATACTTGTATAAAACGGAAACTTTTTGAACGGGCTAAATTTTCAAGGGGCAAATCCTGTATATTAGAAAAATATTCAAGAATATAAATAGATAGTTTTCGCAATACTCTTTCAACTTGCGAATAACGACAATCAACCATTTGTTCACAATGCATGTAAAAAATTTCAATTTTTCGTAACAAACAAAATTCGCAAAATATTTTGCAAAATTTTTGCAAAAATTTCGGCAGTAAAACATGTTAGAGATTGATTACCAAATAAAATTGTATTTTTCATTTGTCTACTGTTATTATTAAATGTGCTTTAATAGTAAGATGTTGGAAGAATGCGTATTTTGACGGTTTTTATTCTGTTTTACCCCCGTCCACAGCTTGCAAAAATCTGCAAAAATTCCGTTTTAATCATCGATAGGTAAATAATGAATAGAATAATTCAAAAGAGTGGTCGCGCAATTCAAACATGAACAAAATTGCGTGCAAAAATTTTCACAATTTTTTGTATCGCGAATTATGCATGAAAAAATCTGCGAAAATTTACAAATGTGTCTTCTATTGGAAAAAACAACCCTGATTTTTCTCAAAATTTTCCTATGATTGGTTTAGCTAAAATAAGAAAAAAACGAAAATGGTAAAATCCGCCATTACTCATTTAAAATGGCCGATAATGATCTGAAAATTTGACAAAATAATCTCTTGTCCAACCCCTTCCATATGGTTTCTGCGAAATTTGATTTGGTTTTAAGGCCGATTTCACATGGAAACCCGGCTATGTATCAATCTATTTCTAAGAAATTTGGAAAATAGAAGAGAGTAAAAAACTTCTCTCAAGTTTAGTTTTGCAAATATTCTGCCATCCATTTTTTAGAAAAAACAGAGCTTGAGGAATTATTGACAATTATCGATAACTGTAATTACTGTTAATGACTTTTTATATGACGTTTACTGGTAAAAAGTTGACATCTTGTCTTCTATTATATTTTCAAAATTTTGAGAAAGATAATGATATTTTATTGAATTTCAATCTCTAAATGTTATGGTTAAAATAAAGAATTTTTTTTTTAAATTTGTCAAATTCTAGAAAAAGTAAAAAATTTTCTCTGAATATCATGTAACACAAGGCAATTATAAAAATGTCATACAATGTAACTATTACAGGATGTTACAATTTGCTAATGTAACAGTTCCACACAGAGAAAAATATTTGTTTGATTCAAATAAATTATTCCTTTATTATATGGTCAAACTACTGTTTATTTCATTGGAACAAATTCTTTTTTTGGCGATTTTTGTTTGATTCAACCAAATATTTTATTCAAAACTTGCAAGTTTCTTGTTTAAGTTATTGTTTTTTGATATAAACAAATATTTTGTTGGAAAGAACTAAAATTCTTGACTGGATTATTGTTTGTTTGTCCACATTTGTTTGATTTAAAAAAAAAATTTCTTTAAGTTAATTTTTTTTTTTAGTTAGCTAAAATTTCATTTGTTTAGGTCAAGAGAAAAACATATATATAAAGAAAAAAAGATTACTTGAGTCAAAGAAATACAGTACTGAATTCGTCCTATCAAATATTTTTTAGATCAAATGAACTTTTTCTTGAAACAAAATTGATTTTTTCACCTGAAATGCACTATTTCTTGATACAAGGAAAAAAATTTTAAATCGAAAGCGTTTCTGATAGGACGTATTTAGTACTACATTTCAAAAAATATCACTTATTTGAGTAAAACAAATCATCTTAATCAAATAATTTATTTGAACTAAGAAGATAGATATTTTATATGTATTGAAACGAAACGAATTTTTTCGTCAATAGAAATATGTTACTGTACTAGATTTAAAAAACCAAATTAAAAAAACGGTATATTTAATTTAAACAAAACTTTATTCTAACATGCTCTCTAAATCTGAATCAGTCAAAATCTACTGATTATCAGTGAAATTTGACTGATTCAAATAGCTAGAAAGAGGTTACAGCGAATCAGTCAAATTTCACTGATTAATTCAGTGAAAAGTAACTGATTTAACAGTGGATAATATTGTTTTCACTAATTAAACAGTGAAAATTAACTGATTTAATAGTGAAAAATATTGTTTCCACTAATGATTCAGATAAAAGGCAAATCACTGATTCAATCAGTGAAAATTTGACTGATACAGATTTAGAGAGTGGAGAAACTTTATATAGCAATATATCTTTTATTTTATATTGATAATTCTAAGAAATATTATGAATCTAGGGAAAATCAAGGTTTAATGGTAATTATTCCTAGCGGACTGGAAACTTTTCGCAGTCAAAATACTAAAGATTTGAAAAATTATATGAAAGTTCAGTATAGGTTATAGTAAAGTTCGATACAATCTATAGTAAATGATCATATAGTTAATCTAAAGTTCAGTATTTCGCTGTTGAAAATTCTCATTACACCCAGAAAACAGTTTCTTTGAATCAAAGAAACATTTCTTTGATATACCGTCAAAGAAAAAATTTCTTTGAATTGAAGAAAGTTATGTTGATTCTAAAAAATGTTCTTCAATGTAAGCAAATCTATTTCCTTGGATCAAAGAAAATTTTTTTGAATTAACAAAACAAATCAGTGAACGGCCACTGATTCGCAGTGTCTATTCACTGATATAGCAGCTATAAGTCTTTCACTGAGAAACAGTAAAATTCGACTGATGAATCAGTGAAATAGATTGAACTCACTTATTGAATCAGTGAAATATTCAGGTGGCAATAATAAAACCAGTAGTATATTTTAACGATCGATGAACTCGTTTATTTTAGGCTAAACACTAAAAATAAATTACGTAATTATTATTGTGTATAATTAAAAATTAAAGATCCATCTTTATAATTTAATCGTTTTAATCGAATTCAAAAGTTATGTTCACGTGGCGCGTTCACTGATTCCTCAGTAAAATCAAAGCAGGGCACTGATTCATCAGTTGATATATTTTCACTGATATAATCAGTGACTATTTCACTGATTCAGATTTAGCGAGCGTATATCAATGAAATGTTTCTTTGATTCAAAAAAACTGTTTTCTCAATGTATGCCACGTCTTTCCCTAAATTGAAACATAGTTTACCAAAAATGATAAATTCGGGTTTCTCCGTCCATTGCAGAAATTTGAAAAGTTGCAGGATTCTATCAAAATGACAGAATTGTTATAAGATATTTTGTAATTAGGTAGTTGAGTTCGAAACAGTCGAAAGCGTCTCTTTTTCCACAGAAAGATTTCGAATTCTCCAAATTTGATATTTTATAATATTATGTCAATATGATCTTATTATACATACCTGACATAAAAGTTAAACCTCTTGTTATATTTGTCAGTTTTGTAATAGTTACATAACCGTCACTTATCTAAGTTTCCTAGAAGAAAAAAATGAAAAAGTTAGAAATAGATTTGAATAAAAGAGAAAAGTATCAGTTTCTTTGAAATTTAAGCATTGAAACCTTTTTCGGACTGTAAGTTTCAAATTGTCCTCGATTGTTAGGGCCCTACGGCCAAAATCGCTTGACGTAAAATAGAGCATTTAGGACAAGAGGGAGGGGCCAGAAGGGGGAAACAAATAGAAATAGCCGCCAGCATAGAATTCAGGTTTTCGAGGACCTAAGTGTGCCCGACAAGGATCAGACGGACATCCGCACGAGGCTTCGAAATTAACTCGAGTATAGAATATTATTCGGCTGACAACTTATGCGCATTTCTTTCTGAGATTAGGCTTTGTTAAGGATTTGCTGGTCCCCCGTGAACACAAATCCGGTTTACATCGGGATTAAGTCACTCTCGGGATTCAACTAATCTAGTTTTAATAGCTTCTGAGTTACAGGATTACGTACTTTACTTTTTCTAACAAATTGAATCTTTGCTTTTCGGAAAGATATCCAAAAAGAAATTTCACAAAAGTCTCATTGAATCAAACAGGATTCTACTCATCCCAATTATATTTGAATTTTGAAAATTAATTGCTTTTTAAAAATTAAAATGCCCTCTATAAAAGGAATTTTAGAATTCTAAGATCAAATAAGGTTTTTCAATCAAGTATCTATATTTGTTTGAGTTAATTATTAAATCTGAATCGTCAGCATCCGACGAGACTTTGGTCACGTTTCAAAGTCCTTTCTATCGCTAAAGAGTAAAAAAGCATAACTAGCAGATTGCCAAAAAACTTGGACTCATAAATGAAAAAAGGTACATTCGTTGCATTCTATTATGGACTGGATGCGTGTCGAACCGGGCGGAGTTTTTCAGTAATTAAGAAAAAAGTAATCAGAGTGATTGAGGCAATTGTTCAGGATTGGATTGCGTGAAAAAGGCGTCGAGCTCAATCTCAATTTTGGGTGCAAGGTGCCTCGCTTAGTCAACAATATCTGCAGATACGCTTCATTCTCAACGGTTAATCAACTGAAAAAATTTTGGGAAAAAACAAAAAACCTGGCCAAAAATAATAGACGAGGTGTCGTGTGTGAAATATGCGCAACTCATTTTTTAATTTTATCATTTTCCTTTAATTTGGATTCAAACCCCATTAAGAAAATTAAAAATAACGGACCACCTATAAATTACGTAACAGCTGTTGGGGTTAGGGTTAGGGGGATTCGATTAAATTTTTTTAAAAATTTAAATTAATGTTTACAGTTTTTTGTCATATTTGTAATTATTAAGTTCGTTATTTGGTGTTTTGAAAATGAAACTCATTGGATAAAAATATTTTTTTGAATAACGTGCATAATTGTCAAAAAATATGTTCCGTAATTTTTCTATTGTCCATTTTTTAATTAGGTACAGTCATTTGATTCTGAAATTTTATTGTAATTGATTTCACTATCTTTATTAATTATAATTTTATTAATACTAATAATTAATAAATAAAATGATAATAATTCAGGAGATTTGTTTTGTTTCCATGTATTAAATATTGAAAGATGCAGATTGAAAATAAATAGAAAAATAGTTTTGAAATTAAATTATTTCTCTATTTCTATTTGAATTAAAATTGGAACCGGGTGTAAGAATGAGTTGAGAAAATTTGCGAAAAATGAGCTGAGACGAAATTCTTGAGTAAGATGACCTCACGTGAGATGGGAGTGGTGAGATGGATCATTAGGGTACATCCGAGATGTCGAAGATCGAGAAGAGGGTTTAATGTTCTTTAAAATCAAAAGAACTGATTAGAAAAGGTGCCGGAAGAAAGGTGTGGTCGATTAGCAAATTCAGTAGGCCCTCTTTTGTGATGAATGAGCTTAACTGTTTACCTTTAAATTTACGTCGTATTCCATTTTCGAAGAAAAACAAATTTTAAGTATGAAACTGTAACTAAGCCTCGTTATTGACTCCAACACCTGACGGACATATTTTTGAAATGATTTAAGTTATTTCAAAATAAATCAGTTTGTATTCAATTTATTTAGTTTATTTGGTTTAAATAGTTTCATCATCTGATTACATTTAATTATTTATTAATAATAACATTAATATAAATTATTATTCATATTCTTCAATAGTGACAAAAATTTCAAACTCACCTAATGAATTTATATTAATTAATATTAAATTGTTTGCAATACATTTTTAATATTTAAAAAAATCAATAGTTGTATATTGAATAGAGTAAAGAAAATTAAGGACAGTTATCGAGGGGTAACTGTAGGATAGAAGAAAAGTTCCTCGGTATTTTGTAATTAACTCATCTTGAGGAAAAGTTTAATCATTTCTAATTTCCACAGAAATAAAGGAAATTTTGAGAGAAAGTTCAGAATTATTGATTTGGATTTTTAGTGAATTTTTTCTATCTTGGAAACGTGGGAGAGTATCAGTGAAAAGTGGTGAGAATGAAAAGTACTGAGACAAAGGAGGAAGATATTATATCAGTAAGCTTAGTGAATCGAGGATGCTGTTACTAATTAAGACGCTGGGAGATCCTCGATTGTCTTTGAATCTAAGTATCTCTCGAGTGTTCACGATTAAATCTGCTGATTCTTGTCAGACATTAAATGCACGGGCGTCGAACGTCTGAAAAATTCTAACATCTGATCTTGCTTTATAACCGAAATTTACAAAGTAAAATGCAAATTAGATCAGGACTACATATTAATGCTGCTTTAGTCTTTCTAAAATAATTAAGAATGCATAATAAAAAACTAAATTGCTGAAAGTTTTATAAGGTTAATTAAAGTTTCATAAAAGTTTTTAAAATCTGCTTAAGCTAGAATTGAGACTTTCTGAGGTAATTTCATGTTCCTTAAGTGTGCTTAAGGTCACATAAGGTCAAAAACGATATTTCGCTCATTCATTGAGACAGGATAAGGTTTCTTAAAGTTATATAAAGTTGTGAAAAGGTTCTTTAAAATTGCCTCAACTCTATTAAGTGCTGTATGTATTTATTATAGAAAAATATATATTAAATCAGGAAGGTTATTTGAAATACTTAAGGTTGCATAAGTAAGAAATAATGTCCCCTGAGTTTGCTTAACACGATTGTTTATACGTGTATAAATATTAAATAAGGTTTCGTAAAGTTAGGTGAGTTTGCAAATTTTCCATAAGAGTTGCTTAAGTCGGCTTAAGCTAGAATTGAGGCTTTCTAAGGTAATTTCATGTTCTTTAAGCGTGCTTAAGGTCACATAAGGTCAAAAAACGATATTTCACCCATTCATTGAGACATGATAAGGTTTCTTAAAGTTATATAAAGTTGTGAATTTTACATAAGAGTTGCTTAAGTTTACTCAAGTTGTTATAAAGGTTTATTGAAGTTGATTATTGCTGCTTTGATCTCCTTCAGTCAATGAACATGAAAAGAGGTTCTTTAAAGGTGCTTAAACTCTGTTAAGTGTCGTATGTATTTATTACACAAAAATATATAAAGTTAAGAAGGTTTTTTGAAATACTTAAGGATGCATAAGTAAGAAATAAAGTTCCTTAAGTTCGCATAACGGTAGAATACGATTCTTTATCCCTGCATAAAAATATAATAAGGTTTCGAAAAGTTGCTTAAACTCTGTTAAGTGTATTTATTACACAAAAATATATAAATTTAAGAAGGTTTTTTGAAATACTTAAGGTTGCATACGTAAGAAATAAAGTTCCTTAAGTTCGCATAACGATAGAATACGATTCTTTATCCCTGCATAAAAATAGATTAGGTTAAAAAACGATATTGTGCTCATTCATTGAGAAAGGATAAAGTTTCTTAAAGTTGTATAAAGTTGTGAATCCTACATAAGAGTTGCTTAAGTTTTCTCAAGTTTGCGAATTTTCCATAATAGTTGTTTAAGTCTGCTTGAGCTTGGATTAAGGTTTTATTGAGCATCTCATGTTGCTTAAGACTTTTCGACTTTACATAAGAGAGAATTAAGGTTCTTTAAGGTCGCATTAAGTTATTTAGACAAAGATTATGTTTTTAAATAATACTATGGATGGGAAGAATTCTTTTAATAGTGCTTAAGGATCCTTACGTAAGAAAAAAGATTCCTAAAGTTGGCTCAAGGTCACATGCAAGGGTAAAATACGATACCCTAACCCTTCATAAAAGCAGAATAAAGTTTCGCAAAGTCAAATACGGTTATAAATCTTACATACGATATTCTCAAGTCTGTTTGAGTTACGATAAAGGTTTAAGGTCGATTAATGTTGCTCAAGTTTGCATATGGGTTGCTTATCTCTACTTAACTTATGATAAAATTTTCTTAAGGGCTCGTTTCTAAGACTATAGTCTTCTTAAGATCACATAGGAAAATAATAATGTTCTTTAATGTCCCTTAATTTTAGTTACGTGTCGTCTGTCTTTATTTAATGGGGACCGTAGATGGATTAAACTACTGAAGCAAGGAATAAGGTATTTTAAGGTTTCTTAAAGACCCATGAGTTTATTTATCCCTGTCTAAATGTTTTTTGGCCTCATAAGAAAAAATAAATCTCTGTTGATGCAGCATGAACTTAGAATAAGATCAATTCGATTTTTAATCGAATTTTCAGCGGTTTCATCTTTACCACATCAAGTATTTGAAGTTTTGCAATTTTTTTTGGATCTCCGCCTATGTTTCGGAATAAGCATAGCGTGTAGAGAGACTTCAGCGTGGGTGGACGTCGAAGGAGGCCAACTTCACGTTCGAGCACCTCCACCGCGAGGTCTTCTTCCTCTCTTTCTTTTTCTGACACAGTCTCATCTGCACGACCACACGGCAGCTTTGTCTTGTAAATGAAGCCTCGCTGATTCGTATCCGGACGTTGATGAATACCACGGGAGAAAGAGAGAAAGAATGGGAAGAGGGGTAAAACGGCACAACGTACTCGCGAATCTACGGGGTGTCCCATCACTCGACGTCACGACTCTCCTTGCTATAATGAGATTAAATAAGGAGATTTGTTCCACCGTGGAACCAGGACAAGCCATGGATTTCATTTACGGTAGGAGACAAGCTCAAGATTTATTCCCGGATTTGGGTCTAACATATTGTAAAACCACTTTTTTTTCCCCCTAATACAAGTGCAAATAGAACCAAATAAAAACCCCAGCCAGACTTAATTAATCGCTTGCATTCCTCTAAGGTATTTTCAATTAAAAGAATAAAGAGAACGTTTCTTTAAAATACCTGATCTACATTTGAACATTTTTCTTCCCCAGTCTCATAAAGATTTCGAGCCCTGAAAAAGTCATAAAATTTTAGAAATCAAAATAATTATAGCTTAGAGAGTGAGACTTAAGTTAAAGCGTGCCAGTAATTGCCATGTCCTTTTGTTTTTGATGCGTGCCCAAGTCATAAAGTAGAAACTATGTCTTTCAGAAAGATCAGAGAATTCCTGCCTTATCTTCTGGTGTCCATCGCAAAAGTAGTTTTTCCTTCTACAAATATCTGAATTTTAACTTAAAAGCTACTGGTCCATCCAAGAACCCTTCAGCATCCAGCTTTCTCACCTAGTTCATCTTCTTCTTTTTTCCTTCAAATTCACGCTTCTTTGCTAACGAGAAAAATGTCCACTGATAATTGTCGATGTTTAAGGCGTCCTTCGTTTTCGAGTCCAAAAATTGTTCGGGCCTGAAGTTAGACGAGGAAAGGACACGAGCCTTATACTTATGTCAGGTCCCGAGTCCTTTGCCTCCCTAATTGGCAGCTTCGATTTTAGCTGAAGGACCGACAGCAAAATTGCAAGAGACATTTCAAGAGAAGGTAAAAGGGGAGGAATTTTAAGGGAGGGGTTCGTTGACACGAGGGTTTTATTTTCAAAAGCGAAAGAACTGCACGCGATTTTTGACGTCGACTAATTTTGGGGTCTGCGTGACTTCCTCGGGCCATTCTCGAAAAAGCTGACTTTGATGCTTCCTGATTTGAAAATTACTGATCATTTTGAAAAAGTCATTACCCTCGTTCTGAAAAGAAAAATTGGTCAACTTTTTTGAAAGCTTGAAGTACCATATTACTAAATTTGTACCATCTTAAGTAATCTTATTCCGTCTTAATGCTACAATGTGTAAGGTTCTTTCAGTTTTACTTTTACGTGAAGAACTGTAATCTTCTCAAAGAAACCTTCAGCAATCTCGTTCAATCTTCTTCTGCATTATTCAATATCGATAGTTAATAATTTTATGTTCGTCGAAACCTAATTATTCTACCTTCGGGGAATTTTGAATATTTTACCCGTTTTCATTCAGCCCTTATGTAACCTTGAGTAAAGTATTTTACTTGGTTATTACCTTGAGTAATTATGTTACCTCTTAAGGGGTAACACCACTGTAGAATTTTCAAAAAATCATTTTTTCTTTTATTGGCTTAAAAGATGCTTTGAAACTTTTAAAATATGATGCAAAAAGTTCAATCGCTAAAAAAAACTCTGTAAGAGTTTTCTAAGAGTAGAATTTTTTTCATTTGTTCATTTCTATAGCACATTTCAAAACTTTAAACGCGTTTTTCTCAAAACACGTTTTTTGAAATTGGCACGCAGCATAACTCAAACAATTTTTAATATTTTTAATCGGATTCTTTCCTACATCTTTATAATAACATTTCAAAGAGAAACACGTAGGAGATTTTCGATAAATTAATTTAAATAATTGTTATAAACAATTAAGTGCCGTTTTTTTGTCGAAAAATGAGTTTTTTTCAAATGTTTGCCAATTACACAAAAATCAATATTTTGTAAATCCCCTACGTGTTTCTTTAGCTATTCTCATGTAGATTAAGAAAAAAAATTAATTTTTTTCCAGATTAAATTTTGCACCCTGTGTGCTGCGTGCCGCGGAGCTTCTCCAAGAAAACACACATTACGGAAATGTCTCCAGTGCTGCCATTTTGTAATATTTTCCAGCAAAAATTTTTTGTAATATACTTAAATATATGCTCAATAATCAATAGTTCCTTCCACCTTGAGGAACTTTAAGGGGATCCACCACCTTTAATTGGCATATTTTTGATTTTTTTGACATTTTCCAAAAATGTTAATTTTTTCATCCTCTATACTTTTCTGATTATGTGTGTAAATTTTCAGGTCAATATGATTTTTTTTTCTTGGAAAAATAAATAAAATTAAAAGTTACTACCATTTACGAATAACACGTGTTTAGCGAAAATGAGCTTTTTACACGAAATAGTTTGTTTATTTATTAATATTTACGAATTCGTGTTTGTTAGTTGCAACATATGTTTAAATAAAATTGGCCTTGGAAATTTTCACCACTTATTCTTTGTTATATTAATAATATTTTTGGGTATGGAAAACACTCTAACTAAAAAAATAACTACAAATTTTTTTTTTTATACTTTGGCTTATTTTTATTTATTTATTTTATTTTATTTGTAACTTTTTTAAGTCATGCTACTTTATTTTCCATAGCGGAAAAGTTGCTACAAATTGTAAGGGACAAAATAAAAAAAGAATCATGATAATTGGTTGAAAAACAAAAGAGTTTTTCAAACTCAAAAAATGTCAAAAAAATGCCCAAAAAACTCAAACTTTTTAGTTTAAAAATGCATAAACGTGCTGGAATTTTTAGAAACCTTTAAAACCTTTCTAAATAAAGGTACTAAACATAAAAAAAATTATATGGAAGGTCTAAACTAAAAAAATAAAAATATTAAAGGTGGCGGATCGTTATGTAACTTTAACCACAAGAAAGCTTTTTTTTTCTTTAGAGCTTTAAACGGCTTTAATACTAATTAATTAATTAAGGACCATCTATAAATTGTGCACCACATTTTTTGCCAATATTGACTCTCCCCCTCTTCCGTGTAACAAGTCGTAAGAAAATAGTTTGGAAAACACCCTATGTTACATAATCAAAAAAATATTCTTATTGAATGATTTGCATTTTGTAAACAGCAAAAACGAGCAAAATAATTATAAATATGAGTTAAAAAGTTGAACTGTCTATCAAAATAGAAGAAAAGTTTGTTTCTTGACCAATCCGAACCATTGCGTAACTAATTTGAAGTAAAAGGTTCGGGATTCGTTCATATTAAATTTGGAGTAGATGCTCGTATTGAGACGGATTAAAAGAATGTTTTAAAGTGACGCCGAATTCGTTGGAATTGATTTCTAAGGAAACGTACATATTAAGTTGGTTTAAAAAAAGTTACTCTAATTAAATACGGAATAGATGTAATTAAAGTGAGTCTAAGAGGTGTCCCGGATTTTCCGAATGAGTTTTAAAAAAACGAAAGGATTCAGATGATTAACATTGCATCTTAGATTTATTTTGATTATTTTCTGGGAGCTTGACCAGATTAAGTTGGTTTGAAAAAGATTTCTCGGATTGGTACCGGATTCATTCTGACTGATTTATAAGGAGGCAAAAGGATTAAGTCGTATAGAAAAAGGCTCCAAAAATTAAATTTGGAGTAGATGCACAGATTAAGGCTGATGCACGTGATGTTTCTGATTGGCCGCGGATTCAATCGGATTGAATTTTAAAGGGACCTATAGAATAAGATGATTTAAAAGATTGCTTCAGATTGGTACCAATATTTCTTGAACTGATTTCTAAGAGGACATACAAATTGAAAGGGTTTGAAAATTTCTTAAAACTAGCGTTGAATTCGTTCGGATTTACTACCGGAAAAATGTATAAATTGAGGATAGTTAAAAAGTTGTTCGAAATTGCACTCGGATTCATTTTAATTGGATTTCGAGGCAGCACACTGATTCAAACAAATTGATATTTTTGAAGTTTTTTTGAATCAATGAAACATTTCTTTGAATTAAAAAAAGTTTTGTTAATTCAAAAAAAAATTTCTTTAATCCAAAGAAATAGATTTGTTTAGATTAACGAAAATTTTTTTGAATTAACAAAACTTTCTTCAATTCAAAGAAATTTTTTCTTTGACCGTGTATCAAAGAAATGTTTCTTTGATTCATAGAAAGTTTTTTCTGGGTGCGGATTTACTCGGATTGACTTGCATGGGGATTTCAAATTGGCCTCGTATTGAATTTCAAGAGAACTTATTTTTCGGACAAAATATACCCTTCAACTCTATTGTTTCCAATTTTGAAAATAAGTAAGAAATCTTCAAATATAATTATTTTTTAAAAATTATTTTAACGATTTCAGCCACTAAAAACTTCATTTTAAAAATTGGGAACAATAGAGTTGTAGAAAATATTTTTCCAAGAAAAATAAGCCATGATTTTTAAAAATCCATTCATTTTTTAAAAATTGATATGAAGCGATTGCAATGAAAAATTTTATTATTAAAAGTATTATTTTCCGTAAGTTTAAAATTTTTTTCACAAAAAGTAATATTTTTTCTTTAATAAGACATGACTGATAATATAATTTCAAGTCAACTAAAGTATATCTAATGTTACTTAATCTTACTCAAGCCTACAAAAACGCAGAATAAGAAAATTGAAGACCACATAATGGCATCTTGAAATTGTATAACATTTATGTGTAATAATAAATCTTCTCAACACAAACGAGAATATAATATATGCGACTCTTACAATTTCTTTTCATCTGATAATTTGTGTAAATAACATAAGGATACAGAATTGGAGAACAGCTTTCGGTTTCCTAATTTGCTTGGGACGACACGCGTCCGAAAATCGACCTCGTCCTCGTATTCCACTGAGAGAAAAAAACGGCGAGAGTCTGCACGTATATAAGATTACACGTGCAACATTCGAGAAGTATATATATGTTCCTAAAGAAAGACACACTTCTGCTTGAACGAGCAGGTGTATTCGAGTAAAACACAGGTGCCACGTGCGTAAACTAACGTACACACACACTTAGTTTGAATACGAAAATTCCCTGCCTATTTACATCTCCACTTTCTGGTTTATCTCCTCAATTTTTCTATTTTTCATTCCCATAAAAAGTGTCAACATCTGGTTGATTTGAAGGTAAAGATTACTTCCCTGGCGAAAGTTTTGATTGAAATTCATTTCGAATCATTTCGGAATTTGTATCTTAACCAAAAGTTTCATTCCGATCTAATCCAAAAAACCTTATAAATCCCGTTCGATTCAAAACGGTGTAAAATCAATGTGACTCAATCCGATTTATTATGATTCAATCCCAGATGCTAATCCAAATGAATCATAACTAAGTTTTCAATCCAAATTAATCAGGATCGATCCAGACTCGGATTAGCCCCAACTGTATTTCCAATCCTAATCCACCCGAATCATTCCGACGATAGGATTCACTCTGATGGATCGGATTAAAAATTCGGTTTAGATAAATCCGAATGATCATTCCAAATCATTCCGGAATTTGTATCCTGAACAAAGAGTTTCATTCCAATCTAATCCAAAAAACCTTATAAATTCCGTTTGATTCAAAACGGTTTAAAATCAATCAGCCTCTATCCGATTCATTACGACTCAATCCCAGATGTTAATCCAAATGAATCATAACTAAGTTTTCAATCCAAATCAATCAGGATCGATCCAAACTCGTATTAGCCCCAACCGTAATCCTAAGCAATCCGAATCATTCTGAACATGGATTCACTCTGATGGGTTTGGATTAAAAATTCGGTTTAGATAAATCCGAATTATCATTCCGGAATTTGTATCCTGACCAGAAAGTTTCATTCCGATCTCATCCAAAAAACCTTATAAATTCCGTAGGATTCAAAACGGTTTAAAATCAATCAGCCTCTATCCGATTCATTACGATTCAATCCCAGATGTTAATCCAAATGAATCATAACTAAGTTTTCAATCCAAATCAATCAGGATCGATGCAAACTCGGATTAACCCCAACCGTATTTCCAATCCTAATCAACCTGAATCATTCCAACCATGGATTCACTCTGATGGGTTTGAATTAAAAAATTCGGTTTAGATAAATTCGAATGATCATTCCAAATCATTCTGGAATTTGTATCCTGAACAAAGAGTTTCGGTCCGATCTAGTCCAAAAAACCTTATAAATTCCGTTTGATTCAAAACGGTTTAAAATAAATCAGCCTCTATCCGATTCAATACGATTCAATCCCAGATGTTAATCCAAATGAATAATAACTAAGTTTTCAATCCAAATCAATCAGGACCGATTTCTGAAAAAATAAAAATATTAAAGGTGATGGATCCCCTTAAGGATCCATACGTGAGAGATAAGATTCTTTAAGTTTTTTTGAGGTCCTATAATGATCGAACTCTTCTTACCTTCCTGAGGGTAGGGTGAAGTATTTTACCTTCTCACCAAGAATCAAATCTTACTAGCCAAAACCTGACATTGGGAATTTAGTGCTGCTAACTCCAGGAGTCAACTTTGCCGAATAGATAAAGGAAGTCCGCCATTAAAGAGCTAGTGCTAACTAAGCACTCTAATAAAAAATCCACATAAGTATCTTTTTCTAACTGTACCTCACACCAGAGATAAAAGACAATCAAAAGTATGAAATATTCTTTTTGGGATATTGCCTCTTTATTGAGCCATACACGTAGAAACTCTTCATTTTTAAATTTAGTATTATTATTCAAATATTGTTGATGTTCTTAGTTGGCTTTAGGGTCCAGAAAAAATGTAACTCAAAGTTTAATATTTTCAAACGTTTTGACTCAGATTGGAGTCCTCATCAGTGAGAATTTATTTCTATAAAAATTACAATGGAAGAAACTTAAAAAAATTGCATGTGTGACCGATGAGCATTGTAGTAAAAAATTTTATAAAAGAATTGCGAGTGTAAAACTAAAAAATTGATCTAAATAACTAAATTTGCAAATAAATGTAATTGTAACAAACCAAATATTTCTGTAAAAATAATACTGAGGGTCGATATAAGTCCTGTTTCATTATTAGTATTATTATATTTATTTTTACTAAAGTCAATAGGAAACGAGGATATAACGTCAGTTTGGATCAATCCGAGCTCGGATTCATTCGGATTCACTCGGACAGTTGCCTCGGATTAAATCGGATTAGATCCGATCGATTTTTGACCGTTTTTCATCAAACGAGTTACAAAACGTTTTTCGGATTGGTTCGGAATGATTCGCATTTCGTCAGGGTAACTTTTCGTAAAAATAAATATAATAATTTCAATTTAATTAGTTGAGTTCAATTTAATCAGTTGAGTCACTGCCTACATTATCGGGGGATCACCAGTCGCGTATCAGATGGGATACGTTCTCGACAGGTGTCCTCGTAGACAATTTCAAACTCTTATATCGCAAATAATGCAAATTCAAATTTTAAAGAATTTCAAATCTTTCTGTGGAAAAAAGACGCTTTCGACTCCTCCGAGATTCGAGCCCGCATTTGATCAGCAATCGAAAGACCTAGGCTCGAATCCCGGCGCAGTCGAAAGCGTCTTTTTTTCCACAGAAAAATGTCAAATTCTTTAAAATTTAAATGTAATAATACTACTCTCTAAATCTGAATCAGTCAAAATCTACTGATTATCAGTGAAACTTGACTGATTAAAATAGCTAAAAAGAGGTTACTATGAATCAGTCAAATTTCACTGATTACTTTAGTGAAATGTAACTAATTTATCAGTCGAACATATTGTTTTCACTGATTAATCAGTGAAAATTAACTGATTACAATGAAGAATTTCTGCATGTTCTTGCCCCTTATTTCGATATAATTTTTTAATTAGTCCTCGAACTTGCTATGTGGTTTCCAAAAAAGCGCCCCTCCCCATTCCTCTTGACCAGATAGAAACCGCGTTCAGGAAAGATAAGATCGAACCAGTATAAATCGGGAGTCGATAGTTCGAGATCGTAACGATATTTGGTTATTAAGGCCCTAACCTGCTTCAACACTAGGTCCCAGTTTGAAAAACTGGGCCGACCGTCTGGATCTTGATCTCTTCTTCAGCTTTATACCTCCCAAGGTTATTGCTCTTCTTTAGAACAAAAAGGTACCGAAATTTGAAGGTGGGGGATTATAAAGTTTAGTTCTCAGTCGGCGATAAGGATTTTAACAAAAAGCCAATAAACGTTTAGTGGACGTTTTAGTAGGGCCCAGTTTTATGACTGGTCGTTATGGTTCCACGAATGACTACGCGCTGCGGTAGTAAAGTCGTGCCTCGCCATCTCGAATCAGCGTGAATAATCATTTTCGAGACATCTTTTACTTTACAAAGATACTCGACTGAAAAAAAGAGCAACTTATAATTAAGGACATGACAATGGAAAATTTGACTAGTGTTTTTGTCCTGGAGTTTAATTGCGTTGAATTGCTAATTTTATTCTCGAGATATAAAAATTCAAATTCAAGTTGCAATTCGTATAATTGCGTTTTTAAAAAAAAAACTTTTTCAGTCAAATCACTCTCTAAATTTGAATCAGCCAAAATGTACTGATTATCAGTGAATTTGACTGATTCAAATAGCTAAAAAGAGGCTACTGGAAATCAGTCAAATTTCACTGATTATTTCAGTGAAAATTTGACTGATTTGACAGTAAAAAAATTTTTTTTCACTGATTAATCAGTGAAAATTAACTGATTTAACAGTGAAAAATATTTTTTCACTGTTGAATCAGTGAAAAGGCAAATCACTGATTCAATCAGTGAAAATTTGACTGTTCAGATTTAGAGAGCAGGGATACTTGTTGAAAAATACGATAAATAATTTTCCCTTTTCTTTCTGGAAATGTAATTTATCAAATCGTTATCCTATGGGTTTTGAAATGGAGATTAAAATCAACCGCAGAGAGAAAAGAAAAACGGTTGGGATAAGAGACGAGGATTTCCGATAAGGAAAAAAATGGAATAGGAAAATACAACAATGATTTTCACGCAAGGATGATTTCTATATATTCATCTGGTTTTGAAGTCTCTGATGACTTTAGTGAAAAGTTTGGCTTTAGTGTGTAGTCCGTGACTAACAATGAAGAAGGAAGATTCGTATCCGAAGCTATGCAAACAAAAGTTCTTTTTCTCGATCCGCCTCTCCTTTGCGATCTATCGTCTTTTTAGATTTCCTCCCACCCTTGAATCTTCTTCATCTATCCGACGAGGCGTGAATTCTATTCCTTGGACAATGGCTGGGTATAAAAATCAGAAGTATACATGCGGATTTAGGTAGTCGCATGTATGCCTTTTTTATTACGCGGCTCATGTATACATGTTTACACACGTGAGGCAGGGACGCATTTAATATTGTATAGAAGAAACGGAACTTTGAAAATTCGTAGAGGATTATAATTTTATATATCGATAGAGATAAATCGATATCGGTAAAAATTATAATTTAAATTATCTGTTTTTAAAATTTATAATTTTTTACGTGAAAATGAAAATTTGATATGGACATTGTCACTTTAAAGGATTCGATTTTTGGAGAGGATAAGATATTCCAAATATTGAGTACCTCTGAATAAAAATCGGTTAGAAAATATCGATGGTTGCTGACTTTTTTCTCAAATTTCATTCAGATGAATCTTTTTAAAGGAATAATAACACTTACTTATTTTTCTTGTATTTAGTTACTTTTTTGTATTAACTTTTAGTTGTGGGCAAAAATGAAAAAAAATTATTGTTTGGTATGTTTTCAAATTTTTGAAATGTTCTTAATGGTTTTTAATATTTTAATTTTAGGTAGAATTCCGAGAGGTCGATACCTTGCCGGATTTAAGATATTTGGGATATTTCAGAATATTAAAAAAACATTCAGGATATTTTATGGTAATTGGAATAATTCTAGCGTACTTCAAAATATTTTAAGATATTTTAGGATTCTTAAACCTATTTTATAATATTTTAAGATGCTTAAAGATATTCCAAAGGTACTTCACATTATTTCAATCCACGTCAGGATATTTCACACATTTTAGGATATGTTGCAGTTTTTGAGATCCATCATATGTGTCAAAAGATTACAAGGTACTTGAAGATATTGTAAGATAATGTTAACTATTTTAAGGTGCTTCAAGATATTTCATGGTATTTCAGAATATTTTGAGATATTTTGGAGCACTTCATGTTTTATATTTTATTTTATCAATTCTTAAGATACTTTAAAATATTTCAAAGTTTTTTAATCTATTTCAATATACGTCAGAATATCTCAAAGTATTTCAAGATAATTTAGATTATTTAAGGTACTGCAACATATTTCGAGACACTTCAGAATTTTTTAAATTACTTCAGGATATTTTCAGATACTTCTAGGTACTTTTTAATATTTCAAGATATTTTAAGGTGTTTTAGGATATTTTATGGCAATTCAGAATGTTTTGAGATACTTTAGTATCTTTCAAGATATTTCGAGGTACTTCATGTTTCATGTTTCTTTTTCATCAAATTTGAAGATACTTTAAGATATTCCAAGATACTTCAGAATATTCTAAATTACTTTAAGGTTTTTTCAGATACTTTGAGATACCCGTTGATATTACAAGATATTTTAAAATATTTCAGGATGTTACATGGTATTTCAGAATATTTTGAGATATTTTAGGTGGTTTTAAGATATTTTGGAATATTTCATGTTTCATATTTCATCATATCAATTTAGAAGATACTTTAAGGTTTTTCAAAGTTTTTAAATCTATTTCAATATACGTCAGAATATCTCAAGGTATTTCAAGATAATTTAGATTATTTAAGGTACTCCAACATATTTCGAGACACTTCAGAATTTTTTAAATTACTTCAGGATATTTTCAGATACTTCTAGGTACTTTTTAATATTTCAAGATATTTTAAGGTGTTTTAGGATATTTTATGGCAATTCAGAATGTTTTGAGATACTTTAGTATCTTTCAAGATATTTCGAGGTACTTCATGTTTCATGTTTCTTTTTCATCAAATTTGAAGATACTTTAAGATATTCCAAGATACTTCAGAATATTCTAAATTACTTTAAGGTTTTTTCAGATACTTTGAGATACCCGTTGATATTACAAGATATTTTAAAATATTTCAGGATGTTACATGGTATTTCAGAATATTTTGAGATATTTTAGGTGGTTTTAAGATATTTTGGAATATTTCATGTTTCATATTTCATCATATCAATTTAGAAGATACTTTAAGGTTTTTCAAAGTTTTTAAATCTATTTCAATATACGTCAGAATATCTCAAGGTATTTCAAGATAATTTAGATTATTTAAGGTACTCCAACATATTTCGAGACACTTCAGAATTTTTTAAATTACTTCAGGATATTTTCAGATACTTCTAGGTACTTTTTAATATTTCAAGATATTTTAAGGTGTTTTAGGATATTTTATGGCAATTCAGAATGTTTTGAGATACTTTAGTATCTTTCAAGATATTTCGAGGTACTTCATGTTTCATGTTTCTTTTTCATCAAATTTGAAGATACTTTAAGATATTTTAAGATACTTCAGAATATTCTAAATTACTTTAAGGTTTTTTCAGATACTTTGAGATACCCGTTGATATTACAAGATATTTTAAGATATTCCAGGATGTTTCATGGTATTTCAGAATATTTTGAGATATTTTAGGTGGTTTTAAGATATTTTGGAATATTTCATGTTTTATATTTTATTTCATCAATTTTGAAGATACTTTAAGATATTTCAAAGTTTTTAAATCTATTTCAATATACGTCAGAATTTTAAAGTGACATGTTTGATAACATGTCTGCTATTATATTGACCCATAATTTATAGAATTTTTTGTTCATTTCTCGTTATTTTGGCATAGGGTCAGATTCTTTTTATTTCCTTCGAATAAAATTTTCACTATTACCGACTCAAGACATGTGGCTTTGCTGACCGAAAATTTTTTTACTAGGTATAGGACAATAGTCTTCTTCAAGGAGCAAAAGAACCTCTCAAGATTTCTTATATAAAAAAATTTTCGGTCAGCAAAGCCACATGTCTTGAGTCGGTTTTTAAAACAGTTCAGATCATTCTGTGAGAGACTCCGGTAACAAAGCCTTCACGAAAAGTTTAAAAATGTAAACCTTGTTCGCGTTCTGCCATTGATGAGCGATTTGGCATCATTTTTTAATAAAAATTTATTTAAATTGCGGTCTGTTCGTGTGGAAAATTTTTTTATGTTTCCCGGTTTATTTGTTATCCGGTTTTTTATTCACAGTGAACTCTAAATATTTTTTCGAATCGTGATGCTGCATACTGGACTACTTCATTTTGAATTGCAAGCTTTGAGATAAGTTTTTGAATTCTATGATAATCCTTAATTTCATTATCTCCTATATTCTAATGTTTTACAGAAATTTTGAATTAATCTTTGAATTTATGGCACTGAAGAGGGCCCCCATATGTGGCCGAAACGTTTGCCTTGCTTTCTTTTTTGAGTATTTTTATATGTAATAGTGAAAATTTTATTCGAAGGAAATAAAAAGAATCTGACCCTATGCCAAAATAACGAGAAATGAACAAAAAATTATACGTCAGAATATCTCAAGGTATTTCAAGATAATTTAGATTATTTAAGGTACTCCAACATATTTCGAGACACTTCAGAATTTTTTAAATTACTTCAGGATATTTTCAGATACTTCTAGGTACTTTTTAATATTTCAAGATATTTTAAGGTGTTTTAGGATATTTTATGGCAATTCAGAATGTTTTGAGATACTTTAGTATCTTTCAAGATATTTCGAGGTACTTCATGTTTCATGTTTCTTTTTCATCAAATTTGAAGATACTTTAAGATATTTTAAGATACTTCAGAATATTCTAAATTACTTTAAGGTTTTTTCAGATACTTTGAGATACCCGTTGATATTACAAGATATTTTAAGATATTCCAGGATGTTTCATGGTATTTCAGAATATTTTGAGATATTTTAGGTGGTTTTAAGATATTTTGGAATATTTCATGTTTTATATTTTATTTCATCAATTTTGAAGATACTTTAAGATATTTCAAAGTTTTTAAATCTATTTCAATATACGTCAGAATTTTAAAGTGACATGTTTGATAACATGTCTGCTATTATATTGACCCATAATTTATAGAATTTTTTGTTCATTTCTCGTTATTTTGGCATAGGGTCAGATTCTTTTTATTTCCTTCGAATAAAATTTTCACTATTACCGACTCAAGACATGTGGCTTTGCTGACCGAAAATTTTTTTACTAGGTATAGGACAATAGTCTTCTTCAAGGAGCAAAAGAACCTCTCAAGATTTCTTATATAAAAAAATTTTCGGTCAGCAAAGCCACATGTCTTGAGTCGGTTTTTAAAACAGTTCAGATCATTCTGTGAGAGACTCCGGTAACAAAGCCTTCACGAAAAGTTTAAAAATGTAAACCTTGTTCGCGTTCTGCCATTGATGAGCGATTTGGCATCATTTTTTAATAAAAATTTATTTAAATTGCGGTCTGTTCGTGTGGAAAATTTTTTTATGTTTCCCGGTTTATTTGTTATCCGGTTTTTTATTCACAGTGAACTCTAAATATTTTTTCGAATCGTGATGCTGCATACTGGACTACTTCATTTTGAATTGCAAGCTTTGAGATAAGTTTTTGAATTCTATGATAATCCTTAATTTCATTATCTCCTATATTCTAATGTTTTACAGAAATTTTGAATTAATCTTTGAATTTATGGCACTGAAGAGGGCCCCCATATGTGGCCGAAACGTTTGCCTTGCTTTCTTTTTTGAGTATTTTTATATGTAATAGTGAAAATTTTATTCGAAGGAAATAAAAAGAATCTGACCCTATGCCAAAATAACGAGAAATGAACAAAAAATTATACGTCAGAATATCTCAAGGTATTTCAAGATACTTTAGATTATTTATGGTACTCTAACATATTTCGACACACTTCAGAATTTTTTAAGTTACTTCAGGATATTTTCAGATACTTCAAGGTACTTTTTAATATTTCAAGATATTTTAAGGTGTTTTAGGATATTTTATGGCAATTTAGAATGTTTTGAGATACTTTAGTATTTTTCAAGATATTTCGGGGTACTTCATGTTTCATGTTTCTTTTTCATCAAATTTGAAGATACTTTAAGATATTTAAAGGTACTTTAGATTGTTTCCAAATATGCTATAATATCTCAATGCATTTCAAAATTATTTAGACTATTTTAACGTACTTCTAGATAATTCAATTTTCTAAATGTCAAAATTTTCGAACTCAACCACTTAATTCTTTAGAATACAGTACCAGTTAGAATTGTGGGACCACCTGTTTTTCGATAATTGCTTAAATTATCCTAATTTGAATTATGTGAGTGAAAAAATTTGTTCTCTTAATCAAATTCAAAACTATCAAAATTTTTCATAAAAGGAGTCCAGCATGAATTTGTTTTGTTAATTTTTAAAGAAGTTATTGCAGAAAAAGTCAAAATTTCAATGCTTTCTTAAATTTTAAATAACTTTCGAAATAATTAACATTTTTTAATGTTCTTGGACTAATTTTAAAGCTAAATTTCTATAAAATCGAAAAAAATTCTTGGAATTGATATGCAATTTTTTTCTTACACACTGCTCGAGGTTAAAGTTCAAATAAAAAAGTTTCAAAAATTTCAACATTGCTTTTGCTGAGAAAAACATTTTTATAAGATATATAAAATATATAATCATGAATTTTGTATCGAACTCCTTTAAAATATATATGCATATGATCTTTATTATGATTTACCTACAGATGAAATGTTTTCGAAATTTCCCTACTTTTTTGTTACAATTTCAGCTCTTTATATTATGCAAGAAAATAATTAGAGATTTATAATGACAATTTACTGCAATTCTGTAGAATCTTAGCTTTAAAATGAGCCTAAGAACATTAAAAAATGTTGATTGTTTCGAAAGTTATTTAAAATTTAAGAAAACATTGAAATATGGACTTTTTTGCAATAACTTCTTCAAAATTTAACAAAACGACTTCATTCCAGACTAATTTTAAAGAAAATATTGATGGCTTTAACATTATTAAGAGTGAAAATTTCATCACTCACAGAATTGAAATAAAGATAATTTAAGCAATCATCGAAAAACAGGTGGTCCCACAATTCTGACCGGTAGTGTACATGTAAACTTTTGATAAAAGGTTGTGAGTATTTTTTATCTCTGAATCTTATGTTCGAAAATATTTACTAGAATTTTATATAAAAAATTGAAAAATTAAACTAATAATTTTTCTTGGCCAATATTTTGAAAAAATCTGTTTAAAATATCAACAAATAAATTTTCCACCAGGAAATGTGCATTGAAATTCGAAGATTTGTTGCATGCCCCATGAAAGTGTTCAGATTTATCTAAAATCAAAATCTCCTATTTGAAAAGTCTATCATGTTTCGAGCTTTCAAAGATCCGAGGAATTGAATGACATGTAACAACGATTTTGAATAACAAGCTGATATCGACGGTTGATCAGTGAGTTATTCAAAGGCAGATGCGCCCCCGCCATCAACAGCTGTAGATAATTACAGGTATCATCTGTGTGTTCTAAAGATAGGGCCTCGTTAAAAAAAGGATTGAAAATAACAGAAGAAAGTAACAAGCTCATAAATTGTTAAATAACTCTTTAATTTTAATAACATAACACTTCTTCCATCCATATCAGGAAAATTTCATAAAAGGGTAATAAATTATTTATTATTATTTTTTTGACTTATTACCTAACTTAGGAAATGAGAAGAAAAAACACTGATCACATAGTTTCTCCGGTATAAATCACGACTTCCTATTATAGTAACTATCTCTACCCCCCAAAAAATCTGCCGCTAGAGGCGGCTGTTTGAAAAAAATGTGAATCACGAAGACACGAAGAGAGAAGAAAGAAGAGATTTTTATTTAAAGCCCCTAGGTCCGGTTTTATGGTAACAGGGAGAAAGAGAGAGAAAGTATTTAAAAGAAAGAGAAAGAAAGAGGCGGCTATCCGAAAAAGCGTGAATCATGGACGTAACGATGGAGCCTAACGTCGTGCCACGCGACCGATCGGTGAAGTATTAACGTTTTTATCGACCAATAATACTAGTCATCATCCGTTTGAAAGTACCGCGCCCTTCAGACGCGACGATCAGAATGAAGAATCCAAAACGCACTTCGTTAATCGTCAAGGTTATGTCCGTTGATTTATTGTACTGCAGGGTACCAAAAGAGCGAGTTGAATTCGTTCCTTCGATGACTTTTCAGATTTTAGACAATGTCGAAAATACAAATATAGCTTTGTGTATTCATATATTGTATTTGAACTTGTTGTACATCAATTTATTATATTAAATGTATTGTACTTCGATTTTTTATATTTCATCTTATTCTGCCGGTATTTCTTATATTTACTCTTATTTTCTTTAGAGTTGTGAAAAATTAACCTATTATATAGACACTCGGAAAAAAAGATTTGATTGGATGAAAGAAAATAATTTGTTCAAAAGGCTTTTTTTGATTCGAAGAAAAAATTTATTTGAATCAGATAAAATTTGTTTGATTCAAACAAAATATCTTTGGGCCAAGTAAATATTTGTTTGAATTAAATGAATGTTTCTTGAAAAACAAACAAATTAATGCATTTGTATATGGTCAAAGATATAATTTGTTTGACTTTTGGCAGAAATTTATTTTATTTGAACAAATTTTTATTTGGCTCAAAGATACTCTGAATCAAAAACATTTTATTTCATTCGAATGAATCATTTTTTTAATTCAAAGAAAGTTTTTCAAACAAATAATTTTCTTTGATTCAATCAAATAATTTTCCTGGGTGCGCAAACAGAAAACGGTTTCTTTGATATACGGTCAAAGAAAAAATTTCTTTGAATTAAAGAAAGTTATTTGATTCAAAAAATTTCTTTTTAATATAAACAAATCTATTTCTTTGGATGAAAGAACATTTTTTTAGGCCAACAAAACTTTTTTAAATTCAAAGAAACTATTTCCTCGACCGTATATTAAAGAAATTTCTCTTTGATTCAAAGAAACTGTTTTTAAATGCGGAGAAAAATAGTTCAAGAAACTTTACTCAACTTTTAGCAAAGTTGGAACTTATGGGCATATTGGAGACTATTTAATATTATTGTAATCATTTTTGACGTATATTGTTAAAATTTACTATACAGTTTTAAAGTTTACCTAACTGTGTTGCATTCTTTAGACCCAGAGAGGAGTTTCTTTGATATACGGTTAAAGGGAAAATTTCTTTAAATCAAAAAAAGTTTTGTTGATTTAAAAAAATTTCTTTAATGTAAAAAAATCTAATTTCCTAGTCAAACAATTATTTGATTATTGAATTATTTGAACTTATTGCACTCAATTTGTTTGAATTTTAATGTGAACTTGAATTTTTTATATTTAAATTAATTGTACTTGAATTTCTCATATTTGCATTAATCTTGCGAACACTTTTTATAATTAAACTCATTATACCTGATTTTCTTGAATTTTAAATTATTTTTCGTTGAATTATTGCTTGTATTTTTTTTAACCATAAGAATTTTTTTGTTTTTGCTCTTAATATGCTTGATAATTAATTCCAATTATATTGAAGACTATCTATTTTATGACACCTAAATATCTTGTTTGACCTAATTGTATCTAATTTGTTTGAATTTCTTCTATGTGCATTTACATTTCTTATATTTCAATTTATTGCACTAAAAATTTCCATAGTTGAATTTAGTCAAATGTATTTTTTCATGTTCCGATTGTCATATGTTGGAACTAATTCTAGCTGAATCTTTCCTATTCCAACTTATCGTACTTGAATGGTTCGAATTTAAATTTAAAGTAGCGGATTCTTTCTAATTGAATAAATTATTTTTGTATTTAAATTTAATTTTTTTCGAATGTGATTTTCATATTTTCCAAATGTAATGTATTTATACCAGAATTTCTTGCATTTTAACTTATTGTACTTGAGTTGTTTTAATTGTGTTCAACTATTTACCTAATTCCTCGCACCTGAATTTTTTCTATTCAAATTTATTTTAGTCAAATGTATTTCGTTAGTTCTTCTGATATGCGATGAAAACGGTTTTTAGACCCATCGCTTTTTTCAATTACTGTAAAATATGAAAGCAAATCGAAAAGGGCGCGCAGAAATAAGTAGGGGAAGGAAGAAAAGAAATTCACACACGCAGGTATAAGAGAAGATCGTGAAAGGGTTGCTGGGTCCTGCAACCTGAGATACTCCCACAACCTGGAACCCATTCAGGGATCGAAATATAGATACTTGAATGGTAAACAGGAACCCTCTCGAATTTTGCTCCCCTCTTTCTACAACTTCCAGGAAATAAACCCTTTTATGCACGTATGCAGTGGCCAATTTCAGAGAGATGGACAGCAGCGATTTGATATTGTTAGCACACGTGTTCTCTAAAGTTTTGTTTGTTTTATATATTTATCCAGGATTTTCACTTCATATAAATTTTCTCCACATTTAATTTATTAAAAATCGGGAATTTTACTCGCTCTCCCTATTTCTTAAATCAAGTAAAACACCAGCGAGAAAAAAAATTTGTGGCGTTTACTAAGACAATAGATTAAAATAGTGACAGCGAAAAAATTTCTCTAAATTCAACAGATATTTCAGTAAAATTCACCGTTATTTTATAAAAATGAGATTTTTAAATTTAAAATGCATTTCTGTAATATATATTGACAAATCTGTTATGTTTACAAGAAAGCGGTGATTTGTGATAAAATATATCGATACCCACGTTCTAATATGTCGTATCCCACATTTGGAAAATTTTTCAGGAAACGATAAAAACGTCTTGCTAGCACAAATAAATAAATGTAAACAAATTTTTGTTTTATACGTTCATAAAAATGCATAAATAATAATAATTAAAGCAAAAAAAATTATTTAAATAAATTTTATGATATTTATGTGGGTTACGCAAGAAGAAAAAATTAAAATGTATTTTAGAAATAAAATTGATTTAATCGTTATTATTATTATTATATTATAATATAACATTATTGATACATTTTATTTTGACTATCTTTAATATTGCTTAAAACATTTTTTTTTTCATTTTAAGTACCATTAATTTTTTTTTTTTTTTACTTCATGTACATTTTCTTGCTGAGATTGTTGAAAATTTCTTGTCCTCTTTCGTCTGGTATTATCACAATTTTTTTTATAATTAATATCATTATCTTCAGGTTTTTTAAATCTATTATTAGTACGCAGTACTTTGCTTTTAACACCAAGATTAACTTGATTAGCTTTTCGTTTCTTACTCTTAGTCTTTTCAGTTACCTTAACTATATTTTTACTCTCGGCTTCCAAATTTTTTATTGATGGAGATTGGTCAGAAGCAGAGTCAGTATCATCAATATATTTTATATTATCATAGAAGCAGTGTGTATCTCTCAGCAACACTTTTTTTAATGCCTGTAATTGTTGCCATTTACTTTTAGTTATTTTTAATCGATCTACAAACAAAGGTTTCAGCGGATGCTCTAGATTTAATTGAGTTGTAAAAATATTATTTGTAATTACCTTCTTACTCATTTCATTAAATAATTCCTCAAAATTAACTTAAGACTAATCACAAAATAAAAATTGACTGTCACATCGCTGGCGCTGACTTAACCAATGGATGTGGGATACGACATATTAAAATTCGTGAAGATCGGCATTTGGGATACGACATATTAGATTATTTATTTAAAAATATTAAATAACCAATTTGACTCACAAGATTTTAATATAAGCTGTAAAACATTATTATTAATCCATTTTTCAAAAAAAGTCAATTTCTCAAATTTTGTGGGATACGACATATTAGAACGTGGGTATCGATATGTTAAATTTAGAAAAATGCTATGCTGTCACTGTTTTAACTGATGAACTCAGTAAATGTAACAGATATTTTTCTCAGTGTGACAATCTAGAGCTTGAGAGTCGTTTTTTAAATAAAATTGTTTTTGTTAAAGGTGCAAGATTATTACTTCAGAAATACTCATTGGGGACGAGTATGGGGCAGCTGGCGTGTTCGTAAGAGGCAGTAAATCCCATCGCGAACCGCGTAACGTGCCGAACCAGTACGGAAAGGCCACTTTTGTTCCCGCCTTAATTATCGAAGCGCGTGCGCGAAAGGCTTCACTTCTGGGAATGAAATACTCATGCACTGACGAAACTTCAAATTTAAGTATTTTGCGCAAGGGGATGCAAGTCTGAAAAAAGAAAAAGATTAAATGATGGTAAGATGAAGAGAAATATGAACACGCGGCTTGGATTTTGTTCAAGAATTCTTGTAAGTACCTTGAAAATTGCGATGAGAATTTTTCAAACGCTTAACAGCACGAACAAAAATCAGCCACTAATTCATCGGAGAAATTTAATTTTTACTTCAACAAAACTTTTATTGATGCAAATTGCATGACTATTAGCCGAGCTCACATTTGACTTTAAGATATTTCAGATTCTTTCAGTGTCTTAAGAATATTTTAAAATACTTCAGCATATTTCGAGATTATTCAAAATATTTCAAGGTACTTTATGAGATTTCAAGTTTCTAGAAAATATTTTACTCACTTCAAGATACATTACAGACTTCAAAAATTTTAAAGTACTTCAGGATATTCCAAGATACTTCAGAATATTATAAGGTATTTTATAATCATTCAAGGTAGTCCAGGATATTTAAAGGTACTTCAAGATATTTCAAGGCACTTAAAGATGTTTTAAATTTCATCAAAATATTTCACTTACTTCGTGATACTTTTCATATGTTAAGATATTTCAGAGATTTCAACTTACTTTATTTAGACCACCTCAAAGTACTTTAAAATATTTTGAGTTAGTTCAGGATATTTAAATTTACATCAAGATGATTTATAGTACTTTATATTATATTCAGGTACTTCAAGGTCCTTTGGATTCTTTAGGAAATTCCATGGAACTTTAAGATATTTCAAGTTTGTTTGGAATCGTTCGATTATTAATTACATTTAATATACTTCACATGATTCAGAATATTTCCATGTATTTTAAGATATTTCGAAGTCCTTTTGGACATTTAGGTGACTTTTAGATACTTGATGTATTTTAAGGTACTTCAGGATATTGTAAGGTATTTCGTGATATTAAACGTATTTTTACGTATTTTATTGTAAGATATTTATGATATTTCAAGTTTTTTCAGAATATTTTTTACTAATTTAAGACACTGTTCATATTTCAAAATATTTTAAAGTACTTCAGGATATCATAAGATACTTCATGATATTTCAGGGTATTTTAAGATATTTCAAGGTATTTCAAGTCATTTTAAGTTTTTTCAGAATAATTCAAAGTATTGCTGGATATTTCAGGATTCCTAAGTTACATTAGAGTATTTCAAGACTCCAAGATATTTTAATGTACGTCAGGACATTTTGATTTAATTCAGAATAATTTTTAAAACTTTAAATTTTTCATGACCCTCAAAATATTTCAGATACTTGAAAATATTTCTATGTACCGGATTCTTCAAGATACTCCAAGATATTGAGCAGAAGTGTACACTTTAATGTTTTTACTGATTTTTAATGTTTTCATTCTAGGTGAAATTCCAAGAGATCGACACCTTCCTGACTTTAGGATATTCGGGATATTTGAGAATATTTAAAAAAGTTAAAATATTTGAAGGTAATTCAGAATAATCCTATTCTGGAATATTTCAATCAACTTCAGAATATTTCTTCAGAATTTCACATATGAACTTTTTTAAATCAATAGCTCCGAAATTTGGACATAAAAGTCAAAATTGAAGTAAACAAATTTCAATTAGAATGTTCAAGAATTGTATTACATACAAATACTAGTACTTTTAAACTTACTTATAAATTTTTTATTTGTCGGCTTGATACTCAAATTTCGTAAATTGAAAAAATGTAAAGTCTACAATTTTAAATTATCCGTGATAACACCCTCTAAAATGTTTATAAAACAGATCATTTAAGTATATTTTTCATACCTGCTGGAAATAATGAGAGAAGGCATTTGTTATTGTCTAAATGAACGAAATAAATGACAGAAAAGACTGGAATTAAATTTAAAAATTGGTAACTTGGAAAAATGTATTAAAAATATTTGTTTAATTTCAATGCAAAAATAACTTTTAGTAAAATAATTGACCATTTTTAATATCTTTTGATTTTTGACTCTTTTTAAAAAATGTATCATCGATAAAACTGATGATTTTTAATAAAGCCTCAAAGTCCTCTCTTTAAGGTAGTTGATCCACAAAAATAAGACCTCAGGCAAAACTAGATAATTTTGCTTTCAAGAATAGCAATATTATTATTAATGGGCTATTTTGAAAGAGAAAAGATTAATTTCTATTAAAAAAATTTTAAAAACAGAAAAATAATTTTATTAATAAATTTTATTATATATATACCTTTTCTTTCTTATCGCTTCTTACAAAATTTAAAAAAATTATACGATTTTAATAAATTACAAATCACTTTTTTAAGAAAAAGATTCCCTACAACTGAACCATTTCCAATTTTCGAAAATGAATAAATTATTATCAAATTCAGCAATGTGTTTATGAAAATTTCGTTTTGGAAAATGTTTTTTTAATGGTTTCAGCCATTACAGAATTTATTTTTAAAAATCAGAAACGGTGAACTTGCGGGAAATCTTTTCTCTGAAAAAATGATTCATCATTTATTAGAATCGCATAATCTTTTAAAAATTGGTAAGAAACGATAATAAAAAAAGTTGCGTCAAAAATAAAATTTATTAATAAAATTATTTTTCTGTGTTTCAAATTTTTTTCAAGTAAAATAGTCTTTTCTCTTTCAAAATAGCCCTTCAGTAATAATATTGCTATTCATGAAAGCAAAATTATCTATTTTTGCCAGAGGTCTAATTTTCGTGGATGAAAACTACCTTAATTGGAATGAAACTTAATTAAATTTTCACTTTGCTTTGAAAAAAATTAAGTGTGGAGAGTTCAAGCCTGAAATTGAGCATGGAAAAAAGATTGTAAAATTGAGATCTTTAGATGCAAAACATTTGTTATTGTTGTAAAAATAAATATTCATAGCATTTTTAAATTACATTTAATGTTTTTTTAACAAAACATGAGCTTAGAATATGCCATTTCATATTTTCTATTTCCCAAACAAGTTCGTTGATGCGAAACAAGTCAAAATACAGTGTTTGAAAAGGAGAGACATTATTGAAGAAGCGGATGAAATTTCAGAAGCATCATGCGACGAAAAACAGACTTTTTAGAGAATGTTGGCGCCGGAAACTGTCTTTCCGTCTTTGGCTTCTCATCCCTCAAAAAGGCAGCCGACTGGTCACTTAAATTGGGAAGCTTGCTTAATCGACGCGACAATATTTGTACCTTCTAAAAGTCGTTCGCATATTGATTTGCTTAGGACTTAGGATTATACTTACAGAGCGGCTCTACTGTCCTCCACTCTTTACCTTTTTACTGTCCCCAGTTTGTCAACCTACCAGGTAACAATCTTTGCTTCCGGACAAGCAAACCGACCATCATTTTTCCCCTGGGAAATATAATAACATCAGCCTAACAGAATATCCATTATTTACTCTGCCAGATTAAGAAACTATATGACAGAGAGTTCTATGCATCAGTATCAATAATTTCCGTTGTGATGATATTTTATGGATTTTTCGGATTACACTTACAAATTCCAACTCATTTGTAACGACTTTTCCTTTTTCTTCGATTAAATGCCTTTTACTCACATTTTCAGAAGCAGCGACAAACAAATGATAAATTTCGAGTGTCAAATCTTCAGGAAGATCGACACAGCACTCTCTAAATTTGAATGAGTAAAAATCTACTGATTATCAGTGAAATTTAACTGATTCAAATAGCTAAAAAGAAGTTACTGTAAATCAGTCAAATTTCACTGATTATTTCAGTGAAAATTGACTGATTCAGATTTAGAGAGCACTGTAAAAAATTTCTGTTGTAATTTTACAATTTATGAACAAGATATATGTTAATGTTGATAGTTGGCTTTAGGGTCCAAGGTTAATAAAAAACTCAAACATAGGATTTGTTTGATAAAAAATTTAAAGTAATTAAAATTTTTTTTTACAAAATTGTAAAGAAACTTTGAAATTACTTCAAAGTAAAAAAATTAATGATTTTTGCTTAAATATGTAAGTGCCAGTAAATATTTCTTTGGTATAAAACAAATTCAAAATGACATTGCTTCAGAAAAAATACGTAAACAACTTGAAGAAGCTAACTTTTGGATTAAATGTCTAAGTATAAAATTTTTAATGAAACTTGTGCATGAAAATGTAGATTGAAATTTCTTTGGTATATAAAGGATATTTAAAGAATTTTTTGAAAATCTTTCTGTGGAAAAAAAGACGCTTTCGACTGCGCTGGGATTCGAGCCCAGGTCTTTCGATTGCCGGTCGGTAGGCAGTGACAAAAATTTCAAACTCACCTAATTAATTTGATATAAAGGATAATTTGAAAAAATATAAACAGTATTTCGGTATAAATTAAATGGGGAAAACTTTGGGAAAAAACGTGACATACTATGCGTGTGGACAGATTCTACCGTTGTTTAAACACTAAAGTTTGAGAATAGTATTTCTTCTGTATACAGTGTGAGATGAATAACTTGATTTTTTATACATTTTTTCGCATAGTATTTTCATTATATGAAGCTAATTACCAAAATACATTAGTAATTATTTCTATCTATAAATTATTTAATTAATTTATTTATTTTAATTATTTATTAATTTTTTTTATAATTTCAGGTAAAATTATATTTGTTAATTGGTAGTTATCAAAAATATTTTTCTTAACATTCCTATAATTAATCTTAATTTTTATTTAATATTAATAAAAAATATTTAAAGAATTTAAAAATCTTTCTGTGGAAAAAAAGACGCTTTCGACTAAACTCTACTAATTAATTAATAAAAAATTATTTCAAAACAGGGCTCGAATCCCAGCGCAGTCGAAAGCGTCTTTTTTTCCACAGAAAAGATTTCAAATTCTTTAAATTTGAATTAATAAAAAATAGCTATCAGTTTTTTAGAAATTATTCCATAATTCTACACGGTTAACTTTTTTTGAACATTTCTTTTAGAAACTACACAATCTATCAAATTTGTTAATTCAACAAATTGTAAACAAATGTATTGTTTTTTTTGCTAAAGTGCATTGCATTGGACACATTTTCGTGCTTGCATAAACTCTTATTTACTTTTAGGTAATGTCATCGAGTCGGCCCACTTTAATATTTGATATTTCTTTCATTGGATTCAACAATTTAAATTTTTTCAGGCTATACAATTTACCAACTATCAAATTGGAGAGATTAAAATATAATAAAATCATCCCTACAAATAATTTGACAATTCAATATTTAAAGAATTTGAAAATCTTTCTGTGTAAAAAAAGACGCTTTCGACTGCGCTGGGATTCGAGCCCAGGTCTTTCGATTGCCGGTAGCAGTCGACCGACAATCGAAAGACCTGGGCTCGAATCCCAGCGCAGTCGAAAGCGTCTTTTTTTCCACAGAAAGATTTTCAAATTCTTTAAATATCTACTGTTATATTGTCTAAAAATTTCTTGGCGAAATGTTTGCTAAAACAAAGTTGAGAGACATTCTTCTCTTCTTTTGTATTTTCAAAATTTACAAAAATGGATTGTCAAGAAAAAATGTATATTAGACGAGTCTTTTAACCTATAATTAAGTCACGTAATCCGAATGACTCAAGGCCTTAAAAAGGGAAATTGAGATACTATGCTTATAAATAAATTTATCTAATTTGATTTATCATGAGCGTAATTAATGTTGGTTTTTTTTCCAAAGACCCTTATTCTGATTAATTAACATCCACCTAACCAATAATCAGCAGCCAAGCTCATATCTTTTCCGTTTTTATTGCTTCCATTAAAACGTCAAGTTCCATCGAATCTGCTCTTCACTTTAGAAAAGAAAATATCGCTACCAAACCGGTGCATGGGGCACTTTAGCGCGCGTGCCTTTCCAAGAAAGGGTTTTGTTTTTTTTTTACCAGAGGCCGTAGCCCTACATCGAGAGTAACTTGCGCAACCCGTTCCTCACGAATATTTTCGTGGCGTGAACTATTTAAGAAAAAGTATCGCATTACAGTAAATATGCAGCAATTCGTGTAACGGGAGATGGGGGTGAATATTATACCTTTTCTCTTTTGTAGCAACTCTATTTTTCCTTTATCCTTGCCTCAGTCAGAAAATAATTATTCAACAATAAGAAGAAATAAAACTCCTTTCAAGAAATATTCAAAAATAGAATTTTTCATTTACGATGGCTATTTCTAAAAACTAAGTCACTTTTTCATGATTAATATACAATTGTTATTTTTTTTTATTATCCTTTTCGTGTCCTTTGGATTTTGAAGAATGTGAATGACAGAAGGGCGTGGTTTCAATCAAGCGGTCCTTTCAAGAATCCTCTAAAACTTTTTACGAATCGTAAAATGCAAAGGAAATATGGTCGTTAAAAGTAAAATTCCATTAATTCAAGTTCGTAGATAATTTTTTTCATTCAATACTGTATCGTATTTTTTTCAAAAAAAAGAAACATATCTGAGCATCAATTTAAAAAGCTCATTTAATTTGCAACTCTTTGAAATAATTTTTGACTCGGCAAATAACGTTAAAATTTGGCGCGAAATGTGAATTATCAAATTTGTTTCTTAATTTAAAAATGAAACTTTTGAAAATTAAATAAATTTCAATGCATTCTAAATATTTAACGTACTGAAAAAAATAAATAGTAATTTCAAAAATTCTCATTCTGTATACAAATATTTAAAGAATTTGAAAATCTTTCTGTGGAAAAAAAGACGCTTTTCACTCAGTTAAATAAGTTAATTTTTACTGCTAAATCAGTTAATTTTCACTGCTAAATCAGTTAATTTTCACCTATTAAATCTGTAGAAAACCTTTTCACTGATTAAATCAGTCGTATTTCACAGGAGTGATCAGTGAAGTTTGACTGATTTACAGTAACCTCTTTTTAGCTATTTGAATCTGTAAAACTTCACTGATAATCAGTAGATTTTTACTGATTCAGATTTAAAGAGTAGATAAATCTTAAGCTTCAAACACTCAACTATGATCAGCGATTCTCACGCTATGCCAAAAGGTGCATCTCATTCATCTTGAAAACAAGGCTTCCTCACCCAAAAAAGTATGCAAATAAACATTTTCCATCTATTGTGCCAAAGGGAAAAAACTGATTGCCGCCTCATTATGAATTCCACGATTAGTTGGCCCTACTCTGTGGTTCCATTTTCTTCATGGACTCTCTTGAAATAAAGGGCACCAATTTAAAGATCACAGGTAGCTTGAAGAAATGTCAGAGAATTCAGGTCGTGGGGCATTGTGCCCCTTGCATTGTTCCCCCTAGTCCCTACATGGATACTGGGCCCCCACGAAGAATGGCGTCGAGCTTTGATTTCTGCCTCGAAATCAGGAGAATGGGGAGGGGGCACACTTTACCTGTAACTGCATATAGCACCAAAGACTCTGATAATAAAAGAAAAAGAGGGAGAGAAAAAAAGAGGCAGAGTGAGAGAGAAAGAAGGCTCAAAAAAGGCCCAGAAATGTGGGTTATTCTCCATTCAGCACGGTTCTCAACATACGGGGTGACCCAAATCAAAGTCTGATTGTAGACATTTATTTTGCACAGTTTTATACAGAAGAGAAGTTTTTTTATAGTTAAAATACTAATTTTTGGGAAAGTAAACTATCATTGTTTAATATTTTTGAGGCACTTTTACATTATTGGTCGATTTAAGGTAGTTGATCCAAGAAAATTAGACCTCAGGCAAAAATAGATAATTTTGCTTTCAAGAATAGAAATATTATTATTGAAGGGCTATTTTGAAAAAAGAAAAGATTATTCTACATCAAAAAAATTTGAAACACAGAAAAATAATTTTATTAATAAATTTTATTTTTGCCCCAACTTTTTTTCTTATCGCTTCTTACCAAATTTAAAAAAATTATGCGATTTTAATAAATTACAAATTACTTTTTCAAGAAAAAGATTCCCTACAACTTGACCATTTCCAATTTTCGAAAATGAATAAATTATTATCAAATTTAACAATTTGTTTATAAAAAAACGGTGAAGTTATGGGAAATCTTTTATCTGAAAAACTGATTTGTAATTTATTAAAATCGCATAATTTTTTAAAATTTGGTAACAAACGATAAGAAAAAAAGTTGGGTCAAAGATAAAATTTATTAATAAAATTATTTTTCTGTGTTTCAAATTTTTTTGATGTAGAATAATCTTTTCTTTTTCAAAATAGCTCTTAAATAATAATATTGCTATTTTGGAAAGCGACATTATCTATTTTTGCCTGAGGTCTAATATTCTTGGATCAACTACCTTAAAATCAAATGCTTTTTATTTTTTAGGGATAGGTGTGACATTTTTTAGGTGGATTTTTAAAATTGTGCTTTTGGTAAAAATTCTGCGAAAAAGTTTACAGTTAATTCTAATTATCAGCAATTTGTCTAATTTTATTTTCTCTGTAAAAATTTTGTCCATAATTTTTGCTAAAATATGTAAACAGAATATTCTCATTGACTTTTATTATGTTTTTAAGTTTATAAATAGTATATTTCTACTATTTATGCTTTTTATTTACTATTTAGTTTGCTGTATAACGAAAGTTAGCCGAGTCGATGTCGTTTTGCGTGCGAAAAGTTGATTTTCCCACACTAGTGCGGTAAAATTTTAAGTTTGTTTTAATTTTCCTCACATTTAAAATTTTACTGTACTAGTGCGGGAAAGTCAACTTTCCGCACGCAAAACGACACCGACAAGGCTAACTTTCGGTGTACGGCGGACAAAAAAGATATTTTATTCTTTTTAACAATTTCTTAGCTTGCTTATTTTTGGTGACTTTTTAATTTGTATGTTTCAAAATTTCTCTCATTCTGCAAGTTTCTAAAATTCATAATTATCTTCTGAGTTAAAATAACTAAGAAAACTTTAGAAAATTTTAATTTTCTTACAATATTTTTAAATAATTAGATCTCAATTTTATAATTTAAAAAATGGTATCCTTAACAATTATTGATATCTGCAGATATAAAAAATCAGAAATATCGGAGATTGAAAATTGGCCGTATAAAATGTATATGAAGTAAATTAATATTTTGAGGGATGTAAAGTTCTGAATTTTTAAAAGACGGATGAACTTGCTGGAGTCACCCGTTGTATCTAGATCGAGTTTTTCTTTTGCCCAAATAAAGAGGAAGGCAAAGGCAGGGAGCAGGTAGAAAAGTCGTTGTGTGATATGGTGGAAGAAAGAAATCCTGCTCCAAATATCCAAGATCGAAGACCGGACTAAGTCGACCCCGGACATAAACCGTTACCGAGTTTTTGAGGTTATGGCCTTCTATTATTACTCTATTCTACAAAAAATTCAAAAAAATCAATTTAAGTTCAGAAAATTTTTGAACAATTCATTTTGAGTACTGTAACTTCGAAAATACTTCGAACATTCTCTAGGAATCTTGAAAATAGTCTGAAATATTGTTGAACAGTATGGAACGTTCCAGAATTTTCAGATAATATTTTTCAAGATTCTAAAACATCAGAAATACTTCAAAAACAAGGAAACTTTCAAGTCTTAAGTAGCAATAAGAATATCAGCGCATTTTGAATATTCTAGAATGTTCTCGAATTTTCCGTAATCGCACGGAGAAAAATGGATATTGAAAAGTAGATATTCAAATAGGAGATATTCATTCATAATATCTAGATATTGGCACGCAATATTAAAATTTTTTTTTTTTCAATATATAAGATTTTTCCGAGAAGTAACATTTGATATTCAGATTCAATAGTTTAGATATTGAAGCATGAAGTGCGCGCGCATATATATAAAGGTCATGTGATCACTTTTTCGCTCTCATCGAAATCTAAGTGAATCTAAGATTGACATGCTTGCAACGTTCCGGAAAGATAAATTTTGAAAGTTTATTAAAGTTTCCTTAAATTCTAATAAGTGTTTCTAATGGAATAAAAGTGATCGGGTGTTTAACTTGAGATGCAGTAAATAAAACGTATAAGTTATATATTTTATCTATATGTGGCTTATAGCCGAGAATAAAATCTAACCTTAGTGTTAAGGTTAAGTTTCTAACAAGAACATTAAATTAATTTTCGACATGCCAGATAATGAAAATTTTGTTACTTTTCTAAAAACTGAATATGTAGTTATTTTATAACCTTTAAAATAATTTTTTGAGTATCTTAGAAATATCTGAGATATTCAAGTTTAGTACCTCAGACATTCAAGTTTATTAACGAGGATATTCAGAAGTTTAGTATCTTGAATATTCATTTTTAATATCTGAGATACTGGTGGTTAATATCTTTTCTTCAATATCTGCAGGCATTGAAGTAGAATATCTAGATTTTTGTCACATAGTTGAATGCTACTGACATTGTGCCTCAATATCTAGATATTATGGGTCAATATCCATTTTTCTCCGTCAGAAAAGGGTTTTGTAAATTTTTTTATCTAAAATCAGAAGTACTTTGACAACAACAAAATGTTCAAATATTTAAAAAAATAGAAATGCCATTACCACTTCTTGAACGTACCAGAATTTTCTCAAATTTTCAGAATTCTTCTAGAAAGTTATGCGATCTTTAAATTTCGATTTCCAAAGTTCTGGGATTGTGCAGAAGACTCTAAAAGATTTTTAAATCTCTTAGGCCATTTAAAATTCAATGAGGAAAAATGATAAGGATAAAAGGGAAAGTGAAATAAATGTGTTGAAAGGTGGTGGTTTTTCTTAGCACCAGAACTTTGTTTGGCATGCAGACTCTGCATCTTGATGACAGATGCTAAGCAGGCGCCAAGGATGGCATCTTAATTTGCAGATAGGACTTCCCAATGAACATCCTATGAGATCTTCTGCGGACACGTATACGTCGTTCGCCTTGTCTTTATGTCTATCTGAGGTTCTAACTGGCAGTTGTGTATTCATGGCATGAAAGGTCCCCGTGCCATTCTAGGCATTTCAAAAAATTAGTAAAGCCTACACGCGTGTGAGGCACGAGGACGAAATCACGATGGCTCGTTTTTTAAGGATTAGAAAAAATTTGATGACATGCGATTCCATCTAAAGATCTCAATTTTACAGTTTTTTTTTCAAGCTCAATTTCACGCTTTAACTCTCGACACTTAATTTTTTTAAAGGCGAGTAAAAATTTAATTAGGCTTTATTTCAATTAAAAAGATGGGTTTGAGGTTCCATTGAAAAACATCAGTTTTATCGATGATACATTTTTTGAAAAGTGTCAAAAACCGAAAGATATTAAAAGTTGTCAATTCTCTCACTAAAAGTTATTTATGAATTGAAATAAAAAGATATTTTAAATAAATTTTGCCAAGTTACCAATTTTTAAATTTAATCCCAGTTTTTTCTGTCATTTATTTCGTTCATTTAGATTTTTCCAGATAATGAGTTAATCATCGTGACTGTAGTAATCAAAAACCTTATCAAGATGTTGAAAAAGGAATAATTAATATTTATATTTACTAAGATTCCCAGTATTTTTCATATTAAAATTTAAATATCCTGAAAATAACTTGTGAATATTTTAAAACATCGGAGAAGTTTTAGTAAATTATAAATATATTCTAAATACACTTCAGAATTACCTGCCAATATTCATGCTTTTAGATTATACAGAGAAAAATAGATATTAAAAATAAGTATCTGGATATTTAATTATGGAATGTAATATAGCAAATATATTTATATCCCAAGTTACCCTTGAGATATCCTAGAGAGATTTGAGGGATATTTACAAAATATTCTACTATACGGAGAAAAATGGATATTCAATATGGGACGATCGTCTTATATATTCGGTGGTAATATTCAGATATTCAGCTGTAATATTTAAAATATCAAAATAGGATAGTATTTATATCTAAGACATCGCAGCCGAATATGAAGTAGACGCAAATAAATTTTTGCGTGTGTAAAGTCTAGGAAACGTCTCAATGATGTCCATGTCTGATAGGTTGATGTCTTTTAGATGTCTCATTTCTTAAGGACGCATTTCAAACATCGGATGTCCATAAGATATCAATTGGACAGACATGGGCGTTCTAAAGACATCTTTCGAACGTCTAAAGGACGATATTTTTTATATCTCTAGGATATCTTTGGATATTTCAGCTATGTCTTTAAGATATTCAAATATCTCACGTGAAATATTTCTAATAAATTGAAATTCCTGAGAACATCACTGACGCATTCCAGGATATTATAGACGGAGAAAAATAGATATTTAGGATTAATATCGAGATATTCAAGTATGGGACAGCCAACTTATATATTCAGTTGCAATATTTTAGATATTGAAATATGTAGAAAATAATATCTTAAGTATTACAGCTAAATATGTCAAAATTTCCCCCTTGTAGGATATCCGCCAAAAATTCGGTAGATATCTTTACACAGCGAAACTGGATATTCAGGATCAATATTTAGATATTCATCTACGGGACACGTGTCTCACATATTCAGTTTGTAATATCCAAGATATTAATAGCATCCTGTTTGGATATCTTAGATATTACAGTTAAATATCTAGTTATTTCAATTGAATATATAAGAACATTGTTCTAAGGTTGAATATCCATTTTGTTACATACGAGGATATTCATTGCTTGAGACATGAATAGAATATCTCAAGATATAATTTTACTTTGAAATAAATTTTGTCACTGAATATTCGAATGCTTACTCTCTAAATCTGAATCAGTCAAATTTTCACTGATTGAATCAGTGATTTGCCTTTTCACTGATTCATCAATGAAAAAATGTTTTTCACTGTCAAATCAGTCAATTTTCACTGAAATAATCAGTGAAATTTGACTGTTTTACCTTGACCTCTTTTTAGCTATTTGAATCAGTCAAATTTCACTGATAATCAGTAGAATTTGACTGATTCAAATTTAGAGAGTATTCTTGCACGGACAAAAATGTATGTAATGACTTTCCAATTGTTGAATATCCAGAAAATAATTCTTAATATTCATTTTCCTCCCTACATAAAAATTATTTGAATATACACAAATGTCTAAAACTTGGAAAGGGGACTTTTTTTGTATATTTTTTCGTCTCTTTTGAATATCTCAAAGATATTATAATTTTTTGGAACATCCCAAAGACATCCAAGGGATATTTTTTCCAAAGAGGCCAACTTTAAGTATTGATGGTTTAATTGGAATAAATTAGATTATTCATTATTCTTTGCTTTTCTCCTTCTGTTTTTCTATAAATCTATCGAGCCGTTATCTGAAAAAAGAAGGGGTTGGATGTAAAAGAAGAGGGGCTACAAGAAGGGGTCGATTTTGCGTTTTAACGTTCGTTCACGAACGTCTTCGTCATCGCGTATCGAAGAAAGGAAAAAGCACTGACCGACGCGACAGTAGGACCAGTTCTTGAATATTTTACGCGTAAGGCAGGCAGCTGCCCAGGGAGATCGGATCGCTTTCAAATTATCCGGGCGACTTGACTCAAGAGCTCCCGAGTTCGCGTTCCCGTTCCTCGTTCCTTAACTACTCACTTACACATCATATACAACCAATTTTTCTATATTATGTACATTATACACCAGTGAAGATATAATACTCAAATACCAGATATGCATTCCTTTTCATTATTTTTCTCAACGCTGAGAGACCACGAATATGAATTTCGGTACTTTTTTAGATACCACCAAACCTTCTTCTCAATTTACATCAGTAAACAATATATTCTTTCATCTTTCACCTCTATTATTTTTACATTTTTTTTACTCATTCAGGTAACCTGAGCCTTTTAGGTACCGAGCTTTAATTATTTTTTTCAGTGAATTTTGAGAAACTGCAATTGTAATAATACGATAGTCTAAGATCTTTTTCTTATAGTTTTTTAAATAAAAATAATATTTGCAAGTTACTAAAATATTGAAAATGGTTTAGATTTGCTAGAGGTTTTTGAAAGTTTAATTTCAGGTATGAACTCTAATTTATCGAGTAGGTACGAAAAACTTGGATTTCTTTGGGACGTCTTAAGAATTTCTATGACAGTCTTTTTGTTGATTTTAAGACGTCTTTAAACATGAGATGTCTTTAAGACTGAGATAGAAGCCCACAAAACGTCCATAAGACGTCCCGAAAACGTCTTATGTCTCTGTGACTACTGGGTAAATTATTATTATTTATATCCTATTGAAAATTCCGACGTCGTAAACTACTTCGTAAACTACGCAGTAAACCACGTGTAAGCTACGCAGTAAACTACGTCGTAAGATACCTCGTAAACTACGTCGGAAATTGGGATAGTAAACTACGTAGTATACGACGTCGTGAACTGCGTGGTCTACGCCATGGTTTCATGCGTAGTTTACGACTTAGCATACGACGTGGTTCAAGATGTAGTTTACGCGTGGTTTACTACAAGGTTAAATTTTTAATTAAAAAAATTATTCCTTAATTAGTGCAATCTATGCGTAGTGATTAAACAAACTAAATTTAGAAAGATTAACAATTTACGGTTGAAGAACTTAATTTATGGATACTGGGATTCACTTGCAATTAAACAAGATAATATTTTTAAATACTTATGTATTTTTCAATAAGCTGAAATTGAAAACAGTGTTTTCGAATATCGGAACAAATAATTCGTAGTAAACTACGTCGTAAACTACGTCATTAGCTACGTCGTAAACTACGTCGTATACTACGCAGTTTAATATCCCAATTTCCGACGTAGTTTACAATGCAGCTTATTACGTGGTTTACGTCGTAGTATACGACGTAGTTTACGACGTAACTTATGACTTGGTTTACGGCACAGTTTATGACGTCGGAATTTTCAATAGAGATGTAGACAAAGGAACATTGAATGTCCTTAGGACATCTTAAAGACGTCTCGGGACTTTAGAGCCAGGATTTTATTGTTTTTAAGACGTCTTTTATTTACAAGATGTCTATAAGGCACAAAACGCCTTCAAGATGGCAAGAAGGCATTAAAAGCGTTTATGAAACGTTCCGCGGACGTCCAATTTTCACATATCCCACTGGGTAAATTATTTCTAAAAAAGGTTGACATTTTTAATTATAATACAAAAACGTTCAAAATTTTTTCTTGATTTCTTAGTTAGCATAGGGTCATTGGACGTCTTTAGAGCGTCTCAAAGACGTCTCGCGGATTTCTATGTCAAGGGACCATTCCAATGTAAAATTTTTAAAAAATAAATCTTTTTATTTCTGCATTTTCCAAAAATATGGACCTTTGGAAATACAATGTTAAATTTTGTTCGAAAAATTCGAATTATTTCAGTTGTTACAGTTCTTCATAAAAAAACGGTTGTGATGTGTGTAGTTTACTAGTGATCTTATCGAACTTCAGGTTTTTTTAAAATTCCAGCACCCTTATGTATTTTTAAAGTAAAATTTTTGAGTTTTCTGGGCATTATTTTGACAATTTTTCACTTTGAATAACTTTTTTATTTTTTAACCAATTGTCATGATTCTTTTTTTATTTTGTTCCTTACAGTAGGATATTTTTATTTATTTTTTAATTTTATTTATAACCCTTTTTTCAGTCATGTGACTTTATTTCCCATACCCAAAAAGTTGCTAGACATTGTAAGAAACAAAATAATAAAAGAATCATGACATTTGGTTAAAAAACAAAAAAGATTTTCAAAGTCAAAAAATGTGAGAAAAATTCAAAATATTTAGTTTAAAAATCCATAAAGGTCCTGGAATTTAAAAAAAAACCTAAAACATTTCTAAATAAAGGTACTAAACATAAAAAAAAATTATATGGAAGGTCTACACTAAAAAAATAAAAATATTAAAGGTGGCGGATCCCCTTAATAAACAATTCAGCAATGTTTTGGCCCATCAGAATAGAATGCTCCCTAAGCTTTCTGCTCCTGTCTTATATCTTAAAAATGTCATTTAAACAAAAGACGTCTAATGTATTTGAGCCGACACCATAACTTAAGGTAATTGATTCACGAAAATTAGACCTCATCAGGCAAAAAAAGATAATTTTGCTTTCAAGAATAGGAATATTATTACTGAAGGGCTATTTTGGAAGAGAAAAGATTAATTTCCATGAAAAAAAATTTGAAATACAGAAAAATAATTTTATTAATAAATTTTATTTTTGCCCTAACTTTTTTTCTTATCGCTTCTTACCAAATTTTAAAAAATTATACGATTTTAATAAATTACAAATCACTTTTTTAAGAAAAAGATTCCCTACAACTGAACCATTTCCAATTTTCGAAAATGAATAAATTATTATAAAATTCAGCAATTTGTTTATAAAAATTTCGTTTTGGAAAATGTTATTTTAATGGTTTCAGCCATTAAATAAATTATTTTTTAAAATCAGAAACGGTGAAGTTGTGGGAAATCTTTTCTCTAAAAAAATGATTCATGATTTATTAGAATCGCATAATTTTTTAAAATTTGGTAAGATGCAATAAGAAAAAAAGTTGGGGCAAAAATAAAATTTATTAATAAAATTATTTTTCCATATTTCAAATTTTTTTCATGTTAAATAATCTTTTCTCTTTCAAAATAGCCCTTCAATAATAATATTTCTATTCATGAAAGAAAAATTATCTATTTTTGCTTCGAGCCAAATGTTTAAAAATGATGCGATTCTAATAAATAAATATGAATTAATTAATTATTATAAAATACAGCAATTTTTTTATAAAAATGTTGTTTTGAAAAATTGCTTTTTTATAATTTCAGCCATCAAAGAATTCATTTTCAAAAATTGGAAACGGTCAAGTTGTAGAGAATCTTTTTCCTAAAAAAATGAACCGTGATTTATTAGAATCACATCATTTTTAAACATTTGGCTCGAAGCAATAAGAAAATAAGTTTGGGCAAAAATAAAATTTATTAAAAAAATTACTTTTTTGTGTTTCAAATTTTTTTTCATGTAAAATAATCTTTTCTCTTTCAAAATAGCCCTTCAATAATAATATTTCTATTCTTGAAAGCAAAATTATCTATTTTTGCCTGAGGTCTAATTTTCGTGGATGAAAACTACCTTAGAAATAGCCCTTCCACCTTAAAATTTCTATGCCAATTATAATTTATAATATTAATTGCAATAAATAATCTCACCATTCTCAGAATCTCATTCCTGGCTGGAAAATTAAAGACTGAAAATGTGAGCAAGAATAAAATAATAAAGTCTGGAAAAATCTAACCGTAAATTTAGAAAAAAGCAGATAAAACACCTCTTGGAAGATGTGATTAACAGAAAACTTTCCAGGAACTGTTTTAATGATGTTTATCACTAGCAATTCAAGGTAGAGAAAAATATATTGTTAGACGCGTGCCTCAGAGAAGAGATATCAGGGAATATCTTTCTTGGGCGGAAAGAAAAGTGAGAAAAAAGAGAGAAGTAAGATTAGACCAGCTGAAAGGACTCGTTGTTGACCCCCTTAAGTACCTTACTTCACCCCCGCCCCCACAGCAAAGTAAACAGGAAACCAGCCTGTGGAGGTGGTTCACTAAGTTCAGACCTATCGTATCGCGTGCCATCGTATCACTTTATCCTATCGTGACCTCAGGGTACACAGAAAGCCGACGATGATAGTCTATCGCCGACGACTTCTCTTCTTGACAATAACAGAACGTGCTGAATAAATTAGCCCTGATTTGTCAGTAGCAAATTACCAGGTGAAGCTTATCAAATTTTCACACATTACGAGATAAGAGAGTTTGCTTTTGAATTTTTCAATTTAGAAGCGTTTACAAAGGATGCTGTGATAATTTGATGTCAAACACTTTTCTGAAGAACAGTTAGTAAATAAGTGGTCATAAAATACTAGTAATAATTCTAAATATTCTCAATTAGGACTTGTATCGTCTCTAAAAAATGAATTTTAATGGATTTTGGTTTTAATAATTGGTTTTATCACTGAGAACAGTTTTGTCAAATCAACAAAAATATTTTGCTGGTATTTATGAAACAAAATTTTTTTGTTCTAACAAAACATTTTGCTACATCAATTGAATTCTGGTTACTTAAACAAAATGTTTTGTCAGGACAACAAAAAAAGTTTTGTTGCATACATTTGTTTCTCAGTGTAGGGTCCAGAAATAATAAACTGAGAGAGTTTAATTCTTTCAAACGTTTCGACATTGATCAGAGTTATAGTCAGTGATTTATGTTTATAAAAATATTTAAAAAATAGCTAAAGTATTGTATTTAGAAAACATTTAGTCGGTTTGTTTGCTCGCGTGAACAAAAATTTTTGGCTCAACGGTTTTGTTAACTTTGCAAAATATATTGTTGATGTAACAAAATGTTTTGGTTAAAATCACCAAAATAATTTGTTTTTTTGCATCAAAAAAATTATCTAACAATATCGAATATTTATTTAATAGAATCAAAAATAATATTTCATAGAATCAATCATTTTTAACCAAAAAATGGTGCTGTATCATCTAGAAATTTTGTTGTCTATATAATAAAAAAATTCTAAATTTAAATCAACCAAGTGATTTTTTTGAAACGACGAAAATATTTTTTGAAATTTGTACAATCAATTTTTTCACCCGTAAAAATACTGCATCTGTTCAGAACCTGCTGCATAACAATTCATATTACTATTATATAACTGATATTTAACACAGCGATTTTTATTTCTTGAGTTTCGATCTTCCATATAATTTTTTTTATGTTTCGTACCTTTATTTAGAATGGTTTTGGGGGGTTTTAAGAATTCCAGCACCTTTATGTATTTTTAAACTAAATTTTTTGAGTTTTTTGGGCATTTTATTGACATTTTTTTACATTGAATAGCTTTTTTGTTTTTAACCAATTGTCATGATTCGTTTTTTATTTTGTTCCTTACAGTGTGTAGCAACTTTTTGGTTATGGTAAAAAAGGCACCATGACTAAAAAAAAGTTACAAATAAAATAAAATAAATACAAATATCCCAAAATATATATTAAAAAAATTTTTTTATGACTATTTTTCCAGCTAGAGTTGTTTACATGTCCAAAAAGTTTCTACACGCTGTAAGGATCAAAATAAAAAAAGAATCATGACAATTGGTTAAAAAACAAAAATGTTATTCAATGTCAAAAAATGTCAAATTTTTTCTTATATTTTGGAATTCTATTTCATTTGTATCTTTACGATAGTCCAAAAAATTGCTACACACTGTAAGGAACAAAATAAAAAAAGAATCATGGCAATTGGTTAAAAAACAAAAAAGTTATTCAAAGTCGATAAATGTCAAAAAAATGCCCCAAAAACTCAACATTTTCAGTTTAAAAATAGATAATGGTGCTAAAAATTTAAAAAAAAACCAAAACCTCTCTAAATGAAGGTACTAACCATAAAAAAAATTATATAGGAGGTCTAAACTCAAAAAATAAAAATATTAAAGGTGGTGAATCCCCTCAAAGACTTTTTCCAAAATACTGTTATATATTTTATATAAATATAAATTGCTACAGAATATTGCTCGCATCCCTATTTTTTTCAGGATTTGGTATTAGATTTCAAAGGAGAAGGGACCCGATCTTTCGAACGAGATTGGCTAAAATACAGCTGTGCATTTTGTTTTGATCTGCGGTGACGATAGACAAAAAGGCCCAGAAAAGGCGAACAATAAATTCAGGAAGAATAAGTAGCTTGCGAAATCGATACCATTGAAAAAGTGCAAATTTTGACATGGTCGATTCCCATTGTGACACAAGTGACGTTCAAGATCATATAAATGATCCAGGATCGATAACAAAACAGAGATCCTGTTTCTGTCTCTGGGCTTAATTATTTCCACGACAATTCGAAAACACGAGTTTTCCAGTCTGCTTGATCCTCCCAACAAAACGGATCAATATTTTGAATCGTACGTTCCATTCAAATGATCTGTGGTCTCTAATCTGTTCTTACCAGAAAAACAATATCTTTTCATTCCCAACAAAAAGTTCAAATACAATTTCTTGTATTTATTTTTATTTAATATAAACTCAGAAAAAAAAGTTTACTGAACAAAATTGTTTTGTTGAATTGATATAGTATATTTCGTATCAAGTATCTTGCTTTTCTTTAAATTTTAAAAAAATATATTTATTTCACTTATCTCACCTCAAGTGAATCATTTTGATGAACATCATTACAGTATTTTTTGCAATCTAACAAAAAAGTTAATCTTTCACTGGGAAGAATGAAAAAGTAAAAAAGTATTTTTAGAGATGATTTTGTTTCACGTCGTCAACACGAAGATCGCCAGAGAAGACGCGTCGTGGATTGGTTACGCTTTAGTTGGTAATACTGGCGGCGACCATCGTCATTTCTGCTTTGATTTAATTTTTTTCAGGCCTCACTGGATTCGTTTGAATGGTTTCAGAAAAGGTCTTTACCAACGCCTCCCAACGAGAAAGGTAATCCCGACCCCCGCAAATGCGGTGGTTTTCTTTTTACGCTTCAATAACCTCGATAAAGATTTGACTCTTGTATTTTTTATATATTGTGCCATGTTTGTATTTTTCTTGCATTTAGAGGACAGTTTATGACAAAAATCAACTGTTTCTCTACAAGAGAAAAATTGTTCCCAGTTTAATTTTCCTCCCAACTTCCAAGATTTATCTTCTATAAAAATGAGAATTTTTAGTTTTTTTGGGCATTTAAAATTTTTAAGTATTTGGGGTGCTGGATTATAATACTCCATAGATATTAAGGGAATCCTTTTGGTAATGGGTCACTAGGGTTTTGCAAACAAATTTTTTTTTTGAAACTTTGTAGTTTTTGAGAAAGAAATTGAAAGTTAAACAAAATATTGATTAATTTGGAAAACAAATTTATCTGATTGAAATGATAATTGGAATTTTGGGGTTTTTGGAAACTTTGATCAAAAGTCCAAAATAAAATTCCAAAAGCTCAAAATGGTGGATCGAACATGAGTTAAAATTGTATAATATGTTTTTGAATTGTGATTTTAAATTCGTTGTTGGCGACTCCAAAAATCCTGAGGAATAAATTATGGTTAGATTAAAGAACTCTCAAAAATTCAAGCTCTGATTGAAATTAAATTTTTACGGATATCTGTACAGATTGGATTTCATTGCGTGCCTACGGACTATTCCGATCCAATCCGTAAAAGGTTTTTAATCTCGCTCGATGCAAATCGGTTGGAAATCAATCCAAATTAATTCGGATTAGAAATCTTGAAACTTGAAGCAATTTTATACACTCAATCGTATGTCAGAATGATTCGGATTGACTCGGATAGGCGCGGAATAGGATGGAACAAAATTCTGTCCAGAAGAATTATCAGGGCAATTTTAATTTTCATCTAAACTGAATAAATAAGAGTAAAGTTATAGAAAATGTCGAAATGAATTTTAATTTTCTCTGCTTTTATATACCCTTATTTAATTTGAGGTTATGTCAATGAGCCGATCCTTCTTGATTATGTGTCTTCAGATATAAAAATATTTGAATATGATATTCACTAAACTCAGAAAAATAGTGTTGTTCACTCAAAAAAATCGTTTTGTTGAACTGAAAAAGTATTTTATTGAGTCAACCTTTGTAACTAGAATTAAACAGCGAATTCGCTGACCGTTCACTGACCTCGTAATAATATGAAAAAGGGGAGCATAAAATACATTTAAATTGTTGCTATTATAATTCTGTGGTACGTTTTGAGTTTGAAGGTATCAAAGTTAATACAATAATTTTATTATTTAGCGTTAAAAAGTAAAAAAAAAAACATAATACCTGTGAATGAAGACAGTGCAGCGGTTCATCAATTGCCATGTCTCTATCGTCAGAATCGGCTATTTGTTAGAGTGAGACGAAAGTAGTTGTGTCTCACTCCAACCAATGGTCAACTCTAACGGTGGAGACGTTCCGCAAATGGTAAACCTTTCCACTGCCTTCAATGACAGGTATTATGTTTTTTTACTTTTTAACGCTAAAAAATGATCGTATCAACTTCGATACCTTCAAACTCGAAATTTACCACAAAATCATAATAGCAACAATTTAAGTGTTTTTTATGCTCCTCTTTTTCATAATATTACGAGGTCAGCGAATGGTCAACGAATGCGCTGACCCTTCACTTAACCAAGCCCGCTAGGGAAATACTTAAAATTTATTAAAACTAAAAATTTTGGTTGAATCAACTTAATTTTACTGACTAAAGAATTTTGTTAAGTCAATGAAATAATTTTGTTGTTCGTATAACAACAAAATTTTATAGTTGAAGTAAAAAGATCTTTGTTGATTCCACCAAATTTTTTTCTAAGTCTACAAGTTTGGAAATGGAATTTGGTCCCATAGCTTAAAATTAAATGAGGATAATAATAAATCGCCTTATTAAAATTCATCATGGCCAAATGGATCGATGTATTGCGTAGGTATCGTTGGCCCGTGGCTGCGGCAAAGAAGTAAGTGTCGAACTTCGTTCGAGCGCGACGCTCACCTGCCTTCACGCTGGAGTGACTTGTAAATCACTCCACCGAAACTGGGGTACGTGCTGTTCGAAAAACTTAATTGACGCAAAACACAAAGTGGATTAAAGTATATATAGGCCTGCTGACCGCATACGTTCTTTCTTTTCTAATTAATTACCGAAACAATCTCCTAATATCAATTTTCGCATATCTCTACATTTCATTTTTTATACTATCTTTATTTCAATTTTTACAAAATAATTTTTTCCCATTTTGATTATATAACCATAGAGTCATTTTAAATTATCTTCATTATTAGTTGTTGCTTGCAACTCTCAATAAAATTAAAGTGCGTGTTATTTATTTTTTTAGGATAAAAAATATGGTTGATTTAACCAAAAAATTTTTTGAACCAATCAAAATTTTGTTAAATCAATTTAGTATTTATACTTTATTTAAAAGTAATTTGATTCACTCAAACTTCTTATTTAGATATGACAAAAATATTCAGTTGAGGCAATAAAATGTTGATTGATTCATAGAATGTTTTTGGTTAAATCTACCATATTTTTCATTCTACAGAAAATTTTGTCGAGAAAGATTTAGTTTAATTATACAAAATTTCAATCAACTTTATACTGATATATTTATTTGGGTGATTCGACCAAATATTTGGTTAATCAAACCAAAATTTATCTCGATCAACCAAAGAATTTGCTTGACAGTTAACCAAATTTTTTATTGATTCAACCAAATTTTTTTCTGTCTTGAATGAAGATCTTTGTTCATTCTACAAAATTCTTACTAAGATTTAGTACGTACAAAAATATTTTATTGAGTCAACTAAATTTTGTTGAATGAACGATTCGGTTAAATGAAATAAATTTGTTTTCAGAGTGTTTAAATTAAATAAAAGGATATGTATGTGACTTGACTCAATTTTTTTCTTTCAAGTGTACTGTTAATGCGAAATATAAATGAATATTTAAATACGCTGTTTTTTATTAGCAACATATTTACACAAGCTTTTCATTTTGTTACAGACGTCTCAAGAGAAAGGTGGGCTCAATACCGTTTTGCTCCGGACCTTTTTTTGTTATAAGTATGCTGCACGTGCCCTAACCATCGTACGTGACTCGTTCAGAATTACGACCAGTATACCACCATAACAATTACAAGTATAATTATTTCTGTTTTTATAATATTATAAGGCTACCGGTCCTTTAAATGGGGAAGATAAAATAATTAACTTCCAAGTACTCTGTTAGTCTCAATTTCACAATTTTTATGGAAAACACAACTTTATTTAAGGTAGTTGATCCACGAAAATTAGACCTCAGGCAAAAGTAGATAATTTTGCTTTCAAGAATAGCAATATTGTTATTGAAAGGCTATTTTGGAAGAGAAAAGATTAATTTCCATGAAAAAAAATTAAAATACAGAAAAATAATTTTATTAATAAATTTTATTTTTGCCCCAACTTTTTTTCTTATCACTTTTTACCAAATTTTAAAAAAGTATGCGATTTTAATAAATTACAAATCACTTTTTCAAGAAGAAGATTCCTTACTACTTAACAATTTCCAATTTTCGAAAATGAATAAATTATTATCAAATTCAGCAATTTGTTTATAAAAATTTCGTTTTGGAAAATGTTTTTTTAATGGTTTCATCCATTAAAGAATTTATTTTTAAAAATCAGAAATGGTGAAGTTGTAAGAAATATTTTCTCTGAAAAAATGATTCATGATTTATTAGAATCGCATAATTTTTGAAAATTTAGTAAGAAGCGATAAGAAAATAAGTTGGGTCAAAAATAAAATTTATTAATAAAATTATTTTTCTGTGTTTTTTATTGTGAAATAATCTTTTCTCTTTCAAAATAGCCCTACAATAATAATATTGATATTCTTGAAAGCAAAATTATCTATTTTTTCCCGAGGTCTAATTTTCGTGGATGAAAACTACCTTAACCCTTTAACGCCCAGATGTGCAGAATTTTCACGTTGACTACAATGTCGTACCATTTATAGAAAAAGGATCGGAAACTCCATATCCTACCGTTTTTGGGGTTTTTATTGTTTTCATGGTTTTTTATGGTAAGGTAGAGTATCACCAAATATAAAATGCAGGCGAATTTACTAATTCCCCAACATTTATTAGTGTCTCTTTCACACCCTACCATTTATCTATAAATGTTCATCTACTTCTATAGCATAATTAGTAAGTTACACCAGCATCAGAATGATATATTATTATAAGTAAGTTTCATGTATGATTCATATGAACATTATTTCATGAAATATTAGCAAAGTCTGAGACAAAAAATATAGATATATGTAAATTTTGAATAATTTCGGAAGCCTCATAATTTTGGAATTTTTTTCTCGAAAACAACTCTTGTAATCAAAAAAACATCAATAATAATTTTGATTTTAAATTTTGCGTAGAATGCGGCAGTATTTTTTTATTTCAGGAATATCAAATTTTACATAACGGGTCCGCCATATTGGATCAGCCATTTTAAATTTCGAAAAACTAACCTAAGATTTGAATTTAGTGATGACTAAAACCTATGGGATTGCTAATTGGCAAATTTTACACCATCCTGGTTTGTAATAAAACTCGAAATATACGTATTTCTTAAAGTGACATGTTTGATAACATGTCTGCTATTATATTGACCCAAAATTCATAGAATTTTTTTATTTTCTCATTATTTTGGCATAGGGTCAGATTCTTTTTATTTTCGTCGATTAAAATTTTCAGTATCAAATATAAAAATACTCAAACAGAAAGCAAGGCAAACGTTTCGGCCACATATGGGGGCCCTCTTCAGTGCCATAAATTCAAAGATTAATTCAAAATTTCTGTAAAACGGAATAATTAAAATAAGGATAATCATAAAATTGAACAACTTATCTCATAGCTTGCAATTAAAAATGAACTAGTCCAGTATTCAGCATCACGAATTGAAAAAATATTCATAGTTCACTGTGAATAAAGAACCGGAAAACATTAAAAATTTTTTTTTTTTTGCACACCAACCGGCCGCAATTTGAAAAAATTTTATTATTGAAGAACGATGCCAAATTGGTTATCAATGGCAAAACGCGAGCAAGGTTTACATTTTTTTAAAACTTTTTGTGGAGACTTTGTTACCGTAGTCTCTCACAGAATGATCTGAACTGTTTTCGGAACCGACTCGAGACATGTGGCTTTGCTGAACGAACATTTTTTTATATAAGCAATCCTGAGAGGTTCTTTTCCTCCTTGAAGAAGACTATTATCCGATACCTAGTTAAGAAATTCGAGGCGTTTATGTTGATTTTCACGAGTGGACGAAGGCGTGTATTTTTCAAGAAACGATTTTTTATATCTGCTTCATGGACAATCCATTTAATATTTAATTTGCAAGCAAGGTATTACAGAAACGTAAATTATTATACTATTTAGTCATGTAGTTTTATTCAATATTATTTGAGTATTTTAAGAAATAATTAAAAAAAAATTTAAAGCTGTTAATTACTGCATTCAGATTTATTCTGAGATGATTGGAAAAATAATACATTAATCTTTAAAAAATAATAAAAATGCAATTTTAGTATTCGTGATTTTAAGTATCACATTTTAAAAGGTATTATTAAATTTAATTTGTTCTGAAAAATGGTCAGAACTATGATATATTCAATCTTTATACTAAATGTGCCATTTTTAAATTTTACAGTGACATGTTTGATAACATGTCTGCTATTATATTGACCCAAAATTCATAGAATTTTTTTATTTTCTCATTATTTTGGCATAGGGTCAGATTCTTTTTATTTTCGTCGATTAAAATTTTCAGTATCAAATATAAAAATACTCAAACAGAAAGCTCTACTAGCTTCATGGCAGCCGCCATCTTGAATTTTAATTTTATGGGCTAATATTGCTTCCGCCAATCACAATCGGTGAGACAAAACTCGTAATAACTTATTTGTATGATCACACTACGAAGTAACCTGGAAAATCCGAAATAGGATCAATATTATCAATTTCAAAAAATTTCAAACGTCCAGACGCCATTTTGAATTAGAGAACAAAGAAAAACAAAATATTTTAATAATCTTTAAATTCGCGAAGTTCCTGCGAACGATTAAAGTATAACGATGGATCTTTAATCTTTAATTACACATAATATACTTATACACAATAATAATTACAATATATAATAATAATAATAACGTAATTTATTTTTGGTGTTGTTTAACCTGAAATAAACGTGTTCATCGATCATTAAAATATATTGCTGCTTTTATTATTCCCACCTGAAGATTTCACTGATTCAATAAGTGAGTTCAACCTATTTCACTGATTCGTCAGTCGAATTTCACTGATTCTCAGTGAAAGACTTATAGCTGCTGCCTTCAGTGAATTGTCACTGCGAATCAGTGGCCGTTCACTGATTCAGGTTTAGATAGTAAGATTATTTGTGTGTCGATTACTGAAATTAAGATACCGATTACTGGGACATTTACCTTATTTCTCGGCACAAAAATTCATTAATTTTTGCAGTAGGATATAATTTCATACTTGCGAAAACATTGAGAGTGAAAAAATTTTTTCTGACAGATGATGTGTTTTGAAATAAAAGTAACTTTATCTTTTAAAAATACAAGTGTTAATATTCATCACAGTTAAAGTAGTCTGTCCGCCAAAATTAGACATTAGGTAAAAATACATGATTTTGCTATCAAGAATAGCAATATTATTAATGAAGGGTTCATTTGAAAGAAAAGAGATTATTTTCCAAGAACAAAATTTAAAACATAGAAAAATAATAGGGGAGAAGCGGCGAAATTGGCGCACCTAATAGAAAGTGCGAGTTTAAAAAGAAAGTATATGACTAAAAATTATGAAAAAATATTTATTTAATAGCTGGATATCTTTTCTATACTTTCCAATGGATAAAGATTGCATTGAAAATTATTAAAGCAGTTTTTTATTCAGATTTCCGAAGGTCTGCACCTGCGTCAATTTACCCGCCATGTCGGGTAAATTGACGCACTAATATTATAATCTTCTCTTGCCACGTATTAGTTATATTTTCATAGATTTAGAATTACATTTCAGTAGCAAAGGTTGATGAAAAGAGGTAGTTATAATTTGAAACTAAATTTGAGATAGTATATCAAGATATGTGAAGTTTTTATACCTTTATTCACATAAACCAGCCAAAGTTAAAATATATTTTATATTTGTACAATAAAATACTGGCAATTGTGGATATTTAAGTGAATATTCAAATTGAAATCATTTTTATAGAGAATTATTTGAATTTGTAATCAGAAGTATATACAATTATTAACTTTAGAAGACTTATAAATAATAGAAACAATCAATCAAAAATACAAATTTTTTACTTACATTGCTTTCACATCTTAAAATCGAGAAAACTTTCAAAACACTGTCAGACTGCAAATTAATTATTAAAAATCGCTTTTAAAATGCCTTAATACCTCAAACTTAAAAAAAATTTAACCACTGATTGTTCAAATGAATATAACCTTACAAAGTCGTTACATCAGTTTTGCGAACCACATTACCTCCCATGTCACAAAAAATCGTAAGAAAAAGATTAGCAGAAAAGTCCAGCGACATTCAAATGTATATATCTATATATTAATAATTGTGTACTTACTATCTTCTTTATATTTTCAATCATAAACATCCGAGCACTTGACTTCAGTCACCGGTTTCCAGAAACACAACACGTGTGCCAACTTCGCCTCTGATTTGAATCTCGTATGCGCCAATTTTGCCGCAAGTGTATCGTTCATTAATTAAATAATTTTTACGTAAAATGCTTATTTTTTCATACAAATATTCTATCCTAATCGTAAGATTAAATATCAAAGGTTATAAAATCGTTGCATTAATCTAATTCACCTTGAATTACTATTATTTAACGATTTAACTCAATGGCTTCGAACATAACCATTATGCCAAAAAACGATTAATCGCAATAAAACTGTATTAAGCAATTAGATTTTTATAATTTTTTCTATCAAATACATATCATACAAGAATGCACACGATAGAACTATTTTTATTTTTTGTTATGTTATCATTTTCTGAAAAATAGGGTGCGCCAATTTAGACGACGCGCCAATTTCGCCGCTTCTCCCCTACATTTAATCAATTTTTTTTTACCCGAACTTGTTTTCTTATCGATTCATACCAAATTTTAAACAATTATGTGATTCTCTAAAAATTAACCTTTTACAGTTTTCTAAAATTGAAAAATTGATTTTTAATGGTTTTAGCCATTAAAGAATTTACTTCCAATAATTGGGAACGGTACAGTTGTGAAGATTCTTTTTCCTGAAAAAATGATTTGTGATTTATTAGAATCGCATCATTTTATAAAATTTTTTTACATTTCAAATTTTTTTCATGGAAAATAATCTTTTCTCTTTCAAATTTTTCCTTACTATCGTTCCTTGACAACTTTTTAAAAATTATGGGATTTTAATAAAACATGGCTTATTTTTTGGAAAAATATTCTCTAAAATTCTACTATTTTCAATTTTAAAAGTGAAGTTTTTAGTGACTGAAATCTATATTTAGAGATTTTTTTCATATTTTCAAAATAATTTTTCTTGCTCCATAAAACACGAATAATAATCATTTTATTTTTCTATTTTAAGCACGACCGAAGAAAAAAAAATTGTTCGTATTAAAAAAGCTTTTTTTGATCCAAAAAAAATTTTCCTCTAGGAGTATTTCAAAAAAATATTTATTTCATCATTCAGAGAACCTTTTTTTTGAGTTTTTCTATCAGTTTTTTATCAAATTAATACACGAAAAAAAACCAAATGTTATTTTAACAGAATTTTTATCTGGCTTCTTCTTTCCAGAAATTAAGTAATTTGAAGGTGAGACAAAAGGGTTGTTGGCCCTCTAAATTCTAGCGATTAAAGATCCTCTCGTGTGTTGAGACTGATGCATAAAAATGCCTAAAAGCTTGGCATCAGATGTCAGAGTTCAGCCAAAAATCAGCGATCAGCCGATGGATACGATCGTGGACCATATGGTCGTTAATAGTGGCATACGGTGAGCATTAAATCCATGAGAATTCGATACTTCGACCATCGAATGCTTCTTCGAGGTTTAAGGTACGCGCCTTTAAAATGAAACATTTGCTCTCTTATGGTGACATTAGTTCCTCTAGTCTGCGCAACATGTGTCTATGGTGTCATTATCATAATCGTGTGTACAAGTCTCTCAAAGAATTATGAAAATTCACTGTCATCAACTCTATAACGAAACACACATGGTCTCCAGTTTTTTCACCAAAAATATCATCTCCAAGGGACACTATTTGCCATTAAATGTCTCTTTCTGATAGCTGAATGGTAAAATTTTGGAAAAAACTAGGTATTATTTATTATTTTATCACTCGAGGGTGGATTTGTCGATTCATAATAGCCATTTGTGCCATTCTCATTTTTGCGTGTGCCTTAAATTTTCCTTAGTGTTAAATCAGTAATGCCATGTTAGGGCCTAGTCTAAACTGCAGTAAAATTTCTGTGTTAGAAGGTTTAAATTTGGAATTTTTAAAATTAATAGTGACCATTTTGCAAGGGGTCGTTTTCGTTAAAAGTTTACTCAAGTTAATAAATACTTTATAAGAGTGGAAATTGATTTTGTTGCAGAAAAGCTAATCATGATATTCAATTTTCCATTACTTGGATCTTTTGACTGCTATTGATTTCCGGTCCTTGTACTTAAAGTCTAGATTATGACTTTATGGGTAATAATAGCGTCTTAGTATAAGACCATAAAATCCCCAGTAAACCACAATGGTTTTACCCTCGTGCCATTTTTCTCATTCCCAATCATGAGCGGCTTCTTAAATTCTTCCATCTTAAGAGCATCTAATATTTCTGACTCGTTATTTCTCTTGCAACTTCGAAAAATAATTGACTAAGTAATGATGAGATGATAAAATTAAAAATAAATTGAGTTTTATTAAAAATAAAAATTGACTTTCACAAAAATTTATTAATACAAAAATTTAACTGAATGAGTCATTTTTGGTTTTGTGGTTTTTCTCTGCTGGTCTAAAAGAGTATTTTTTAAACATTTTTAACTTTTTGCAAACGGAAACACATATATTTTGTTTTACAGAGAGCTCAATGGCATTGCGGTTAGCTGTGCGGTTTCTCACCTTAAGGTCTTGCTCTCTTTATCTTCTTTTTATTTCCAAGAAGATCGCAAAAAATGCAGAGAAAATTATAGGCATTTAAAGTTCCATACAATAATTTCCTATTTGTATATTTGAAAATAGGCAGATTTTTTTTAACTTTATATGATTAATCAAAATGAAAACTCTTGATTTATTCGACATTAGTTAAAAAGTTTGGTTGATACAACAAAAATATGGTTAGATTAACCACTTAATGGATTGATATAATGTCAAACAAAGTTTTGGTTAATCCAACTAAAATTTAGACTTTTCAAATAAATGTTTTTATGTATTTAAAAATATCATAAAAGGACTAGGACTACATTTTTTAAAAAATCAGTCATCATTTCGTTAAATTATAAAAAATTACTTTGTATCAAATGAATATCTATTTACAATAAGAAACAAATTTGTGCAATTTCTACTTTATTGGATTAAGAACATTTTTCATTAATGAAAATTTGTTGTACAATTACTAACAAAATATTTTTTTTTTGCTGATTCAACAATACCGTTTGAATCGAACTTTTTCTTTTGAGTGTGAATACAGTTCGAGAAAATTGTTGTTAATTCCACAAAAATATTGTTGGATCAATTGAATAATGCATCGATTTACAGTTATCTAAATTTCTAAATGATTCAACTCAATATTTTCACATATTCTTGTAAATTAAACAATTTGGTACATTTAAACAAAAAATCGTTTATTTCTTAAAAATTTTGTTGAATTTATTTCTCAACATTTTTTGACACACAAAAAATTGTGTTGAAGCAATGTTAACAAAACTAAGAAAAAAGTTCGCTTGAAAAAATTTTTTTTCTGACAGCTATTATTATTCATAATAATATTTTTCATCTTCATTTCAATTTTCATGAGGAAATTAAGGGGATCCGCCACCTTTAATTGGTATATTTTTGATTTTTTTTACATTTTACAAGAATGTTATTTTTTTATTCTTTATGTAATACTTTTCTGAGTATGTGTGTAAATTTTAGCGAAACTAATATTTCTAAATTATATGGAAAATATTATATAACAGGTATCCCTATAAGAAGTAAATTTTTTGATTTCGAATGAAAGAAGAAATTCAATTTATCAATCTGTCAGCCTTAAGGAACACATTATCATTATGACATTGGCACTTCGCGCTCGATTTTCTGTATACATTTCTGTAACTTTCTAATAATTTACATGATTTAAAAAAATTTATCTTCTTCCAAATATCTCAAAAAGGAAAAAAATTCGTAGACTGTTTTTAAGCAAAACGATTTTTTTATTTTAACGCTTATTTTGTATCTTACAAATTTTGGTTAAAAAATGGAATTCTTGATCTTCAGTAGTATTTTTAAAATCAAAACATAAAATATACATCCTGTCGAAAAATATCCTAATGAGAATTTGTAAAAACCATTCAAGATAATAGTTTTCAATCTTACGGCGATCCCCTACCTTTAATTGACATATTTTTGATTTTTTTGAAATTTCCCAAAATTTTTTTTTTATTATTTATTATTTATAAATGACTCAAAATTGTTAATTTAAAAACTAAACTAAAAAAATTAAAGTATTAAAGGTGGCGGATCCCCTTAAGGTAGTTCATTCACGAAAATTAGACCTCAGGCAAAATATAAACAAAATTTGAAACACAAAAAAGTAATTTTATTAATAAATTTTATTTTTACTCAAATTTATTTTCTTATCGCTTCGAGTCAAATTTTTAAAAATGATGCGATTCTAACAAATCACGGTTCATTTTTTTAGGAAAAAGATTCTCTACAACTTGACCGTTTCCAATTTTTGAAAATGAATTTTTTAATGGCTGAAATTATAAAAAAAACAATTTTTCAAAACAAAATGTTTATACACAAATTGCTGTATTTGATAATAATTAATTCAATAAATTCATATTTATTTATTAGAATCACATCATTTTTAAACATTTGGCACGAAGCGATAAGAAAATAAGTTTGGGCAAAAATAAAATTTATTAATAAAATTATTTTTTTGTGTTTCAAATTTTTTTCATGAAAAATTATCCTTTTTCTTTCAAATTAGCCCTTCAATAATAATATTGCTATTCTTGAAAGCAAAATTATCTATTTTTGCCTGTGGTCTAATTTTCGTGAACGAACTACCTTAACAACCGTTTTTGTATTTTGTATTGGCATTGGGTCAGATCATTACCATCAGGAATAATTTATTGAACAAACATGTTTCGGAACTTAATGACTAAGCTGTAAGCGTGCAAAAACCATTATTTATAGTCAAAACTAGATTTTTTATTTTTATTTTTGTTTTTATGTTTTTTGTTTTCTTAATTATGATATTTTATAAAAAACGTGCAAAGGGACTTATGTGTTGGGGCAAGCTCCAAGGCGTCCAGGAACCAGGCCGCTCCAAAACCACAGTCCTCAAAAAAGCAAGAAGAAAGGCAAAAATCTAGTTTTTACTATAAATAATGGTTTTTGCACGCTTACAGCTTAGTCATTAAGTTCCGAAATTTAGCTGGCACTGAAGAGGGCCCACATGTGTGCGCGTAACGTTTGCCTTTTTTAACCCAATTTTTTACGTTATTTTCTTTTTTATCTATTTTATCTTCTTAAACATGATTCTGGTTTTATATATCTAGAACATGTTTGTTCAATAAATTATTCCTGATGGTAATGATCTGACCCAATGCCAATACAAAATACAAAAACGATTTAATTTTGGGTCAATATAATAATTAAGACATGAACACAAACATGTCACGAAATTACCTTAACAACCCCTAATGGCCAACTCTTGCGATCAAATCTCAAGAACACTTAAAGTGAACATGAAAGCCAAATAAAAGATTTTTCATATTAGTTACTTGCAAAAAGCCTAAACATTTAAAAACTAAGTTTTATATAAGTGACCTTCCAAGAAGGAATGGCTCTAACGGAGCCTAAGCAAATTTTATAGGAGGCGCGAATGAAGAAACAGTTCAACATAGAAAGTCCACAAAATGGCCTCTATTTTGCAGTTGAATAACAATATGAATTTCGTAGAAAAAAAATTCGTTTTTGTTATAAAAGAGCGACTTGAAAATTATCAATATCCTTGAAAATCTAAAAATCGATTTTTCACCCGTTAGGGCCTTTTCTTTGCAGAACATCACGTAGGAAAAAAGAAAAAAAGAGGGCTCAAATTTGTAGCGCTTGTTTAAAGGTATGAATCGAGGGTAGTGAACAATCCAAGCATTGAAATCGCAGAGAAATCGAATTCAAAGGTAATTATTCACTTCCTAGTGTATAAGCTATGAGCTCTGAGGAATATGCGTGGGACCAAACCCCACGTGTCACGTGGTAGAGCCGTTGGCCATACCGCGAAATAATCCATGCCATATGGTGTGGGTGCTACTGGTTCTCTTTTCTGTTCTGTGAAACTCAGGTCGCGACGTTTATCCTGATCACGTCTCTATAATCTTTATGTGGCGTGAGAAAGCATTTGGCATTTGCAGTATAAAGGAAATGAAAATTAGACGCGGTTAGTAAATACTAAATTGTTATTTTTACTATCGTAATACTTCTAGAGAAGCGACATATGTTTTATGTGAATTAGAAAGAGCAATATTAATTCTAAATGGATTATTAATTTGGCAATGTTAATGCTCGCTCTCTAAATCTGAATCAGTCAAATTTTCACTGATTAAATCAGTGATTTGCCTTTTCACTAATTCATCAGTGAACAAAATATTTTTCACTGTCAAATCAGTCAATTTTCACTGAAATAATCAGTGAAATTTGACTGATTTACAGTAACCTCTTTTTAGCTATTTGAATCAGTAAAATTTCACTGATAATCAGTGGATTTTGACTGATTCAAATTTAGAGAGCGGTGTCTTACTCTTTAGGAGTAATGCCCCGTGTAAAAATGTTTAATATGGCTCTGGCCAAGCCATATTGGGAATCCCGGGTTGGGGATAGAAGAGACGGCCTGGCTGGGGCCAGACCAGACAACCCAAGGTCGGTTCGGTTTGTTATTGGGGCCTGGTCAAGTCCGATGAATAAATGATTTGATAGAATTCTGCTAATAATAGAATATTGTTATAAAAATAGAAAATCGGGGGCCAATACTGGCCTTTCTAGGTCCGATTAAGCTATAATCGGGGCCCGGTCAGGTCCAATCAGGCCATGTGAAGTTAAAATAGACCAATAAGTGGCTTAATTCGATTGATGAGATTTTTTCATTATGTCAGTATTGGGCAAGTATTGGCAGCCGTTATGCTATCATTATAACAATATTATATCGTTGGCAGAATCCATTTAAATTATTCATTCATTATCAAGAAGTAATAATACTTTTTCGGAATAATTATCTTAGTTACAAAAATAAGTTATTATTATGTCACGGGCCAAAATTCGTTCGAGTCTGATTGTCGAGTCTTGACTCAATATTGGCAGTCATAATTATACTTTTATTAGCTATTATTTTTCGTACTGTGAAAATTCTCATGAAACAACCCCATAACTGAAAAATTTTGAAGAGCGTGTGAACATAGAAAGAATTATGGAGAACACGAATCCCCATACAGCATATACTAGTGTCATTAGTGAAACTTGTTACTTGAGCGAACTGTTAAGTTGTTGATGCGAAACAAGTACAATATGTGCTCACTGTATATCTATTTGTTAGTTGGTTATTATCCTCCACCCCCTTGTTGTCATTTTGTGTGCAGTGCGTGCTATTCTGTGCCACGCAATGAAAATGCCCCCTTGTCGTGGGAATTGGGGGGTTCGATATTACGCTATATATTGCTCCTGTACGTTTAAACTTTAACCGTCGAAAAGTAATGGCCTATGACAGTAGCTATATATATATATTTTTTCGTTGCCAATATCAAAAGTCAATTCGAAGACTTTTCGGAGGGGGGCGATTTATAGAGGTAATAATCAGGATCAGTCAAGCGTGAAGGGTCTGCGAGTTCTTTCTTTTTATGTTCTTGTACATAATACCTTTGGCAAAGTCCTGGCGGGAAAAGGGCTATATTATTTATGAACAATCATTTTATGCATGAAATGACAGTTCGTTTACTTTTCTTACAGCGAGGTTTTTGAATGTTGACAAAATAATTATTTATTTACAATCTAGAATCTAGAATAGCTGATATAGAAAGCTGATAACAAATCAAAATTCATGGCTAGCGCCAATATTGGCATTCTGTATCGCGCCAGTCTAGCATTTAATGGTTAGATAACACAGGTCTGCAAATAATGGGTTTGTATTTGTTGTTGGAAAACGAAAGATCATTTTTTGGGTAATTTTTGACGTAGAATCCGAATCCGAAATCAGAATCAGCCTATCACGTCAGGATTTTGAGATATTTGAGGTTATGTGCTCGAAAAATGGGGTTTTACGCTACTTTTGAGGTTATGCACATGGCGCAAGAAATTTTTTTGGTTTTTTTTTTCAAATGTCATCATTTAGAACTACTCTTTCCCTTCAAAATGAGCTATTGAACAGTCACGAGCGATTTTTTTTCACAAAGATACGGCCATATCAAGTTTTGACATTTATCCGAAAAACCTTATGAGCATTCAGGTCGCCATTTTAAAACGGCCGGCCATCTTGTAAATGAAAATGTTAATCTTACGACCCCAATTTCGTAATCAGTAATTCCAAAACCCTCGAGTAAGAGTTTTTAGAGAGCAAAAGCATTTAATTTCGTAAATTTCGATCCGCCATTTTGAATCCGCCATCTTAGAAATGGAAATATCAATTTTCTGACTGTAAATTCTTATTCACAGACCATAAAAACCCGCAAGCACAAATTTTCAAGATATATTTTCGAATGTAGAATGGTATGCACCAAAGAGTCAATGTGAATACTCATAAGGTTGTTCGGATAAATGTCAAAACTTGATATGGCCGTATCTTTGTGAAAAAAATCGCTCATGACTGTTTAATAGCTCATTTTGAAGAGAAAGAGTAGTGCTAAATGATGAAATTTGAAAAAAAAAACCAAAAAAATTTCTTGCGCCCTGCACATAACCTCAAAATTAGCGGAAAACCCCATTTTTCGAGCACATAACCTCAAATATCTCAAAATCCTGAAGAGATAGGCTGATTCTGATTCTACGTCAAAAATTACTCCGGAAACGACCCATGGCTTTTCAACAACAAAACCTTGCAGACCTGTGTAATTCATCTAGATTAAGGGGCACAACTACCCAAGTGCGAATTGCCGAAGTTGATAATACGGAACAATATTGGCCCAATCTTGGCAGCCAAGAGTCGGCTATTGTTATTGGGCCAATGTCACTGTTTGCATCGGTCAAGTGCTGGGCCGTCGACGGCGGTCTTTTTCGACTGTTTAAATTTACCGACCTTCAGCCGAAACTTGGCCCAGTATCGGCCCTATACCAAACCGATTGTCATTTTTACTATGGCATCCAGTTCTGATAGTAGAAGAGCAAGAGTCGGGCTCATGGACGGCACATTACTGGGCCACGTGTCACTTTTACCACGGAAAACCATTCCGGAAGTGAGAAAACCAGACTTAGGCACAGCATTGGCCCATTGCTCTGCCAAAAACAAGTGCTGGCGGCCAGAGTTTGGGCCAGAATTGGCCGCCAAGTGATTACCGGAGTTATCATTCCAGCAACGGCACGATATTGGCAGCCGATCTTCGGCAAATTTTTGGCGGTGCTGGGCCAGTGTTGGGCCGTATCTAACTTCGCACTTGGGTAGTTTGACCGCCTGAAGAAAAGGTGATTTTTGTAAATTTAAACAAAAAAAGTATTGCATCGAATGTTTTAAAATTTTGCAGATATATTTGTGCATAAATAATTAATACAAAGTAATGTTTTCAAATGAAAATATTTGATTTTCAGCAAGTTATCCACCATCTCCTGAGTATTTAAAAAAATATGTTCTTCCACTGCTGCAGTGATTGTAGCCTTCACAGTGCCTGAAATGAAAAAAACAAAAATTTTATCAAACTACAATATATTTCCTATGCAATGACCCTCGATTGTAAAAAAAAATTTAAATATAACAAACTGACGGATTTTTGAAAAAAAAATAAAAATTTGCTTAAAAATTTGATTGTTTTTAGACTGACAAAATTATATTTTTTGTCCAATCATAAAACTGGAGGGTCATTGTATGGAAAAACAAAACGCAATATGCTAAAAAAAGACCCATGTCGATCCGATGATTTGTTATCGAGTTATAGCTACAGCAAATTTGAAAAATGTAGTTTTGAGAAAAACGCGTTTAAAGATAAGAGTACTGATTTCATTGTTATAAATGTTTAAATATCATACCTAGAGCTAATCTGCTATTCCAGGCCCATACAATTCACCTTCCTCTTCTTCAAAAAGCGCCTGCTGGGCTGTTGAAAATTGCAAAAAAAGAATCGAAATTTTCAAAATTTCAAACTAGTTGTGCCCCTTAATTTCATCTTTCATTGCCTCGACTTGAGACTCGAGAACCCTTAGTGAAATTTTCAGATAAGATTTCATTCCGTTCTAATCCAAAACCTGTTATCTCGTAAATATGATTCATTCCGAAACCAATTTAAGTCGCCATTTTAATCCGCCTGAATCCGCACGTCAGCTTGAAATTTGATAAGAATGAATTCAAGACCATTACGAGACATTTTTTCAGTCTGTTCCAATCCGTTTAATGTCTCTGTGCCCCCTGGGGAGTCTAGAGAAAGTTTTAAAGAAAGAGAAAGATAAAAGAAAGAGAAAGAAAGCGTCAACTGGAAATTTTCTCCATATAAGAAAGCATACCTTAAAATGTACATACGCACTTACAACATGCGTACTAACATCTGCATTTGCTGTCTTTTTCTCATTTCTCCCACTTCCAGTGGTGCACGAGCTGAGTACGGGCCCAAAGACTGGGACCATGTTAAAGAGTGAGGGGGAAGGGGGGAGAGGGAGCCACGCGCCAACGGCCTGTTCTCCTCAACTAGCTCTTTCCTTCACCTTCAGACTCAAGACGTTGAAGTCTCGTCTGGATAATATGAGTATTACTTAACTTTTTACAGAGTAATTTATTTTATTGTTCACAGAATGCCTACAGTTTATTGGCAATTTTTAAAAATTATGTCTCTTTCGTGACAATGGGTATCTGGAAAAACCTAATTCTTGACGTTGTTAAAACGTTTATGTCTGTCTAATTAATTCTATATGTGCAAAAAATCTAAAGACGTCCTAAGAATGTTTATAGGACGTACAAGGGACTTTGAGAGGACGTTCAATGTCAGCAAAAATAACGTCTCAGGGATATCTTGTGTTTTAAAGACGTTTTTAGAATGTCTAGGATATTGGGCATTTTTGGTAGGTCGATTGGACCGATATTGGAGGTCCTAATAACGTCTGAAGGACTTCAATTGGATGTCCAAGATTTTGCGCCCACAGGGATGTTTTGCAGATGCCACATGCTTGAAAGACATCTTGAAGTCATAAGACGTTTAAAAGACGCCAATTGAAAAAACATGGACGTTCTAAAGACGTCCTAAGAATGTTTATAGGACGTCCAGGGGATTTTGAGAGGACGTTCAATGTCAGTAAAAATAACGTCTCAGGGGTGTCTTGTGTTTTAAAGACGTTTTTAGAATGTCTAGGATATTGGGCATTTTTGGTAGGTCGATTGGACCGATATTGGAGATCCTAGTAACGTCTCAAGGACTTCAATTGGATGTCCAAGATTTTGCGCCCACAGGGATGTTTTGCAGATGCCACATGCTTGAAAGATGTCTTGAAGTCATAAGACGTTTAAAAGACGCCAATTGAACAAACATGGACGTCCTAAAAACGTACAATATTCCCTTCTGCCTACTGAAGTACATCAGGCGCGGAAATATTGGACGTATTGAGGACGTCGAACATCTGCGTGCCTGATAGAAGATATTGGTGATATGTTATGTAATCACGTGTGTTTGATGTCAGTGTCCTATAACGAAAATAGTTTTTTATAGAGTAATTTATTTTATTGTTCACAGAATGCTTACAGTTTATTGGCAATTTTTAAAAATTATGTCTCTTTCGTGACAATGGGTATCTCGAAAAACCTAATTCTCGACGCTGTTAAAACGTTTATGTCTGTCTAATTAATTCCAAATGTGCGAAAACTCTAAAGACGTCCTAAGAATGTTTATAGGACGTACAAGGGACTTTGAGAGGACGTTCAATGTCAGCAAAAATAACGTCTCAGGGATACCTTGTGTTTTAAAGACGTTTTTAGAATGTCTTTAGGATATTGGGCATTTTTGGTAGGTCGATTGGACCGATATTGGAGGTCCTAGTAACGTCTCAAGGACTTCAATTGGATGTCCATGATTTTGCGCCCACAGGGATGTTTTGCAGATGCCACATGCTTGAAAGACGTCTTGAAGTCATAAGACGTTTAAAAGACGCCAATTGAACAAACATGGACGTCCTAAAGACGTCCAATATTTCCTTCTGTCTACTGAAGTACATCAAGCGCGGAAATATTGGACGTATTGAAGACGTCGAACATCTGCGTGCCTGATAGAAGATAATGGTGATATGTTATGTAATCACGTGTGTTTGATGTCAGTGTCCTATAACGAAAATAGTAAAAAAAACTTGATACAGAAAAAACGATGTATTTAAGGCGTTCCAAAGACATCGGATGTCCCGCTTTTTTTTTTTTTTTCATCTAAAATCCTTTTAGATACGTTGAGTAAAGTTTGATACTTAGAGCGTCCATTTGAATCAGACATTTCAATAAGAATCCCAATAGCAGTAGTGCCAACGAATAAAATATCACCTTCACTTTCCTGAAAAGGAGAAATTTTGACTTTAAACTAGTTTTCAGAAAAAATGGTTATTACATATAATAGATGCAGATAAATTCTTGCTTTTGTTTATCTATTAGATCTATGATATCTATTATAATATAATTTTAAGAAGATGTGATTTCAATTACTGTGCACTCTCCTTAAATACCCGCCTGAAGGGGGAATAGGGGACTTCAGTTGCGTGTGGAGGGGAGCGGAAACTCAACAAGCGGTCAGATAGTGAGAGTGTACTGTATATGCATATTCTCCTAATACATGAAAAGTTGTAACTCGTTATACTAACATTAGCAAACTCCTGGATTTTTTTTGTATAGACATATTCCTCTTTGTACTCCACAATGCGAACATATTTCGTGGTTATTTTTCCCTGCACAAAATAAATTAGTTAATTATATGTATTTGAAATCTTGGATAGGTTTTTTTTACCGATTTGCATCGGAAGATATTTGAAATGTTTTTTTCGGATATCTTCGGAATGACTCGGAATGGTGTAAAAACAGATTTTGGATTTTTGGGTTTACGCGGAATGAATCCCAGTCCGAAACTTTTGCCAGGGTGAAACAGAATATTAAAGAAGTACATAATTTAACACTTTATACTGAAAAAAACGATTTGGTATGACCAAAAAAAGTTTTTTTTGGCTCAAAAAATACTTTTTTGTCCACCATACACAGAAAGTTAGCCTTGCCGCTATCGTATTACGCGCGGAAAGTCGCTTTTCTCGCACTAGTGTGGTAAAATTTTAAGTGTGCGGAAAATTAAAACAAACTTAAAATTTTACCACACTAGTGCGGGAAAATCTACTTTCCGCACACAAAACGACACCGACTCGGCTAGCTTTTGGTATACAGCAAACAAAAAATATCGTTCGTATCATGTGCGGAACGCATTGATACTAAACTTGATACGAAATATACTATTTTTGATAATTGTGTAACAAAACAGTTTTGATGGGTCAACCAAATTTTTTTGTTGGCCTAACTAACATTTTTTCACTGGCAAAAGGAAATTATTTTTTAGCCCAGTAAACTTTTATTATTAACCTAATAAAATAATTTTTGATCCAACAAAATTTGTATTTTTATTAACGACAAAAACGACACGCACAATAAATTGTTCAATCCTTTAAATAACAATAGCAACACATTTAGAAAACCTACATATGCATGTATGTGCGCTAACGCGTACACATATAATGATAGTTCATAATCACAGTTGTACGCGGCGCTAGTTGCTATTTGGCCAACATCTATACATTACGTTTACACGACCTCAGCGTTGCCAGACACAGGGAGCGAAATTTTGGAATCGGCATGTTAAAATTACGGTACACTATGGTACATGCTTACAAGACGCATGCGCGGCGCGAAATTCAAATTAACATATCTTTAAATATTTGAAAGTTTAATATTTTTCATAAATAAAATGTAAATAACTTTTTGTTAATAGATATAATAATATTATATTTTAATAAAACTATTTTAATAATATTTACAACATAGTTTCTACTGTATTTTGTAACATTGACTTAAAGTAAGTCTTATTAAAGAACATTTTTTTTTATAAAACAACTTATAATCTATAAAAAGCAAGTATAATATATAATTGTCTTTGAAATGTCTTTTCGTAAATGACATGTAAATTAACTCTACTCAGCCTTCATTTAAAAAAATGATTGATTGGTCAAACATGCTTCATATAGGGCAAAAAACAATTCTCATTGGATAATGGCTATTCTGCTTTTGTCTTCATTCTATTTCGGTTAAATGAAGAATAAAAGATAAAAATATTTTTAAATTATGTTACGATTATATAATTATGGTACGGTCTGTGCAACGTTGCACGACCTAGACTTGACGTTCGGTAGAGTAACAGGCTTCGTGTTCTCTCCCTGGCGAAAGTGTCGGATAGGAATTCATTCCGAGCCAATCAGAACTATTCTGTATTCGAGCCAATGGGAATCATTCCGAACCAATCCGAAAAACGTTTTGTGTCGCGTTTGATGGAAAATTGTACAAAATCGATCCGACCTAATCCGATTCAATCATAGGAAACAATCCAAACCCAAATTTCAATCCGAATCAATCCGAGCTTGGATTAATCCAAACCGAATTTTCAATCAGAATCAATCCGAATGAATCCTAGGTTGGAATGATTCTGATTAATTCTTATTAAAAATTCGGCTTAGATCAATCCGAGCCTGGATTATAAACATGGTTTCGGATTCAGTCGGATAGTTGCCTCGGATTAAATCGGATTAGATCGGATCAATCCGAGCCTGGATTATAAACATGGTTTCGGATTCAGTCGGATAGTTGCCTCGGATTAAATCGGATTAGATCGGATCGATTTTTTACCGTTTTTCATCAAACGAGTTACAAAACGTTTTTTCGGATTGGCTTGGAATGATTCATATTGGCTCGGATACAGATATCGGAATAGTCCTGATTGGCTCGGAATGAATTCCTATCCGATACTTTTGTCAGGGCTCCGATGCAGGGCCTATCGACCTTATATATGCGATGGTATTGTATCAAATATACGGATAATATTTTTATAAAATAAACTAAATTTTTATTGGCCTTTTCATCCCACTTCTGGCTGGCATAATTTTAGTCAATTTCGATGAAAACCGTGTTAAACTAGGCTCGGTGCGTAAAATAGTTAAGTAATGTTCTTTTTAAAAAAACGACGGGTTTCTGATTTTTATATGAATAGCCATTTGTTTTGCTTCGTATTCATTTAAATTATCTATAGAAAGTCATAATTTCTTCTAAACTTTCATACCTTTATTTTTTTCACCCCATTTGTTAACAATGTTTTGGCAACCATGTTCCTTGTATTCAAAACTAGAACAAGTCTCGCAGATAATACTGTATTTAGGAAAGCATTTGCATCGTGTTCGAACTGAAAAAACAAATCATTCAATCATAATTAGGTAAAATTTGAACTAATTAACGTCTTAAAGTTCTACTACGTCTTTTCGAAATACGAAATAGTTGAAAAATTTCAATTTGAATGACATAGAATCTCCAAAAATGTTATTCTTGACGATTAAAAGGTATAACAGAATTATTATTTGAAATTTCTTACCTTCATTAGAGCAACAAATCCGTATGTACCAATCAAATGGGTCTCTACTAGATGATTGTCAACATGAAACCTGACCATTCGACTCTGTGTACCTTCTACATATTTCTTATGCATTAATATCTTTGAATCTAATACGGAGGCCCCAATACCGAGCACTTTATTCTGTTCATCAAGAACAAAAGCTATGTAATTATGAACATTTCTTTTGATAGTATTTGGTTTTGTCTTTCCAGATAGTTGGATTAATAAAGGCGAATTTGCATCTGCTAAAAAAGCATTTGAATAAATAATTAAATAAGTACTATGGAGTTCAATAAGTTCGTAGGATGGTATAGAAATGGCACCACAAATTACATTTTCATATTTTTTCCATGAAGTACAGGGTTTTCCAATTAGAGGTTTCATTTTGAATAGCCCGCTATTTTGGCAGCTGTCATAATAAGAGGTGTCATTTTTTGACAGATGACAAATAAAAACTATGCTATTAATAAAAATGGAACGATACACACATCAACAACGCATTGAAAGCACCGAAAAATCATTATGAACGATGAGGTTCATTTTCACTTTGGAGGCTACGTTAATAAGCAGAATTGTCGTCTCTGAGGCTCAGAAAACCCAAAAATGATTATTGAAAAGCCTCTCTATCCGCAACGTGTAACAGTCTGGTGCGATTTTGGGACAGGAGGGATCGTTGGGCCTTATTTTTTTTTATATGAAGCTAGAGCGGCTGTTTCGGTGAATGGATTGCGCTATCGAACCATGATTAATGAATTTTTATGGCCAGAATTGGAAGATATGGATGTGGACGATGTTTATTTTCAATCAGACAGGGCTACATACCACACAAGTCGCGAAACCATCGGTCTTTTGCGTGAAAAGATTCCAGGCCGAGTGATTTCTCGAAACGGCGATTACAATTGGCCGCTGAGATCATGCGATTTAATACCTTTAGACTTTTTTCTTTGGGGTTATGTGAAGGATAAGGTTTATGCTGATGCTCCTCAGTCAATTCAAAAGCTCAGAGAAGATTCGTGCCGTTATCGACGAAATAAAGCCCAAAATGTGCGAACATGTAATGGCGAATTTCATCAAAAGAGAATGGTCCTGCAAGCGTAGCCGTGGAGGCCATATGAATGATATTGTTTTTCATTATTAATGACAAACCTTCCGCTATTGAATGGAATAAAAATCAAATGGTTTTTCACAAAAGCACGCGTTTTTATTATAAATCAAAATGAAACCTCTAATTGGAAAACCCTATACAATCAGGTCCAAATATGGAATCTAATGGAAGAGGTGTCTCCGTAACACATCGTTCAATAAGTCCCAGGACTAACCTACAGATGGCGTTAGTAATATCAAATCCACTTCGTTTTTCAAAAGAACTAACCTTTAAATGACACGTGTCTGACTTTCAAGTCAATCAGACCATAAACAGCAAAGCTACTGTGGTGAAAGTTACGCTACTTTTGCATTTGTGTACAAAATGGACAAAAACGAATTTCGTGTGTTGATAAAACATTGCTATTTAACGGGGAAAACAACGATTTGCCGGTGGTATGCTGATTTCAAACGCGTTCGCACTGATACAAATGATGCGGAACGCTCGGGTAGGCCAAATGAAGCAGTAACTCCGGAAAATATTAAGCAAGTTTTGAAAATCGTGATGGACGACCGCAAACTGAAAGTCCGTGAGATTGCTAAGATGGTGAAAATATCAACTGGAAGTGCGTCTACGATTTTAAACGAAAAATTGGGCATGAAAAAGGTCTTTTCCAAATGGATGCCGCGTGTGCTCACAATGGAACAAAAGCAACAACGAGTCGACGATTCGGAGAGCTGTTTGTCACTGTTTACTCGCAATAAACAGGATTTCTTGCGTCGGTATATGACAATAAACGAAACATGGATCCATCATTTCACTCCGGAGTCGAAGCGGCAGTCAGCTGAGTAGTGTGAAGGCGGTGAAAGTCGTCCGAAGCGTCCGAAAACGCAACAGTCAGCTGGCAAAGTCATGGCGTCAGTTTTTTGGGATGAAAAGGGAAAATATATCAACAGCGACTATTACATTGAGTTAGTGGTGCGTTTGAAGGACGAAATCGCAAAAAAAACGACCGCACATGAAGAAGAAAAAAATCATCTTTCATCAAGACAATACACCGTGCCACAAGTTAATGAAAACGATGGCAAAATTGTCGAAATTAGGCTAGGAATTGCTTCCCCACCCACCATACTCTCCAGATCTAGCCCCAGGGACTACTGGCTCTTTACTGATCTCAAGAAGATGCTCCAGGGAAAAAGATTTGGCTCGAATGAGGAAGTAATCGCTGAAACTGAAGCTTATTTTGAGGCCAAGGACAAATCATTTTACAAGCATGGTATCGAAAAGTTAGAAAAGCGATGGAATGATTGTATCGCACTTAAAGGTGATTGTATTGATGAATAAAAATGGATTTTGCATAACAAATCTTGTTTTCTTAGTTAGTCCCGGGACTTATTAAACGATGAGTTAGCTTAGTTCATGAGCACAGTTGTACGTGGCGCTAATTGTTGCACGCGGGCGGAGTGCGGCAAGGGGAACTGGCTTCGAATGAGTTCCGCCATTGTTATGTACAAGTCATTACAAGTATTCAACAATTCATTGTTCGTGATTATGCGTTATCATGGATAAAAAATACGTAATTCAGTGTGCTATTCGTGGGTGTATATCACCAAACAGCGTCAGAAGGAAATTGTGACCATTCATCAGTTTCCAAAGAGAGGAGATGCTATACAACGATGGATAGAAGCTTGCGCGAACTCTTGTCGAGATTAGAATACCTACAAGTAGTGGAAAGGCAATATTTTGTTTGTCATCAATATTTCCATGAAGAATATTACTAACAAAAGAGAAATAGTGCCTTTCTTTTAAAGTGCGGTTTATTTTCAATTTTGAAATTAAAAGTAATCTATCTACGTCCATTTTTATCTTCTCTACCAATTCCCAAATTTTAAAAACAAAATTTTACGTACTTTAGAAACAAACATTTAGAAACTTAAAACAATAAAATTTGCTAATTTCTTAAGTATCACATGCTTTCAAGGTTTGCAGTTCCTTACATAGGAAAATTTTATATATATCTTTTAGAAATAAAAATACATGGATCCACCACTACATAGTGACGTACACACCAGAATTGAAACAACTTTTATCTGTCCCCAAACTTAAAAAGATGGCTTTAGGGTCAGAGATGTTTATCGAATGAAGAGGTAAAATAGGAAACTGATAATTATTTTGGAGGCCTTGACAAATCGTATTACAAGAGAGGTATCAAAATGTTTGAAGATCGTTGGACTAAGTGTATCAAGCTGAAAGGAGATTATGTTAAAGAATAAACAGAATTTCTGCCAAAAAAGTTGTTTTTCCTTTGCCATCCTACGGACTTATTGAACTTCCTAATATTTAAAACGTATCTTTATGCATATAATTATTTATTAATACGGTAAAATTTTCATCTGAATGGATTAAATAAAGAATTTATTTGTAGACGACGTGCAATATATTCGAAATCGAAACACCTATGGAGAAAAGTGAATTTTCAGGGCCGATATATTTAGATATTCAACTATGAGAAAGCCAGCTTATATATACAGTTGTCTTATCTTGATTTTCAGATGCACCTAATATTTAAGATATTAATTTTTGCATATATTTTAATATCTTATATATTAGTTACATCTGAAAATAAAGATAATACAGCTGAATGTATAAGCTGGCTTTTTCATAGTTGAATATCTATTTTTCTCCGTGCTGGGACATAGTCGTCTTTGGGAAGTTTAAAAAACATCTTTAGGGCGTCGATGTCTGTCCTTTTGATGTAATGTAGATATCACAGATCTGTAAAACGTCTTCTAGGCATAGGACGTCTACAAGAAAACAATTTGACAAATATAGACGCGCTAAAGACCTTTTTTTCTGGACATAATTCAAATTTAAATAAAGATAATAAATTACCTTTAGCGCAAACAACAGCTAACATTCCATAAAATACGACACCACTCACAAGTTTCATTTTTTAAATTCAAATTGAATGTATATATCAATATTCAACTTGAGCTCTAATTCAAATGACAGTCAAGAAAATCACGTTGTTTGTATTTAATCTTTATCTAACAAAATGAAATTTCATCACAGACAAATATTCTGACAGAAGTAATTCTTATCAAATTTTCTTTTCACCTTCAACGTTTGAGTAAACAGAATAATAGTACTGAATAAAATTTATAATCATATTAGAAGAGATTTAAGACCTAAATACCTTGAAAAATATTTTGCCTTGCGTAATTCAAATCAACAAAACAAAATCAAAGGAAATTATCTATAAGGGACTCGTTGCTAACAAGTTGTGGAATTTAATTCCTAGTAGTTTTATGCATTTCTATTATTAAATATATATTTTTTTTCATAACACGAACGTGAAATGGAGTGTTTTTCATGCGCGCGCAGCGAACGAGAAATTCTTCATTTCAAGCGATGTTTGTGGAAAAGTTAAAAATGTGCCCATTTCTCCCACTGAGCATTCAATATATTATTTTCTGCTAGCAAGTCATGTAGTCGATTTTATTGCGTCATGCGGGGCAAACAATATACTATAATAAAACTGTAATAAAATATAATTAATGCTCACTTCAATTATTTGTATTGTATTAAAGGCTCTTAAAATGAAAAATAAAAAATAATATTTTTAATTTGGAGGTATTTATAGGTGTTTTATGTGCCTCCGGCACATAAACGCGTTTTTATGCTACAGTTGAGAGTAGCGTAATGTTGTGCATTACAATACAGAGGAACATAATGTAAAAATTGAACTACGCATGCGCCTATTACGATATAGCGGAGCATAATCTTCTTTTTATTCTTCTTCTTCTTCGTACAGCGTTGCCACCGTACTGACGAAGCGTTGTACATTTGAACTGCGCATGCGTCAATTACAATACGCTACTATTACACAAGATCGAGAAAATCAAAATGGCCGGAAGTATTCGCGAAATGTCAAGTGAGATGGGCGATAATCAAGGCAATTTCAACCTTTTCAGATTGGATTCGAGTGTACGCAGAAAAACTCGTAAATGCGCCAAAGTCACATAAAATAGAATATGCGCCAATGCACACAATTCGGGTAATTACGAGACTCGCTTAAAATACTCGCAGGACTGATCGCGCCTCGGCTTCGTCTCGGCTTTGCCTCAGCTACGCCTTGGCTTCAATTTCCTGCGAGCATTGTCGCTCGTCGCGTAATAAACCTCATTATGCGCCTAGGAACATAATATACTATTAAAGTATGTTTCTGAAGTTTCATGTCCACTCGGCAACCCTTATATATTAGGTTAGAACTTGAAGGAAATCGCTTTGAAGATTCCATAAAAATTGCAAACTTCTTGATTTACTTTCTGCTTAACCTTCAATACCAACACAAAATTTGAGGTGTTTGAAAATGTAATTTAATTTAATTTTGAAATGTCCGCTCAGTAAATAATTTCTGAATAATGTTAATAACATGTAATTATAATTAAGAATATGAAGATACAGTCAAATAGAACACGGAAAAATTAATTCCTGTTGTGGTTCTAGAATTTTGTATCTCATCTACATATTTTTAAAGTAATTTTTAAATTTCCTTTTCTGTTTATTGACTAACCATTGAACATATTAGCTGTACGAATAAGTTTTGAGGGTTCTTTTGGTGATTTTGAAGCTTTATTCAGAGAAATTGGTACAATGTATGTTATTCAAAGTATTGCGCATCTCTTTCTACCACCTTTGACCATCTTTCAGGCAGCATATGGATATCGCGTTTAAAAAATCCCTCATCTTTTAAAGCGATCCAAGAATCGACCCAATTTTTGGCTTCTTCATAAGAAGTGAAGTGAATACGGCGGGTGGGGTAGGACATCCCAATTAAGTGTTTCCAAAGTTTCCTTGACGACTTTAACAACGTGTGTCCGAGCGTTGTCGTGCTGAAAGATCACTTTGTCATGTTTCTTGGCATATCGGGGGCGTTTAAACTTCAATGCTCGGCTCAATTGCATTAATTGTTATTGGTAACGTTCCGCAGTGATGGTTTCGTTAGGCTGGAGTAGCTCATAGTATACCACTCCGAGATGATCTCTTCGCGTTCTTTGTCACTGGTGTCAAAATCGCCACTCTTGAAACGCCGAAGCCAATCCTCACATGTTTTTATTGATGGAGCATGTTCCCCATATGCTTCACATATCAATCGATGTCCTTCAGCTGCACTTTTCTTCAAGTTAAAGCAAAAAAGCAGCGCTTCCCGCAAATGTTGTTTTGTTGGCACAAAAGTTGACATGGTTAGAGCACAAAGAAGGCGTGTTGTTTACACTTCAGCGAAATGACACATACTGATTATTAGAGGAAAATGGTGACGCTTTAACATGAATATAGTTACAAGATGGACCGATGCGATTTAATACTAGTTACGCCATCTTTTGTTAATCCCTCAAAACTTATTTGTATACCTAATAACTAATTTTCAAAGCTGATTTCCTCCGTTGGAACTTTAAAAAAAACTTTCTTCGATTCTCAGTAATGCATATTGTTTGATAATGCATTTAACTAAGATGCTTATGATTGAATATTTAATCAATTTATCATAGTTACTATAAAGAATCATAAAATGACAAAAGTTTATCCGGCGATTTTTACTATGAAAAAAAAATTAAACAACGAGTTTGCTTGAAATTTTGTGTTTCCAATGGAATTACGGCTACGGAATCATTGAAAATGTTGCAGAAGTGTTTTGGGGAGTCTACTTTATGGAAAACGCAAGTATTTGAGTGGCACAAAGCATTGAGGTCGTAGAAAACTTGCCTCACGCGAGTCGTCCATCCACCTCTGTTAACGATGATAACATCGAAAAAGTGAAGAAAATTGTGCTCGAAAATCGTCGTGTTGGCATTAGAGAAACACGAAACAAAAGTCATTGCTCAGCCACCGTATTCGGCAGATTTGGCTTCCTGTGACTTTTTCCTGCTTCCAAAACTCAAATATCCACTCCGCGGAACGCGCCATGAGTCGATGAAGGCCATAAAAAGAAATTCGCTGAAGGAACTAAAGACCATACAGGCCGAGGCCTATAAGAAGTGTATGGAAAATTGGATTAAGGTGGCTTCGGCGTTTTTGAAAAAAATTACACATTGCTCTGAAACTTAGAGATTATTTTAATAAAATATGCTACATTCATTTGGAAAAAATAAATACCGTGGTTGACGATGTCATTGCCGAAAAAATGTCAGTTTAACACATAGTCTTATGGGATTCCTTATCAAAATCGGCGAAACCCCGGTACAAAATCACAAGTCCCCATAAATCAAATATATAATAGCACTTTCGAATTCGAGGAATCTATTAGTATTATAAAAACAAAGGGTTGACGACATCAATCAAGAGAAAATTACGAGAAAAGTACAGAATATAAAAAACCGCCTCGAGGTGAAACTAATAAATTTTTACTATCGCTTTTTTCAGGGGACATTTCCGTGATTTCTTACCCTTCTACTCAGATGTAACTTTAATACATATGATTATTAAAAAAATAAGTAGCAATGAGCATTCATGTAACACGTGCCCCTACGGTGCCCCTCACTTCATACGACACCAAACGCCGAAGCCACCTTAACCGTTGGCGTGCTTGTAAAGGTTTTTCCAATAGGGACATAACAATTTTATCTATGAATAAAACACAGAAATATTTGAGATATTGAGTTCAAATCTATTGTGGGTGTAGTGCAAACATTACATTTTATGAATGAAATTCGATATCGGTCATATGACCACCACGAGCCCGTTTACAGCGGTCGATTCTTTGGACCCAATTTTGCACCACGCTGGCACACATTTCGACCGGAACGTCGGCAATTTCGCGTTGGATGTTGTCTTTGAGGTCGTCAAAAGTTGCTGGCTTGTTGGCATAGACCAGTGACTTGATATGGCCCCATAAAAAGAAATCCAATGGCGTTAGATCGCATAAACGAGGCGGCCATTCGACCGGACCATTTCTCGAGATAACACGTTCACCGAATTTGCCTTTCAATAAATTGATTGTGACGCGTGCTGTGTGGCTAGTGGCACCGTCTTGTTGAAACCACATATCGTTGATGTCAAGTTCACAAATAATATTCGAACATAGCACGATAGCGCTCTCCATTGACGGTAACATGACGGTCGTTTTCATCCACGAAAAAATACGGCCCAATCACACCTCCGGCATGTAAAACCGCACCAAACGGTCACTTTTTGCTGATGCAACGGTGTCTCAAGAAGCACATTTGGGTTTGCTGCTCACCAATAACGCATATTTTGCTTATTAACAAAGCCATTGAGCCAGAAATGAGCTTCATCGCTTAAGATGATTTTTCGATGGAATTCTTCATTTTCTTCAAGCTTTGCCAAAGCCAATTTCGGTAGTAATTTTTAATAATTTCCAAACATTGCTGGTTCGTGAACTTTACCATGATGAAAATGTTGACTTTAACTAACGTTTTGACATTGACAGTTCATTAAAAAAGTTTAAGGGTGCGTTCATATAAAGATACAAAGTTGTTATGTCCCTATGTGAAAACCCTTTATTGGCTCAAAAGGAGCTTATTTTGAAGATGATAATGAGGATCTGTATTAAAATACATAAAAATGTTTTTTTTTTCTACCAGTTCGGGTCAAATTTGACCAGATGGTCTGTTCAATTGTACTATCTAAAATATTGATATCGTCATATTTGAACAACTTAGATATTAAAACGGAATATATAAGATGACTTTCTCCCAATCGGAAATTTTTTTTCCCTTACATATATTACTTTTAGATGATGAATGGAAAAATGTATAATGGACTCATAAAAAAATAAGTAAAAATGTGGATAAGTGCCAATTGATCTATTTATTGTATTTGATACATATAATTATAAGTTGGCATAACATTGAATAAGGTTTCGCTATAAGCATAGTATGTTTTTTAAATCAGGAGGTACAGTAATTTTATCCTGTGTTACATTAATCGTCGCTTAAAATAGGTTATACATTGCAAAATATTAGTATTTACCAACGAAAATAGTAGAAAGCTCGACGTGGCAAAACAGGCTGTTTTTTTTACTTATTTGATATGCGCGATGTAGATGTTTCTGCCTGCAACATAAGTTATCCTTTAGCGTGATACTCTTTTGTACATAATTTTGTTGTGTTGAAACTAATTACGACAAAAAACTTACAAAACGCTGAACCTCTTCGCGTATGTTTAATAACTTTTGATATTCAGAGATGCCTTGTGAATCAGGCATTTTAACAAGTATTCCTATGATTGACGATCCGTAGAAAAGAAGATCACCTTCTTTTTCCTAAAAAATCGTGAGGTTTCAACTATGAGCTTTAATAAGTTGCATATTTTCTTCATATACGAATTCTTGTTGGGCAATATACTTACAAACGGATTCTCTTCCAATTTTCTCGTACGGTGAACATAATTGTCCCACCCTGATATAACGATTACTTTTCTTACAAATAAAGATTCCTGCAAAAAATATAATTATAGGTATATCTAAAAGGTACAGGGACATTAGACATCTTTGGAACATTCTAAAGTTGTTAATGACGTCGCGTGGACCAATATGTCAGGCCTTTTGCTTCCCTAAGGATGTCTTATGTCGTCAAAACGTCCATCCGAGAAAAGACGTCTAAAAGATGCCAAAAAGCCGGACATAAAGGTTCGAGAAACCTTTAAGTCTTTAAGGCGTCTAAATGACATCGAAATTTTTTCAGACATAGGATGTCCACAAAACATCAGCTGGGCATACATGGACGCCCTAAAGATGTCTTCCATATGCCCCAAAGATGATTATGGCCCTGTGACCATTGCAGTGACTGACACATATTTCTTTCAAAACAGTAAATACTTGAAATTTCTAGCAACATTTGTAGAAAATGTTTGGTAATTATTTGAAAATTATTTTTTTTATTATAATATCTAGTGTGCTGTTACTTTTGTGACTGTGCGTTTATCTTCAGTGTCATCAATTGTCACTGATCTGGCTATAATTTCCCCTCCTCCCCTCTTCACTGTAAGTTTTGTCCATGGTAAGTTTGAATAAACAAAAGTATTTTGCCGTGAAAGTGCCGAATCGATCTGCATGGTAAAAAGGGATATTCACGATCAATATTTTACATAAACTATAACAAAAATATATCTTAAATTTAAGTTACACTGGTGAGAATATTATTGGATTTAATATGCAAAAGCTTAACGACTTATCCAATCCAGACGTATTTTAATTTTATTAATCTTGTATATTAGCTGAAATCAATTTATGAAATAAAAATAATGCAGAAAATTTTTATTTCAAGCTAGAGAATTTCAACGAAAATAACACAATATCTCGCCAAAGTTTGACCTTGGTTATCCAAGCGTATATATAACATGTTTATTCTTCGAAATAACTTACTTTCATTAGAGCAACAGATTTATAACTACCAAGCGAGTAAGCACTCAATTTCAGCTGTTCAAAGCATGCAAACGTAATATCGTATAATATTACATTTGGTTCAAATTCTTTATGCAATAATAATTGTCCATGTTCGAGGACAACCCCAAGACCGATTTTGTTGCCGTTTCCATCATAAATAAATACTATACAATCTGCTATATGGCTTGATGAAATCTGTGGCATTTTTCCAGTTAGTTTGATTAGTAAAGTCGAATTCAACTCCCCTAAAAATATATTTAAAATAACTAAATTATATCATGATATATTGTCGTTACAAATATGTATTAATTATAATAATAAATAATTGATTTTTCATGCATTAAATTTATATATAAATACGGTGAATTAGGTGCATGATAAAAGTGAATAAATTATATCTTCTTGTTCCACAATAAACTTGATTGCCGCAATAATGTTGAATATCTAGGTATTAGAACTGAATAAACATACATATAAGATTCTTGTCACATGGTTAAATATTTATTTTTCTCTGTGTCATTATTAAGTCGCAATTTGCAAAAATTTGTTTTGAGATTCCGCTTAAAACGTCTCAGGCAATAATTCATAAAATATTATTATTAATTACAATGTAAATTAAGAATAAGTAAGTTCTGTTTCTAGCAGAGCTGGAAAAATGTATCTCTGATAAAAAAAAATTTCGTAACATTTAAACTTTTTAATCATATATTTTACGAGCATACCTTATATAATAATAAAAATAAAATTTTAATTTTATGTGCGCGGAAAAGTAAAACAAACTAAAAATTTTACCGCACTAGTGTGGGAAAATCAACTTTCCGCGCGCAAATTCCTAAAATTATAAGTAATTGATTAATAAGTGGATAAATTTCTACCGGACACGAAGACACACTTGTTTTTGGGGCGTCCAAAAGATGTTTCCCGAGTCGAACTATTCATTCTCTATTGATTCTCTTGGTACGCGTTGCATTTTCTATTGATTCTCTTGGTACACTTTTCATTCTCTTTTGATTCTCTTGGTAGTCTCTTGATCGTGATCTTGACGTTGATAGTCGTCCGGGGCGTTCCAAGTGATCAGTATCAGTATCAGTATATACCTAAATAACGATTTTTAATTTAAGCGTGCGATTACAAATAATATATCAGTGTGTAACTTAAATATTTGAACATAAATAAGGTATTATTATAATAACATTTGTGTTCATGTATCCACTGAAACCTCTTCCCTCTCCTCAGCACCGAACCCATCTTTCTTTCATTTGTTTTGCACGCGTTAGAAAAATTTAATATAGTGGATTTCAAATTCTCGTATATAATATAAATAGTATATAATTATAAAAAAGCAATACATCACAGATTGTGAAAAAAATGACTTTAATACACAGAAGTGTATACATTTCAGTAACTTTTTAATAAATTACATGATTAAAATAATTTATTTTCTTCCAAATTTCTCAAAAAGAAAAAACAGTCGTAGACTTTATTTAAGGAAACGATTTTGCAGAACAACGCTTATTTCGTATCTCACATATCTTGGTGAAAAAAATCGAATTTTTTTAATATTAAAAATCAAAACATAAAATATACCTCCTGTCCCGAAATGTCTTAATGAGAATTTGTAGACCTCATTTAGACAAACAATTTTCCATCTAAATGTTTTTTTTGTATCTCACATATTTTGTCTAAAAAATGGAATTTTTGAATTTTAATCGTATTTTTTGGAATTGAAACGAAAAATATATGTTTTATCAGAAACTGTGTGAGACAAAATTTTTAGATCTTTTTGAAACGACAAACTTTGTATTCTTAGGTTTTTTTTCGTATTTCGAATGTTATTGTTAAAAAATTGAATTTTGGATTTTCAATATTTTTTTTTTGAATTAAAAAGAAAAATATGCATCTTATGAAAAAATGTTACAATTCAAATTTGTAGGACTTTATGTAGAAAATAATATTGTATCATAACGTTTTTTCGTATCTCGTATAATTTAACTGGAAAATGGAATTTTGATATTGACTTTTTTCGAATTTGAATATGCTGTAACATTTCTAATTTTGATTTAATCAAAAAATGTTATCACGATAATTTTTAGAGATTTATAAGCACTATCTAAAACCAGTATTGAAATTTTTGATTTTTCCAAAAAATTATTTTCAAAAACACAAAAGTAGTGCTCAACCCCTCAATTTTGATTGGATGTGGCTGGTTAACGAACTTGTCCTTACTTTTTCGGTTCCGATAAAGTGTACCAAAGCTCAATTCAATCTGATAATTCTATCGAGAGTTATGCCGCACACGACCTACTACAGACAGACAGACAGACAGACACTTTCGTAAAAACCCTTTTTTCTGACTCAGGGGGTCTCAAAACGTAAAGATTTGATGAAAATTTCGAAAGTCATTTTTCACATTAAACCAATACCTTCTCATCCATGATGAGAATGTAAAAAGATTCATGAAGATTTAATTTTTTTTCGTTACGTACCTTAATAGTATATTACGTGCCTAGGCAGACAATGGGAGTTATTGCGTGATGAGCGATAATGCTCGCAGGAGATCGAAGCCAAGGCGTAGTCGAGGCGTAGTCGAGGTATAACCGATGCGTAGTCGAGACGTAGCCGAGACAAAGCCGAGACGAAGCCGAGGCGCGATCAGTCCTGCGAGCATTGTCGGGAGTCTCGTAATTTACCGAATTGTGTGCATTGGCACGTATTCTATTTTATGTGACTTCGGTGCGGATACTAGTTTTTATGCGTACACTCGAATCTAATCTAGTATTGTAGTTGTTTTGCAGCGCTAGTCATTACACTTGATATTTCGCGACTAGCCCCAGCCATTTTGATTTTATCGATCTTGTGTAGTAGTAGCTTGTTGTAATAGAGCATGCGCAGTTCAAATGTACAAGGCTTTGTCAGTAGGGTGCTAACGCTGTACGAAAAAGAAGAAGAATAAGAAGAAGATTCTGCTCTGCTGAGTAACGAAATGTTGTTTATTCCGTTACAGAGAAATAAAATGTAAAAATTGAACTGCGCATGCGCATATAATCTTACAGCGGAGCAGAATCTTCTTCTTATTCTTCTTCTTCTTCGTACAGCGTTAGCACCTTACTGGCAAAGCCTTGTACATTTGAAGTGCGCATGCTCTATTACAACAAGCTACTACAACACAAGATCGATAAAATCAAAATGGCTGGGGCTAGTCGCGAAATATCAAGTGTAATGACTAGCGCTGCAAACAACTACAATACTAGATTAGATTCGAGTCTACGCATAAAAACTCGTATCCGCACGGAAGTCATATAAAATAGAATACGTGCCAATGCACACAATTCGGGAAATTACGAGACTCGAGACAATGCTCGCATGACTGATCGCGTCTCGGCTTTGTCTCGGCTTCTTCTCGGCTTTACCTCAGCTACGTCTCGGCTACACCTCGACTACACCTCACCTACGCCTCGATTACGCCTTGGCTTCGATCTCCTGCGAGCATTGTCGCTCGTCACGCAATAACCCTCATTGTGCGCCTAGGCACGTAATATACTATTATATTTTTTCTTGTTGTAATCATTACTAAAGATAAATAGATTATTTCGAAGCTTGAAAAAAAAATGTCTGTCAAAATTCACTGATTGTCTTTCTTTTTGTAAACAAGACAAAGAAAATTCTACGTCGATCAAGTTGAGACAAAGTAGAATGGAACAAATATGATAATTTGCAGTTACAATAAAAGGAAACATACCCTTTTCTAAATGAAAATTCGAAATTTTCTTCTTTAGACTCTCATGTGGAATAGATCTTTGCCTCATCATCATTTTTATCACAAATTTCAAAAAACCGCAAAAAACAGTTACAACAAAATATCACAAGTCATTTCAGTTAAGTTAAAATAGAGCGGAGATTTTCAGATAGAACAGTTTGTTCACTTGTTTGTGAGTTAAGTAAAAGTCGCTCGAGGCCATCGATATATTCCATTTGTTCATACGAAAATATTAACTTTGCTCCTTGAAAACCACTATATTAATTTCTGATACGTAACCCCTGTTTTCTAATTTTGAAACGATATTATACACAGAATATATCACAATAATATTAATAAAAAAATTAAAATATCTGCAGAAGAAGAGCATCAACAGAGGATCGAAATTATATTAATTTTAACGACTAATACGCCTCTCTTTATTCTCCCAAGTCCTTAGAAATTGAGTATGTTGGAGAATCAATGGAAAATCAATAGTTCGACTCGGGTTTTCATATGTCCCAAAGAAAACAATGTCCCTGTGCCTACTGATTTATATTTTATTGTTTCGAAACAAACTTGATTATCCCAATTAAATTAATTTCAGTAGCTGAAATGAATCAATGATTTCTATTGTTTCTCGATGTAGTTAGAATTTGAATAAAATTAATAAATTACCTGCAGAGTAAGCAGCAGCTAGAATTCCAAAAAGCACTACAGCAGTTACACGTTTCATTTTTTAACTTGCAGATGAAATCTTTTACAAAGAGTTTTTTGCATCTATATATACCATATATGCATATCTGAATATAGATATCAGCTTTCGTCTGATTATTAAATATGATATGTGTCTCCTCGATTTGATTTTTTTTTTCATGATAAATTTTACTGAGCATTATTTATGTAACGTCCTGTTACTTACCTTTTACTATTATTAAATTAATTCCCCTCGTTTTTGATCGGTGAAGAAATCCAAAGAATTTCTAAACCGAAACAGGGTGAGGGAAAGCTAACAACGAATAAATATTCAACGAATTTACAATTATTAACCTTTATTATGATTCTACAATAAAATCACGAGAGAGAGAGATAAAGAGAGATATCTAAAAATTCCTCCTGGGGTAAATGTTGAATGACTTACTTGTAGTTTAATCCACTCTGGAACCACTGATATTCCAAATAAAAACTTGCAACGTCACAATTGGAACACTCCGATATTTCCACGAACTTGGGGAGTGTGTAATAATTTCCCTTAGGTGAATAACTGGACCACTTGATACGCCGAAGGAAAATGCTGACGATGTGTTGAAGAAATCTACCAGAGAACTGTAGATTCTCCTTGAAGGAACTTGAATGGTTGACGAAAACTTTTTGGGGGAACCGACTCCGCGATGAGAAACTGTTGAAGACTGATAAAAGCTCGAGGAAGACTTATGAGAACTTGACGAAGAACTGGTACCGACGACGACTGACGAAAACTGGAGAAGAACTCGACGAAATCTGAAGAAAAACTGACTGATTCGCAAGAAAGCACCTGCTTTTATGCACAAATCTACCCTGGCGAATACTCCCATGAGGGTTACTTGCCTAGCGCGTGGAAAACCTAGTTCCTTGACTTCCAGTTCCATACATCAAGAAAAGGGGAAACATATTTTCAACTTGCCCTCCTCTTGGGTTCCCCTACGTTCCTTTTTTCCTTGATATGATTCATCTTTTTAATTTTCATCCTTTGCTGCGCCGGTCCATATTCTTGCGTACTTAAGACATTCCGATGGGGTTCCCTTGCTAACACCCTTATTGGGGTTACGATATTTCATTCATAAATGTTCTCTATTTATAAATTTACTATTTCTCTCTCCCTATTACAATTTTGCTATCGTACATTCTATTTCGTATAATCAAAATTCTTGCAAAACATATTCTTCGTGCAAGTTTTATTATGAAATCTTTTTATTAGCTTTACATGTTTAATATTATAAATAAATACATGTAACTGGTCACAGGACGTGACATTTACACTGTTACGTATTGATGACTACTATATTATCTATAATGCTATTGCACTATTATATTATATAACTTTCATTATTACCCTATTATCATTATTATTATTATTATTAATCACATTTCATTCCCGGCCCTGCATTGATTTCCTCGGAAATCGATCAGGGGGCCCTAGAAAAGGCCACCGGGCGCGTCCTCAGGATGCGGGGACCGAATACTTCCCTAGCTAACCGTGGGATCAAGATGGAGAATTTGAATTTGAATAAAACGATGTGTGAAGAGATGTTTGGAGGAGAGTTAGATGTGACGGAGGAGACGCCGGATCCATTCGAGACCGATAAGTCCCAGGTACGGCAGTACCGGGACTGGCTTCACGAGCGGAACGAGAAGCAGCTGGAGTTGTTACAGAAGGTGGAGTCAGCCCTGGAGAAGATGGAGAACTTCTCCAGGACCAAGAAGAATATGCATCTCTCTATCAAGGATGGAATCCAGGAGGCAAAGAAGGAGCTCGGGGCGCTGCAGTATGACATCGAGGATACCGTCTGCTACCTCGACTCCTTTGAGTACCTGATGAGAGGCCTCATGGTACAAAAGATGAAGGAGGTAGGACCGCCAAAATGGAAGGGAGTCGTGGACAAGGGAAGCCAAACCCTTCCACAACCTGCTGCTAGGTCCACGCCGGACACACGCAAGCGGATCAGAGAGCTGACTGTGAGTCCGGAGGAGTCTGCGGTGAAGAAACCGGTGGAAAAAAGTCCTATAGCCTCCGAAAAAGAAGAGGAGTGGGTGCAGGTCCCCATAAAGAAGGACCTCCGGAAGCAGAAGGTAAAGAAGCCTTCCGGAAGGCCGGAAAAAAAATCTCGCTGTGCGCGCCCAGAAGCGTTGCTCATCAAACCCGCGGAGGGGATGAGCTACGCTACCATCCTGCGCGAACATAAAAGGCGCGTTAACCCTGACGAACTGAGCGCCACAGTCCAGGGAATCAGGGAGACACGCTCCAAGGACTTGCTGGTGGAACTGAAATGTTCCACAAAAAGCAGAGGGAGGTTGGACACTGCTTTCAAAGATGTAGTCGGAGCCAGTGGGACGTCCCGCCATCCCATCCTCCGGATCGAGGTCGAGATCGCTGACCTGGAACCAACTATTGGAGCCGGAGACGTCAAGGAGGCTGTGAGAGGCTTCTTCGAGCAAGAGTCGGAGATAGAGCTTACGGTCTCCCTAACGAAGAGACCCTACAGGGGAAAAAGGAAGGCGTTTGTTCTTTTAGAGGTCCCACACACCATGGGGGCACGGTGTTCCCTTGACGGTGTATAAAGCATTTCTCCCTTCCTACAAAAAAAAAAAAAAAACTTTTCATTCTTAATATTACTATTGTTATGAACTATAATATCAGTTATAAAAAACGATTAACAAACTGCCACAAATATTATATAACAACCATGTTATTTCAACTTTTATATTAATTACATTTATAATGATTCTAATAATTGTTATTATTATTATTACTTTTACCTCATGCAATTTTTTATTATTATTAACCATTAGTTAATTATAAATTTTTTTGGTGAGGAGGAAAAATGGTAAAATCTTTTAAAGACGTTGTACAGGACTCTCCTAGGACGGGTCTAGGCATACCTGTGTAAATTTGATGTTCGAATAAATATATGAAATAAAGAAAGAAGTTCACCTTAGTTTATATGCATGTGAGATTTCTTTGGTGTGAAGTTACAAGATATCTATTATAGATAAATTTCCTCTTAGATACCTATTTTTTGAACGCTTATTTTGAGAACTTTTTAAAAATACATAATCTTTAACTACGTGTAAATTTTGAAAAAGTGTAATTAAAGTGTTTACATATTTAGGAAATATGTGTAAGCTTATAAAATAGGGTTTCTTAGGTTTAAAGTTGTATTTGCTAAACTTATTTTTTATAAAGTTATTCTCAAATTACTGAGAACGTGACATTTTAATATAACAGTTTTTAATAAGTAATTGTGATTGAAGGGTAATTGTAAGTGTGAAATAACCGAGATATTATTCTTAACTTTCTATCGAGAATGGTTTGGTTTTAGTAAGCATCATTACTCACTAGACAGCTGTCAAAGTCATAGTTATATCCATCATTTCATTTTTAATATCGATTGAAGCAAAAAACTTTTGTGTGTTTAGAAAAATGGAAAAAAGTGAGTTTCAAACGGTGATTAAAACAAAAACATAAACATCGTTCGGGATGTCCGGCGTAAGTGATAACCTCCGAAATGATTGACAAAATCCACGATATCGTGGAAATACTTAAGGCCACAGGCATATCGCAAGATAAAGTGTTTTCACTTTTACACGAAAAATTAGGTGTGAAAAAAATCTCGGCAAGATGGTACCGCGTTTACTCTCAGAGAAATGTTAGATGGCCCACCCTGTACAAAAAAGGCATCGAAATGTTAGAAAAGCGTTGCAACGAATGTATCACTCTTGAAGGAGACTATGTTGATAAATGAAGTCGAATTTTGCCTAAAAGTTGTTGTTTTATTAGTCATCCTACGAACTTATCGACTAATGGGTTAATTACAATTTCTATGCGTAGAAAAACCATTAATTCTTCTTTATTTGGAATTTTAAATAATCAAAATATTGATATCGTCATACTTGAATATCTTAGATATTAAAACTGAATATATAACATGATTTTTCCACAATTAGAAAATCTATTTAAAAAAAAAATGTGAATGCGTTGCAATTGATCTATTTATTGTATTTGATACAAATAATCATAAACTGGCATAACATTAGATAAGATTTCGCTGTGAGCATAGTAAATTTAGTGCATCAGGAGATAGAATAATGTTGACTTGTGTGGCATTAATTTCGCACTTGAAGAAGGTGATAGATTGCAAAATATTAGTATTTACCAACGAAAATAGTAGAAAGCTCGACGTGGCAAAACAGGGCGTTTTTTTTACTTATTTGATGTGCGTGATGTAGATGTTTCTGCCTGCAATATAAGTTATCCTTTACCGTGATACTATTTTGTACATAATTTTGTTGTGTTGAAACTAATTAGGACAAAAAACTTACACAACCCTGAACCTCCTGGCGTATATACAATAATCTTTGATATTCAGTAACACCTTGTGAATCAGGCATTTTAACAAGTATTCCTATGATTGACGAGCCGTAGAAAAGAAGATCACCTTCATTTTCCTAAAAAATTGTGAGGTTTCAACTATGAACTTTAATAAGTTGCATTTTTTCTTCATGTACGAATTTTTGTTGGGCAATATACTTACAAACGGATTCTCTTCCAATTTTCTCGTACGGTGAACTTCATTGTCCCAACCTGATATAAGGATTACTTTTCTTGAAAATAAAGATTCCTGCAAAGAATATAATTATAGGTATAAATAATAGGTTCAGGGATATTAGACATCTTTGGAAAATTCTAAGGTTGTTAATGACGTCGCGTGGACCAATATGTTAGGCCTTTTGCTTCCCTAAGAATGTCTTATGTCGTCAAAACGTCCATCCGAGAAAAGACGTCTAAAAGATGACAAAAAGCTGAACATAAAGGTTCGAGAAACCTTTAAGTCTTTAAGGCGTCTAAATGACATCGAAATTTTTTCAGACATAGGATGTCTACAAAACATCAGCTGGGCATACATGGACGCTCTAAAGACGTCTTCCATATGCCCCAAAGATGACTATATCCCTGTGACCATTTTAGTGACCGACACATATTTCTTTCAAAACAGTAAATACTTGAAATTTCTAGCAAAATTTGTAGAAAATGCTTGCTAATAAAGCAGTGTTTAAAATTAATTTTTTCTTTGTAATATCTAACGTGCTGTTACTTTTGTGGTTTCCCGTGTGCCTCTTTGATAATTGATTGACACTGATTTGGCTATAATATCCCCTTGTTTCCTCATCACTGAGAGTTTTGTCCATGGTAAGAATGAATAATTCAACTCATTTTGCTCTAAATGTGTCGAATTGATCTACACGGAAAAAAGATATATTCGCGATTAATATCCTGCATACATTTTTTCAAAAATATGACTAAAATTCAAGGTATACTCTTGAGAATATTATTGGATTTGATATGCAAAAGTTAATTGACTTATTCAATGCAGATGAATTTTAATATTAATATAATTGTATATTAGCTGAAATCAGTTCATGATAAAAAATAGAGCAAAATTTTATTTCAAGCTAGAATGTTTCAACGAAAATAATATAATATTTCGCAAAAGTTTGACCTTGGTGATCTGAGCGTATATTGGGTCATTCCATATTAGATTGACAGTCGATGTCGCAGATTTGAACGAGATAATTTTTTTTCGCTTCTTTATCAACAATAAATAGACACATATTTTTTCGTTTGACCAAAAAAAATTTTTTTACTGGTATACGATTTTTCGAATTTTCTAAGAAATAATATTTTCGACATAGCAAGCGCACTTTCAAGCCTGTTTATCTTAAAAACAATTGTTCGTACGAAAAAATTTCTAAATTACGAAAATTATGGGTTTGACTCTCCTTTACAGAAATTGTTACGAAAAAATTGTTTAAGTATTTTTTAATATACAAAAGTAAAGAAATAAACGCAAAATCGTTTTTTCCCAAATTTGACCCCTTTCGAAATTTTTTTTTTTTTCGTGGATTTAGATTCTTTGAAGTCTGTTATAAAATATGACAATTGAATCAAAATGTCTGGATCATTAATTCGGAATTTAGCGCTAAAAGCCATTTGATTCAATCGTCATATTTTATAACAGACTTCAAAGAATCTAAATAAACGAAAGAAGAGTCAAAACCTTAATTTTCGTAATTTGGAAAATTTTTCGTGCGAACAATTGTTTTCAAGGTAAACAGGCTTGAAAGTGCGTTTGCTATGTCGAAAATATCATTTCTTAGAAAATTCGAAAAATCGTATACTTGTAAAAAAATTTTTTTTGGCCAAACAAAAAAATACGTGTCTACTTATTGTTGATAAAGAACCGAAAACAATTATCTCGTTCAAATCTGCGACATCGACTGTCAATCTAATATGGAATGACCCATATATAACATGATTATTCTTCGAAATAACTTACTTTCATCAGAGCAACAGATTTATAACTACCAACCGAGTAGACACTCAATACTAGCTTGTCAAAGCATGGATACGTGAAACCGCATAACATTAGATTTAATTCAAATTTTGTATGCAATACTATATCTCCATATTCCAAGACAGCCCCAAGACCCACTCTGTTCCTGTTTTCATCAAAAATAAAAATTATACACTCAAAAAACCTGCGAGATTTAATCTGTGGCATTTTTCCAGTTAGTGGGATTAGTGAAGTCGAATTCAGCTCCCCTAAAATATATTTAAAACAACTAAATTAGTAGTTAGAGCATACTTATCGAACGGATAATGGGAATAGGTTAAGGTTTACAGGGCTAGAAATGAAATTTTCATGGATTTCATAAGAAAGTAACAAGTATTATATTACATTATTATTATAAATATATCTATATTAATTTTAATAATATAAAATTTATTTTTCATGCATTAATTTATATATAAATCCGGTAAATCAGGTGAATAATAAGTGAATAAATTATATCTTCTAATTCATAAATAAACTTGATTGACACAATAAAGTTGATTTTAGTAGTTAAAAATAAATTTAATACATTATTCATCTCAAATAAATTGGCGCTTAGAAATATTTAATCAATCATACCGATTTGTACATATGGAGATAAGATTCATGTTCAAACAAACCGATATTTTTCAACCTTTCTGTATAGTAAATAGGATACACACAGGAAAATAAGTACCGTTGATTTATAGTTCTTTGTTTCAGAATTTCATTTCAATCACACCGAAAAGAGAGAAATTTAATACCAAATCAAATTTCGGATGTTTTAGTATAGGATTTAAATTCTTTATTGTGAACTTTTTTTTATACCGTTTTAAGAAAATTGATTTAACCAAAAAATTATTATCTGCTTCAATGGCTCAAACAAACATTACCATTTGAGTTGCTTAAAGATTAAATTTATCATTCTAGTCTGATGCTCAATATATTATGCAAAAACGCATACATACGTAATTAAATGTAACGGTTGCTACCCCATCTAAGGGGGCGTTCATATAATACGTCACACAGCTTATGACGTGGTGTGACATGTTGGGAGGGGGGTCTGCCCTCTGCGTTACGTCACACATTAAATGTGTACCCACGAAATTTGGAAAAATTTCGGTAAAATGTTGGAAATATGTTTTGTGTCGCTTGTCGTCATTTGTACGCGTTAACGAAAAATGTTTTATAAAATTAAGAGGTGTGACGTGACATCAAAAGGGGGGGGGGGGGGGGGTCAGGTTTGCGACCATGTGTGACATTGGGGGTCGGGAGTAAAAAATAGCTAAAAATCGCGTGACGTATTATGTGAACGCCCCCTAAGTGGGTGGGGGTAGTGAGAAGGTAAAAAGTATCGGTCGGTTTTTATAGCGTGCAATAGATTTTATTAAAAATAAAACTTGTTATTATTGATATAATTATATAAGTTATAGAAATGTTCATCATTAAGTCACAATTTTATTTTAACTTTTTTTATCAGGTGTACGAATAAGTTTCCGGCGTTTGACAAAAGTTGGCGTCACCAGTAAGTTTTTGTTGAAATTGACAGATGTAAAACGTCACTGTCGTAAGTTTGGACATCTGTCAACAACATAAACTTGAAATATATTCTGTCAAAAAAGTACTGGGAATTGATCATTCAAAAAAGCCCGCTTACAGAAATTGTCAAAAACCTTTTTGACGCTAAGTTGGCACTACTGTCCTCTATACTGACGTGGAGTTCGAGCGCGATTTGTCATTTAGTTTGTTCACAGTGCTCGATGTTGTTTCGGTCCATGGTTGCTTTTGGGCCATGGTTGCTTTAATGTGTACCTGAAGCGCTTCAAGAAAAGAGACGATGAGTCGTGTTGCTACTGCGGTTCCCTCGTGGAAAATGCAGAGCACACACTTTTTGTCTGTGCCAAGTGGGTCGCGGAAAAAACGATGGTCTCTCTCATGCTCCAGTCTGAACAGATATGGATGCTTATCGAATCATTCGTCACCCTGGTGATGAAGACGAGGGAGCTCGATGGGCGTACAGAGCGCGTCAACAACGGGGGCCAGTAAAAAATCGCATTGGGGCCTGCACCCGCGGTCCTGCGTCTTGGGCGGACTTGGCTGTCCGCGTCGACCGGAGGAGGAATCTTTTTATTCCTCCCCTGGTTGGCGCGGCTAGCCGGCCTGCCTAACAGGCGTGTGCCCGCGGATGGGAGTCCCGGGCGAATGGACGACGGAAGAGTCGTACGCGACTTTAAGCTGGAACCAACTGCCTGCGAAGTTTGAAGCCGAAATGCGGTTCCGCGGGCGGTGTATTGATTCGTGAGAGGGTTTTTTTTTGGTTTTAACAGGTATGCGTAGACCCGTCCTAGGAGAGTTCTGTACAACGTCTATAAAAGATTTCGCCATTTTTCCTCCTCAGCAAAAAAAAAAAAAAAGTGCTCGATGTTGTTAGTTTCAATAAGTATAAAAATGGTCCAAATTATTTTCATGCGACCTAAACAATTTCCATCGATTTCGTAAAAAAAATTCTACATTTGAGATTAATTGAGTTTATTTTTTGAATTATTTGAAAATTTGTTGAACAAATCATTAACTTATTGAGTTGTAAAATACTGATGGTAAGCAACGAAAATAAAATTTAACTTGTACAAATCCACACGGAGAAAATTCTACACTACTGGTTACTTTTTTCTACACGACTCATTCGTGTAGCTGAAAAAAAAATGTCACCTACACGACTGAGTAATGTAGTGTCAGGAATCAATCGTTTTTCGGCAGTAACTATTCGTGTCAGCCATACGAATGTGTGCGGAAATGTCGAGTTTTATTATTTTTGTCTGCCGTACACCGAAATTTAACTTCGTCAGTGTCGTTTTACGTGTGTAAAATAGATTTTCCCGCATTAGTATTGATGATACGAGTACGTATGTTATTTCAAGGCTTTCAGATTAAAGTTTTAACCTAAAAAGTCAAAATTTTTATTTTACTTAAGAAAAATTAGAATTAGATACATTTTTCGCTACATATATATAGCAGCACACCTTTTGAATAAGTAGAAATATATGTCTACAGAATAAAAGAATAATAAAAATAATATTGTTAAGTAAAATAAAGAGCTTACGAACGATAGAAATTTTTAGCACAACTCATTTCCCATTAAAAGTTTTCAAAACAAATTATTTATCAAAAATATTTATGAAAATAAATTTTAGTTAATTTGACAAAAAAGATTAATCAATTGTGGCCCAGTCAGTTCTCTCATCATAGGATTTCGTCGGTATGAGCGTGGATTAAACAAAATGTTATTCATTCGTATCTGATATAAGGTTTCAAAATGTGAGACTGGTTCATAAGTGTTTATTCCAATTTGGAAAATAAATCTCCCAATTAGATTTATTACTGAAAAAGAAAAGCCGGACGTGAGAGTAGATGAAGAAAATGTGGTGGACTAATCTGTCGAAAATATCTTACAGAATTCTATCAAATAAATAATGATAAAATATCTACCACAGTTGAAAACTGCCATTGATTATATTGCACTAAATTTTAAAATACAAAAAATGTTTATTACTTTACTCTATTTTCTAGCATCAAGCTTTAAAAACAATAAACTCGATTTTTATTAAGATTTTTTATTAAGAAAAAAAAATATATTATGGACACAATAAATTTATTCAATTATGTTGATTTAACATATATATCACACACTGTTAGAAATTTTTACTGCAATTTTCCGAATCTTGCAGCTGAAATTCTGCATTTGATACTTTAAAGAACATTTTTAATAGTACGAGTAATTGATTGATAAGTGGATAAATTATAATCAAGCCCAAGGAAATAGTTGTTTTTGGGGCGTCCAAAAGATGTTTTTCATATGTCCCAAAGAAAACTATGTTTTGAAAGAAACTTGATTATACCAATTAAATTAATTTTAGTAGCTGAAATGAATCAATGATTTCTATTGTTTCTCGATCTAGTTGAAATTTGAATAAAATTAATAAACTACCTGCAGAGTAAGCAGCAGCTAGAATTCCAAAAAGCACTATAGCAGTTACACGTTTCATGTTTTAACTTGCAGATGAAATCTTTTACAAACAGTTTTTTGCATCTATATATATTTATATATATATATGAATGTAGATATCAGCCTTCATCTGATTATTAAAAATGATATGCGTCACCCCGATTTGTTTTCTTTTCCACATGATAAATTTTACTAAGCATTATTTTCTTGTGTAGTAGTAGCGTATTGTAATAGACGCATTGGCAGTTCAAATGTACAAGGCTTAGTCAGTACGGTGCCAACGCTGTACAAAGAAGAAGAAGAATAAGAAGAAGATTATGCTCCGCTATATCGTAATGTGCGCATGCGCAGTTCAATTTTTACATTACATTCCTCTGTATCGTATTCTCAAATGTAGCGTAAAAACGAGTTTACGCGCCGGAGGCCCATAACAATACTTCAAGTTTTTGACGTCTAGACGCCACAGCTATTCCTAAAATGCATCAGGGTTTGTAGCACGTTAAATTCTAAACAAAATTTGATTTTTTAATTGGAGGGTCGGGGGGGGGGGGGTGCAACTCCAAAGGGATGATGTTCGATTCTGTTTCAACTCCATACGATAGAAAGAGAGATTTGATTAACTAAATTTGAAGTCATGATTGAATATGTTGAGGTAGTTAGTTCCTATTTGAAAACTCGACAACTTATAGTTAGTCACGTACAGCTCCTAAAGTAATAAAACACAAATGAAAGGGTTTTTTCCACCAGATGTTGCAGCGTTGAGATTTTTTCGACATTCAATGTGCGTCTGTCAAGGATGCAGTTTCCTCTGTATTTAGTTGTAGTCTGCCAATCAAAATCTATAAAATACTACTGTGGGCAAAAACTAAGGTGAATTTTGTTATAAAATGAAAAATCTTTATTTATTTATCCAAATCAATTTCATCCCCTTCAAAGTAATCCCCTCCCGATATAATGCACCTATGCCAACGTTTTTTCAGATCGTCGAAACCTTCTGCAACATTCTGAACGTTTCCGCAACTGAAGTTTCATTCCGCAAACAAAATTTAATGGCACTTCTTTGCTTAACAAATTCAGACATTGTAAAAATAGTAAATAGTAACAGTAGGATCAACATAAAAATAAAAGAGTTTACCCGAATGGGTTAGCCCGCGAAGTTAAAATTAAAAATTCACCTCAGTTTTTGCCCGCAGTAGTACAGAGAAGGTGAGTTGTTGAATTGACTATTATTTTTGGTAAATTACAATACTTAAATGGTTCAAATATGAAATTACTTTATAATACTGGAAAAAGTAACATGTTGTAAATTAGTATATAAATGTAAATTTGATGTTTGAAAAAATATATGAAATACAGAAAGAAGTTCACCTTAGTTTATATGCATGTGAGATTTCTTTGGTGTAAAATTACGAGATACCTATTATAGATAGATAAATTTCCTCTTAGATACCTATTTTTTGAACGCTTATTTTGAGAACTTTTCAAAAATACATAACTTTCAACTATTTGTAAATTTTGAAAAAGTGTAAGTAAAGTGTTTACATGTTTTTGAAATATGTGTAAGCTTATAAAATAGGGTTTCTTAGGGGTGAAGCTGTATTAACTAAACTTATTTTTTACAAAGTTATTCTCAAGTTTTTGAGAACATGACATCTTAATATAACTATTTTTGATGAGCAATTTTAATTAGAAGGTAATAATAAGTGTAAAATGAATGAGATATAATTCTAAATTTTGTAAAACTGGATAATGTAACAATTTCAATTGAATGTATATGTGTAGGGGAAAAGAAACTTAATTAGCACACCTAACAGAAAGGGAAAGTTTAAAATAAAACTATAAAATTAAGAATTATGAAAAATTATGATTTGGATAGCTTGATATTTTGACTAAAGTGTCCAATGAATAAATCTTTTATGAAAAATTGGGAAAGCAAATATTTATCAAGTTTTCTGAAGGACGGGAATTAGGTCAATGTGCTCTACTCTTGCTATGTATTGGTTATTTGTTCTAGATTTTAAATGATATTTGAATCGCAAAAGTCACTTGTGAAACATTTTATTAGTTTTAGATTAAGTTTGAAGTACAGATAGAATATATATTCTATTTTTACACTACAATACAAGGAATTGTGTTTATTAAATTGATAGATTATTAAAAAACATCATTGTAAAGAATAATGAATTTTTTTTATTCAAGAAACTGCGTTTATAATATTCATAACATCAGAGAACTTATAAATCGTGGTAACAATCAGACTTTTTCAATTAACTTCACTTGTTACCTAATTTTATCTAACATCTACCATTTTTGTGAACTATCGGGTGTACAAATGATTTTCAGCCGTTTTTCATCAAAAATTGGGCATTTATTGTGAAAGAACGGAACCTTATGTTTTATTCGAAGTATTGTCCATCGTATTGTTCTTCTTGCGTTTGGCACGAATCTTGATCCAGTAATGCTTCCTATTCCGCGTCTTCGTACACTTTCGGCCTTCCGCTACTTTCTTCGTCTTCGATGTCAAATTCACCGTTCTTAAACTTTTCAAACCACTCACGACAACTTCTCTCACTTAAGGGGGTCCTCTACTCTCGAGGCCTGAAAGTGAGCGGTTTTTTGGGTAATCAATTGCGAAGGATCTACTAAATAGATTTTGAATTTTTTTTTATTTCGAAGATACATATTTTGACTTTTCAATTTTACTTTTGAAGACAAAAAAAAATAACTCTCGCGACCTTGAAACGTCATTGATGACATTGATGTTAAAATTGCATGGGTCCCTCTTAAGCAAAGTTGTGGCCAATTGGATTATCTGTATTCAGAAAATTGATATTATTTATAATCATAGTTATGTTAGCTATGTTTTCCCGAGACAGATTCTTTTTGTTTTGCAATTTGTAAAAGCTATTAAATTTATTTATTAAAAATGTTATTAAATCAATGTAGATATTTTTTAAACTTTTAACAATAATCGTTGACATCAAGCTATTCAAACGCATATCACAGTTGCTCAATGATGGTTAGATTTAAATTGCAACGTTACACGATCTAAGAGTCTGCCGCTGACATAGCTTGGTGACTATACGTCTACACGCATAATACGAATTCTAATCCAGTCGCCATTTTGAATCCGCCATCTTAGAAATGGACATGTCAATTTTCTGACTGTAAATTCTTATTCACAGACTATCAAAACCCGCAAGCACAAATTTTCAAGATAAATTTTCGAATGCAAAATGGTATGCACCAAAGAGTCAATGTGAATGCTCATAAGGTTGTTCGGATGAATGTCAAAACTTGATATGGCCGTATCTTTGTGAAAAAAAATCGCTGATGACTGTTCAATAGCTCATTTTGAAGGGAAAGAGTAGTGCTAAATTATGACATTTGAGATAAAAAAACCAAAAAAATTTCTTACGCCCTGTACATAACCACAAAAGTAGCGAAAAACCCCATTTTTCGAGCACATAACCTCAAATATCTCAAAACCCTGACGTGATAGGCTGATTCTGATTCCGGATTCAGATTCTATGTCAAAAATTACTCAGGAAACGACCTATAGCTTTTCAACAACAAAACCTTGCAGACCTGTGTTATTGATAGACACAGTGGATTGTTAATGAGATAAGATTTATTCATATAGTAAGTTCACAAATGAATTTATACTTTTAGTGACTCTATATAAACAAAATCGGGAACTTTAAAGGAAATACTATTTCAAGCAATCTCGTTACTGAAAAGGATCCGTACAGACTAACTGCTTAGGAGGTCTGTCCTTTGGTCCTCTGTTCACAGGTCATAAACACACCTCTCTAATACCTCAGCAAGTATAGCCCTTGCACTTAGATGGCTAGGTGTATGAGTGTGTAGGTGAAATATCGTTGTATTCCAACACTTACCGTATATCTCGGAAAGTTATTTCGAAATAAACACCAGAAAACAAGAATGAAAAGGAAGTTGAATCCATATTTGCGCTCAGCTGACGATAACACTATAGTTGCCATCTGGTCGGGTGAGTCCGCGATTAGATCCCGAGTGATTGGTGCAACGCGATGATTGCCGAAGTTCACCGACAGAAATACTCCGAGAGTCAAATAAAGATTGTAAATTGATGGAAATTTTTTTTTCCCAATCGTTATACGTATTAATAGTGAATTGCAACGGAAAAAAATTTTCGCACAATGTTCGGAATTTTGCAACGCGCATGAAACATTTTCAAAAAATTGTTTTATGTGCCACCGGCGCGTAAACTCGTTTTTTCGCTACAGTTGAGAGTAGTGCAATGTTGTATATTGCGCTACAGAGGAATGTAATGTAAAAATTGAACTGCGCATGCGCCTATAGGCATACATGGAGCACAATCTTCTTCTTATTCTTCTTAAAGTTGCTCATTTGATCGCTACCGGACTACCTTAAATGGAATGCATAAGGGTGAGTAGAAATATATATATATATATATATACTAGGTTGTTCAAAAAGTTTTGAAAGCGACATCTATAGAGCAGTAGAAGAACCAAAATTTCTACGCCATTTTAAGATTTCATCTTTCATATGAACATACCCAGTGTCATTCCACTGTGTCAATTCATTGTTTGTTTACAAGCCATTTGAAGTTGACGTGTCAGTGTATTTTTGTACAATGGAAAAAACCGAATATCGTGCAGTGATAAAATTCTTTGTTTTGGAAGGTTTATCAGCAACGGAAATTCATACAAAAATGGTGAAAGTGTTAAAGGAAGCTGCTCCTTTATTTCCAACTGTGCATCGATGGGTTTTAGAGTTTAGACGTGGTCGAAAAAGCGTTGAAGACGATCCACGCTCAGGACGTCCAAAAAGTGCATCAACACCAGCATTCATAGCAAAAGTACAGGATATGGTTTTGGAAGATCGTCGATTGACCGAGAGAGATTTAGCAGAGGCCCTAGACATCTCATTAGGCAGTGTGAGTCATATTTTACGTGAAGTTATGGGTTTCAGAAAGCTCTGTGCACAGTGGGTGCCGCATTCGCTCACAATGGAACAAAAACACGTTCGAATGCGACTTTCTGAGCAACATTTGGAGCGTTTTCGAAAGGACAAAAAGGATTTTTTGCGTCGATTCATCACTATGGATGAGACTTGGGTCTTCCATTATGATCCTGAATCAAAACAAGAGGCTAAGGAGTGGTGTGAACCAGGCACTTCGGCACCGAAGCGAGTTCGTGTCCAGAAATAGGCGAAGAAGGTGTTAGCATCAGTTTTTTGGGATGCAAAAGGGATTTTGTTGGTGGATTATCTCCAAACTGTCAAAACTATGAATTCTGAATATTATTGTAACCTTTTGGATCAATTGGATGCAAAAATTCGTGAAAAAGACCCGGTTTGCAGAAGAAAAAAATCCTTTTTCATCAAAACAATGCACCCGTTCACACAGCTCAAAAAACCATCACTAAAATAACCGAATTAAAGTACGAATTGTTGCAGCATCCACCTTATTCCCCTGATTTAGCTCCCTCTGACTTCTGGCTGTTCCCACACCTCAAGAAATTCCTTCGTGGGATGCATTTTTCATCAAACGAAGAGGTTATAGCCGTCGTAGAGGAATATTTTGCAGGCCTTGCGGAAAGTCACTTCCATGATGGGATAAACAAGTTGGAAGACCTTTGGACCAAATGTATTGATCTTATGGGAGATTATACTAAGTAATAAAAGTGATTTCACCAAAAAAAAACGTATTTTCATTTCCGCTTTCAAAACTTTTTGAACAACCTAGTATATATAAGTGTATGGTTGAGATCGTATGCAAGCTTATCTACGGAAAATTTTTACAACGTATCCAAATCTCCCAGTCTCATTACTATTATTAAAAGAACCTATTTGAATTAACCTTTAACTTGAATAGAGAGAATGCTCTAAAAAGACGCTCGTTTTCGGGAAAAATGTTTTTTTCTTTTTTTTCTTGGATGGCTGTTTTGACTGGCTCATACTTTTCAGTAATTCAACTCCTCGAAATTAGGATTTTAACTGATTTTTGAGCATAGGAAGAGGTTTGTACAGGAAAAGTAACAGACGAAATGGAGAGAACATTTTTCTATCATAATTTTTATCAAATTACCTGCTCACTTTAAATGTCTGCATGGATATACGGAAAATTTTATATAAAATGTATGAAAAGATAGAATGATTTACCTTTTTTATTAAATAAAGAGTACTAATAAAAATTGTTATTAAACCAAGATCATTTTAGTCTTAAATAAAACATAAACTTCTTCTGAACAAGCCTTTCTTAACTTATTTAAAGACAATGAAAACAAAAATAATAAATGATATTATTTACTATTGATGAATGTATAGTTTCCACAATAAAAAAATTCTAAAAACTATACAGAGAAAAATGGATGTTAGAATTAATATCTAGATGTTTAACTATGAGACAGCCATCTTATATGTTCAATTGCAATATTTAGATATCCAGTTGCAATATCTAAGATATTGATATCGTTATACTTGAATATCTTAGATATTAAAACTGAATATATAACATAATTTTCCCACAATTGGGACATCTATTTTTTCCCGTACATATATTGCTGTTCGACGAAGAATTGAAAAATGTATATTGGATTCATAATAAGTTAAGCAAAAATGTGCATAAGTGACAATTAATTTTTTTATTGTAATTGGTACAAAGAATCATAAACTGATGCAACATTGAATAAGATTTCACTGTAACTGTAGATAATTTTGTAAATCAGGATGCAGACTAAATTTAACTTGTGTGGTATTAACCATCGATTAAAATAGGTTAAATAATGCAAAATATTAGTGTCTTCCAACGAAAATACAAGAAAACTCGACACAGGAAAAATGGAACGTTTTCTAGTCTAATATTGTTTGTGATGAAGATGTACCTTCCTGCAACTAAAGTTATCCTTTGCCGTGATACTATTTTCAACATGATTTTGTTGTCCTCAAACTAATGACGACAAAAAACTTACCCGAAGTTCAACCTTTTGGCGTATATCCAATAACTTCTGATATTCAGTAATTCCTTCTGAATCAGGCATTTGAGCAAGTATTCCAATGATTGCCGAACCAAAGAAAAGAAGGTCACCTTCTTTTTCCTGAAAAATCGTAAAGTTTCAATTATGAACTTAAATAAGTTGCATATTTTCTTCTTATACGAATTTTTGTTGCACGTTATACATACAAAAGCATTGTTTTCCCATTTTTTTGTACGGTGAACTTCATTTACCCACCCTGATATAAGGGTCACTCTTTTTACTATTAAAGTTTCCTGCAAAAAATATAATTATATATATATATATATGTCCAATAGGTACAGGGACATTAGACGTCTTTGGAATATCCTAACGTTGTTAATGACTTCGCGTGGACCAATCTGTCAGGCCTTTTACTGCCCTGAGGGTGTCTTATGTCGTCAAGACGTCTGAAAGACAACAAAAACTTAACATAAAGGTTCCAGAAACGTCTTTAAGGTATCTAACACATCACTCAATAAGTTTCTGGTCTGATATATAGATGGAACTACTGTTATTAAATCCATATGATTTCTTGGATAGAACCAACCTTCAACCGTTAAGTGTCAAATTTGATGCAGCAACTTTTGTCATTTTCAAAACAATGGTTTAAAAAGACTTTCGAGTGTTAATTAAACATTGCTTTTTAAAGGGAAAAAATACTGTTGAAGCAAAGCATTGGTTTGATAAGCGTTATAGGGACTCTGCGTGAGGGAAATCAACAATTATCGACTCGTATGTCGAATTTAAACGCGGTCCTACAAACACCGATGACGCTGAACGCTCTGGTCGCCCAAAATCAGCAGTTGTTCCGGAAAACGTAACAAGAGTGTACAAAATAGTTTCGGGCGATCGTAAATTTAAGTTGCGAGAGATAACTAACACCTTAAAGATATCAGAAGGTAGTGTGTTTATAATTTTGTACGAAACTTTGGGAATGCGTAAGTTGTTTTCGAAGTAGGTGTCGGGTTTGCTCAAATCTGACAAAAAGATTTTTCTGCATCGGTATGTAACAATGGATGAAACATGAATCAACCACTACACACCTGAAATAAAAAGATCGTCAGCTGAGTTGACAGCAACCGGTGAAAGCCGTCTAAAACAACCAAAAACTCAACAGTGGGCTGGCAAGGTTATGGCATTCGTATTTTGGGACGCGCATGGTATTTTGTTTATCGACTATCTTGAGAATGGTAAAACCATTAACAGTGACTACTACATGACATTACTGGATCGATTGAGCGTAGAAATCAAGAAAAAGCGGCCTCACATGCAAAATAAAAAAGTGCTGTTCCACCAAGACAATGCACCGTGCCACAAGTCCATGAAATCGAAGGTCAGATTGAGTGATTTAAGCTTCGAATTGCTTCCTCACCCACCATATTCTCCAGATCTGGCCACCAGCAACTACTCGCTCTTTGCTGACCTAAAAAAATGCTCCAGGGAAAGAGATTTGGCTCCAATGAAGAAGTAATTGCCGAAACTGAGGCCTATTTTGAGAGCAGACGAATCATTCATTTTTTTTTTTTTGGTGAGGAGGAAAACTGGCGAAATCTTTTATAGAGGTTGTACAGGACTCTCCTAGGACGTGTCTAGGCATACCTGTTAAAACCAGAGAACTCCCTCTCACGAACCAATACACCGCCCGCGGAACCGCCTTTTGGCTTTAAACTTCGCGGGCAGTTGGTTCCAGCTTAAAGTCGCGTACGACTCTTCCGTCGTCCGTTAGCCCGGGACCCCCATCCGCGGGCACACGCCCGTTAGGCAGGCCGGCTAGCCGCGCCAACCAGGGGAGGAATTGAGTGATGTGTTAAGAGATGTCAAAAGTCCCCGTGAATAATGCGCATATATTTTAATGGGACTGAAATGTCCAGTTGATGGCTTCCAGTCGTTTCATGGCTGAAAGAATTTTTTCAGACGTAAGAAGTCCACAAGACATCAGCTACTCAAACATCAACGCCCTGAAGTCGTATTTTATATGCCCCAAAGATGACTATTTCCCTGTGACCTCTTTAGTGTCTGCCACATATTTCTTTCAAAACATTAAGTACTTGAAATAGCTAGCAAAATTTGTGGGAAATGTTTGCTAATAAAGTCGTATTTAAATAGTATATTGTGTTACAATGCCGAGGCAATGGATTGCCGGTGGCTTATCCCCGGGTCGCTCAACTCGCCTTTGCCCCACATTCGCATACACGTCGACTCGACATCGGCAATCCACCGCTTCGGTATCGTCTGCTCCTGCGCCTCTTGCTGGCCTCAAATTCATGAGGCAATCATCGACATCGCCTCCTTGCAGCACAATATACTATTTTTTCTTTGTAATATTTAATGTGCTGTTACTTTTAAGAATGTGCGATCTGTTTTATTCATATCAATTGTCACTGATCTGGCTATCATATCATTGTTTTTCCTCCTTGCTACGAGTTTTGCCCATGGTAATTGTAAATAATCCAAATTATTTTGCTGCAAAAGTGTCGAATTGATCTGCATGGTAAAAAGGGATATTCACAATCAATATCTTGCATGAACTCTTAACACAATATGACTTAACCCGTTTCCGCCGAAAACGCCACTCGCGGTACATCGGTCTTCGGGAGCTCATAACTAATGCTGTAGGCTTAAAAAAAATTCAAAGAGACATATTTTTAAAGTTCAAGATCTGCCCTTTCCCATAGCGAACTCAAAATTGCATCAACATATTATTAATTATGAAAAAATGTTGTTTAGACAAAAAAAATCATGATTTTTCCGCTCTCTTTTTTTTTAAACTGAGTTTTCAAAAGCTTTCTTGTTAGCAATCAACCTGGGACCTTTTGAATCGGTGAAATAAATGTCTGAACTTTAAGAACCCATGGTTCAAAGTTCGATTTTAGGCCTTGGTATTTTCAAAATAGCACCCTAACCGTAAAATTTTTTCAAATACATTCATGATTTTTTGAATCGAAAACTATGAACTTTCGGAGAAAACACCAAGAGTGAAAAAGTTTTTAAAATTACTCAAAGAATGCACTTAAATTTTTCCAACTGCTTTCGAGAAATTTTTTTATTTTTTGTAAATGGTTAATTTTTGCAAAATCCAAAAATTGTTCAAAACGCTTCCAAAAAATTATCTTGGATTCTTCGGCTAATTCGTGAAACAGTTTATGCTTTTCAGTTTTTGTTTTAAGTTTATTGCTGTCAAAAAAAATTCCATATTTCAAAATACTATTATCAAAATGCTCCTATCGTCTGTCTGCCGTGAACAAAGTCTACGTTGCCCAACTATCATCATCGTGAAGGTCGACGAATATATATAGTCTTTTTTGTTGTTTTCTTTAGATTTTTTTTATCACTTGAAAAATGCTAAAAAAAATTTGTTTTAAATTAAAAAATATTTAAAAAAAAATTAAATTACTAAAATCTAAAGAAAAAAACGAAAAAGACTATCTATATTCGTCGACTTTCACGATCGGGATAGTTGGGCAACGTAAACTTTGTTTACGGCAGACAGACGATGGGAGCATTTTGATAATAGTATTTTGAAATTTCGAATTTATTTTGACAGCTATAAACTTAAAACGAAAACTAGAAAGCATAAAATGTTTCACGAATTAGCCAAAGAATCCAAGATAATTTTTTGGAAGCGTTTTGAACAATTTTTGGATTTTGCAAAAATTAACCTTTTACAAAAAATAAAAAAATTTCTCGAAAGCAGTTGGAAAAATTTAAGTGCATTCTTTGAGTAATTTTAAGAACTTTTTCACTCTTAGTGTTTTCTCCGAAAGTTCATAGTTTTCAATTTAAAAAATCATGAATGTATTTGAAAAAATTTTACGGTTAGGGTGCTATTTTGAAAATACCAAGGCCTAAAATCGAACTTTGAACCATGGGTTCTTAAAGTTTAGACATTTATTCCACCGATTCAAATGGTCCCAGGTTGATTGCTAACAGGAAAGCTCTTGAAAACTCAGTTTTAAAAAAAAAGAGAGCGGAAAAATCATGCTTTTTTTTTGTTTAAACAACATTTTTTCATAATTAATAATATGTTGATGCAATTTTGAGTTCGCTATGGGAAAGAGCAGATCTTGAACTTTAAAAATATGTCTCTGAATTTTTTTTGAAGCCTACAGCATTATTTATGAGCTCCCGAAGACCGATGTACCGCGAGTGGCATTTTCGGCGGAAACGGGTTTGTATTGTTGAGAATATTATTGGATTTAATATGCAAAAGCCAATTGGCTTATTCAATTCAGATGTCTTTTTATTGTAATATAATTGAAATAACTTACTTGCATTAAAGAAACAGATTCGTAACTACCAAGTGAATAAGCTCTAAATACTAGCTCGTCGAAGTATGCAAACTTGAAACCGTATGATATTAAATTTGATTCGAACTTTTTATGCAATATTACTTTTCCATCCTCCATGGAAACCCCAAGACCGATTGGTTTGTTGCATTCATTAAGAATGAAAACTATAGAATCCAATAAATTGCGAGATGAAATCTGTGGCATTTTCCCAGTTAATTGGATTAGTGAAGTCGAATTCAGCTTCCCTAAAAATATATTTAAAACAACTAAATTAGTAGTTAATATTTATATTTATCAACAAATAAATTTATAAAAAATAAAGAAAACCACCATAGACACAATAAATTAATCAATCATATCAATTTAACATACATCATTCAATCGATTGGTCGATTTCTGGATAAATTCCAAGAACGCACAGAGACATTGTCGTTTTTTGGACGTCCAAAAGTCTTAAGGATGTCTATGTCTATCCAATTGGTGTTAATTGGAAGTCTTATGTCGACAAGACGTCTTCAAGACTTGATATGTTTAAAATAAATCAATTGGACGGATATAGACGTTCTATATACGTCTTAAAGACGACTACGTTACCGAGCCTTTTGGATTATATTTTATTGCTCCGAAACAAACTTTATTATCCGAATTAGATTAATTTTGTTAGCCAAAATAAATCAATAATATCTATTGCTTCTCGATGTAGTTAAAGTTCAAATGAATATAACAAATCACCTGCAGAGTAAGCAGCAGCAAAAATTTTAAAAAGCACCAGAGCAGTTACACATTTCATTTCTTTAACTTAAGATGAATTCTCTTGTGAACAGCTTGTTGGCAATTACACATATATATCAACTTTTGTCTGAGTGATAAAAAATGATTTGCGTTACCTGTATTTGATTTTCTTTTGTCATGATAAGTTCTATTGAGCATAAATTACAATAACCATTAACAAATGAGATTTCTTGCTTACTTTTTATATTTAAACTGAATGAATATGCAAACCATTTCGAATAAAATGTATGAAAAGATAGAATAACTTACTTCTATTGCGTGAAGAGTAAAAATAAACATTGTTGTCAGGTGTACAAATAAGTTTCCACCCTTTTATATCAAAAATTGGGCATTTATTGTGAAAAAACGGAACCTTGTGTTTTATTCGAGGTATTGCCCATCGTATTGTTCTTGTTGCGTTTGGCACGAATCTTGATCCAATAATGCTTCCAATTCCGAGTCTTCGTACAATTTCGGCCTTTCGCTACTATCTTTGTCTTCGATGTCAAATTTACCGTTCTTAAACTTTTGAAACCACTCACGACAACTTCTCTCACTTAAGGCAGCCTCACCATATGTCTCTACAAGCAATCTATGCGACTCAGCTAAAGATTTCTTCAATTTGAAGAAGTAAATTAAAAGTTCCCGCAAATTATGCTTATTCGGCTCAAAACGCGACATTTTCGCACATAAAAGAATATATTATACTGATAAAAATTCACTAATATTTCAATGCTATGTTGTTGACAGATGTTTAACCTTACGACCGTGACGTTTTACATCTGTCAATTTCAACCAAAACTTTCTGGTGACGCCAACTTTTGTCAAACGGCGGAAACTTATTTGTACACCTAATGTAAAAACAAGATAATTTCAGTCTTTTGATAATCAGTAATCCTATCAAGTCGTAAAGTTTCAAGTTTAAACTTTAATAAGTTTCATATTTTCTTAATATGCTTAATATAATATTGTTATGCGATTTACATACGAAATCATTATTTTCCAGTTTGCCACTATTTTCCATTTTTCACATTTGCCAATGTGATATAAATGTAACCTTTTTTTTAATAAAAATTTCTGCGCAGAAAAGTTTAGGTATATACTACTGTGGGCAAAAACTAAGGTGAATTTTGTTATAATATGAAAAATCTTTATTTATTTATCCAAATCAATTACAGCCCCTTCAAAGTAATACCCTCCTGATATAATGCACTTATGCCAACGTTTTTTCCAATCGTTGAAACACTTGTTAAATTCGATTTCCGCAATTGCCTTCAAAGCCTTCTTCGATTCGGCTTCTATCTCTTCAATCGTGTCAAAACGATGTCCTCGGAGTGGTCTTTTGAGTTTTGGGAATAGCTAGAAGTCACACGAAGCCAAATCAGGCGAATATGGTGGTTGTGGAACGATATGCGTTGAGTTTTTGGCGAAATGGTCACGAAGAACGAATGCAGTGTGAGACGGCGCATTGTCGTGATGCAAAAACCATGAGTTGTTTCTCCAAAATATCTTTTAAAAGGGTGTTGAGTGATTCTCTTGAAATGCCAATAGTGTCAGCAAGGTCTCTAATTGTCAATCGACAATTTTTGTGCACTAATTCTTTGATTTAATTGACGTGTTGCTCTTCAGTTGATGTTGATGGTCGTCCGGGGCGTTCCAAGTCATCAACACGTTATCTGCATTCTGAACATTTCCACAACTGAAGTTTCATTCCGCAAGCAAAATTTAATGGCACTTCTTTGCTCAACAAATTCAGTCATTGTAAAAATCGAAAAATCACTTTTAGTCATTTAGAAAACACAAGCGTAACTATGTAAAAAATGATGACATCGACGTGAAATTTGGAACAGATGTCGGTAACAGTAGGATCAACATAACAATAAAAGAGTTTGCCCGAATCGATTAGCCCACGAAGTTTAAATTAAAAATTCACCTTAGTTTTTGCCCGCAGTAGTATCTACTAAGTACACGGACATTAGAAGTCTTTGGAATATCTTAAGGACGTTAAGAAGGTCGCGTGGATCTATATGTTATGCTTCTTGCTATCCCAAGGATGTCTTATGTCCTTAATACGTCTTTCAGACAAAAGATGTCTAAAAGACAACAAAAAGCAAAAGCAAAAAGCAAAACAAATACGATATCTCGCAAAAGTTCAGCCTTGCTGATGTGAGCCTATATATAACCGTTCATAGGTACATGTATTTTTACTGGCACCGTGGGTACACGTGACCCAAAAAGTCCAGACACTTATTTTTTCATGAAAAAGGACTTCAAAAAATCTCTCAATATTGAAATTATTGGAAATAAGTAACTTTTATGAGGGCAAAAGATTGGTGAATACCAATCAAATCTACTCTTAAGGTTTGATCCACGAAAATTAGACCTTAGGCAAAAATAGATAATTTTGCTTTCAAGAATGGCAATATTATTATTGAAGGGCCATTTTGGAAGAGAAAAGATTAATTTCCATTAGAACAATTTGAAATACAGAAGAATAATTTTATTAATAAATTTTATTTTTGCTCAAACTTTTTTTCTTATCGCTTCTTACCAAATTTTAAAAAATAATGTGAATTTAATAAATTACAAATCACTTTTTCAAGAAAAAGATTTCCTACAACTTCACCATTTCCAATCTTCGAAACTGAATAAATTATTATCAAATTCAGCAATTTGTTTATAAAAATTTCGTTTCGGAAAATGTTTTTTTAATGGTTTCAGCCATTAAAGAATTTATTTTTAAAAATCAGAAACGGTGAAGTCGCGGAAAATATTTTCTCTGAAAAAATGACTCATGATTTATTACAATCGCATAATTTTTTTAAATTTGTTAAGAAGCGATAAGAAAAAGAGTTGTGTCAAAAATAAAATTTATTAATAAAATTATTTTTCTGTGTTTTGGATTTTTTTCATGTAAAATAATCTTTTCTCTTTCAAAATAGCCCTTCAATAATAATATTGCTATTCTTGAAAACAAAATCATCTATTCTTGCCTGAGGTCCAATTTTTGTGGATGAAAACTACCTATATATATGCTGTCTGAACTGTGCAAATACAAAACCGCACGACATTATAAATATTTGATACTAATTTCTTATGCAATATTAAGGGCATGTTGATACTTAGTAAATTAGCAAATTTGATTGATTTTAGGTTTCTGCAAGTTTGTGTCCAAAATGCATAAAATTTCGTTTCCAAAATTTGGGAAATGGTACATAGATAAGATAAAAACTGACGTAGATAGACTGCTTTTGGTTTCGAAAATGAAAAAAAGTTCAATTTCACAAAATGTATTGGCAATTTTTTTTACATTCTCATCATGGATGAGAAGGTATTGGTTTTATGTGAAAAATGACTTTCGAAATTTTCATCAAATCTTTACGTTTTGAGACCCCCTGAGTCAGAAAAAATGGTTTTTACGAAAGTGTCTGTCTGTAGGTCGTGTGCGGCATAACTCTCGATAGAATTATTAGATTGAATTGAGCTTTGGTACACTTTATCGGAGCCGAAAAAGTAAGGACAAGTTTGTTAACCACCCACATCCAATCAAAATTGAGGGATTGAGCACTACTTTTGTGTTTTTGAAAATAATTTTTTGAAAAAATCTAAAATTTCAATATTGGTTTTAGATAGTGCTCATAAATCTCTAAAAATTATCCTGATAACATTTTTTGATTAAATCAAAATTAGAAATGTTACAGCATATTCAAATTCTAAAAAAGTCAATATCAAAATTCCATTTTCCAGTTAAATTATACGAGATACGAAAAAACGTTATGATACAATATTATTTTCTACATAAAGACCTACAAATTTTAATTGTAACATTTTTTCATAAGATGCATATTTTTCTTTTTAATTAAAAAAAAACTATTGAAAATCCAAAATTCAATTTTTTAACAATAATATGTGAAATACGAAATAAACGTAAGAATACAAAGTTTGTCGTTTCAAAAAGATCTACAAATTTTGTCTTACACAGTTTCTGATAAAGCATATATTTTTCGTTTCGATTCCAAAAAATACGATTAAAATTCAAAAATTCCATTTTTTAGACAAAATATGTGAGATACAAAAAAAACGTATAGATGGAAAATTGTTTGCCTAAATGAGGTCTACAAATTCTCATTAAGACATTTCGGGACAGGATGTATATTTTATGTTTTGATTTTTAATATTAAAAAAATTCGATTTTTTTCACCAAAATATGTAAGATACGAAATAAGCGTTGTTCTGCAAAATCGTTTCCTTAAATAAAGTCTACGATTGTTTTTTCTTTTTGAGAGATTTGGAAGAAAATAAATTAATTTAATCATGTAATTTATTAAAAAGTTACTGAAATGTATACAGAAAATCGAGCGCGAAACGCGAGCGTCATGATGAGAATGTGTTCCTTAAGGTTGATAGAGCCTTAAGTAAATTGAATCTCCTGTTTCACTTAATTTCAAAAAGAAATAGAGTGACTTTGAGAAAATGTGTAATTCACATCATCTGTAATATCATTATAAAATTGGTTTGAGCTTCAGTATCAAAATATAAGAAATAAACTTGAATGTATGCGAAGAGCACAAGACCGAGCGCGAAGCGCGAGGTCCAGAAGGAACGGAGCGCGAAGCGCGACGATCGAATTGCGCGCCCTAGGCGCGCTCAAACTTGCGAGCGAAGCGCGCGATGAGAATGTGCCCGCGAAGCGGGCAGATTTTTTCATTCTCGAACCAAAAGTAGTCTATGAACGTATGTTTTTATCTTGTTTGCCATTTCCCAAATTTTAGACCAAATTGTTCACATAAATTCCTAATTTTCTCAAGTATCACATTCTCTTAACATTCCCTCTTTCAGGGCAACCGTGAAATTAATTTTTTCTTTGAATTCATCTAAAAAAAAGCTACACTATTTAAGATATTTCTCGCCAATCTGATGCCTGGCATTTTTCCAGTCAGCTAGTTTAGTAATATCGAATTTAGCTACCCTAAAAATATATGTAAAACAATTAAATTAGTACATGTACCATATTTATCGAACAGATAATGGGTATTGGTTCAAGTTTACATGGTATACGTAGTAATAAATTTGTCATCGATTATATAAAGAAACAACAAGCAATTTTTTCCTCAAGTTTGGGCGTTCTAAAAATATTTAAAATACTTCACTTTATTCGTTAATTATTTAAATAAATTGAGCGATAAGTGAATAAATTATATCACATTGTTCCAAAAAAATTTGATTGACATAATAAAATTGATTTCAGTAGTCAAAAATGTGTTAAAATATTATTCATTGAAGATAAAAATATAATTACATAAAGAGCATTATTTCGATTTGTGACACATTATTTCTGTTGGCGGAGTTAAAATTCCTGTTCAAACGAACTGATATCTCTCAACTTGTACATCGTAAATAATGTACAGGGACGCAAATAATTTCCACTGATTTATAGTATTATTATTTTCAAAAGTATCCATCCTACTTTTGACATTGTTTGCATGAAGATTCAAGTTAAACCACGCGAAAATAGAGCGGAATACAATTTTTCGTAACATTCTGTGGATATTGCGAAAATTATTTTATGCATAATGTATCCTGTTTGTTCTGCTGCTGAGAAAATTGAAAATAGACTTATATTGTATGATGTATTTTTCCAAAAAAATTTAATTGGCATGATAAAAATGTTTTTAATAGTAAGAAATATATTAAAATATTATTTATTTAAGTAAAAATAACTACATTATAATAATTTTTCCTGACGGGGTTAAAATTTCTGTTAAAAAAAATTACATTTCTTAGCCTTTGTATCTTAAATAATGTACAGGGAAAGAAATGATTACCGTTGATTTATTGTGTTCTTGTTTTTAAAAGTATTCATTATATTTTTGCCATTATTTGCATGAAGATTTATGTTAAACAACACAAAAATAGAGTGGCATCCAATACTGAAGCAAATGAGCTCCATTGAAGTTTTACGTATTTCATCTTAAATTAACGTTTTTATTTTTTTCATATCATTCTATAAATATTGCGAAAAGTATTTTAGTCATAATACATCCTGTTCATTCTGCTCCTGAGAAAATTAGAAGTAGACTAATATTGTATCATGAACATTTCTGATAAAATGTATATTTTTCGTTTCAATTTTAAAAAATACTATTAAAATTCAAAAATTCAATTTTTCAAACAAAATATGCGAGATACGAAAAAAAAATTTAGCTGGAAAATTATTTGCCTAAATGAGGTCTACAAATTCTCATCAGGACATTTTTCGCCAGGATGCATATTTTATGTTTTGATTTTAAAACCGCTATTAAAAATAAAGAATGTCATGATGAGAATGTATTCCTTAAGGGGGTCCACCTGTGTGAGGGCGGTATATCGAACGCTTTTTCGGGAATGTTTGTTAGGAGAACTAATTCGAAAATGAGAATAAGTTTAAAGTTATTTTGAAGGTTTGTGGTTTTATTATAATAGTAAATTTTTCCAATAGTGTAATAGTTTAAAAGACGTTCCTAAGATATTGAGACTATTTCGATTTTTGTTTTTTTGCTTTAAGGAGACTCGATACATTTAACGAAACTTTTAACTAAACACTTCCTAAAAAATTCTTCTATAAAGTATTATTCAGTTTGAGGTACATATATCTGATATTTTTGTGCAGAAATGGCCAATAACGAGAGATGTTCGTATCGTGGAGGAAAATAATGATTTTATATATACAATAAAAGAACAAAAGAACCCTTTTGTAAGTATGCCAAGTAACAAAGTTTCATACATTTAAAAAAAATGCAAACAACTAAACTCACATTCTTCTAAAATTATAATTAAACATGCGGAAGAGTTTATAAATAAAACTCTCTATTTTAAATAGAAAAATTGTATTTCTCCAAACACGACCAAATTTTTTTCCATTATTTGGCAAAAATTGTCGTTTTTAAAGGGAGTATTGTTATGGTATATAGAACATTTTTTTGATGGGTTGGGAAATATGTGAATTCCTGAAAATATTAGAATAATTCATCAAAGTTGCTTTTAGAAGAATTTCTTTGTTTCTAAAAGCTAATTGAAAGTGGAAACCTTACCATTTTAGGAAAAGGAAGGCGATCTTCTGTTCTTTGCCTCAGCTGTTATTGGAATCCTTGTTGAATTGCCTCATTTGGATGGACGTACTAAGTATCAAAATTTAATCCATATACGCGAAGCAATTTCGCAGCAACTTGATGAGGTAAGATTTGTTCGTGAGTAGCTTTAATACAATAAAATTGTGTGGAAAATGGTGCCACTAATATGGTTAATTTCTGTTTCAGGAATATTCTTCATCAGGATCAGAGTAAAAATAGCACATCATTTTTTATGTGTCGTGCTTTCTACCCTTTCATTAAAAGACACTATTATTTTAGAATGTATAACCTTTTTTAAATGACAATTATTGTGATATAAGTTCAAATTACTCTACCTCCAGATTTATAAACTTGACTAATTGTGATTTATCTGTGACTTGTAATATTGATGATTAAATTGATTTGAAATATTGTCGACCAATTTTGATAATCCAGGGGTTATAGAAGATTCTAGAAAAATTCTGTTTCACAGATACTTTGATGCACATGAAAATTCATAATTGCGTGTATTAAATGTCATATATTGTATAAGCAAATGACTTTATATACTTTTAAATTAAGGGGGTCCGCCTGTGTGAGGGCGGTATTTCGAACGCTTTTTCGGGAATGTTTGTTAGGAGAACTAATTCGAAAATGAGAATAAGTTTAACGTTATTTTGAAGGTTTGTGGTTTTATTATAATAGTAAATTTTTCCAATAGTGTAATCCGAAGGCTTGTATTCATTAAGGGCATTGAAAGTGACCCCTTCAAAATGGAATACCGAAATTGTGGGCAAGATTCCGCTCGAACCAGTTATCTAAAACACAAAAAGTAAAAAAAATATTATTTCTGTTTATGTTGTCGAGGTACTGACGTAGTAATTTGACGAAATTTTAAAAATTGAAGAAATGGCAGTACTTTTCATAAAAATTAATCATTTTCATGCTTTTTTCGATATAATATATGCTGTAAAATTTAAAAAAAAAAAGATTTCTAAAAACCGCTACGTGGGTACCTTCAGTTATCTCTATAAATGGGTCAGTTAAAATTTCAAGTTAATCTGTTAAGTAGATTTTTTTCAATCCTGCCCACAAATTTCAAAAACATGGTTTCTAGAAAAACGCGTTTAAAGTTTGGAAAAACAACAGAACTTTGTATTGTAGACTCACATTTGGCGCCCTGTAACACTTTAATTAGGTTGAATTCATGAAAATTGCTTAAGGACATCATTAGTCATATCTTAAAGATGCAAAAAATGTCAAAAAAAAAAATCGATTTTTCGAAAATTTTACACAGGTGGACCCCCTTAAGAAGTAAAAAAATTGAGCGCAAAGTGCGAGTATCGTAAGAATGTGTTCCTCAAGGCCGATAATTGATGGAAATCCAATAATTTTTAAGAAATTGGTAAGAAGCCTTAAATTAAAAAATGAATGGGAAACAGAAGGGTATTTGGAGGGTTTGACAAATCGTATTATTTAGAAGGCATAGAAAAGTTCAAAGATCGTTGGACTCGTTGTGTGGAGCTAAAAGGAGAGTACATTGTGAAATAAAACCGATTTTTGCGAAAAAATTAATTCTTGTTCATTTTATCACGTCAATATCAATCACCTTAGTATAGATATTCAACTACGAGACAAGCATCTGATAAGATCCTAACGTAAAAGTCTGGGTAGGGGATAGGACCTTATACTAGTAAGAGGGAGTAATCAGTCGAGTCGTAGGTCGTAGGATGAGCTAAAAAGACTCAGGGACCTGAGTGTCTCAAAGAGTAAAAAGGCTGAGATAAATCTTAGAGATCTAAGAGAGTAAGTTTCGAGAAAAGTGAAGAAGAAAGAGAGAATAGAAGTTAGGAGCCGCTTGGACTTGGTCTTGGTCTTGGTAGGCGGAATCAAGCTAAGTGATCGGTGGGCGAACGTCTTTATTTGAGATATTATACAAGGCGTATTCCTAGATCACACACAGTTTTTTCGAGAAATTCGACTTTATTCCTTGACATAGTTTCCTTCAAGCGTAATACATTCATTCCAACGCTTCTCTAACTTTTCGATGCCTTTTTTGTAGAATGATTCGTCTTTGCTCTCAAAATGGGCCTCAGTTTCGGCAATCGCTTCTTCATTGGAGCCAAATCTCTTTCCCTGGAGCATTTTTTTCAGATCAGCAAAGAGCGAGTACGGTGCCAATGGTGCACGGAGAATAAGAAGATTACTCTCCGCTGTTTCGTAATAGGCGCATGCGCAGTTCAATTTTTACATTAAATTTCTCTGTATCGTAATACACAACATTGCGCTACTCTCAACTGTAGCGTAGAAACGAGTTTACGCGCCGGAGGCACATAAAATACCATGTGCGTCCCAAAATACGTATCCCATAACCTTGCCAGCCCACTGTTGAATTTTGTGGTTGCTTTGGACGGTTTTCACCAGCTACTGCCCACTCAGCTGACGATATTTTTGTTTCAGGTGTGTAGTAGTGGATCCAAGTTTCGTCCATTGTCACATACCGACGCAGAAAATCCTTTTTACCTCGCTTGAACAGCTCCAAACAGCGCTCTGAATCCTCGACGCGTTGTTGTTTTTGGTCGGGTGTCGATGATTGTTGATTTCCCTGTTGCAGAGTCCCCATAACGCTTATCAAGCCACTGCTTTGCTTCAATAGTATTTTCTCCCATTAAAAAGCAATGTTTGATTAACACTCAAAACTCTTTTTTATCCATTGTAATGAAAATAACAAAAGTTGCTTCGCGAAAACCTCTATAACTTCTGAAGTTCTGAACTAAACGTCAGATTGACATAAAATTTTGATACTTAACGTTTAAAGCTTGGTACAGTGGTACCATCTATGTATCAGACCGGAAACTTATTGAGTGATGTGTTACTTGAATATCTTAGATATTAAAACTGAATATAAAGGGTTTTCCAATAGGGACATAACAATTTCGTATCTTTATATGAACGCACCCTTAAACTTTTTTAATGAACTGTCAATGTCAAAACGTTAATTAAAGTGAACATTTTCATCATAATAAAGTTCACGAACCAACAACGTTTGGAAATTATTAAAAATTACTACCGAAATTCTGAGTCCGTGGTCGCAACTTTAAGAGCGCTTACTACAATTTTCGGCCGTAATAATCTTCCCACCCGACAGGCTGTGCGTGCTATAGTGGATAAATTCGAGACCAAATTTACACTATTAGACGTTTCGGTGCCAAAAAGACGTCGTATTGTTCGAAGCGAAGAAATAATCGCAGCCGTAAGTGCATCGATTCAAAATGAACCAAATCAGTCGATTCCACGTCGTTCTCAAGAATTGAGCATCGCTCAAGATTATTTGTGGCCAGAATTGGATAAACTTGACATCAATGATATGTGGTTTCAACAAGACGGTGCCACTAGCCACACAACACGCGTCACAATCGATTTATTGAAAGGCAAATTCGGCGAACGTGTTATCTCGAGAAATGGTCCGGTTGAATGGCCGCCTCGTTCATGAGATCTAACGCGATTGGATTTCTTTTTATGGGGCCATATCGAGTCACTGGTCTATACCAACAAGCCAGCAACTTTAGACGACCTCAAAGACAACACATCCAACGCGAAAATGCACTGAAAAAACAGTATAGCTAAGAGAACTATATTTTAGCCCTCAGAACCAGAAAATATCAGAAATATACGAGTATAGGTGAGACAGCTATACAATTTCGTTGATATGACAATACCATGTATAGCGATCGTAAACAAAATATTATGCCATCGTTATCGCTCTTGTGAATTTTCGCGTGTGATAAAACAATACGCGATACGCAAAAATGATCTTTCAAAGAAAGAAAAAATGCTCCAAACAAATCGACAAACGCTTCGAAAAAACGCCTTAAAAAATGACACTTCTTTCTCATTTCGAGGTTAGAGTCGCGTGCATGCGAAGCAATGTATAGGTCGCGCGGCTAACTAGTATAGTTGTCTCACCTATACCGCATGGGTCGAGACACTATATACCGGTATAGGTCGAACAGCTATACTGTTTTTTCCGTGTGACAACGTTCCGGTCGAAATGTGTGCCAGAGTGGTGGAAAATTGGGTCCAAAGAATCGACCGCTGTAAACGGGCTCGTGGTGGTCATATCCGATATCGAATTTCATTCATAAAACGTAATGCTTGCACTACACCCACAATAAAGTTGAACTCAATATCTCAAATATTTCTGTGTTTTATTCATAGATAAAATTGTTATGTCCTTATTGGAAAACCCTTTATAACATAATTTTTCCACAATTGGGACATCTATTTTTCCCCACGCATATATTACTGTTTGATGAAGGATGGAAAAATGTATATTGGATTCATAATAAGTTAAGCAAAAATGCGCATAAGTGACAATTAATCTTTTTATTGTAATTGGTACAAAGAATCATAAACTGACACAACATTGAAAAAGATTTTGCTGTAAGTTAGTAAATTTTGTAAATCAGGATGAAGACTAATTTTAACTTGTGTGGTATTGATCAACGCTTGAAATAGGTTCCAGATTGAAAAATAATAGTGTCTTGCAATAAAAATATAAGAAAATTCAACACAGGAAAAACGGAGAGATTTTTACTCTGATACTGTTTGTGGTGAAGATAATAATTCTGCCTGCAACAGAAGTTATCTTTGGCCTTGATACCATTTTCTACATAATTTTGTTGTCCTAAAAATACTTATGATCGAAAACTTACAAGTTCTTTGTGTATTTGCATTACATTTTGATATTCACTAATGCCTTCTGAATCAGGCATTTTAACAAGTACTCCAATGATTGCCGAGCCGAAGAAAAGAAGATCACCTTCTTTTTCCTATAAAGTCGTAAAGTTTCAAGTTTGAACTTTAATAAGTTTCATATTTTCTTAATATACTTAATATAATATTGTCATGCGATTTACATACGAAATCATTATTTTCCAGTTTTTTCGTACGGTGATTCAGATGTTCCCCAATTTGCCAATGTGATATAATTTCAACCTTTTTTTTTAATAAAAATTTCTGCAAAAAAAGTGTAGGTATATATCTACTAGGTACAAAGACATAGACGTCTTTGGAAATCGTAAGGACGTTAAAGAGGTCGCGTTGACCTATATGTTATGCTTTTTGCTATCCTAAGGATGTCTTATGTTCTCAAGATGTCTTTCAGACAAAAGATGTCTAAAAGACAACAAAAAGCCTAATATAAAGGTTTTTTTATGTCCAGGTAATGGCTTACAGACAATTTATGTTCTAAATACGTTTTTTAGACGTAGGACGTCCACAAGACATCAACTAGACAGACATGGACGTCTTATAGACGTCTTTTATATGCCCCAAAGATTACTAGGTCCCTGTGACCATTTGGTTGTCTTCCACATATTTCTTCAAAAAATTAAATACTTGCTAATAAAGTAGTGTTTGAAAATAATATTTTTTCTATTGTAATGTCTAATCTGTTACTTTTAGGTATTTGCATCCATCTTTAGTATCATCAAATGACACTGATATAGCATTCTTGTCCTCATATCTCCTTGTCACCATTAGTTTCGCCCATTCGAAATTTGAATAATTCATTTCAATATCCTCTGAAATTTTCAAATTGATCTGCATGGAAAAAAGGGATTCTCACGATTAATATCTTGCATAAAGTCTCAAAGTCTCATTTCAAGCTAGAAAATTTTAAGAAAAATAATACGATATCTCGCAAAAGTTCAGTCTTGTTGATGTGAGCGTATATATAACATGATCAATTTTTGAAATAACTTACTTTCATTAGAGCAACAGATTGGTAAACACCAATCAAATCTGCGCTAAATTTAAGCTGTTTGAAGTGTACAAATACGAAACCGTACGACATTATGTTTAATACGAATTTCTTATGCGATATTAATATTCCATCTTCCAGGGCAACCGCGAGACCAATTTTTTCGTTGTATTCATCCAAAATAAAAGCTACACTATTTAAGATGTTTCTCGCCAATTTTATTTCTGGCATTTTTCCACTCAGTTGGTTTAGTAATGTCGAATTTAGCTTCTCTAAAAATATATGTAAAACAACTAAATTAGTAGTTGTACCATATTATATGCTAAATGTACCATTAGCAGCAAATAATTCTTTTTTAATTTTATATTCAAGTTTACATGGTATACCTAGGAATAAATTTTTCATTGATTTTATAAAGAAACAACAAGCAATTTTTCCCTCAAGTTTGGTCGTTCTAATAATATTTAAAATACTTTACTTTATTCGTTAATTATTTAAATAAATTGAGCGATAAGTGAATAAATTATATCACATTGTTCCAAAAAAATTCAATTGACATAATAAAATTGATTTCAGTAGCCAAAAATGTATTAAAATATTATTCATTTAAGATAAAGATAACTACATAATAATAATTTTCCTAGATGGAGTTAAAATTCATGTTCAAACTAACTGATATCTCTCAACTTTTGCATCGTAAATAATGTACAGGAACACAAATAATTTCCACAGATTTATAGTATTATTTTTTTCAAAAGTATCCATCCTACTTTCGCCATTGTTTGCATAAAGATTCAAATTAGACCACGTGAAAATAGAGCGGGATACAATTTTTCGTAACATTATGTGGATCTTGTGAAATAATTGAGTTTTCAGTCACTCTTGCGTAAAATACAGTATGAGTTTTTAATCTTGATATATTAAACTATCAAAAGAAACTTGAAAGTGAAATAAATTTAGATTACGGGAGTGTACCATTTTATAAAATACAAATAGTTTTTTTCTGATCCTTTTGTATGTAACATTGATGAAGATCTTCTTTTGTATAAATTATAATAATGTTCAAGTAAGGTAATTATGTCTCTCGAAAATCCGAGAAAAAGATATCATTTGATTTTCTTCCCTACACGACTTCTATTTTTATTTTAGAAACAGTACATATATAGTACACTGTAATAATATTTAGAACACACCATATGAAAGTTAAAGAGTTTCAGGGATTAAAACAAAGAATATCAGTATTTGTTACCGACCATGTGAAAAAACTTGTGATATAGTTAATTTTTGTACCTTAATTATACATTTGTTATATTGAAGCTTGAAGTAGATAAAAATTATTATAATTCATACAAAAATAGACCTGCATAAATGTTACATACTCTCTAAATTTGAATTAGTCAAAATCTACTGATTATCAGTGAAATTTGACTGATTCAAATAGCTAAAAAGCGGTTATTGTAAATCAGTCAGATTCTACTGATTATTTCAGTGAAAATTGACTGATTTGACAGTGAAAAATGTAACTTAAATTAAAATTAACTGGCATTATTATAGAAGGAATTGATAGTAATTATAACTGATTGTTGCAATGTTTAGTATTGTGTACAGCACATCACGTATTACTGACACGATGAGATATATAGCCAGTTTCATTTGAATTTTATTTTAACTGACTGAGGGAGTCAGAAGTCGATTCGAAAGAATTTCGAACTGTTTAGCTCGAATCCGATTTTTTAGATTCTATGCTGGTCTATTTTTTCACAAAATTTCAGTCATCATCTCTCAGAATAAATATACTTTTTTAAGAAGCCACTTAACTACTATTTTTTTTCTTGTAGAGGTACATCAGTAAAAGACTCAACTATTTTAGCCCTTAATATCGAGAAATAAAAAAATTATGAATTTTTTCGTAAAAACGGTCATATTTTTTACTTATACATTTTTTAAGCATACATAAATTTTATTTTTGTCTATGTAACCTACATGATCTTTTAGAGTTTTTTTCAAAAATTTGATTATCTCAATTAAATTAATTTCAGTAGCCGAATTAAATCAATGATTTCTATTGTTTCTCGAATTTAAAAAAGAAATCACCTGCAGAGTAAGCAGCAGCAAAAATTCCAAGAAGCATCACAGCAGTTACACGTTTCATTTTTCTTCACGTATAGATTAAATTTTTTGTGAATAATTTTTTGCTTCTATATATATGTGACGTGATCCGAGAAAAGGGACCTTCGTGGCAAAAGTGAAATTTTACACGACGAGCGATTAAAGAAATCTCGAGCTCGGGGCGAGGGAGCGGAGGAATAGTCTAAGTGGGGGATTCTGACCCCCACTTTTTACAGTTGCCCTGTGCTTCCCCACTCTCTTTTTTCATAATCCTCGTCATGATTCATTTTTTCAACAACTGTCTTTTGTCATAACCTAGTCACAACGAAGCGCGTTGCAACAAGCACGTTGATTCTGCGGAGCATAGAGCTCCGCGCAGGGGTCGCGGCGAGTAGCGGGGGAAGTGGTGGGAGAAGAAAAGAGTAGAGGTGTCGAGCTGCCGATCCGCACACGTTTGCAGACTTTTTTAATGATTATATCTTTTCAAATAATGCAGATACAACATTTCTGATTGCACCCCTAGAAAGAACAGTTCCAGAACTTATAAAATCAATCATAATCCTAAAATCGATTTTTTGCCTCGAAGGTCCTTTTTCTCGGATCGTGTCACAATTATGAATACAGATATCTTTCTTCGGCTGAGTATTATACAATATTTTGCGTCACGCTTTTTGGATTTTCTTCCACATGATAAGTTTTATTGAGAATAAATTACTTTCTCGGTTAAAATAAATGTAAGAATTATTTAAAATAAAACATATGAAAAAATAGAATGACTTTTTTTACTGCGTAAAGAGAAGAATAATTATTATCTTGAACCAAAATTATTCCAGTCTTGAATGAAAAATTAACTAATTTTAAGCAGATCTTTTCTTACCTTTTTCAAAAACTAGCAAACGAAAATAATAAATAAAATTATTTACTGTTTCTCAGTGTATAGATTCGTCTTAGAATAAAAAATACTTTTTTCTGTGAAACTTTAAGTCCGAAATACAATTTTGCCCCTTTTTTGGAATTTGACAAAAAGTACAGTATCATTTTTAATTTTATATTATTAATTTAAACAGGGAAAAATATATATTCAGGATTTATAGCTAGATATTCAACTACGGGATAAGCATTTTATATATCTGGTTATAATATTCAGATATATCCAGCTGTAATATCCAAATCATTGATACCGTTATACTTATATACCTTTACTGTTCGGAATTTTTGTATTTAATTTAAGGGGGTCCACCTGTGTAAAATTTTCGAAAAATCGATTTTTTTTTGGACATTTTTTGCATCTTTAAGATATGACTAATGATTTCCTTAAGCAATTTTCATGAATTCAACTTAATTAAAGTGTGACAGAGCGCCAAATGTTACAGGAAACAGATAAGCTGTTGGTGCCTATCGTCTAGGGCCGCGTGGTTAGAAATAATGTCGTGAAAATGAGTGAAAACTAGTTTTTCAACTGGCTTTCAGCTTATCGATGATTTTTCATGATTGTGTGTACAACGAGAGCTTATACAGGATCAGGAAGGGCAAGTTTATGGTCCTGGTATTGCAGATTAAATGTGAGTCTACAATACAAAGTTCTGTTGTGTTTCCAAACTTTAAACGCGTTTTTCTAGAAACCATGTTTTTGAAATTTGTGGGCAGGATTGAAAAAAATCTACTTAACAAATTGACTTGAAATTTTAACTGACTCATTTATAGAGATAACTGAAGGTACCCACGTAGCGGTTTTTTGAAATCTTTTTTTTTTAATTTTACAGCATATATTATATCGAAAAAAGCATGAAAATGATTAATTTTTATGAAAAGTACTGCCATTTCTTCAATTTTTAAAATTTCGTCAAAATGCTACGTCAGTACCTCGACAACATAAACAGAAATAATATTATTTTTACTTTTTGTGTTTTAGATATTTGGTTCGAGCGGAATCTTGCCCACAATTTCGGTATTCCATTTTGAAGGGGTCACTTTCAATGCCCTTAATGAATACAAGCCTTCGGATTACACTATTGGAAAAATTTACTATTATAATAAAACCACAAACCTTCAAAATAACGTTAAACTTATTCTCATTTTCGAATTAGTTCTCCTAACAAACATTCCCGAAAAAGCGTTCGAGATACCGCCCTCACACAGGTGGATACCCTTAATTTAAAAGTATATAAAGTCATTTGCTTATATAATATATAACATTTAATACACGCAATTATGAATTTTCATATGCATCAAAGTATCTGTGAAACAGAATTTTTCTAGAATCTTCTATAACCCCTGGATCATCAAAATTGATCGATAATATTTCAAATCAATTTAATCATCAATATTACAAGTCAAAGATAAATCACAATTAGTCAAGTTTATAATTCTGGAGGTAGAGTAATTTGAACTTATATCACAATAATTGTCATTTAAAAAAGGTTATACATTCTAAAATAATAGTCTTTTAATGAAAGGGTAGAAAGCACGACACATAAAAAATGATGTGCTATTTTTACTCTGATCCTGATGAAGAATATTCCTGAAACAGAAATTAACCATTTTAGTGGCACCATTTTCCACACAATTTTATTGTATTAAAGCTACTCACGAACAAATCTTACCTCATCAAGTTGCTGCGAAATTGCTTCGCGTATATGGATTAAATTTTGATACTTAGTACGTCCATCCAAATGAGGCAATTCAACAAGGATTCCAATAACAGCTGAGGCAAAGAACAGAAGATCGCCTTCCTTTTCCTAAAAATGGCAAGGTTTCCACTTTCAATTAGCCCTTAGAAACAAAGAAATTCTTCTAAAAGCAACTTTGATGAATTATTCTAATATTTTCAGGAATTCACATATTTCCCAACCCATCAAAAAAATGTTCTACATACCATAACAATACTCCCTTTAAAAATGACAATTTTTGCCAAATAATGGAAAAAAATTTGGTCGTATTTGGAGAAATACAATTTTTCTATTTAAAATAGAGAGTTTTATTTATAAACTCTTCCGCATGTTTAATTATAATTTTAGAAGAATGTGAGTTTAGTTGGTTGCATTTTTTTTAAATATAAGAAACTTTGTTACTTGGCATACTTACAAAAGGGTTCTTTTGTTCTTTTATTGTATATATAAAATCATTATTTTCCTCCACGATACGAACATCTCTCGTTATTGGCCATTTCTGTACAAAAATATCAGATATATGTACCTCAAACTGAATAATACTTTATATAAGAATTTTTTAGGAAGTGTTTAGTTAAAAGTTTCGTTAAATGTATCGAGTCTCCTTAAAGCAAAAAAACAAAAATCGAAATAGTCTCAATATTTTAGGAACGTCTTTTAAACTTTAATCGCCCACAAGACATTAATTGGGCAGACATGGATATTGAACAAATATATTTCCTTGATCCTAAATATTTCTACTCATTGCAATGTGGCAGTACTTCAATGGTTGCGTTTTTTCTTACCCCGTTCGATGAAATTGATTTGGCATGCACGTGTCCTCCTTTCTTAGCCGGAACAATTCCTGCATATACTATTGTATTCACATTAATATTCTTATCGCTTTTAACCTAGAAATTTAGAGATAACCATTAAAAACATATAAACACTTTCAATCATTATGACAAGGGATATTAATATATATATTGTTCATCTTTTCAGATTGATTATTAATACAGACAGTTGAATCCTCGTTTTTTTCGTCAAAATAATTTAAACAGCGTAGAAGAATGAATGTTTCAGGCTTATGAAGAAAGCCGGAAAAATATTGATTTCTTATACACGTTTTTATTACTTGACACTATAAGAATTTTTTTCGAGCCTCAGGTGTAAAAAAAATCTCAAAATTCTAAAATTTATATAAGATACAGTACCTTAATTTTCAAGAATGATTTAAAATTTTAGGTTTTCTTTTTTTTACGACATACATGGTGACAAAAAATATATGCTAATACATTAATTATTCGTGATCTTTTCCCTAGAATTGAATTGTTAGTTCATCAGTTTTCAAAATAACATCATTTCTTAGATACCAAAACCGTAAAAAATAAAAGGAGTTAAAATTTATAAAACTATTTTAGTTTTATTATCTTTTTATATTTGTTCGTCAATTTAGAAAAAAGGACATAGGAAATTTAGTATAACATTTTTAATTACAAAATAATTCTAAGTTGCGAATTTTTTTCATTTATAAACTTTTAAGTACATTTCTGGGAAAAAATTTTGAAGTCAATGTCTTATCTTTCGGAAATTTTTGAAATATATATGTGAAAATATTTGTCGGGACCATTTTCTTCCTTGTCAAAAGGATTATTTGTGCAAAATTATTTTTGTGTTGAGCAGAGGTAAACCCTTTTTCAAGGTAAATAGTTTTAATCGAAATGACATGAATTTTCGGAAACTGAATTCTTCTGGACTTAAGAGTACAACAAGATCATTTCTTGATGCTACTTACCTTTAGTAGAGCAACAGATTTGTGTATACCCATTACCAGAGCCATTCCAGACTGACCGCTGTATTGAAATCTAACCATGCAAATTTGTGAACATTTCACATATTTCATATGCACTACAATCTCTGCATCTGGCACCGATGCGCCGAAACCGAGCGTTCTATTAAATTCATCAAAAATGTAAACTACACATTTGGATAAATTCCCTTTATTGTTAATTGGATTATGTTTTCCGGGTGAATGGTTTATTAAAGTCGTATCCACCCCAGCTGAAAGCATTGATAAATAAATTAAATAAGTAGTTAAGTAATATTTCTGCACACATCATTTTTGTTTCACATTATCTTTTAAAAATGTCCATCTTAAAAGGTAGAGTCTGTTCCACAAGAAAAGGTATGCGTTTACTCGGAAAGTTTCAAAGAAAACCTCATTTTTATTTTTTGGCACAACAGTGCGCATGAAGCACTAGGGTGTACTCACCTAATAAACCGTCCAACCGCCGTTGTTCTGGATAATGGCCTGGCACCATCTGGGCATGCTCTCAACTAGTTTTTCAGCATATTCCGTAGGTAGAGAGCGCCATACCTCCTTAATTCGTCGAAGGAGCTGCTTCAGGGTGAATGCACGCCTTCCTGCAAGTTTCCTCTTCACGACACTCCACACATTTTCTACTGGATTCGCATCAGTAGATTGTGAAGGCCAGTCCAAGGTCGTGATGCCATTTTCCGCTTTCCAGGACGTGCTGAGGTGACTGCGATGTTTGGGGTCATTGTTCTCTTGAAGGATCCAATCCTTATTGTTGGCTCCAAGCACCTTCTCTGCGGATCTCAGAAGGCCACGTTCGTAGATTTGAAGCATTTTTTGAGCGTTGAGGTTCTCAGTAAAACGCTCTAAACAGCCAAACCTCGCTGTGAGAAGCATCCTCAAACATGGATCTTTATGGGGTGTTTAACAGTTCGCTAGAGGAAACGCTCACCAGCGGCTGACCAGGCACGTTTTATGGAGACCCATGCCCAAAAGGACGCTTTATCCGAAAAAAGTACATTGGATCAATCGTGATCAACATTTTCCGTAGCCCATGCCCAGCGTTTTTCCATGTGAACCTCTGAGAGCAGGAGTTCCTGCCTCGTGGGACGGTACTGCACTTTCGGCTCAGCTAATCTGCGTCTTATGGTGTTTATACTTACGTGTAGTCCCTTCTCCGCTAGCTTAGCTTTGGCTTCACACAGCCGGAGAGTTGGGTTGCGCTTGAACAGTGCAACGATCATCTTATCCTCCTTACTGGACATTGCTCGCGTCTCTCCTTTCCCTGTCAGGTCATCGACGGTTTTTGTGTCCCTATACTGCTCTATCCACATTTGCACGAAGTGCTTAGACTTTTTAAGCACTTTGGCAGCAGCTGAGTATGAAAGATGTGGTTCGGGTGCATGGGCGGACAAAAACACCGCTTCGTAACGTTTAGCGTAGATAGCACTCATAGCTTAATGTTGTGTAACATCTGACACTTCGAACAAGACTGAAACGAATAAAAATGAAAAATGAAAGGAACAAAATCTTTGAAACTTTCTGAGAAAACGCGTACCTTTTCTTGTGGAAACGGACTGTATCTTTTAAACATGTCCATCTTAAAAATGAAATTCAGATGTACCAGGGGTGTTAGTTGAAGTTTGCTGGTTTTTTCAATAAATAAAACACTTAATTCTCAAGGGAATCTCGAAAATTTGTTATTCAAAGTATTGACCGTTGGATTCTACACATTTTTTCCATCTTTCAGGCAAATCATGGATACCATTCCAAGAAACCTTTTTCTCTTTCAAGGCAAACCATTCGACGAGCCATTTTTCGACTTCTTCAACATTGACGAAGCACTGCTCTGCGAGTGAGTGTCCCATGGATGCGAAAAGGTGATAGTCGGATCGGGCGAGGTCTGGAGAGTGCGACGGGTGCGATAATATTTCCCAATTCAATGCTTTTAATGTGTTTTTCACCACTTTAGCGGTATGAGACGGTGCGTTGTCATGTTGTAGGATAACTTTGCCATGTCTTCGGGCCCATTCCGGCCGTTTTTCGATTAACGCATGATTCAAATTGATAATTTGTTGTCGGTAGCGATCCGTATTCACCGTCTCATCAGGTTTTAATAACTCGAAGTACACCACACCACACTGGTCCCACCAAATACAGAGCATTGTCTTACGGCCAAAGCGATTTGGCCTTGGAGTTGATAGGCCGACCTCACCAGGTGAAAGCCATGATTTTTTCCGCTTTGGGTTCTCGAAATAAATCCATTTTTCGTCCCCCGTGACAATTCGATGCAGAAAAGATTTCCTTTCGAACCGTTGAAGCAGCATTTCACAAATGGTTTTTCGATTTTCCATTTGTCTATCGTTCACTTGGTGTGGTACCCATTTTCCATACTTTTGGATTTTTCCCATGGCTTTTAAACGTTGGCAAATTGTTCCTCGGGTCAGATTTAGTGTTTGTGCCAATTGTTGTTGCGATTGGGTTGGGTCTTCATCCAATAACGCCTGCAATTCCTCGTCTTCGAACTTTTTCGCTGCACCAGAACGTTCATTGTCTGTTAAATCGAAATCTACACTTTTAAATTGACGAAACCATGTCTCACATGTTCTAATCACTGGAGCATGTTCACCATAAGTTTCTACCAGCAATCGATGAGCTTCAACTGATTTTTTCTTTTGGTGCAATAAGAAAAGCAACGAATGCCGCAAATGCGATTTACTTAGAACAAAACTCGACATATTCACTGAGGTAAACAACTATGATGCTATTATTTTGGCAGAATATAATTGTGTATTTTTGAAGGTTATTGTCCATAGAAAAATATGACATAGATGCCAAATCATAGAAATGTATACATATTTCTAGCGACATCTATGAGTAAAACCGGCAAATTTCAACTAACACCCCTGGTACACTCATAGAAAGATTTGATTGATTCGTGCACACGGAGATAGAATTCATATTCAATGCTAAGGATCAATCGGACCACGTGACTAAATTATACATTTATTCGTTTATGAAAGATAACTTTTTTAATTTACGAAGTATCTTTTTGAAAATTTGGGAAACGTAAGAAGACAGTAGAGAACGTCTGTTAACTTCTTTTTAGTGAAAATTTAAAAAAAAATCGTAAACTTATCGACAATTACAATTAACTGTAAATTTTTTTGCAACATTTTCACTCAAACGAAGTTGACAGACGTTCTCTGTCATCTTCTGTAGTGTTTCACAAATTTTGAGGAAGACATTTTCTACAATAAAAAGTCACGAACTTTTACAGGAATTTGTTCTCGTGATCTGGTTGATTCATGGTCTTAAAAAAACTGATATTTCCAAACTTTTTGGTCGTCAATAGTTCTAAACAAACTGACATTACTTATTTTCTCAGTCATAAATAATTTCAACAGAAAAATAATTTGCTTTTGACTCACATTGGGTTGTCCCAGAAGTAATTGCTTAATTTTTCATACAAATTAAACACATTTTTTTAAATACAAGGAATGAATTTTAAGCAGTTATATATTTTCCATTTTGTTCAATGACTTTTTGCCGTCTTTCTGGTAACTTTATGATTCCACGCTCATAGAATTTCTGGTCTTTATCGGTAAAAAACTGAACCAAGTACGATTTCACAGCTTCAGCACCATTTAAACTTTTTCCATTGAAGGAGTTCTGCAAAAATCGAAATAAATAGTAATCTGATGGTGCAAGGTCAGGGCTATATGGTGGATCTAACATCACTTCCCAAACAAGCCTTAACAATTTTTGGCGAGTGGCTAAAGATGTGTGTGGTGTAGCATTGTCGTGATGAAAAATTACACCTCTCCGATTAAGGTAGTACTGTCGGTACGTAGCTAATCAAATGAGTACTTTTTCTCATTTGGTTCACGTAGTATCTAAATTTGCCAACGTCACATAAGAAAGCGACTATACATGTGTGTATAGCAGATGACTTCTTACGATACGTGAATAGCACGCGCTTTCACTTATTCTGCGATGTTGCCACATCTATTTAATCGCCGTCGGTTACTGGAGAATGATTATATTTTTGCTTACTTAATTGGATTTTGCTACGCTTACACTTATCCAATTGAGATGTTTTAACTTGAAAAATGATGCTTATATTATCAATCAATGCTCCAGTCATTTTTATTGAAATCCGAAAGGTGGTTATGGCAGGATTTGTAAATGAATTCGGATTCCTATAAGGTTAGGTGCTAATCGTCTCAAAATGGAATTACTAATTACTCTCCTCCAGTGTACCCTAGGTCCTCAAAAATTTAACTGAGTCATTTCTTGCTTAATGTTCACCAGTGATTTCAATTTTATCAATATCTGAACGGTATTTTCATTTACGACAGTACCCACTTAACCAATTCTGACCGTTTTTCTTTGACCGCTGCGTCCAATTTGTCCAGTTGATTTATCAAATCAATTTCGACACTGTCTGTCTTTTAAGGGTCACAACTAATTTGGAATTTTGAAAATTTCGATTTTTTTGTTGTTGCATTTTTCAACAGCCCAGCAGGCGCTTTTTGAAGAAGGGGATGGTGAATTGTATGGGCCTGGAATAGCAGATCAGCTCTAGGTATGATATTTAAAAATTTATAACAATGAAATCAGTACTGTTATCTTTAAACGCGTTTTACTCAAAACTACATTTTTCAAATTTGCTGCAGCTGTAACTCGATAACAAATCATTCGATCGACTTGGGTCTTTTTTTAGCATATTGTGTATTTATTTTTCCATACGATGACCCTCCAGTTTTATGATTGGATAAAAAATATAATTTTGGTAGGCCAAAAACCATCAGATTTTTGAGCAAATTTGGATTTTTTTTTCAAAAATCTGCCATTTTGTTGCATATTAATTATTTTTTTACATTCGAGGGTCATTGTATAGGAAATATATTCTAGTTTAATAAAATTTTTGGTTTTTTTTATTTCCGGTACTGTGAGGCCCTTAAGGCTTCCTCACCATACACATCACGTAACTTTTTAGCAGCCTGTGCTGCGTTCTTTCTTTTACGGAAAAAAAGCAACATATGACGAAAATGGTCGTTTTTACACTCCATTTTAAAGTTGATGCCAAACTAACAACTGTAAACGAAATTACGCGCAATTTGCCAAGAGTGACAGCTAACAAATGCCGAAAGGAAAAAATCATGACATTGACAGAAGTCATTCAAAAAGATGGTCGAAGTCATCTATATGTGAAATCGGCAATTACTTCTGGACAACCCAATAACATTATCTTTCTCAAAGGTATTTATATCAAACTTCGAATGTTTAAAAAATTATATAGCTTTCAAAGAAAGGTTGAATTGAAACAAAAAATTATTATTGGATTTTATGGTTGAAACAAACGTTTCTCTTAACAATCTTTGATGATGAAATTTGAACTTGTGGTATAATACTTGGGTTGAACTTTTTTCAAAACTTCATGTTTTTTCATTGATATCAGAAAACTTTTTAGAATTTTTATCCACCATTGTGGATCAGCCATTTTAAAGTTTGAACATTTGGTTTTGGATTTGGAATCAGCACCCTCACAAACTCCTCATTAATAATTTTTATCGAATTCAGACATTTTATTAGGAAAATAAAAAATAATAAATAATCAATTACACAGGCACACAAAAAAAACCAAGTCTCTGATATTTGAACGCGACACATATGTTCCCATGTAATTTGATCCGCTGATCACGAATCCGCGGTCCAATTGACCCCATGACATCTGGGTCAAGGGCATTTGAAGGTCAAAATTGAACACACACATTTGAGTTGAAAAAAATGACTAATCTTTATGTTTTTTGGGTCGCTGAATAATAATTCGAGGTCGGTTTGACCTCAAGTAGTAAAGGTCAAGGTCATTTGAAGGTCAAACGTGTTTATTTTGGAAATAATGCATTTTTGACTGCAGATTCTGAAAGAACGGAAAATTTTACGTCCAAAACTGTATTTTTTAATTTTTTTAATATGATCCAAAGGTCATTTCAAGGTCATTATAAGTGGTGATGTGGAGAATCAATTTAATCACTGAAAAAATACGAAAATATGGTTCCCTTCACCTAAACTATTGCGGTAATATATTTTGGTGATCGTTGAACCAGAATACAAGGTTCGTCTGTCTCCTCAAGGACAAGATAAGGGTCGCCCCATCAAGGTAAAAAAAGAACTGAATCTCTGCAGAACTATAAATATGAGACTTTGCTTTTGTTTTTTCTTCTATAACGCTTTCTTTTACTTTCGAAGGATCTGTGTAGCGGATTTCTAATTCTTTTTGCGCTCTCGTCATCTTCTTCATCATCTGACACTCGATCTCTTTTCAGTAACCAACAGTAGTCCGCCAACATATTTACGTCCCATTTCCCTTGCCATCTAGTTTCAGCCTCTTTCAGATCTTGATGGAACCGTTCCCCTTGTTCTTCGCTGTAATCTCCCAAGTTATCAGGGAAATAGCTGAGATGAGCATCCATAAAATGAACTTTGTGACTCATCAAACATCCCAAACACTTATAGTTTCTTATCATATTTGCTACAATAGTTTTGTAGTCATCGCTTTTGTTATTTCCCAAAAAGTTCTGACAAACATCTCGGAAACTGAGCCATGCAGCTTTCTCTAAGTCATTCATGGTATCAATGAATTTTTCATCGTTAAACATTTTACGGATTTGAGGTCCATCGAATATCCCTTCCTTCAACTTCGCTTCACTTAATCGAGGGAATCGCTCCACTAAGTACTTAAAACATTTTTCACCTTTATCCAACGCTTTGACAAACTGTTTCATCAGCCCAAGTTTTATGTGAAGAGGCGGAAGTAAAACTTTTGAGGGATCAACTAAAGGCAGTTTCAGTATATTGTAACTTCCAGGAACTAGTTGTGCTCTTGCGTGCCACGGTTTTTTTACCTACTGGTTTTCGCGATCTCTCCAATCCCATAAACATAGGAAGCAGGGATACTTTGTAAATCCTGACTGTTGACCAAGAAGAATCGTTATTATTTTTAGATCGCTACAAATCTGCCAATTATGTTCTTTATATCGTATTTTATCCAATACGTATTCCACATTTTCGTAACTTTCTTTCAATTGCGTTGAGTGCGCTAAAGGTAGACTTGCGTACCCATTTCCATTATTGAGAAGCACTGCCTTCAGACTCCGTTTTGAGGAATCTATAAACAATCTCCATTCTTCAGGAACATAAATACCTTCTTTCATTTCGTTCATCAAACCTAAAACATCTGTGCAATATACCAGAGTGCCTTCTTCGTCTTTCTTGAAATATTGACGGAATTGTTTTTCTCTATTTCTGTAGACTGATGACTTCGTTTCCCGTTCAAGCATTCCTCGATTTTTCAACACAGCGGCCATGTATTCAGAAGCATCTTTAGGAAGCCCCATATCCCTGATAAAATTACTTAAACTTTCTTGATTGAATAGTTTTACAGGTTTATTTTTTTCCTCCCTCAATTTTGGAACATATTCTTCTTCATGATCATCTTGGTCGGAGCTATCGAGAGATTCTTCTACACTGTCAAACCATTCCTCCCTATCAGTTTCTTTACTCGTTGAAGCTTCATTCATTGATGGACTCGTATCCATTTTTTCGTCAGCACACTCTACCCTAGATTTTGCTGGTACAACGGAAGATACTAGTGCGTATGATATCTGTGACTTTGTTTTAACGTTGAATCCTTTAACATTGGTATTGCAAAAATAACAATCTTTCTCGGATTCAGGTATTGACCATATTACTGGTGAAGTATATTTCAAAATTTTATCATTTCTGGTTTTATCCCATCGGATAAGCATATTAAAACAAGAGCAGCAAATAGTTTCTGGAGCAAACGTTGAATTTTGAACAGAAAGTTCTTTTTTATAACATTTCTCATATATATCTGTACATTTTTTATTCATTGACCTACGATATTTGCTTACTTCATATTTCCCGCAAACGTAACAAAAAATATTTTTATCAGTGCCACAAAAGTGGCTTGCAGCATCTTCAATTCTTCTTGTAGCATCATACTCCTTATTAGCCAAGTCACCAACTAGTAAAGAGCTGCGGTCACTTGATGACGATGATTGCGGGCCCGCTTGCTCACCCTGACCAACCGCCGATACTGGGCATCCAAGACCCTGCATCGTAGACTTTCCTGTGCCAGCCATGACGGCGTCATGCCTTCACCCCAGGGCTTAGCCGGAAAACAAACAAGAAAAACAAAGCCGTTTCCGCCGTCACCACGTGGAGGTGCCCTGGGTGCTGACACAAGATAGGTATTACTGATAGATACTACTCCGTTCTTTCAGAATCTGGAGTCAAAAATGCAGTTTCTTTTCAAAATAAACAAGTTTGACCTTAAAATGACCTTGACCTTCACAGCTTGAGATCAAACCGACCTCAAATTCGAATTCAGCGAACCAAAAAACATAATGATAAGTAGTTTATTCCACTAAAACGATATTTTTCCCAATTTCGACCTTCAAATGCCCTTGACCCAGATGTCATGGGGTCAATTGGACCGCGGATTCGTGATCAGCGGATCAAATTACATGGGAACATATGTGTCGCGTTCAAATATCAGAGACTTGGTTTTTTTTGTGTGCCTGTGTTATTATTCATTATTATAAATCCGTAGACATCAAACTAAATATTATAATGCATGAAAGTTCGAAATTCAATTTCTTTCAATGGCACTTAGGATGTTTTATTCAAAAGTCAATATCAAGCATTTTTATCACTGAAGTGATAACAGTTTTTGAGTAAATTGTTTTAAGGTCAATAAACCTCAATGAATACTAGAATAGATTTTTTGTGCTCCTTGATTTAAAAAAAAATGTGCAAAACTTGAAAAGTTTTTTGTCTCTCTTATAAAGTTTTTTTGTGACACTTAGGATCATCTGTCATGACACCCTTTATTTCATTTTTCCAAAAAAACTTAATTAACACGATTGAATTAACTTTAGTAGCTGAATTGAATAAAAATAATCTCAATTGTTTCTTGATGTAGTTAAAATAAAAATAAAGACAAAAAATTACCTGCGACGTAAACGACAGCTAGAATTCTAAGAAGTACCGCGACAATAACGCGTTTCATTGTTTTAATTAACAGAGAAAATCTGACAATGGAGAATTTTCGTAATAACTATATATATAAATTTCAGTCTACATATGATTATTAGACAAATGAATTACGTCGCTCGTACTTGATTTTAGATATGCGTAATAAAGTTTTATTAGACATGTGTAAACTTACTTAACATAAATTACAATTGCTTTTGTAGAAAAGAGACTACAATTTATGATCGTTCCACAGTTTTCATTTACAAATATGATTATCAAAGTTCAATAATATTTATGAAACGATAATATTTTTTATTTTTCAAATTATAAAATAAGCAGTTAAGATTAAAATGATGAGTTATCGCGCTATTTCATTTTTATAATTTTTATTATGCCGTTAGAGAGGTATTTGTAATTACTACCAAGAATCATAGAACCATATAAAATTGAATTATCATTTTTTCACAATACAGTAAAGTCAGAGACCAAAGTTAGTTTAATTTGAATAATATTGATTGTCTGAAAGACGTATTTAAGATTCAAGATGTCTGAAAGACATCAATCGGGCAGAGATGGACGTTCAAAAGACGTCTTCAGAACGTCCATGTCCGACAAATTGATGTCTTTCAGACATCTTAAAACTTATTAACGTCTTTTGGAGATATAGAGGCCAATTGGGATTAATTGGGCAGACAAGGACATCCAAAAGACGTCCGAAGACGATTTAGTCCCTGTATCCTCTAGGTTACAAAATGCAATATATTAGTAACTATCATCGAAATAATAACAATCATTATAATATTTAGAACGCACCGTATGAAAGTTAAAGAGTGACTTAAATAGACGATAATATGAATAACTAGAATAATTGTTTCAGGGTTCAAAACAAAAATCATCAGTATTTGTTACTGACCATGTGAAGAAACATATCATTTAGTTAATTTTTGAATCTTATTTATAAATTTGTTATATTGAAACTTGTAGTACATGGAAATTATTATAATTCATACAAAAATAGACCTGCATTAATGTTACATTAATGTTACATTGAATTTTATTTTAACTGATAGAGCGAGTCAGAAGTTGATGTAGAAGAGTTTCGAACTGTTTAGCTCGAATCCGATTTTTTACATGAAAATCCAATCATTTATAAAAAAACTGATAAGAAGCTTTAAATAAAAATTTATTAACACTTTGAATGGAGTTGAACTTTTTTCAAAAATTTTTGTTTCTCAAGAACTTAAATATTTCGAAAAACCAGAGGAATATCTAAAGAAATTTTTAAAAAATGTGAAAAAATGGTAATTTTGAATAATAAATTTGAAATCAATGAAAATTATATGAAAAATGTATTGGATCTATAACTTAATTCATGCGGTTTGCTAAGAGATGGCGTAACTTGATTATTATTCCATCGTTCCAATATTCCGAACATGCGTTGGAAAGCTACTGTCATTGTGCGTCTTTTTCAGTATATGTCATTCATTCGAAGCGTAAAAACAATAATTTTTTTTCACTCAAATATAAAACTTAAACTTAAACCACTTAAACCAAAATATAAACTTTGTGCCTGAAAAAGTGTTTTTGCGGGGAGTTCTTCTTCATTGCTTTAATATGAAGAAAACGCTGCCGAAAGTCATCGTATTTTGGTGGTATTTAATGGTGAACATGCTCCAGCTGAGCGAACGTGCCAAAAATGGTTTGCACGATTTAAAAGTGGTGATTTCGGCTTGGAAGACGAAGAACGTCCTGGGCAGCTAAAAAAGTTTGAAGATGAAGAACTGCAAGCATTACTCGATGAAGATTGTTGCCAAACACAAGAAGAGCTCGCAGAATCTTTGGAAGTCACTCAAGCAGCCATTTCTAAACGTTTAAAAGCAGCCAGATACATTCAAAAGCAAGGAAATTGGGTTCCACATGAACTCAAGCCGAGAGACGTTGAAAGGCGGTTTTGCATGTCCGAAATGCTGCTGGAACGCCACAAAAAGAAGTCATTTTTGCATCGGATTGTTACTGGTGATGAAAAATGGATCCATTACGACAACCCCAAGCGCAAAAAATGATATGTGAAACCCGGTCAACCAGCCAAATCAACGGCGAAGCCGAATATCCATGCCGCGAAGGTAATGCTCTGTATTTGGTGGGATCAGAAGGGTGTGCTGTATTATGACCTGCTAAAACCGGGTGAAACCATCAATGGAGAACGCTTCCGAACACAATTAATCCGTTTGAAGAGAGCAATAGCCGAAAAACGCCCAGAATATGCGACCAGACACGAGGCAATGATTTTCCATCATGACAACGCTTGGCCCCATGTTGCTATTCCGGTTAAGAATTATTTGAAAAACAGTGTATGGGAAGTTTTACCTCACCCGCCTTATAGCCCAGACCTTGCCTCTTCTGACTACCATTTGTTTCGGTCGATGCAGAACGCCCTCACTGGAATACGGTTCACATCAGAACAGGGTATCAAAAAGTGGCTTGATTCATTCTTGGCCGCCAAGCCGGCGCAGTTCTTTTGGGATGTAATCCACAAATTGCCAGAAAGATGGGAAAAAGTCATAGCTTCAGATGGGCAATACTTTGAATAATACTATTGTACATGTTTTTCTTAAATAAACTTTCAAATTTTGAAAAAAAAACGCACGAATTAAGTTATAGATCCAATATTAAAAAATCCATTTTCAATTTTTTTATTAATCGACCACTGTTAAAAACTTCCATTGATTATATTACATCAAATTCCAGAAATACAGAAAAAAATTTATTATTATAGTGCAAAGACAAACATATACGTCCTAAAGATGACCTTTTTATGTCTTAAAAAGGACCATGTCCCTGTGCCCACTGGTTTTTATTTTATTGTTTATTGAATAGATGATTTCTATTGTTTCTCGAATTTATAAATTTTTTTGTTAAGGAGGTTCGACCGTAGCTAGAAGGTTATTGAAAATCCTAATTAACTGCCACTTTGAAAACTGTTTGATCTGTTATTTAATACATATCCTAAAAGGTAAATCTTCATTTCATCAGGGAAAAAATTATAAATATAAAAAACGATCAAAGGTCAATGCCCTTTTTTTCAAAATTACTCTTTAAAAATGATCACATTTTAGAGAGTGATGGCTCATTTCCTCCGATAAACAATTTTAAAAGACCTCACCATCATAGATTTTTTAACTAATTTCTCATTTTCTAACTGCTAGTCAGGAATATTGAAAAATTCAATAAGCAATATAAAAAAAGAAGTGCAGTTCGAAAATGAGGGATTAATTGAAAAAGTTAAGACGCTTGATTTTACAATTATTCAAAGAAGAAAATGAATATATTGAATAACAGAACTACAATTTTTTCAAATACTTAGATATTTATAATTCGAATAATTTGAAAATTGATTCATATCTATAGGGAAGAAAATAATTTACTTTATTATTTACACCCTAGATTCACGAAAAAATAACATTGTAATTGCATAAAATAAAATTATGTGAGTTGTCAATTTTGGTATATTAAATGTGTATTGATTCAGAAATAATGTTATAATACATTACAACTAAATATACGAGGTCTGTCCGGAAAGTATCGAGCCTACCTTTATATCTCCGCGCTGGCGTTATTCTTCATGGTAGCATCCTTCAAAGTAATCCCCACTCGATTGAATAACACGGTTCCTGCGATGTTTCCACTTCTCGAAACAGTCCCGGAACTCACTTTTAGGGATGGAATTGAGTACGCTCGTCGCATTATTTTCAACCGTCGTTTTGTCATCGAATCGCTGTCCTTTGAGTGGTTTTTGAGTATTGAAAACAGCCAAAAGTCACAAGGGGCTATGTCGGGACTGTACGGAGGTTGTCGAAGCAATGTGATACTGTTTTTACTCAGAAACTGCTGCACAGGATTCGATGAATGCGCTGGCGCGTCATCGTGGTGAAGAAGCCAGTCACCGTGCACACGCGAGTCATTCCTAAAATCTTGTTCAAAATTTCCCAAACAGTAGTTTTTGGTATTCCGAGATCATTTTCTAGTTCACGAACAGTTAATCGACGATCACCTTCAATCGCAAGTCGCACCCGCTCAATATTATCCAATTTTTTTGTCGTCGAAGGTCGGCCAGAACGAGAATCACTATCAACAGAAGTGCGGCCTTCTTTGAAACGATTATACCAATCTTTTATTCGTGTTTTGCTCATATACTCATTTCCAAAGACCTTCTGCGTCATCTGAATAGTTTCCAAACCCGTTTTTCCGAGTTGAAAACAAAATTTGATGCAAATTCGTTGATCTTGTATTTCAGTCATTTTTAACAATCACAAAATCCGCCGAACTCAAAAATAGCTTTGTATACAAAGACACACTGCGCATGAACTATACGTCCAGCAGATCTCAGCAAGCAACCGATAGGTTCGTGAGGCTTTACTCTTGACGGTCATGCCCCGCAGAGGCCGCTCGAACACTATGGCGCGGAGATATAAAGGTAGGCCTGATACTTTCCGGACAGATCTCGAATAATATAATTTTCCACACTTGGTACATTCATTTTTCTCTGTGTATATATTGAATTCATTCGACGAAGAATGTAAAATGGTGTAATAGATTCAAAAAACATCAGGTAAAAATGTTGATAAGTGACAATTAATCTATTTATTATATTAATACAAAGAAACATAAACTGACATAATCTTGCATCACAATTAGTCAGGTTTATAAATCAGGAGGTAGAGTAATTTGAACTTATATCACATTAATTGTCATTTAAAAAAGGTTATACATTCTAAAATAATAGTGTCTTAATGAAAGGATAGAAAGATCGACACATAAAAAATGATGTGCTATTTTTACTCTGATCCTGATGAAGAATATTCCTGAAACAGAAATTAACCATTCTAGTGCCACCATTTTCCACACAATTTTATTGTATTACAGCTACTCACGAACAAATCTTACCTCATCAAGTTGCTGCGAAATTGCTTCGCGTATATGGAATAAATTTTGATACTTAGTACGCTCATCCAAATAAGGCAATTCGACAAGGATCCCAATAACAGCTGAGGCAAAGAATAGAAGATCGCCTTCCTTTTCCTAAAAATGGCAAGGTTTCCACTTTCAATTAGCTCTTAGAAATATAGAAATTGTTCTAAAAGCAATTTTGATAAATTATTCTAATACAAGGGGCGTTCCAAAATAAACGAGACTTTTTCAAAATAGCTATTTATAGTGGCGCTCTTTTCTGATGGGAGTAGGAGTTGGAAAGGTACATCCTTCACTGACGTTCTGTCAAAATTTCATGACCAACGGACAATTATCAGGGGTGTTAGTTGAAATTTGCCGGTTTAACTCATAGATGTCGCTAGAGATATGTATACATTTCTATGATTTGGCATCTATGTTATATTTTTCTATGGACAATAACCTTCAAAAATACACAATTATATTCTGCCAAAATAATAGCATCATAGTTGTTTACCTCAGTGAATATGTCGAGTTTTGTTCCAAGTAAATCGCATTTGCGGCATTCGTTGCTTTTCTTATTTCACCAAAAGAAAAAATCAGTTGAAGCTCATCGATTGCTGGTAGAAACTTATGGTGAACATACTCCAGTGATTAGAACATGTGAGACATGGTTTCGTCAATTTAAAAGTGGAGATTTCGATTTAACAGACAATGAACATCCTGGTGCAGCCCGAAGACATGGCAAAGTTATCCTACAACATGACAACGCACCGTCTCATACCGCTAAAGTGGTGAAGAACACATTAAAATCATTGAATTGGGAAATATTATCGCACCCGCCGTACTCTCCAGACCTCGCCCCGTCCGACTATCACCTTTTCGCATCGATGGGACACTCACTCGCAGAGCAGCGCTTCGCCAATTTTGAAGAAGTCAAAAAATGTCTCGTCGAATGGTTTGCCTTGAAAGAAAAAAAGTTTTTTTGGAATGGTATCCATGATTTGCCTGAAAGATGGGAAAAATGTGTAGAATCCAATGTTCAATACTTTGAATACCAAATTTTTGAGATTCCTTTGAGAATTAAGTGTTTTCTTTATTGAAAAATCGGAAAACTTCAACTAACACCCCTGGTATAAGCCGAGTTATTGCTTTATAAGGGACAGCGTGTTTATAGCATCGGTCGAAAAATGAACTTCGGACAAAGAGCGAATATTAAGTTTTGTTTGAAACTTGGTAAAATGTTTACTGAAAGGTTTGAATTAATGAAACAAGTGTATGTTGACAATTGTTTATTCCATGCCAGAGTCCATGAGTGGTTTAAACGATTCAAAGAAGGTCGTGAAGACATCAAGGACGGCGAACATCCCGGTCAGGAAAGTTTCGTGATTACACCAAGTAATATTGAAATTGTGCGTGAATTTATAAAAAATGAGCCAAAACCGTATTTGCCTGATATGGCTCCCTGTGACTTCTACCTATTCGGAAAATTGCATTTGGCCATGAAAGGAAAACGTTTTGCGTCCGTAGAGGCCATCCAAAAGGCTTGTACCGACATCCTGAAGGACATTCCGGTTAATGACCTGAAACACTCTTTCGAAAAGCTTTTGGATCGCGCAAAACAGTGTATCGAGGCCGGAGGGGACTATTTTGAATAAATAAACTCGAATTTATCAGAACAAAGTTCCTGTCGTTTCTATTTTAGCTCAGTCTCGTTTATTTTGGAACGCACTTTGTATTGTCAGGAATTCACATATTTCCTAACGGATCGAAAAAATGTTCTATATACCATAACAATAATCCCTTTAAAAATGACAATTTTTGCCAAATAATGGAAAAAAATTTGGTCGCGTTAGGAGAAATACAATTTTTCTATTTAAAATAGAGAGTTTTATTTATAAACTCTTCCGCATGTTTAATTTTAATTTTAGGAGAATGTGAGTTTAATTATTTGCTTTTTTTTAAATATAAGAAACGTTGTTACTTGGCATACTTACAAAAGGGTTCTTTTGTTCTTTTATTGTATATATAAAATCTCTATTTTCCTCCATGATACGAACATCTCTCGTTGTTAGCCATTTCTGCACAAAAATATCCGATACATGTACCTCAAACTGAATAATACTTTATAGGAAAATTTTTTAGGAAGTGTTTAGTTAAAAGTTTCGTTAAATGTATCGAGTCTCCTTAAAGCAAAAAAACAAAAATCGAAATAGCAAGACATTAATTGGGCAGACATGGATATTAAATAAATATATTTTCTTGATCCTAAAAATTTTTTCTCATTACAATGTGTTTTTTCTTACCCCATTCGATGATATTGATTTGGCATGCATGGGTCCTCCTTTTTTAGACGCAGCCATTCTTGCATGCACTATTGTATTCACATTAATATTCTTATCGCTTTCAAGCTGGAAATTTAGAGATAATCCTTCAAAAACATACACTGTTAGAAATTTCTGCCGTAATTTTCCAAAACACGTGACTAGAGTTTTATTCAGTTACAGTTTCGTAAAATTAAGATGAAATTTCAGAAAATTCAGTTACTTTTTAGTAAATTTAAGGAGCAATTTCCTGATTTTTAGTTACAAATTGTTGAATATTCTGATACTTATATCTGGAAATTCTGAAACTTGTAACGGGAATAATTTGACGTTTTGGGTAACTGAAGTTTTATGCAGTTACATGTAATTGAAAACTATATATATTATTGTTATAATATATTATGATATATTGTTCATCTTTTCAGATTGATTATTAATACAGAAGGTTGAATCCACGTTTTTTTCGTAGAAATAATTTAAATAGCGTAGAAAAATAAATGTTTTAAGCTTATGAATCATGACCGGAAAATATTACTTTCTTATCTACCCTTTTATCACTTGACACTATAAGAATCCTTTTAGAGCCTTAAGTGTAAAAAAATCTCAAAATTCTAAAATGTAAATAAGTTTTCTTTTTTTTTACAACATGCATGGTGACTAGAGGTGTGCAAAAAGATTCGATTCGATTTTAATTCAATATTGAATATTCGACATTCGACTGATGTCTGATTGAATGTCAAAAGTCAGACATCCGATGGTCGCGCTTCGGATGTCAAATATTCGACATTCGACGTACGTCCGATCGAATGTCGAAAATCCTACATTCGATCGGACGCGCGACAGATGTCGAATATCCGACTGTCTAATGGCACACGTCTAATGGCGACAAAAAACATATGCTAATAGATTAATTATTCGTGATCTTTTCCCTAGAATTAAATTGTTTTTATATTTTTTTGTAAATTTAGAAAAAAGAAGATAGGAAATTTAGTATAACATTTTTAATTACAAAATAATTCTAAGTTGCGAATTTTATTCATTTATAAACTTTTAAGTATATTTATTATTACTCAGTCAATGTCTTATCTTTTGGAAATGTTTGAAATATATATGAGAAAATATTTGTCTGAATCGTTTTCGTCGTTGTCAAAAGATTATTTGTACAAAATTATTTTTGTGTCGACCAGAGGCAAATCCTTTTTCAAGGTAAATAGTTTTAATGGAAATGACATGAATTTTCGGAAACTCAATTCTTCTGGACTTAAGAATACAACAAAACCATTTCTTGATGCTACTTACCTTTAGTAGAGCAACAGATCCGTGTATACCCATTACCAGAGCCTTTCCAGACTGACCGCTGTATTGAAATCTAACCATGGAAATTCGTGAATCTTTCACATATTTCATATGCACTACAATCTCTGCATTTGGCACCGATGCGCCGAAACCAAGCATTTTATTATGTTCATCAAAAATATAAACTACACATTTTGTTATTTTCCCTCTAACGTTAATAGGATTATGTTTTCCGGATAGATAGTTTATTAAAGTCGTATTCACCCCAGCTGAAAGCATTGATAAATAAATTTAATAACTCATATTTCTGCACACATAATTTTTTTTCACCTTATCTTTTGAAAAAACTTTTTGGTCGTTAATAGTTTAAAAAAAATTGACATTACTTAACTATTCAGTCGTAAATAGTGTCAACAGAAAAAATAATTTACTTTTGATTCATAGTATTATCTTTCTCAAGCGTATTCATGTAACTTGAAGCTTCGAATGTTTATAAAATTACATAGCTTTCAAGGTTGAATTAAAATAAAAAATTATTATCGGATTTTATGGTTGAATCAAATTTTCCTCTTCAAAATCTTTGATCATGAAATTTAAAATTGTGGTATAATACTTTTGGGTTGAACTTTATTCAAAACTTCATCCTTTTCTGGAGACTCAAACGTTTTTAAAAAATATCTGAAGAAATTTTGAGAGAACGTTGAAAAATGTTCACCTTCAATAATAATTTCAAAATATTATATAGTATATTATTAGAATTATCAGAATATTATTAGAATAATTTTCAAAATCTATTAATCAATATAAAAATTATCTAGAAATTCTATTACATAATCAACTTTTGATATTCTTAATAATGGACCACTGTTGATACTACTTTTTAGAAAATAGCATTAAATTACGGAAATTCAGAACAAAGGGCATAGCCGGGTTTCCATGTTGAAAGTGCCCCCAAACCAAATGAAGCTTTGCAATAACCATATCAAAATACTTGACAAGAAATGAGTTTTCAGAAATTTGCAGGTCCGCAGCCGCCATATTCAATGAGGAATGATAGATATTGCAATTTTTGTTTTTTGACTTTTACTGCCAAACTATTTATTCTAAAATTCTGAAAAAATTCACACTGCTACTTGTCATTACTATACATCATTATAAATTTTTTGCAAATTTTCAGATGCGAAATTCGCGGTTAAAAAAATTGCATAATTTTTTCTGATTTTTTCTCTAAATATTAGTCATTAATTAAGGTCTTTAACGTAATTTTTTCAAATTTTTGCGGGGGGTGGACGGGGGTTAAAAAAATTAAAAACATATAAAATCAGCGTTTTGCGTTCAAATTTCCAATCCACAATTATTCAAGGCACATAAAATGGTAAACGTTCTATTTGTAATCACATTTTATTCGTAATTTGGTTCGCAAAACATTTTTGCGACAGTTTTTGCAATGATTATTTCATATCATATATATATATATATCATATCTATATATATATATGGTGTGTTCCATGGCAAATCGGACGGGTTCAGGACTCCATGTTTCCGATTTACTTGAAATTTTAAGGATTGATAGACTAACATAAATAATGATGAAACCCAAAATTTGAGATTATTTCATGCATTGTTTAAAAAGTTATGGGATAAACAAAACAAAAAAATGTTTTTGTTCTTTTTCAATTATTTAAAAACTGAAACTAGGAAAAATTCTGAAAAAAATTACACAAACGTATCATTAGATGGCCGATGTAGTAGTATTTTTTGTAAAAATTTTTACTTCAAAATTAACAATAAAAAAAATGTTTTTCTCAAACAGATTGATTTTTTGAAAAAACGCCATCTTTGAAAAATCTGAAAAAATTCATAGTGATAGCCCCGAGTATTATACAAATTTTAGGCATTTAGTTAAGGGGCGCACTCGAAAACTGCGCGAAATATGAATTTTTTTGTAAAGTGATGCGCGTGGAATCACGATCTTCCATGACGGCGTCGAGCGCGACTTCCACTAATACTGTATTACTGTCTACTTTTTCGAGAACGTTATTATCAAAAAGTGATGGGAAGTGATTATTCATTGCTTATATTATGTACATGTTAATATTAATATATTATGTTCACATGAATTTCTGGATTGGAAATTTGAACGCAAAACGCTGATTTTATATGTTTTCAATTTTTTTAACCCCCGTCCACCCCCCGCAAAAATTTGAAAAAATTACGTTAAAGACCTTAATTAATGACTAATATTTAGAGAAAAAATCAGAAAAAATTATGCAATTTTTTTAACCGCGAATTTCGCATCTGAAAATTTGCAAAAAATTTATAATGATGTATAGTAATGACAAGTAGCAGTGTGAATTTTTTCAGAATTTTAGAATAAATAGTTTGGCTGTAAAAGTCAAAAAACAAAAATTGCAATATCTATCATTCCTCATTAAATATGGCGGCAGCGAACCTGCAAATTTCTGAAAACTCATTTCTTGTCAATTATTTTGATATGGTTAATTCAAAGCTTCATTTGCTTTGGGGGCACTTTCAACATGGAAACCCGGCTATGCCCTTTGATTATTTCAGTGTATTTCCTAGAAATAAAATTTCTAGCTCGCAACTTCACCCTTTCGTGGCCAGATTATTTCTAGCGATTCTAATCTGCTTAAACCTCGTTTCTAGTGGTTTCTGGGGGTGTTAATTTCGAATCTGGAGTCGAAATTCCAAAATTTTGGAATCCAATTTGGCGTATCTTATATAGCGGACCAAAATGATGAGAAACAGTAAGTATAATTTCAATGAAAATTAGTAAAAAGAGGTTTCTGAAAGTGATGATTTTTGTGCTTCTTGATTTCAAAAAAATGTGCAAAACTTGAACAGTCTTTTGTCTCTTTTGTAAAGTTTTTTCATTTTTCCAAAAAAACTTCATTAACGCGATTCAATTAACTTTAGTAGCTGAATTGAATCAAAATAATTTCAATTGTTTCTTGATGTAGTTGAAATAAAAATAAAGACAACAAATTACCTTCGACGTAAACGACAGCTAGAATTCCAAGAAGTACCGCAACAATCACGCGTTTCATTTTTTTAATTAACAGGGAACATCTGACAATGGCGAATTTTTGTTATAACTATATATATATATATATATAAATTCCAGTCTACATGTGATTAATAGGCAAATGAATTATATCGTTCGTATTTGATTTTAGATATGCATAATAAAGTTTTATAAGACATGTGTAAACTTACTAAACATAAATTAAAATTATTTTTGTACAAAAGAGACTACAAGTATTTTATGATCGTTCCACAGTTTGCATTTACAAATATAATTATCAAAGTTCAATGTCTTACGAACGTCTTTTGGAGATATAGGATGTCCACTAGACATCAATTGGGCAGACATGGACGTCCTAAAGACGTCTATTAGACTTCCGAAAACGTTTTAGTGCCTTTGTGCAGTGGGTTACAAAATGCAATATATTAGTAACTATCACCGAAAATATAGGCTGGGCCATGTAACATTTGGAATTTGAATCGGCTATAAAAAAAAAGCTTATCGTTATAGATATTTTTTCAAAAGTATGGTTTTATTAGAAAGATTGAACCTTTCCATTTAAGAACGAAATATAGCATCATTCAAATGACTGCCACGGCTGACCTAATGTTTTAGTACATTTCGATTGTTTGGGCAAAAGGTCAATAAGCAAAATTGTTGCATTTGGGGTTCAGAAAATTCAAACGTCATCATTGAAAAGCCGATGCACCCACAACGAGTTACTGCTTGGTGCGGATTTTGGTACGGTGTCATCATTGGGCCATTTTTCTTCGAAAATGGGCAAGGAAGAGCCGTTACGGTCAATGACGAGCGTTAACGTGCCATGCTCAACGAATTTTTGTTTTAAAAAATTGAAGAGGATGGCATGGAAAACATTTTGTTTTAACTGGACGGGGCCACACAGCCAACGTAACAATCGATTTTTTGCGCATCGTTTTTGAAAATCGAATAATCAGCCGAAATTCTGATGTCAATTGGCCGCCTTGGAGTTGTGATTCGACCCCGTTGGACTATTTTTTGTGGGGAGCCGTTAAGGATAAGTGTTATCACCGCCTCCATTAGAACTACAGATTTAAAAATATGGTTTCTCTAAGTATTTAGAAAGATAGAGATAGATCGAAATAAAGACGTTTTAGAAAGTCCACGACTATCCAATTAATGTTTTGTGAACATCGCATCTCCAGAAAAACGTCGTCGAGACTTAAGATGTTTTAGAGATAACAATTGGACAGACTTGGACATCCTAAAGACGTCTTTTAGACGTTCTAAAGATGACTATATCTCCGTGCCTACTAACGTATATTTATCCGACTCACGTACATAAAGGTTCCTTTGCTCTTTTGTTGCATAGAGAAATTCCTCATCATGGGTCACAATCTTAACGCCTTTTTTCATTAGCCTTTTCTGCACAAAATATATTAGACCTCTGTATTAGAAATCTCATTCCACCGTGACTTAGATAGCGATTATTTCCTCTACTCTGACTCATGCACTGATGACTTTTCATTTTGTAGAAAATAATTAATATCTATTTTCTACAGAAAACAAGAATCTACGAGATATAGTCGTCTTTAGAACATCTAAAAGACGTCTTTATAATGTCTACGTCTGTCCAATTGATGTATCGTGGACGTCCTTTATCCAAAAGACGTCTTTAAGGCTTGAGATGCCAGGAAGAGATCCGATGGACAAAAATAGACGCCCTGAAGACGTCTTCTGGATGTCCCAAAAACGACGTGTGAAAATGTCGAGTCTTGAGCCGAATAAGCATAATTTGCGGGAACTTTTGATTTACTTCTTCAATTTGAAGGAATCTGCAGCTGCGGCGCATCGATTGCTTGTAGAAAGATATGGTAAGGCTGCCTTAAGTGAGAGAAATTGTCGTGAATGGTTTCAAAAGTTTAAGAACGATGAATTATTGGATCGAGATTCGTGCCAAACGCAAAAAGAACAATACGATGGACAATACTTCGAATAAAACATAAGGTTCCGTTCTTTCGCAGTAAATGCCCAATTTTTTATAAAAAAACGGCGGAAATTTATTTGTACACCTGATAACACATAAATATCGACAAATTCCCCTAAAAGAGCTTTTATAAATTTATATATTCCCTAACTTATCAGACGGTTTGACGTAACCACTCTTGCATATACTATTGTATTCATGTCAATAACCCCATTGTCTTCAATCTGAAATCTTGAAACATTTTTTCCGAAATACGTAATAACTTATCAAATTTATGCTATTTATATCTGACCAAATAATTACAAAATTCTTTGCAAAATGAAGAATTTCAAAGAAAGTGACATGGAATCTTTAAAAAATCGGTTTTTGATAGTTTTCGGTTAAACCTCGATTATTTTTTAAAATTAATTATCTTCAGTGAAGCAACGGATTGATATGTACCCATTAACCACGCCGTTCCTTGATAATCATTGTAGGTAAACTTAACCATGGATTTCCATGAACCTTCTACAAATTTCTTATGCACTAAGATCTCTCCATGTGACACTGAGACTCCGAGACCAAACGTTTCATTATTTTTATCGAAAACATAAACTATGCATTTGCTTATGTGCGTATTAGCATTCATTGGGTCATTTTTTACGGATATTTGGCTTAATAAAGTCGAGTTCACTTCTGCTAGGAATTCATATTAATAAATGATATGAGAACCCGGTAAAAAAATGGAATATTTTCGTTTTTAGGATATCATAAAACATCATTTTGACAAAAGGCGTTTCAAAGATACTTAATGTCCCCATGCAAACTGGGCTTTTATACACTTCTAGAAATTTTTGTATTAAATTTCCATTACATCTAATAGAAGTTTTTTCTAGTAACGTATATTAAATTTAAAATACTTTAATCCTAAAAAAAAACTTTTATTTGAATTTAAATACACGTGTATGAATATCTAGATATTAATCCTAGGTTTCTATTTTTCTCCGTATACGACATGAAGTGATCAAAAATTATCTGTTGGATAAATATAGAAATCTTAAAGGAAACCTTGTTTAACATGCAGAAATTAATTTCAGTAGATAAACATTTTTCGAATTAATGTTTTCTCTTTTTCTAGAGTGTACTTAGGATTTAAACAAGGATGATAACTTACCAACAGCGTAAGTGGAAACTAAGATTCCATAAATTACTACAGCAGTAACACGTTTTATTTTTATTAATTTTCAAAATAAATTTTTCAGCGATTAATTTTTTTTCCAACAATTTATGTGAATTTCAGTTCAAATGATCATTAGTTCAATGAATCCGGACTTTGGTATTTTATTATATTTGTGGTCGATAAACTAAAAATTTATTAAGCATAGGTAAAGTAAACATTCTTTTCATAAATGACAATTTTATTTTCAGTTACTGAATGATAACAAAATTACGCAATTCCTTCATTTACAATAATGTTCTTTATTTAAGGTAACACTAAGAATTAGGCTATTTACACCTATTTTGTAAAATTTTGACGTCACTACATGAATTTTTGTACCAGCATAAGCTGACGAAGCAGATATGTTAATGGGTGAAACATTAAGTAAAGTAAATAACTAAACTCCTTTCGCAACATTATAATAACTACGAAAAATCATAATAACACAAGAAATAATAAAAAAGTGAAAAGTTCGACACAGAAAATACAGAGGTTTCTCATTATTTTCCTGATGATGAAAGAGAAATTGGTGCCTAAAACAGATAATTAACCATTTCAGTGGAGTCATTTCTCAAGCGATTTCAAAGTCTAAAACTATTCATAACTAATTCTAACCTTTTCAAAAACCTGCAAAATTTCATCGTGTATATTATATACATTTTGATATTTAGAGTAGCCTTCTGAATTAGGGATTTCAACAAGAATTCCAATAATAGTTGCGCCAATAAATAGAAGATCGCCTATTTTTTCCTGAACAAATTGAAGCGTTTTAACTTTATTGCTATTGGAAACGAAGATATTTCAAGAATATAAAATTATGAGTATTTTTTCTTGAAATACTTACATGTTTGTTCCTTACATGTTTTTTTGTAATGTAATATTCACCATTCCGACTTATAAAATGAACTATTTTTGAGATCAACTTTTTCTGCACAAACATATCAGATATATTTGTATCAATAATCAAATTTCACAGTGACATAATTATGAAATATTCAAAATGCGTTCAAGATATTTCTTCTAAAATAGTAAAATATTTTTTTAGTGAGAATACTATATTTGTTATCAGCAATGATAAATCAGTCGGCAAAAGGGAGAATCTCGGATTTGGAACGTCTAAACGAAGTCCATAGAATGTTTAACACACCACGCAATAAGTTTCCGGTCTAATTGAGGTAGTTTTCATCCACGAAAATTAGACCTCAGGCAAAAATAGATAATTTTGCTTCCAAGAATAGCAATATTATTATTAAAGGGCTATTTTGAAATAAAAAAGATTAATTTCCATGAAAAAAATTTGAAATACAGAAAAATAATTTTATTATTATTCAAGGTATTGCCCATCTGGAGCTATGACTTTTTCCCATCTTTCTAGCAATTTGTGGATTCCATCCCAAAAGAACTGCGCTGGCTTGGCGGCCAAGAATGAATCAAGCCACTTTTTGATACCCTGTTCTGATGTGAACCGTATTCCAGTGAGGGCATTCTGGATCGACAGGAAGAAATGGTAGTCAGAAGGGGCAAGGTCTGGGCTATAAGGCGGGTGGGGTAAAACTTCCCATACACTGTTTTCCAAATAGTTCTTAACCGGAATAGCAACATGGGGCCAAGCGTTGTCATGATGGAAAATCATTGCCTCGTGTCTGGTCGCATATTCCGGGCGTTTTTCGGCTATTGCTCTCTTCAAACGAATTAATTGTGTTCGGTAGCGTTCTCCATTGATGGTTTCACCCGGTTTTAGCAGCTCATAATACAGCACACCCTTCTGATCCCACCAAATACAGAGCATTACCTTCGCGCCATGGATATTCGGCTTTGCCGCTGATTTGGCTGGTTGGCCGGGTTTCACATATCATTTTTTGCGCTTGGAGTTGTCGTAATGCATCCATTGTTCATTACCAGTAACAATCCGATGTAAAAATGACTTCTTTTTGTGGCGTTCCAGCAGCATTTCGGACATGCAAAACCGCCTTTTTTTTCTTTTTTTTTTTTGGTGAGGAGGAAAAATGGCAAAATCTTTTATAGGCGTTGTACAGAACTCTCCTAGAAAAGGTCTAGGCATACCTGTTAAAACTGAAAAACCCCCTCTCTCGAACCAATACACCGCCCGCGGAACCGCCTTTCGGCTTTAAACTTCACGAGCGGTTGGATGCAAAACCGCCTTTCAACGTCTCTCGGCTTGAGTTCATGTGGAACCCAATTTCTTGCTTTTGAATGTATCCGGCTGCTTTTAAACGTTTTGAAATGGCTGCTTGAGTGACTCCCAAAGATTCTGCGAGCTCTTCTTGTGTTTGGCAACAATCTTCATCGAGTAATGCTTCCAGCTCTTCATCTTCAAACTTTTTTGGCTGCCAGAACGTTCTGTCTTCCAAGCCAAAATCACCACTTTTAAACCGTGCAAACCATTTTTCGCACGTTCGCTCAGTTGGAGCATGTTCACCATAAACTTCCACCAAAATACGATGATTTTCGGCAGCAGTTTTCTTCATATTAAAGTAATGAAGAAGAACTCCTAGCAAAAACACTTTTTCAGGCACAAAGTTCGACATATTTGAGTGAAAAAAAATTATTGTTGTTTACGCTTCAAATGAATGACATATACTGAAAAAGACGAACAATGACAGTAGCTTTCCAACGCATGTTCGGAATATTGGAACGATGGAATAATAATCACGTTACGCCATCTCTTAGCAAACCGCACGAATTAAGTTATAGATCCAATAATACATTTTATGTTTGCCCAAACTTTTTTTCTTATCGCTTCTTACCAAATTTTAAAAAATTATGCGATTCTAATAAATCATTAATCATTTTTTCAGAAAAAAGATTTCCCACAACTTCACCGTTTCTGATTTTTAAAAATTAATTCTTTAATGGCTGAAACCATTAAAAAAACATTTTCCAAACCGAAAATTTTATAAGCAAATTGCTGAATTCATTTTCGAAAATTGGAAATGGGTAAGTTGTAGGGAATCTTCTTCTAGAAAAAGTGTTTTGTAATTTATTAAAATCGCATAATTTTTTAAAATTTTGTAAGAAGCAATAAGAAAAACAGTAAGGGCAAAAATAATATTTATTAATAAAATGTTTGTTCTGTATTTCAAGCAAAATTATCTATTTTTGCCTGAGGTCTAATTTTTGTGGATCAACTACCCTAAGAAAAACACAGATTTTTCGAGAAATTCGACTTTATTTATCAACATAGTTTCTTTCAAGCGTAATACATTCATTGCAACGCTTCTCTAACTTTTCGATGCCTTTTTTTTCAAAATAGGCCTCAGTTTCGGCAATCACTTCTTCATTGGAGCCGAATCTCTTTCCCTGGAGCATTTTTTTCAGGTCAGCAAAAAGCGAGTAGTTGCTGGTTGCCAGATCTGGAGAATATGGTGGCTGAGGAAGCAATTCGAAGCTTAATTCATTCAATTTTTCAGTTTTCATAGACTTGTGGCACGGTGCATTGTCTTGGTGGAACAGCACTTTCTTCTTTTACAATCGATCCAGTAATGCCATGTAATAGTCGCTGTTAGTGGTTTAACTTTTCTTAAGATAGTCGATAAACAAAATACTATGCGCGTTCCAAAATACGGATGCCATAACCTTGCCAGTCCACTATTGAGTTTTTGGTCGCATTAGACGACTTTCACTAGCTGCTGTCCACTCAGCTGACAACATTTTTGTTTCAGGTGTGTAGTGATGGATCCATATTTCATCCATTGTCACATACTGACGCAGAAAATCCTTTTTACCTCGCTTGAACAGCTCCAAACAGCGCTCTGAATCCTCGAAGAGTTGTTGTTCTTGGTCGGGTGTAAGCAAACGCGACACTCACTTTGAAAATAACTTACGCATCCGCAAAGATTCGTTCAAAATTGTAAACACACTACCTTCTGATATCTTTAAGGTGTCAACTATCTCACCTAACTTTAATTTACGATCGCATAAAACTATTTTGCGGACTCTTGTTATGTTTTTCGGAACAATTGCTGATTTTAGGCGACCAGAGCATACGAGTCGATGATTGTTGATTTCCCTGGTGCAGAGTCCCCATAACACTTATCAAGCCATTGCTTTGCTTCAACAGTATTTTTTTCCAATAAGAAGCAATTTTTGATTAACACTCGAAACTCTTTTTGAACCATTGTTTTGAAAATGACAAAAGTTTCTTCACCGAAACCTCTGTAACTTCTGAACTAAACGTCTGATTGCCATGAAATTTTGACACTTAACGTTTAAAGGTTGGTCCTATTCAGACATCATATGGATTTGACATCAGTAATGCCATCTTTATGTCAGATCGGAAGCTTATTGAGTGATGTGTTATTTCTGTCCATTTGATGACTACTAGACATCTTATGTCTTAAGGACGTCATCAGGACATAAGACTTCCACAAGACATCAACCAAACATGTGCGTCTCAAAGACGTATTTAGGGCAACGCAAAGGATGATGATGCCTCTACGCCCACTAGAAGTATTTGGATATTACCGAAATAAATACTCAGTAGGCAGACGAACATAGTCGTCTTTGAGACGTCCATGCCTGTCCAATTGATATCTTCAGGACATCTGAAGTCTCTAATATGGTTTTTTGATAAAGAACGTCTAGGGGCCATCCATATACCACGTGGCCAATTTTTCACTCCCCACCCCTCGTGGAATGTCGTCGAATTTTGATGCCCCCCCCCCCTTTGGTCATGTGGACATATGTTATGAAAATATAGATATTATTGGTCTTCAAAAGCAAAAAGGCCAAAAGGAGAGATAAATTTACTGAAAATTCGGATTTACTTGAGAACGTGAGTTTAAACAAGGCTTGAAGTCCAAACAAAAAGTCATAAAAATATTCTTAATTCGCTGGAATAAAAATTTAAAAAAGGAAAATGGCAGATTCAAGGGAACGTGTGTCCGCGTGTATTGAATACCCCCCCCCCCCCCCATCTCCGTGCCCCTCGTGGACAAGCGTGAAATTTTACATCCCCCCTTCCCCAACTGCCAAGTAATATATGGATGGCCTCCTACCAATGAGTGTTTTAAACCATTTAATTATTAGTAAGTCATTTTTTGAAAAGTTTTGATAATTGCCTCAAATTCTCAACTAATTGTATTTTACTTAAAGAACCATTTGACGTATCTGAGAATAAGTTTTATAGAAACAATAGAGTATCAAATGACAATGTGCCAGTGCTTATATTCTAGTGGGCACGGGGATATAGTCGTCTTCAGAACGTCCCAAAGACGTCTTCCGGACGTCCATACCTGTCTTATTTGTTAAATCTTGTAAGTTTAGGGGGCGTCTTTCCGACATCGGACGTCCACGAGAGATCAATTGGGCAGACATAGACGTCCCAAAGACGACTAAACTTCCATTCCCACATGGATGGCTTTGTACAATCAAGTCTCGTTTATTTCAACTCACGCCCCACTATTTCACTGTCACGTGACGCTCTGAAGAGCGCTCGGAAGAAGCGGTATGGCAACTGAGGCAGTGGTATGGACCCCTCGCGACTTGAAATAAACAAGGCTCTCTCGTTCTGGGATACTTGAAATAAAAGAGAACTGACTACACGGAGCAAAATGGATATTGACCCATAATATCTAGATATTGAGCCACAATGTCAGTAGCATTCAACTATGTGACAAACATTTAGATATTCTACTTCAACTTCAATTGTTAGAAAAAAATCAGATAATATTTTATTATGTACATAAGTATATAGTAGATTTATACATTGCTCTCATTTTCATTATTTGGCATGTCTAAAATAATTAAATGTTCTTGTTAGAAACTTAACCTTAACACTAAGGTTAGATTTCATTCTCGGCTATAAACCACATATATAGAGAAAATATATAACTTATATCTTTTACTTACTGCATCTCAAGTTAAACACCCGATCTTTATTCCATTAGAAACACTTATTAGAATCTAAGAAAACTTTAAAATAAACCTTCAAAATTTATCTTTCCGGCACGCTGCAAGCATGTCAATCTTTGATTCACTTAGATTTCGATGAGAGCGAAAAAGTGATCACATGACCTTTATATATATGCGCGCGCACTTCATGCTTCAATATCTAAACTATTGAATTTGAATATCAAATGTTACTTCTCGGAAAAAACTTATATATTGAAAAAAAAAATTTTAATATTGCGTGTCAATATCTAGATATTATGGATGAATATCTCCTATTTGAATATCTACTTTTCAATATCCATTTTTCTCCGTGTATATATTTTATGTGCCTCCGGCGCGTAAACTCGTTTTTTCGCTACAGGTGAGAGTAGCGCAACGTTGTGTATTGCGCCACAGAGGAATGAAATGTAAAAATTGAACTGCGCATGCGCCTATAGCCATACAGCGGAGCACAATCTTCTTCTTATTCTTCTTCTTCTTCGTACAGCGTTAGCACCCTGTTGACAAAGTCTTGTAAAGTGTAATCAAATTGGAGGTACTTTTCCCAATAGGGTTTTATTGACATGTCATACGTGACTACTGTCAAACTAAATACACAATTTTATTCAGTTTTTATTGACATTTCATCATGGAAAGACTTACGCCTCAACAACGTTTACAAATCGTACAATTATATTACGAAAATGGACGCTCTGTGAAAACTATTCGGCAAACTCGAGAATAATTTAACATTATTGGATGATACTCGACCGATTAGACCACGTACAGCCCGAACTGTAGAGAATATTGCGGCTGTAAATGAGAGTTTTGCCGAAGACCCGGAAGAATCGATTTGGCGCCGATCTCAACAACTTGGCCTATCTTATGCCCGTAATCTCCACGACATTTGGTTCCAACAAGACGGCGCTGCATGTCATACAGCCCGTGAAACAATGGATTTACTGCGTAGTCGTTTCGGTAAGTAATTTATCTCTCGTCTCGGACCGGTCGATTGGCCTCCAAGATCGTGTGATATCACACCTTTGGACTTTTATTTGTGGGGGTATGTAAAGTCTAAATGTTTTGTGGATAAACCAGCTACTATTGAGGCATTGGAAGCCAACATTACTAAAGTTATTAGCGAGATACCGACCGAAGTCCTCGAGCGAGTCATTCCAAATTGGTGTTTACGGATGGACGAATTAAAGCGCAGTTGCGACCAACATTTGAAAGGGGTTATCTTTAAAAAATAAATGTCGTGAATGGTTCTACACAAAAATAAAAAAGATTATTTCAATTTAAAATTCTATATCTCTAAATTGATCACCCTTTACATTTGAACTGCGCATGCTCTATTATAACACGCTACTACTTCACAAGATCGATAAAATCAAAATGGCCGGGACTAGTCGCGAAATATCAAGTGTAATGGAAGAGAATCATGATGAATACTAGATTAGATTCGAGTGTACGCATAAAAACTCGTATACGCACCGAAGTCACATAAAATAGAATACGCGACAATGCTCGCATGACTGATCGCGCCTCGGCTTTGTGTCGGCTTTGTCTCGGTTTCGATCTCCTGTGAGCATTGTCGCTCGTCGCGCAATAACCCTCATTGTGCGCCTAGGCACGTAATATACTATTTACCCCAGTCCAAGTCAGTGATTTGGGAACCGTTGGCGCTCCTTTCCTAGCAATAACGATTCTTGCGAACACTATTGTATTCATGTCAATTTTCTCATCGCTTTTAATCTAGAAAATGAAAATTGTTTATTTTAAAATATGTAATTACTCATAACTCAGTGGGCACGGGGACATCGTATTTGGGACATTTGAAAGACGTCTTCAGGACCTTCGTATCTGTCCAATTAATGTTTGTTAGACATCTCAAGTCTTGAAAACATTTTTTGGAGTTCCAACGAAGACTATGTCCCTGTGCTTGCTGGACAACTTTATGATAATTAATAACATTAAACTGATCACTGTCTTGATCATACAAGAAGAAAATATTTGCTTAAATTGGAAAGTATACGAAAAAACTTAGTTTTCGAAATTTCCATTGACCTTTATCGACTTTTGGATAGGGCCAAGGGGTTGAATATTTTTATTGGCATTTTTATTAATCTTGTATACTTTTTAGTGAAAAGTCATCAAAAAGCAGAAGAGACTAAGAAAAAATTCTGTGAAAAGCTTTAAAATTTTAGCTCTATCCAAATTAATAACTAATTATTTTTTGAAGCTACTTACCTTCAGTAAAGCAACGGATTTGTATATACCAATTAACTGGAGATTTGCTGTCTGATTATTATAGTAAAACCTAATCATGCAATTCTGTGGATTTCTTATTAAATTCTTATGTGCCAAAACTTGCCCATTTTCAATAGAGACGCCAAAACCGAGCATTTTATTGTGTTCATCTAAAATCATAACTGCGCAGTTACATATCTTCTCATGAGTTATAAGTGGTCTATTTTTTCCGGATATTTGACTTAATAATGTCGAATTCGCCCTTGCTGCAAACAAATAAATAATAGTATAATATACAGAAAGGAAGGAAAACAGAACATTTCCGACCAATTACTTCGATAATTGTAACCATTTATGTGAAATCAAAAAGTTTTCAACGGAATAAAAACCACCAAAGGAAAGAATCTGTTGCTGTTTTTAAATAAAACAAGTTCAAAGAAATTGTGTCAAAAATCTTACTAGCAATAATAATAGATCCAGTGGGCAAGGGGACATTTGGAATGCCTTTTTAGGACATTTTTATTTGTCTACATTGATGTCCCTTAGACCTCACATGTCTCAAGAACGTCTTAAGGACACAAGATGACCATAAGTTGTAGGTAAATAAAAAAAAAGTGAATAACTGACAAAAATAAAAATAGTTTGTCTCTAATGACTTCAAAATTAAATAAATCTACGCATACTGAGTGTTAATTGATAAGATTAGTGGGAGTTTAATTATCATAAGTTTGATTTATGCCAAATCATTCTTGCTGAGATAATATTGACATTTAAATAAACTTTCGTTTCACAAGTTCTTATTCACATAAATCGTGTATACAGAAAGAACTAATTTATTGAATAAATTTCAATTGAATAATTAGTTCCAGAAAAGTGAAATGAATCAAAATTATATAAGCTTATATTAGATTCTTGAGTATGGATGAACTGTTTTCCAAAATTTAATATATCTTTTGAAGACTTGAATGCTTTCAAGACCAGGAAAATTATCTGAAGTAATCATAAGAGTATTTTAAAAAACATCTGCTTCAACTCATTCTCTTTAGATAATTTAAATAATTTTTGACTGTTAAAAACTGCTACTTTAAATATTGCATTACATTCTTAGTATTTTAATAAAAGTAAAAAATTGATGCAAACGCAGTCAACATTATGATTAAATAAATCATAATTTATTATTACAGGTAAAAGCATAGTCGATAAAATGAAATTATCTTCAGTAACCTAAAATGTTATCAATTAATGATTTCTTTTTTTTTCTAGTTTAAGGGGATCCGCCACCTTTAATTGGTATATTTTTTTAGTATGTCTGTAAATTTTCAGTAAAATTCGGTTTTAGCGAAAATTATCTTTTGACACAAAATAGTTTGCAACAAAATTGCTGAAAAAGGAATCATGTTATCAATATTTTTGGGTATGGAAAGCACTCTAGCTAAAAAAATAACTACAAAAAAATTGTTTTTATATTATGGGATAGTTTTATTTATTTTATTTTATTTGTACCTTTTTTCAGTCATTTTGCATTATTTTCCATACTCAGGAAGTTGCTACACATTGTGAGGAACAAGATAAAAAAAGAATCATGATAATTGATTAAAAACAACAAAGTTATTCAAAATTTAAAAAATGCCCAAAAAAATTCAAAATTTTTAGTTTACGAATACCTAAAAGTGCTGGAATTTAAAAAAAACGAAGAACTTTTCTAAATAAAGGTATTCAACATAAAAAAAATCATATGAAAGCTCTAAACTCAAAAAATAAAAATATTAAACATGGTGGATCCCCTTAAGTTAAAATTCCTAAAAAGTTGATAAGTTACCTTCAGTGTAAGCCACAAGTAAAAATCCAAAAAGCACTGCAACAATCACGTGTACCATATTGTTAATTTACAGAAAAACCAACAATGATGAATTTTTATTCTAATTACGTCCTTTGTACGTTTTAGGCAAAATGAAGTTTTATCAAGAACAACCAAACTTACTTGTCATAAATTACATTTCATATTTGTACAAAAGAGATTAGAAATATTTTGTTATCATTAAACAATTTACATTAGCAAATATGATTGCAGAAAACCTTATCGAGTTTTTTATTTTATGTTATAACGTTGGAAAAGATTAAATTTAGGTGCTTATAAAATATTTATTAAACGATGATATTACTTGTTTTTGATATTTTTGCGTAGACAGTTAAAATCGAAATAATAAAATATCTTATTTGGTGATTATTATAATAAATTATTATGTCGTTTAAGATAGACATACACACATATATATATATATATATATATGTGTATATAACGGCTTTTTCTTATTTTTTATACACTTCAATTACATTTACGTTTATTTCTTATAATTTGATTATTATAATCGAAACATTGAATATACATTCTGTCGAGAAGTGTCTTGATGAGAATTTGTAGACCTCATTCAGGCAAATAATTTTCCATCTAAACGTTTTTTTGTATCTCATATATTTTGTCTAAAAAATGGAATTTTTGGAATTGAAACGAAAAATATATGGGTCATTTCATGAGAGATTTACAGTCAAAATTTTTTTTTCGACGAAATATTTTTTTTTTGCCTTCTTACTTCGAAAATAATCGACACGTCTTTTTTTTCATTGTGATATTTGAAAAAAATCGGAAAAAAATTAGTTCTAAATTTTTAAAAAATTCAATTGTTAATAAAAATGTACTATATTGTTATTACAAAAAAAACAACAAAATGTGTGCTATAACTTTTTTGAAAGCTTATACTCTGTCGCGCATTTCAGGTGCAAGGGTTACATTTTATATTCAAAACTGCTTTTACAGTGAGCTGTTAAAAAAAAAAAAAAAATGTTCCCGATTGCCAAACTTAAAAAAATTATATCTCGAAATTTTCAAGTATCACATTGAAAAAAAGACGTGTCGATTATTTTCGAAGTAAGAAGGCAACAAAAAATATTTCTTCGAAAAAAAAATTTTGACTGTAAATGTCCCATGAAATGACCCATATGTTTTATCATAAACTGTATGGGACAAAAATTGTAAATCTTTTTAAAACGAACTTTGCATTCTTACGTTTTTTTCGTATTTCACATATTATTGTTAAAAAAAATTGTATTTTGGATTTTCAATAGTATTTTTTTAAATTAAAAAGAAAAATATACATCTTATGAAAAAATGTTACGATTCAAACTTGTAGATTTTTAAGTAGTAAAAAATTTTGTATGATAACTTTTTTGCATATTTCGTATAATTTAACTGAAGAATGGAATTTAGATATTGACTTTTCTCAAGTTTTAACATATTTTAATTTTCCTAATTTTAGTTGAATCGAAAAATGTTATTCGGATAATTAGTAGAGATTTATGAGAACTATCAGAAACCTGTATTTGAATTTTGGATTTTTTCACAAAGTTTTTCACTATTATTTTTTTTAAAGACACAAAAAATGTTCCTATTTTGACAATATTCCGAAGCTCAATTCAATCCGATAATTTTATCAAGAGTTAAGACAGAAAGACACTTTCGTAAAAACCACTTTTTCTGACTCAGGGGGTCTCAAAACGTAAAGATTTGATGAAAATTTCGAAAGTCATTTTTGACATAAAACTAATACCTTCTCATCCATGATAAGAATGTAAAAATTAATGATTTTTCTTTTTCAGTAACAGAAAAAACTAGTATTTGTCAGCGTCAGTGTCAATACACGACACAAGAATTTTTTTCACCTGATACATTAATTTCCATTCAGTACCAAATTTATTGTCACTTTATGTAGGTTATAAAATGCAAAATATTAATGGCTTTCAACAAAAATAGTAGAAAGTTGAAGACAGGGTAAATAAAATGTTTCTACACAGATGTCTCTTATAATTTTTCACATTTTTCCTGCAACAGAAATTGTCCATTGTAGTGCAGTCAGTTTCACACAATTTTGCTATTATTAAAAATTATATAGGAAAAAACTTACGAAATTTATAAAATTTTCTGTTATTTCTCGTATATGGCGGATATTTTGATACTTAGAAATTTCATTTGAATAAGGCATTTCAACTAGAACTCCAATAATAGTCGCACCAATGAATAAAAGATCACCTTCATTTTCCTAAAAAATTGTGAGGATAAAGTAAACTTAGTTGCATATTTGCTGAAAGCAAAATTGCTACTTACATATGAATTGTTATTTTCCTTTTCTGTATAGTAAAATTCATGGTCCTGATTGTTAATAACTACACCCCTCTTTATTATCTTGCACTGCTCAAAAAATGTTTTGATTACTTCTCCAGTGAACACTCACATTTTTTACGTAATTTCTGTATAAAAGTTTTGTCACAATATGACATTTTTGAAGGATTGTTATGTAACGATTACGTAACAAGTGTGGTTGTTCATTGGGTCAGTACTTATTATGTATTTGGAGTCTGTGGAAGTTTTTTAGACGCATGATATTCTATAACATCTTTACGACATGAAACGTCCACAAGGTATCAATTGGACATAAATAGACGATTTAGAGATATCTTTTAAACGTCTTAAAAGCAACTATGCCCTGGTGCCTACTATCATTGTAGAATATTTAATTCTCATTCCAAAAATTTTTTTCAAAAAAGAGAAATTATGTTTCTTTACACAGTTATAGAAATTCAATTAAATTTACGAAAAAGAGAAAATTGGATATTTAACTATTGGACAGATATCTTATATATATTTAGTTGTAATATCTAAATATTCATCTGTAATATATAAGAAAGTAAAATACACATATATTAATATCTTAGATATTATAGCTAAATATATATAGATATTACAAACGAATATATAAGATGCGTATTCTATATTTGAATATCTAGATTATAATCCTGAATATCTATCTTTCTCCATGTAGAAATAGAGGTTGCTCAAGTTTTTAAATGGTTGCAGTAAGTAGCAAAAATTTGTTGAAAATCCTTATTTATAGAGTAGTTAGAAAAATTACTCAATTTTTTTATTATAAGTGACTCAATTATATAAAGACAGAAGTATAATTCTTTTATGAATGAATTTAATTTACCCCATCCCATGATAATGATTTGGCACGCCATCCTCTATTATACAGATTCATTCTTGCGTATACAATCTCATTGAAATTGATATTTCCATCATTTACGACCTGAAGAAAATAAAGGTTCATTTGAAATATATAATGACACTTGTAATGTTTATTGTGTTAATATTTGCAATTACATTTTCTTATTTTGGCATAGAGTGAGACTCTTTTTCTTTTCAAATTAATAACTGTTATCAATGACAGATAAAGAAACAAAAAAAAAAAAAAAAAATCAGTTTAAAATTTCAGTAAAAAATAAAAATATAGAAGATTATTAAAATGAGGAAAGGCATAAAAATCAAAAACTTATCTCATAACTTGCAATTCAAAATGAAACAGTCCGGTATGCACAACACGTATTGAAAACATATATAAAATTCACTGTTTATAAAAAACCCGATAGAACGAACAAAACTTAGAATTTTGCAAAACGAACCGGCCCAGAAAAGATTATTTTTTAATATAAAATGTGAAATTGATAAATCTTGACAACCCGAACACTTATCAATTTCGAGAATTTTTCTTGAGGACTCTGTTACCGTAGTCTCTCGATGATCAGGTTGAACTGTTTTGAAAACCAACTCGGGACATGTGGCTTTGCTGACTGACAATTTTTTTTTAAATGCTATCCTGAGAGGTTCTTTTTATGGTGGTCTTTACGAGTGGAGGGAAGCGTGTATTTTTGAAAGAAAATTTTTGTTATATCGGCTTTACGGACAAACTATTTTAAATTGAATTTGCAAGCAAGGCTTTACGTAAATATAAATTTTTATTATATCTATATATTTTAATTTACTCAATATTATTTGAGTATTTAAAGAATTTGAAAATCTTTCTGTGGAGAAAAAGAAGCTTTCGGCTGCACTGGGATTCGAGCCCAGGTCTTTCGATTGCTCCTATCTGATACGCGACTAGTGATCCTCCGACCCAGCAAACACGTTATGTAACCGCTCCGTAACAAAAGGGTAACATAGTTATTTCTGGTTATGTAACTATTGTTATTGTTCAGTGATGTAATTGCTATATAACGGGAAGGTAACAATGTTATGTAAGATTGTTACCGCGTGAAGATGTAAAAGATCAATAAAAGAGTGAATGTAACAATACTGTAGCAGTGGGATGTATATGCTATAGAAAAACAATGTAAAATTCGTTCTCTAATTGTGTTGCACACATGATCTGTAACAGTTTAGTCATAATGTTATGTAAGTGAACTGTCACGGCATTACTGTATAATTATTTAATTCGTGTATAATGTACATTAATAAAAGCTATGTAACAATGTGACATAATTATTATGTAAGAATCATGTAACATTTGTTCTGTAACTTGGTTGCCCGAATAATCTATAACAATATCGTTTTTTGTTACGTAAGGGTAATGTAACAATGTTACGGAATAGTTATGTGAGTTGTATGTAATGTACATTAGTAACAGCTACGTAAAAATGTTACGTATTTTTTATGTAAGAATCACGTAACATCTTTTCTATAACTTGGTTACCTAAATGATCTATCATAATTTCGTTGCTTTGTTACGTAAGGGTAATGTAACAATGTTACGGAATAGTTATGTTAGTTGTATATAATGTAAATTAGTAACAGCTACGTAACAGTGTGACATAATTTTTATGTGTAGTGCTTCTTTGTAAGTTGTGTATAATGCACGTTATTATCAGATATGTAACAATCATGTAATTTTACACATAGATATTTTAATTTCCCGAATACCGACATCAATAATAGCTGGAAAAATTAAAAATTGTGGGTAATAACTTGTGTAAAGTAAATTGCTCTTATGGTAAAATTTCACTTGCCCTAAGTATAATATTCAGTAATTGACAAATAACACAAAGGTGCAAAATTTGACTCACAGAAATGAGTTGTGTTTTATCAATATTTTATCATCGTATATCTGTTTAACATATCTCCGTTACATACTATTTACATATCCCTTTCACAAAACTTCTATATAACATATTTGCATAACACATATAGAACATATTTACATTGATGCTGCGTAACAATATAGCACATATGTTACATAAGTCTGTTACAGACCCATTACATCACAGCGTTACAGAGCTGTTATAAAACTAATTCATCACACAGTGTGTGACATTTTGCGTCACAGGTGACTCACCTGTAAGTCACCAGCTATGTAATGTGTTACAATCTGTTACGTAACAGTTACATACATGTTATATAACAGTGTTTGCTGGGAATAATGTAGGCAGTGAGAAAAATTTCAAACTCAACTAATTAATTTGAAATTATTTGAGTACTTTTAGTAATGAAAAAAGAACGACAGTTTATATAATTTCTGAATTTTTATTTTATTCATAGATATTTAAACCTCATTAGTTCTAAAAATATTCAGAACCTTGAAAAAATACAATTATTAATGTGAAAAGAAAGAATCTGACCCTATGCCAAAATAACAAAATGAATCAAAATCAGCTGTAATATTTAAAATATTAAATTCTGCATATTTAAATACCTAAGATGTTATAGCTGAATATCTAGTTATTACAACTGAATATATAAGATGCTTTGCTATAGTCAAATATCTAGATATCATCCTATATATCTATTTTTCTCCTTACAGAAATTTTATTTCAATATGACTTTAAATTTAGAAAAATTTGGAAAAAAATCAAAATAATCTCATGCAAAGTAACCAATTTTAAAAGAAAGTAAAAGAGAAACTTCAAAAGTGGATTTTTGCCAAGATTTGAGTCAAAATGTTTCTTCTGTCAATCTACTCACCTGCATTAGGGCTACTTCTTTCTGTATACCCTTTAACTCTGCCCATCCAATCTCACCGTTAAATTCAAAAGCGATCTTGTATTTCGTTGCATTACTTAAAATTTTCATATGTACTGCTATTATTCCCCTCAGAAGGGAAACTCCAAAACCAATTACCTTATCATCAGCATCCCCCATAAAATGAACCACGCATTGGGATATACCACTTCTAACGTTAGCTGGAGGCATCTTTCCGGTTAGTTGGCTCAGTGAAGTCGTATTCACTTTTGCTAAAAACATTAACCCATTATTACCCAAACGAAATCCAGGCTAGATAGCACCAAACGAACTATTGAATCACTGTCCAAATGAAAAAAAAATTTACCCGTGTTATTTCTTTTTGCGATTCCAATTGTTTATGCGAAATTATTTAAACAAATTAACAAAAATTTTGCAATTTCAAAAAACCAATAATACCAATCGATTCTACGGGAAAAACAAGTCGAAAATCTCTATACCATTTTTTTCTACACATGTAATCTGTTACCTAAAAGCAACCCTAAATCCTAATCGGTTCGAATAAAATCTTGATTTCCGGATAAACCTGAGTATTTTATTTTCTAACGATAATACACTAACAAAATAGAATCTAGCAAAAAAATGGTATAGAGGTTTTCGACATTTTTTTTCCCGTAGAATCGATTGGCATTATTAGTTTTTTGAAATTGCAAAATTTTTGTTAATTTGTTTAAATAACTTCGCATAAACAATTGGAATCGCAAGAAGAAAAAACACGGGTACATTTTTTTTTTCGTTTGGACAGTGATATAATAGTTAGTTTGGTGCTATCTAACGTAAATTTCGCTTGGCTAATAATGGGTTAATAGATCAATTATATTTATAGCTAAATCATGTTATTGCACGCACTTTTTATTTCATTTAACAATTGCCACTTGGTTTAGTAATTGATTTTTAATTTAAAAAATTGCTTTAAACTAACAAAAATCTATAGCCATCCGCTAATATTATGCCTTTTATCATGCCCTACGGTTTCAGCCAAAAAAATGTATTATTATGAACAAATTTGGGGGAAAGTAAAATTTTTTTTTCGATTAGATGACCCACTTAAAATTGGTATCACATTAAGTTTTTTTAAATCATTTGTGTACACAGAAATAAGAATTATTTCCAAATTTATTTACTGTCGATTTTTAAAGTAATATTATCATCTAGAGAATGGATATTTGAATTTTGAATAAATGAATATTTTTTTATAATCTTGGGTACGTCACTGGAAAATCTTATAAATATTAGGAAAAAATATGTTTTTTTGTTCCAGGTGGAAATTTCAATTTTTAGAATTTCTCGCCGCGAATGACCTTCAAAAATTTTTTTTTTCTTTTGACACGGAAATACTGAGCCGCCATTTTGTATTTCTTAACAAAAACATTTTTCTTATAAAGTTAATATATTAGTTAATAAACTCTATGAATTTAAATTGCTTTACGTTTTTTGATCTGCCAGAAAATAAATCATAAAAATGATACTTTTTTGGAGGTTCAAAAGTGATGAAATCCCTTAATGATTTCTCTTGTTTTTTTATCTAGTTGAAATTCAATTAATGATACAAAATTACCTTCAGCCTTAGCAATAGCTAAAATCCCATAAAGCATCGCAGCAGCCACATGTTTCATTTTTGGTAAATGTTAAAAAAAAACCTTTTCTGGTGAATTCTTATATCAACTATATAGACATATATAAAGCTAAGATTAAATATAATCGTTGAACATGAAAATTGTGTAATTCGTACTTGGTTTTTGTTTAGCGAAAGAAAATTTTATCAGCAAAAGCAAACTTGTGATGATTTTAAATTGTTTTACTCAAAGTTACGGCTAAAAATGCTTTACGATCGTTATACTATTTACATAAAAAAGTATATAAAATTCAGTAATTCTTATGAAATTTATGTTCTTTTTTATACTGAATAAATATACCCGTAATTTGAAAAATAATGTATGAAATGATAATGTTACTTTTATTTGTTAAAGGATGTTATTTAACTCATTTAACGTCGAGCATTTTTAAAAAATTCAATATTGAATATCATGACATAAGAAGCTATGTAGGAAACTACGTCGGAACCGATTTCGGAAACTACATAGGAAACTGTGTCGGAAATTTTGATAGGAAACAACGTAATTTCTTGCCTAGTGTCCTACGTTATTTCTGACGAAGTTTCTTGAATAGTCTCCTGTGCAGTTTCCAACGTCGATTCCAAAACCTTTTATTCAAATTTATAAATCTAGTATTTATGAAAAATACTTCTTGTCATTATTTGAAATGTAGAAATATTAGATTCTTTTGAAATTATTTATTTAAACGCAATTAACATATTATTATTAATACACATACAATTTTAAATAATAACAAGAACTATTTTCCAAAAAGATTAGATTTATAAATTTAAAAAAACGGTTTTGGAAACGATGTCAGAAATTAAATAGAAATCTATGTCGGGAATTTGGATAGGAAACAACGTAATTTCTCCCGTAGTTTCCTACGTTATTTCCGACGCAGTTTATTAAATAGTCTCCTGCGAAGTTTCCAACGTCGTTTCCAATGCCTTTTATTCAAATTTATGAATCTAGTATTTATGGAAAATACTTCTTGGCATCATTTTAAAAGTAGGAATATTAGATTCTTTTGGAATTATTTATTTAACACAAATAATATATTATTATTCATACGCATACAATTGTGAATAATAACAAGAACTATTTTCCATAAAGATTAGATTTATAAGTTTAAAAACAGGTTTTGGAAACAATGTCAAAAATTAAATAGAAAACTATGTCGGGAATTTGAATAGGAAACAACGTAATTTCTTTCCTAGTGTCCTACGTTATTTCTGACGAAGTTTCTTGAATAGTCTCCTGCGCAGTTTCCAACGTCGTTTCCAAAACCTTTTATTCAAATTTATAAATCTAATATTTATGGAAAATACTTCTTGTCAGTATTTGAAATGTAGGAATATTAGATTCTTTTGAAATTATTTATTTAAACGCAAATAACATATTATTATTAATACGTATACAATTTTAAATAATAACAAGAACTATTTTCCATAAAGATTAGATTTATAAATTTAAAAAAAAAGTTTTGGAAACTGCGTAGGACACTACATAGGAAACTACGTAGTTCCCTATCCCAATTTCCCACGTAGTTTCCTATATAGTTTCCTGAGTCACTTCCTACATAGTTTGCTACATAATTTCCTACATTTCTTCTTACGTTGTTTCTTATGTAGTTTTCTACGTAGTTTCTTACATCAGAATTTTCAATAGGGAAACGTCCCAAAGATGACTAGTTCCCTGTGTCTATTGGGACTACACATTCAAAAAATTTTTCATCTATTAAGAAAGGTAGAGTAATGTTTAAAAACAATAATCCAATATTGATTTCTTTATTGTAATCACTACAAAAAATTAGAGTATAACATAAAATTGAATGAGATCCCATGATAAGTATATATATTAATTTGTAGATATGTTGTTATTCAGAATTAATCAGAAATTAGAGTAAGTTGAACTTGTATGATTTTGATTGTCATTTAGTGTAGATTACTTATAAAATTGAAATAATTAGTGTCTAAATAAAGTTTAACACACGATAAAGGAAGTGTTCCTATGCCTCCGATTTTGATTTTCAATTCTCCTAAAACAAAAATTAACCATTAAAGTAGCACCACTTTTCGCACAATTTTTATCGATTGGAAAATAAACTGGGAAGAAAATCCAACCTTATTGTAATTATCTGGCATTTATCTTTCTATAGAGCGGATATCTTGATAAATAGTAGTGCCATTTGAATCAGGCATTTCAACAAGAATTCCAATTATGGTCGAAGCTATGAATAGAAGATCGCCCTCCCTTTCCTGAGAAATAAAAAACTCTCAATTTTGAATATATTCTTAAAACAAAGATACCCAGTAGGTAAAAACTCTAAAGACGTCCTAAGGATATCCATAGGACGTCTCTAAGATGCCTTTTGGCATCTATCATCTAGACGTCCTAGGACCAGGACGTTAAATGTCAATATAAATGAGGTCTCAGGGATATTTTGTCTTTTAAGGCCATGTCCTACGTCGGCCACGTGACCAAGTTAGTCCTCGGAACGATTTTTTGTTTGTCCACATTTAAAATTAAAAGTTAAAAGAAAGCGGAAAGAAGTTGGAAAAATGTTAATAAAGTAGAATTGAAAGTGTGAGTGAAAGCGTACATTTAGAGGAACAAAGAAAGTTTGTTATAAAATAATCAATCAAGCAATCTGCATTATTATGATAGATCTTATCTTTCATTCAATTTCCCCAAGTTTCAAATCGATATTTCATTTCGTGTGGAAATGCGAATGGCGACAAAAATTTTCCATATCTAATTTCTTCGAAAATTTGTTTTTTCGGAATTTTTACCCAAATGAAGCAGATAAGCGTAGTTTATTATCCTTCCTACCGTTTCCGAAAGTTTCAGAATGGTATTTTCATTACAGAAAAAGTTACGTGTGTGAAAATGAATTGATTACTTGGTCACGTTGCCCATCTAGGACACGGCTTTAAGGACATATTTAAGATACATCTGTGGTACGTCGATCGGACCATATTGGACAACTAAAAGACATCAAATTGGATAAACATGGATATCCTAAGGATGATTATGTCTCTCTGCCCTCTGCGCAGTGGGTATTGTCGTATTTAAGATCGTCTGAAAGACGTCATCAAGGCATAAAACGTCTAAGAAACATCAATTACACAGGCATGAAAAGTCTGCAAACGTTTTATAACGTCCCAAAGACGTCTATGTCCCGTGCTCACTTGGGAAGTAATTTCATTTGCAAATTTCCCTTTTATGGGAATTGCTGTACCTCAATATACTTACATAAGGGTTCTTTTTCTGCTTTTTTGTATAGTATTTGCGGCAACTATATTTTATAATACGAACATCTCGCACCACTATCCCCTGCTGCAGAAAAAATATCAGATATATGTATTGGAACCGGCATTTCACAGTTCGGCGAACATTTGCTGTCTTGCCATACTCGGATATGACAATTTTAATTAGTTTAATTATGATCCTATACTTTAAGTGCAAGAAAATTAAAATGCAACAATTCAGTTTTTTGGAAGAAATATTCAGAAATTAAACTGTTAGGAATTTTTGGCGGAATTTTTTAAATCACATAACTGAAATTTCATGGAGTTACTGTTTCATTAAATGAAGACAAAATTTGAGAACATTTAGTTACTGTTTGTAATTTTCAGAAAATATCTTTTAATTTTTAGTTAAAAATTGATGAGTATTCTGATACTTATACCTGAACATTTATAAACTTTTAAGGGGCTATTCTACATTGACACTTTCGAAAAATCGATTTTTTTTTGTTGCACTTTTCGATTGGAACAAATTATAAATTTTGAAGAAGCAGAAAGTACTTTATATACGGTGCAGTCATCGCGAATTAACTTTAGGTAAGATTTTTTCATGATTTTTTATTTTTAAAAACTTTAAACGCATTTTTCTCAAACCACATATTCTACAGATAAATAGCTTTCGTACTTTTTATAGCCGTGTTAAAAATTTTATTTGTACCATTGTTTTTTGGCCATAAACAGTAAAAAAGAACCTCTTTCAATTTCAACAAAACCTTACTGGTGACGCCAAACTTTGTCAAACAGTGGAAACTTATTTGTACACCTGATAATATCCGCCATTTTTTTTTATTGATAAATATTGATAATCATAGAACGTACGATAGCCACTGTCATACAGAATCTAGATCTATTTGAATTTTTTGTTTTAGATGAGGAGGATGAGTTATGTTCAGTTACGGTTTCTGAAGACAAAAATTGAATAAAATAAATAAATAAAATTTTTTTCATATATTTTAAGACTTCATTTATCACACCTAACAAGTTTTATATCAATATCTTTCACAGGATTCTCAGAAAATATTCCCGAAAATAACCTTTTATTTAACGTTTAAAGTAGAATAGCCCCTTAAGAGAAAAAATGAAATAAAATAAATGAATTATTTTTTCTTTGATAAGAAGGCACATTTGTCAATTTCAATTCATAGCAAAATGATATTCAAAAAACACTTCCACGCCTTACACAAAACACTGAAAATTTTATTAGTAATTAATAATTTGCTTTCCGTCAGTTGCCTCACACATCACGCATTTTGAAGATTAATCAACAAAATTTGTAAAGCATGCTTATCAATGAAGTAAACAAAATAACTATTTATTTATATCATAATTGATTTAGTTTTATTAGATATAGTGTTTATGGATGCGTTTTTTTACCCCGTTCCATGAAAATGATTTGGGATTGCGTGCTTTATTTTGCAGATTTCTTCTTGCAAACTTTATCTCATCCATATTAATACTTGCATCGCTTATGACCTGTAACGAATTAAGTTTTTTGTTTAAAAACATCTTATAACTTTTAAACTTTATAGAAAGTGATGAGATAAACCAATGAAAGTCTTACACAATAGACGTCTCACATTTGACTATACTTCACTGAGAAAACAGTTTTGTCAAATCAACAAAAATATTTTGTTAGTATTTAGCTAACAAAATTATTTTGTTGTGGCAACAAAAAATTTTGCTATGTCAATCAAATTTTGTTACTTTAAAAAAATGTTTTGTTGGGACAACAAAATATTTTATCAGGACAACAAAAAAAGTTTTGTTGGATAAATTTTTTTCTCAGTGTTCCGTACCTACTAAACTATAAAAATTTAAAAATAATCGTATCCTGTGTTTTTTTAAATTTATGATTAACGCTAAGATTCTATTTCGCATAATTTTATAGAAAAAATTCAATGGAGATGTACACTAGTACGAATATTCAATTCATTTTCATGTTCAACTATCTATAAATTTAAAGTATTTGTACAAAGTTATATCTAAATTAAAATATTGATAAATTCGATGAAAGTTACTAATGTAACCTCCAAATCAATTAGTGAAAAAACAGCAATATTTAGTTACTTTTCAGCTTCAATTTCTGTTTTGATTGATCGGTTTAAAGGATTAAATATGAAATAATAGGATTTAAATCAACTTATTGTTTTTAAAAATTACAAGTGTTAAGAATCAGATTCCGAAAAAATTACTAGTGGTGGCCCTTAACTATAAATGTTATAACATTAAGAATTATTTTTAATAACACTTTCAATTTAGAGAAAATTTGAAGTAAATAATTTGATTTACATTTACTAATTACAGAGTGAATTCCAGGACAAATATTTATTATTAAATTTATAGGTAAATATATTCATGTAAAATAACTTTTTCAGTACACAAAATATCTTTCTGAATATTTGAAAAATATGACAGAATACAATAGAGGACATCTGTCTAATTCATTATAGTAAAAAATGTTCAAAAAATCATTTTACTAAAAATATTTGACTAAAACGTACTAGACAGACGTTTCTTATTGTTTCCCGCCATATTTTCCAAATTTTCAGAAAAATACGTTCCGTACGAAATAAGTTATATTACATAAATATATATACTACAATTTAGTAACGTGATTTGGTTGGTCTTAAGTCTCATTCACTAGGTCGATTAACTGAGAATGAAAGTTGATTAATGGAGCCAAAAAGTTGGATTAACCAAAAATTTGCTTATTATTCGGTTTACCAAATTTTCAGAATATTAAATCAAAAAATTCGTTTCATGCAACCAAAGATAGTTTGTTTGGATACAATTTGGTTAAATCAAACATATATATCAATTCCTTTCAACAGTATTTTGTTTAACCTAACCAAAGATCTTGGTGCATTTAACCAAATGGTTTGGTTAGATCAAAATAGTATATTTCGTATCAAGTGCGGAAAGGCGTATTTTAACGCAGAAGCGAATCGCGACTCGCTCGTGCGTTAAAATACGTTCCGCACGTGACATGAACGATATTTTTTGTTTGCTGTATATCGAAATTTAGCCGAGTCAGTATTTGCGCGTGGAAAGTTGATTTTCCCCCACTAGTGTGGTAAAATTTTAAGTGTGCGGAAAATTAAAACAAACTTAAATTTTACCGCACAAGTGCGGAAAAACTAACTGTTCGCACACAAAACGACAACAACAAGGCTAACTTTCGGTGTATGTCGGCCAAAGGCATTTTTTTGTTGTTTTTGCCGATTGAAGTGTATAATAAGATCATTTTTTGGATAACTCACATTCATTAGAGCAACAGAATCGTGAATCTCAATTAATTCAACCAATGCTTCCTTACAGTTACTTTCAAATCTTATCTTGCGTTTTTTTAAATTGTCAAAAAATTTTTTATGCGCTAAGATCTTTCCACCTATCACTGACACCCCAAAACCGACTACTTTATCATCATCTTCAAGAAAATAAACTATGCATCCTATTAGATCTCTTCTAATGTGAACTGGGGGCATCTTTCCGGTTACTTGGTTTAGAGAAGTCAAATTTACCTCCACTAGAAACATATTTGAATGAATTAAATTAATAATTAAATCATCCCAGTGGGTATGGGGACATAGTCTTCTTTGAACGTCCAAAAGACGTCTTTCGAAGGTCCATATCTGTCCAACTGACGTCTTATGGACGTCCCATATTCGAAAGACGTTTTCAAGGTATGATACGTCTAAAATACATTAATTAGAGAGACATAACATAGCATAAATTATTTAAGTTTTTTAAACAAATTTTTTGCCAATGATTTATTATTAGGGGTACGTTACGAAAAAAATGGTAAAGAGTCAGAATAGTATATTACGTGCCTAGGTGCAGAATGAGGGTTATTGCGTGACGAGCGACAATGCTCGCAGGAGATCGAAGCCAATGCGTAGTCGAGACGAAGCCGAGGCGCCATCATTCCTGCGAGCATTGTCGCGAGTCTCGCAATTTCCCGAATTGTGTGCATTGGCACGTATTCTATTTTATGTGTCACCGGTGCGTAAACTCGTTTTTTCGCTACAGTTGAGGGTAGCGCAATGTTGTGTATTGCGCTACAGGGGAATGAAATGTAAAAATTGAACTGCGCATGCGCCTATAGCCATGCAACGGAGCACAGTCTTCTTCTTCTTCTTCTTCTTCTTCGTACAGCGTTAGCACCTTACTGGCAAAGCCTTGTACATTTGAACTGCGCATGCTCTATTGCAACAAGCTACTACTACACAAGATCGATAAAATCAAAATGGCCGGGACTAGTCGTGACATATCAAGTGTAATGACTAGCGCCGCAAACAACTACAATACTACATTAGATTCGAGTGTACGCATAAAAACTCGTATACGTACCGAAATCACATAAAATAGAATACGTGCCAATGCACGCAATTTCCCGAATTGTATGCATTCCTCTGTAACGGAATAAACAACATTCCGTTACTCTCAGCTGTAACGGAAAAACAAGTTTCCGTGCCAGAGGCACATAAAAATATTTGGTAAATCATAACTTCAAAACGTCTTTTGGTTGCATAAAACAATTTCTTCGGTAGAATCAAGAAAAAATTCGTCAACCGTGTAATAAGCAAATTTCTTAGTTGATCCAACTTCATTTTGGTTTGATTAACCAAATATTTTTTTGAGTATTTAAACTCTTTTTTCAGCTTGTTCCTAATAATAAATCACTTTTGAAAACAACTATCCAGAATATTGTATTAAATTCTAAAAATATAGGAAAAGGAATAGAATTTTGTTGTTTCGAATAAAACTTGATTAACACGATGAAAAATTAATTTTATTAATAGACATTTTTTCGAATAAATGGTTTCTCTTGTTATTTGATTTATTTGATATTCAATTAATGATAAAAAATTACCTTCAGCCTTAGCAATAGCTAAGATCCCATACAGCACCACGGCAGCTACACGTTTCATTTTTGGTAAATGACAGTAAAAAACCTTCTCTGATCAATTCTTATATCAACTATATAGACATATATAAAGCTAAGATTAAATATAATCGTTGAACATGAAAATTGTGTTATTCGTACTTGATTTTCGTTTGTCGAAAAAAAGTTTTATTACCATAAGAAGATTTACATATCATAAACTACGCTTCATTTTTATAAATATAGAACGACTAAAAGTATTTTATGATTTACAGGAGTGTGTGGTAAATAAATAGTGTTAATCCTTTTAAAATTTTCTGTTTGATTCAAACTGGATTCAATATTTAATTTTGAATAAAATGAATAGTATATAAAAATAATTCCCCCCTAGAGCTCGATCTTTATAAGTTACTGGAAAAAATGCTAAACAAAATTGAATAGCTGCGTCAAAAAGTTAAATTTAAATATATTTCAAAGTTAAAATTTGATAAGGGAATTAAATTATTTAAGGTTCTATAAACCTTAAGAAAAAATTAGTATGATTATTGATTTTATAAAGATTTAAAATTCTTTACATTTATTTATATTAATCTGATCGAGAAATAAAATTTTGTAGAGCTTTCTGAGCACTTTCAGAAAAAGATATTAAAAATGTTGATTTTTGTAAACATAAGATGTTAAAAGTCAAAAAAACTCCAAAAACGTTCTAATTATCGGAATTCGGGAAGATATTGCTGAATTTATTAGTCGCTGAAGATGTATTTCGGTCGATTTTATTTTTGAACATAGAACGTGACAAAACATATTTTTTTCGAAAAAAAATTTTATGATGTAAATTACGCATGGAATGACCCATTTATAAATAATTGTAACAATGAGCAATCAACTTGATGATCAGTAAAAATAACAATTTCTTCGTACTTTTTCTAACTTCGAAGATAATTCGCAAACAAATTTTTAAAAATATTATTTTCGAGTTTGAAAAAACATTAGGTATTGATAAAAAATCCCAGTGTGAAAAATGTCCCAGCTCAATATAAGTTACAGAATTGATAATATTGGTGTCTTCCAATAAAAATGGTAGAAACTCAATACAGAAAGACGAAGTGTTCCTATTTTTGTGACTTTTATGCATATACTGCCTGTAAAAAAAATAAATCATTTTCTACACGATTTTGTTATACTAAAAAAGCGACTATGAAAAAATCTTACCTGTTTTGATTTTTTTACTATTATATCACGTAAAAAGCGGACATTTTGAAACTTGGTAATACCATCTGAATCAGGCAATTCAACGAGAATTCCAGCAATTGCAGAGCCAAGAAATAAAAGATCGCCATAATTTTCCTAAAAAATCGCAAGGTTTTAACTCCAAATTTGCTTTTAGAAACGCTTATACATACAAAACTTATAACATATACTTACAAAAGCATTGATTATGTCTTTCGTTGTATAGTAAAATTCATCATTCTGCTTATCGATATAAACCTCTCTTATAAATGCCCTCTTCTGCGCAAAAAACATCAGATATATGTATTGGAACTGGAATTTCATCGTACAGGCACCAATTGTTCGCCAAACTACGATTTATGCACTTGGTGTATAATTTTTTTTGAAAAATAATTATTTTGTTTCTATTGTGTAAGGAAAATAAAGAAATTAAGACCACAAGTCGTAGTTTGACGAACATTCGCTTACATACAAGTAGCTACACACGAAATGCGAGTTTCAATTGATTTAACCCTCTGAACACCCGACGGGGTCCCTGATGACCCCACGCTCGTATTTTTATAATGTAAAATTGTGTCAAATTTTTCACCCGGTATTCGGAGGGTTAATAGTGTTTATACACTGAGAAAAAAATGTATGCAACAAAACTTTTTTTTTTGTCCTGACAAAACATTTTGTTTAAGTAACCAAAATTTGATTGATATAGAAAAATGTTTTGTTGACACAACAAAAGAATTTTGTTGCATAAATACCAACAATATCTCACTCCAAACATTTCTTTTAAAAAGTGAATTTATACTGATCTGCTGAAAATAAAGTATTTGTTATTAGGAATAAAATTTTTTAAATAATAGTGTTAATTTTCGATTTGAAGTAATAGGAAATTATCACTCTGATTTGATAGAACACTTCTTGATTTGTTAGAATATATTTGAAAATAAGTAGTTGTGTCAAGTACTTTAGTAGTAAGTGGTTTTCTATGATTTTCTATGACCCTAAAGTGTTTTTTCTAATTTTAATGTTCCAGTACTTTTTTTTTTATTTACCCCGGTCCATGAAATTGTTTTGGCAACCCACGATCTCTTATGCTTAGACGTCTTTGCATATTTTATTGAATTTATATTAACTGACCCATCTTGTATGACCTGAAAAGACTCAAACTTTTTATTTGAAAATAGGTAATTAATTTTAAATTTCATGCAAGGAAATAAGATGAAACTGATTAAAATCTTACAAAATATTAAAATAAAATATTAATTAAAGTTTGAAACTCATTTTTAAATTGTTTAAGATATCAAAGTATTTGAAAAATCAGTTTTCTTAAACTATAAGCATTTAAACAATGCATATATTTTCATATTTAATGAAATTAACAATTAATTAACAAACAAATTAGGCGTTATTGATAATTAAATTGATCTGAAATATTGTCAAACAGTTTTAATGATTTGAGAGTTAACAAAGAATTTAGAAAATTGAAATTTTTGATACTTCAAGGTAATTCAGGATATCCTAAAGTAATTTGTGATATTTCCCGATGATTCAAAATATAATACATACTCAGAATATTCCAATGTAGTTCGATGTGTATCAAGATATTTCAAGTTACTTCAAAACCTGTCAAAGTACTTCAGGATATCCTAAGGTATTTTGAATATTTTAAGGTTATTAGGGATCTCATACATATACTTCATAATATTTAAAGGTATTTCAGGATAAACTAATGTATTTCAGGATTCTAGGATACTAAAAAGTATTATTGTATGTTAGATATATAAAGGTACTTTAAGATACTTCAATGCACTTTCGGTTATTATAAATACTTCAGGGTATTTTAAGATGCTTTAGAATACTTCAATAAACTTCAGGATACTTCAAAGTACTTTAGAACATGTCAATGTACTTTAGGATATTTCGAATACTTTAGGTTATTTCACATATTTAAGGGTACCCAGAGATAATTCTGTATGTTAAAATTTACTTTATAATAATTAAAGATACTTCAGAATATGTTACATTCTTTAAGATTTTTATAAATTAATTTCAATGTACTTCTTTATTCCGGAAAGTACTTCAATATATTAAAGTGTCTTCCGGATAATTCAAGATACTTCAATATACCTAAAGATATTTCAAGATTATTATGAATATTTTAAATATTTTAGAATATTCCAAGGTACTTAAATGTACTTCAAGATATTTCAAGATTCTTTAGAATGCTGCAACATAATTTTTGATATTTCAAGGTAATTCAGGATATCCTAAAGTGATTTGTGATATTTCCAGATGATTCAAAATATTATACATATTCAGAATATTTCAATGTAGTTCAATACGTATCAAAATATTTCAAGTTACTTCAAAACCTGTCAAAGTACTTCAGGATATCCTAAGGTATTTTGAATATTTTAAGGTTATTATGGACCTCATACATACTTTATAATATTTAAAGGTATTTCAGGATAAACTAATCTATTTTAGGATTCTAGGATACTAAAAAATATTACAATGTACTTTGTGATACTTAAAGGTACTTCAGGATATTTCAAGGTATTTAATGTAAATTGATAAATGGTTGAATTTGAAATGTTTGCCACTGTCTACATTATTTGAGTACTTGAAAATATTTCATGTTACTTCAGGAGGTTCTTTAGGATTCTTCAAGTTCTTTAAGACATCCTAAAGTAATTTAAGATATTTAAAGATTATTTAGGATATTATATATAATTTGAAATATTTCAAGGTACTTCAGGATATATTCATGTACTTTAGGATATTCAATTATAATAAAAATAGTATAGAATATCTACACGGAAAAAATTTGTCGCTTAAAATTTAACAGACTATCCGAAGAGTCGTGGACGGAAATTAAAATCGGAGAAAGTCTTGTAAGGTTTCAATGACTTTTAGGAAATAGTAGAAAAAAGTCGACTAACTTTTAGAAAACCAGGTCGAAGAAAAAAAGTCGCGTATTTACTATTATAAAAGTATTTTAAACACTAACTGATCTTTTCTAGGAAGTAATGAAAAGTTTCATAATCTTTGGATTCATTTGTCATAGATTTTAAAAGACTATCGAATAATTTGAAATGAAAGTAATTCAAACAAATAGTATTGTAAATTGTATTCTAAAGTCCATCAGATTTTATATGCCGTCTTCTAAAATTTCTTCGACAGTCGCAAAAAGCGATGCGTAGAAACGTAATTCGTAGCATCGCACAGCAGACAATGCAGCTCAGCTTTATGTTTTTGTAATAATTTTGGTTAGATTTTGAGATTACGTGTCGTTTGGTTTCGTTTGAATCTGGATTGAAGCGTACATTGAAGAATTAGTTCCGAGTAAGTATATGTTTACCTTGATAAAGTGTATTACGTCAAATTTGAAATTTATCTATTATTTTAGATTTGCCTTCAAACTCTGAATGTGATCCAAATATTTTACACAAGTCTCCATGACATGTAACGGATATGCGGGTTAAGGCGTGCGATTAGAATTAGGTTAGGATGCGTGCGTGCGTGCGAGCGTTCGATTCTCGGTGCTGCGAAGTGTTTATAAAAAATTGCGTTTCTGTAATGTGCAGTGTTAAATATAATGGTAAGTTCATATTAGGATTATATAGGTAATGTAAAAGTGAAAAATAATTAACTATATAAGTGCAGAATCATATCACAGAAAATAATATTTTCCTTTTTACACTGTTCAAAATTTTCTTCGACTGTCACTTAGACTTTCGATGCCTGGTTTAGAGACAATGGAACCCAACCCACGGTGTTTTAAATTTTCCGCGACTGTCACTTAAACTTTCGAATTTACGTTTTACATTTTCAGCGACTATCTATCATATTCTTCAATAAGGAGGCTCATAATGTTTAGTCGACTTTCTAACCTATCCACGAGTATTATACAAAGTCGATGACTTTTTAAGCGACAAATTTTTTCCGTGTAAAAATTAAGTTTTTGCCAATTTCAGGGTATAATAGAATTACTTTATAAATTTACTCACTTTTAGTAGAGCAACGTTTTTATGTATATCAGTTGTCTGAGCCCATGCTTCCATGCTGTTGAATTCAAACCTGATCTTTTGTTTCTTTGGATCTTCTATAAATTTCTTATGCACTAGGATCTCTCC